>CM076684.1:112288321-112888321 GCA_038501925.1 Xenopus petersii
CTATGAATAGGATAGGGTCCGAATATAAAGTTGAGTAATACAAAGTAGCAATAACAAGACCTGTAGCCTTACAGAATATTTGATTTATAGATGGGGTCATTAACCCCCATTTGAAAGAAGGAACTGTCAGAAGAAGAAGGAAAATCATTCAAAAACTATAAAAAAGAAAAAATGAAGACCAATTGAAAAGTTGCTAAGAATTGTCCATTCTATAACATACTAAAAGTTAACCTAAAGGGTCTTTGGTTCAATTCGAAGTTCTGCAAGGAGCTTATAAAATTATTTTATGCTACTGCACTTGTGTTTACCCACACTTCTTTGCAGTCAGTTGTGTGTAAAACCCTATTAATTAGACACCACTCAGTCCTTCCTGCCTCCCATTCTGAATCAAGCACAGTTCCACCTACTGATGCAGACAGGGGCGCGTCGCCAATGAGGCGACTTGAGACAGTCGCCTCAGGCGGCAGCACCCCACTAGGCAAAAGTGCTGCCCCTGTTACTTTAAGAGCAGAATTTCCGGTTTTCAAACCGGAGATTCGGCTCTTCTAGCGCAGAGAGCGCAGTTAGGCTCTCTGCGCTAGTGCACTGACCCTCTCTGCTGCCCTGGTGGACCCCCCCGACCCCCTCTGGCACAAAACGGTAAGCACATGGGGGAGGGGGGCGGATCACCCCTGGATGCAGAGGGATTCTGGAGCTACCACCACCTTCGGACCAAGCGGTAGTTTCAGGGTTCGTGTTGTGCAGTTGCATATAAAGAATAAGGGGCTCATGTTATTCTTGTGCCAAACACCAGAAATGACGTCAGCCAGTCTTGGAAAATTTGCTGCGCAACTGCGTCCAAAGTGCAATTGCATTTATATTGATGCATTGCAACACCCCCATGCTACTGCAATGAATTTTGGGAAAAACACCCAAAATTGCCACTTGGGAAAGAGTGCCAATTGTGTTTGAGCACTTTACTCACTGCACTTGTGGCTGTAAATGAACCCTTACATGTTGACTCCATGTCTGTATGGGTTTAATCCCAAACATATAAAGACAGGTTAATTGGTTTCTCATTAAATTGCCCATAGTGTCTGTAAATGTGTGTGGGACCGATTGTAAGCTCCACTGGGGCAGAGACTGATGTATAATATCTGTAAAGAATAGTAATTACTGCTGTCGTCTTTGAACCTCATGTCAACTGTCAGTGTCATAAATTGACTTTTGCTTGGGCTTATTCATATTTCTGCAACATTCACCCCAAAACTTAAACATGAAATCCACTCCTAATGTGCAAATTGGAGCGGGCTTGCACACCTGTGCTGTTACCAGTCATTATCATTGACTTGATTAGCAATGTGACGGTCAGGCAGCTGAACTGAGAAATTAGACTTAGGTTCTTCCGCAAATTGCCAGGATAAACACCCCACAGCCTCATTGAAGTATCTGACAGTAATCCTCCTGGGGTACAGTCTGCTCCATTTGTTCTAGTCTGTCTTAAGGAAGAAAAATGTGAGGTGAGCATTAATATACAAGGCTTTGCAACTGCTAGTCAAAATAAAACGTGCAGTTTCTCTATCTGCTGAATGTCAGATAAAAGATAAATAACGAGTATTAGGCCCCTAAGGGAGGCCCATGGGTCAGGCAGTATATTTCATAGCATAATCCTCTAGTCCAAAACAGGCTTATGGTTTTCACTAGTGTGGCTGAGCCCTGGGTCTGCACAGTCTCAAAAGCACACACGTTTTTGTGGGGGTCACCGTTACACTGTTGGTTGATTAAAAAAAAAAGTGTTCCAGAAACTGTTTTGTCTTGGATCTCTCTAGAGGTCGGTGTGAGTCACCATGAGAGAGCCCATCCCATATATTTTCATTTATATGAGCATCTCATGTAGTCATGTTTCAGATAAGGAGAAATGATACATTGCGTGCCATAGTGTTCCTCGCAGGCCCTTAACATTCCCCATGAATCAACACAAGAGAAAGGTTCTTTAAATAATGTCAAGATCGCTGAAATAGGCAAATGTGAAGACCTGGTTGTGACTTTTCTCAACACTTTTTAGTTAAATGCCCTACATTTTGAAGGATGCACGTGCAGAATATACTTTTCCGGCATCACTGCAGATGGAGAGGCCTATTTATTTGTTATCGGTATTGGTGTTGTATATGTTTTTTAAAAGAGATAAAAGACCTAATTTATCAGTTATCAGACAGACACATTTGTCCCAGAAAATATGCAAACAAAAAATAGTTGATTTATAAAACCAATTGTTTTAAAAAAAATCCATGGATATATCCTGCTAGGGGTACCATAGAACTAACAGAAGGTCCAGGCTTGATTTAGTTCATGTTTCCCTATTCATGTTTCCCTAGCATTTCTGCATACTTATTAATGCAGTTTGCTAGGATGTATGGGTCCGAGTACCCTTATGCATGGTCAGTGTTGGACTGGCCTGGCGGGAAACCATGAAAAAACCCGGTGGGCCCCGACCCTCATGGGCCCCCGCCGGGCCAGATCCCTCTTCTGATATAGGAATGCGCATGCCCCTGCTGTTCGTGCATGCACGCTGTGTGCGCATTCATGCGTGTGGCCCAATCGGCACCTCACAGTAGGGGGGCCAGATGGGGCCCTGGACAGTGGGCCCGGTGGGCCAGGGCCCCCCAGTCCGACGCTGTGCATGGTCACTTTTGTGTCCATTCTAGGTTTTCTAGGGGTTTTATGCCTGCAACCTACTGCATATCACCTCCTACGAATGTATAGAAAAAACAGTAATTATTATGACATGAAAATGAGTTTTGGTCAGTGGTAAGTAATTATCTGTAGGTTCAAAAGTAGAACTTTTTTTAGAACACAAAGTTTACACTGGGCCAGGTATCCTTGAGTAAAGCTGGCCATAGATGTTTAGATTTTTAAAAGATCCGATCCTCATCTTGAGACCACGATCTTCTCAGAAAGATCGTACGAATTGACCATCAACTAAAAAGACCAATTTGCCAGGAAAACAAAGGGGAGCTGCCTGCTTGGCCCTGCAAACATAGATAGATTGCACTCGGACCGATAAAGATTTTTTGACCTGGCCGATCAATTTCCTGACAGATGTTGGCTGAAAAATCGTAAGAGGTACGAACATTCAAATCCCACTAACCGCACGATAATTTCGAAGGATTGGTCGGACTTCCCTAAAATCGGTCGTTCGGCAAGAAGAATCGTCGCATCTATGGGGAGCTTTACCATTCAGCAAGTAGCATTTACCGGTCACCTGTCTGATTGCTCAGGTGGTACCTTTCATTTAAAGTGATGCTGCCAATCCCTTATCTGTTTCATCTGCAGCTCTGCTTTATTGATTCAACTTCTCTCATACTCTTGGGGCTCTTTTTAGCTGAAACCATGACAGTTTATCTCCAAGCATTTTTTTTTTTTAAAATGCAGCGTGAAAGTTACATGATACGTGAATCAAATATGCATGATTTTAGGTAATGTGGGAGATGTTTTTCAGGCACAGAATTGCTTTGAGTTAACCCACTGAGGTTTAACAAGGATGGGAGGGGGTTGATGATTCTTTAAAGTCAATGTATCCTGACAGTGTGACAGTGTTAAAATGCTAATGATGCTCATGTGTTTTATTTATCTATTTCAGCACCATGGACAGGTGACAAGGTTACAGATCATATTCTAAGCAGACACTGTGGTCCTCTGTGTTATCATCCTGTTGCCCCCCTTGATTTCATTTATAAATAGTTACAGAAATAACATATTGTCAGCTAGGAGGACTTTCCAGGTAGAGGCCCATGGGCCGAATGTGGCTTTCCAAGACGTCTCTATGGCCTCCAGACTGTTCTAGAGCTCCACTGACCTCGTTGGAAGGCATATTAATTATTTAATAACCCTAACATGCTCTGATCCAACCTGCTCCAGATCCAGCTGCTGTGGTGGTTTATATACCTGTGTCAGATGTAGCAGGAGAAGGGACAGGGTGAGCACATGTATACAAACAAGCAGCACCTCATCAGCACTGGGGTTGGAGAGGTTTGGGAGCAGCCAGGCTGGGACAAATATGGCCCACCACCTGCCTCTGGGTACCGTAGGTTTCAGACTGACTTGCAGTTGCCCACAGTAACACAGTTGGCCAACAATGTGCAAGCCTAGAGAAGGAGGGGCTCTCTCCAGAGGTTTCGGTGATGCTGTGTGTTGTATTTCAACAATAACAGGAGAGTTTTAGGATATACAATAACTAATAAAGATCTCGCATATAAAGCAGTTGCCCAATGAAATCAGTATATTGCATTGCAACCATTCAGATGTATCCTCAGCTTGGGTCCTGGTACTCCAGTTTGCGTCTCAATTCCTTCTTGTAGTTGGCAGGTGAATACACTGCTAGGTATAGCTGTGCTCTCAAGCTATTATCAGAAGTAGCTGAAGTATTGAGCAATGCAGGGGAGTAGCTGGAGCAAACAAGCCTACAGAGGCCTAGGTAAAATTACAGTATCGTCCTGAGTAATTTCGGTCATTCCGCAAGCTTCCATACACAGACTAATGACAGTATTATTCTTTTAAGGTTTTTTTTTCCTCAAAGGTAAATTTGTTTCTGAAAACAATAGAGGTTTTCTCCTGGGATAATGCTGGACCAATTTCACATATTTTATGAGTGCTGTGAGATGACGTGTTTTAACGAGTTTCTGCTGTATGGTGTGGGGGGGGTGATTTTTGAAGAAAGAATCTTGAAAGATAGACACATTATACACTTGGCGCATTTTACATGTCCTGCCTTGGCTACCAATAGACATTTAATCATGTCGACATATCACTCGCCTAGTCGCCTTCAAACCCTTCTCCTAATATGCACAGGTTTGGAAATATAGGAACTGCGGAGTTGCACTCAGTTTGGCACTGCTCTTCATGAGCTAAAATAATCCGGTGTATACATATCAGAAGCATCAAGGATGTTCACATGTTCACATCAAGGATCTAATTACTAATAACTATTGGAAGCTGTTTTTCGCCATAATATTTAAAAGAACCCATACAAAATTAAGACAAATAACATGTTGCCTGCTATGTAGTTAAAGTTAATTGTAAGTTGAACTTCAGCTCAGCTTTCCTTTGCCATGTTATTTGCTCCAGATAATTGGAGGCCTCTCTTTCTCTTTACCATATGACTGACATATATATAGAGAGAGAGAGAGAGAGAGAGAGAGAGAGAGAGAGAGAGAGAGAGCAAAATAATCAGGAGTTTGTGGGTTTGTAGGGAAGTTACTTCCCTACAGTTTAAACTGATCACATGGAATCTGGACATCCTTGTGATGTATCAGTCATTGAATTTTACCCACAGGAAAAGATTTTACTAAATAAAGTTTTGCCAGTGGACCAATGCCGCCCTCTTCTAGCTATGACCCATCTTTATTCTGAATTGATGATACAGCTTTTGAATTCTCTCTATATATTTCATTTGTTCTTCTCTTGCTGGTGGGAGGCTGTGGCGCCAATAATGATAAAGGAGCACAGATGTCAGCGGGAAACCAGCTTCAATCAGAACTGTTAAAACAGCCCTGCCAGGCTGTGCCATCAGGGGGTAATCAAGCTTGGCAAAATGCCTCCTACGATTGCACTTTCTGGGTCCTAGTGCCTTTGTGCTTATGCTGCAGTCCGTGTGTATGTGTATGTGTGTATGTGTATGTGCGGGTGTGTGTGCACCTGCTGAAACATTGCTGTGCCTTCCTGCTCTATAGCCTGAGATTTAACCTCTTGTATACTATCAACAAAAAGTAGAAGAGGCTGTACATCAATACATGGTTTAAAAAAGGGATATGTTATCTACATAATCTAATAATACCAGGGACTGTTTTGGAGAATGATAGAGAGTCCAAATCAAACTTTGAAGGACTCACAGCTCCCTCAAAATCTTGTGACTGTCATTGGGGTTTAGGCTTGAGGGACACAAGTTGCAGCACTTATTTAAATTATTGCAATTGCCATTTTATCCCAATGTACCTGCTATCCCAAAGCCACCCCCCCCCTTCCCAAAGACTATTATCCCACTGTTACTATAGGCACCTTTTCTCCCTACTATACCTGCTATCCCACAGTCACAGTCCCTTCCCAGAGACTATTATCCCACTGTTACTATAGGCACCATCTCTCCCTACTATACCTGCTATCCCACAGTCACACTCCCTTCCCAGAGACTATTATCCTACTGTTACTATAGACACCATCTCTCCCTACTAGACCTGCTATCCAACAGCCAATTCCCAGAGGGTGGCCAGTAAATATTATGCTTAATGCTATGTTAATAATAGGGACAAAAGTTAGAAATACAGTAAGGATAGTATTTTTTTCCAAGAAATTGGCAACACTAGCTCCAGCCCCTACAATATAACTTTCTATTTGAAAAACATGACTGATGTGTGTAAATTAGCTCTGTGACTCTTTTATACATACACATAATGAGATAAGGAGTAAACTTTGAAAGATCTGGGGGCACTTTGTATACTTTGCTTTTTACCTCTTTTTGACTCTGTAAGAGTTAAACCCCCGGCTGCAGAGATTGTGGTAGGGACAGAAGACAAATGAGACTGGCTCTCTTTCTTCTACCAAATGGGAAAGCCATCACAAATAGGTCCCTGGCTGCATAATAGAGAACTACTGATTTATAATCCACAGGTTTAATTAGGAGGAAACCGCAGAACAGCCAAGTTGTAAAGGAACTTTGAAGGGGAGCAGTGATTCGGGTCTCCACAAGGCCATTCACTTCATTCTCGCTGCGACATAAAGCAGACAAGTGTTGCTGCTGTTCTCACACCTATTAACATCTAGCCCGGCTAGTGAGACTTCCCCTCAAGCAGTAAGTGACAGCAATAGATGAGCTGTGCCTCGCCAGTTACAACCTGACACATCAGTAATGCCACATCTAATAGGATCTTGTTTCCGTGGGTAGAATGTCTTATTTGGAACATGACCAGAAACATTTCAATCTGTGGCTTCCACAGGCTGGACGGTAAAGTTAGGGCTACAGGATATTGTGTTTCATGGGGAAAATACAGGATATCAGTGCATGGGATATTTCATGTAATTATTCCTCTCTACAAGAATTCAGACCCTCCAATGCACTCTTAGGGTAAATATACCCTGTATGTATAAGGATGTTTTAATATAAATTAAGCATATTACTTAATAAATGCTTATAAAAATTACTTAATAAATGCTTATAAAAAAACGAGGCATCATTTGTGCAAAGGAAACAACAGACACAATGCACATGGGTTCATATTGAACAGATTGTACATGCTGCCTTTAAATGTGAAAGGAAAACATCACAGGTCATTTAGATAATAAAAACCTTTTTGTCTAAAAACAACATCCCACAAACTGGAAGGAATAGATGTTTACACCAGGCTGACTCACAAGTCAGTGTTGTGTTTTTAGCTGCCAATAGCCTATAGCAATGGCTGAAGATATCTGAGACGTTAAAGGGTAGTTAATCATGATTAGTGCATGTCATTTAATTCTTGGCCACAGTTAATTAGGTATGTTTATCTGAAGTTCATAAACAAATTGAATGGGGCTGTAGGGGTTTATATGTGTTTTAAACTTGTTTTTTTATAGGGGATAAGATAACACTTGAGTCAAATGTAAGTCTTTTGTTTACTCCGTCTCAACAGCTGGGCCCTGAAATGCTGCTGCCCAAATTAAAAAGGCAATACACTTGGCCCTGTCCCACAGGAAGGAATTCCATGGTCAAGACAGCTTCGTACGACCAGAGAAAAACCAAGGGAGGAGGCAGGGGACTTTCAAATATTGGGAAAAAGTGTTCTTCAGTTTGGTCACAAATAGTTTCCTGCCATTGTCAATTCTCATTATAGCAGACAGATAGATTTTAGCTGCCCCTGTCCCCAAACATTTATTAAAATGTACATCTCTTAGGACCTGAGTTATTACTATACTCTGGGTCTGCTGTCTGTATTTTTCTAATCTTTCCATAAACAGATACAGATATTGTCATTTGAGAAGAGGTTTTAGCCAATAACCTGTTCTTGTGTGTTGAGTAAATTATTTGGACAAATATTAATACGCTATGGATATCAGTAGTTTCTGCAGTCGGGCTGATTTGAACATTTTGGACAGATCCCTTCATTCTTTAAAATGGTACAATCAATGGACAATCCTCAGATAACAATAATACAATCCTCCCAAATGATGATGTCCTAAATGAAAACATGCTATCTTTGCATGTGTGGTCAATCTGATGACAGACTTTGTCTAGGAATGATCATATTTGCAAAATAGCCTGAACATAATTAAAAAGTATTCATGAAAAGGTCTAAATAAAGAGATCAACAGAGTTGCATTACTTGGGTACCATAAATGCAGAAACTCTACTGCTGAATAGGAAATGTGATGACCTATAAATTGGTATTGCCCAATAACCTTGTCCTGTATAGAACAAAGTTACTGGCACTCAATGCATTTGCTTGCAGGGAAACCCCTGCTTTATTATATGTGCGGAGGTGCAACGTTTCGGGGCCATGCCCCTTTAACAAACGGACGTGGCCCAAAACTTTACACTTCCGCACAATAATAAAGCAAGGGTTTCCCTGCAAGCAAATGCATTGACTGCCAGTAACTTTGTTCTATAAGCTATATGGGAGGTTGCCGAATCCTCCATTACTGAGCACCAGGCTGCACTTTTCGAGGGTCATTGTGGGTATGCATCCGCACCTACCTGCTCCCCCAATAACCTTGTCCTCCATGTTTTACAACTGCTACTTTACTCCCTGATAGAACCATGGCAATGTAAAGAGGCAGGCTCAGTTATCAACATGAACAAATTTGCACCTGGACAGTAGCCCATGGTAACCAATCAGTGATTAGCTTTTGAAATAGCCCTGTTGGGTTACTGACCAGGTGCAAATTTGCCCAGTGTTGCTAAATGAGTCCCCTGGTCTATATTTGAATGTTTTATTTTTGTGTGAGCACCCCACTACTGTGGGGGGTGGAGTGGAAGTCCTATAGGTTGAGATCCACTGATATAGTATATTGGAACAACCCACCAACCAGTTCTTTAATGGCAATGCACTTGTTTCATGAGTAAAGTTCCTGTCCTCTCCGTGCAACCAAGCAGATGTTTTTTGTTCACAATCTTGCACCTATTCTGTAAATGATTATTGGTTGCTATGGGTTACTGGACCACAGTGAACTTTTTTCCATTTTTTTTCATGTTTTTCTGTATCCCAGCTGTATCCAAGTGATCAGTTGCACAAGGGTAAAGAATATTAGGGTTTGTGCAAATGAACATGCGCAAAAACACTAAGATCAAACTGGGGGGAAATACTGAACTATGGGGAAAAAAAATAAACATTGCCATTAGTGCCAAAAAGATGCTATGGGCAAATATTTTGTGCTGTGCCCTGCAATAAAGGAACTTCAGTTTGTATAGCTTTGAAGAAAGTAAGGATGATATATTGTTGCCTGTGCAATATCTCTGTGTTTTATTAGATCAACTTTGACCTCAGTGTGACAGAAACCTGAAAGCGGGGTCCCTTCAGAGTAATTTGCAAGGTGTGACTAGCAGTTTGTAATGTTGGGGGTGATAAAAGTAGCAGCTGCTGACAATGGTTGTACATATCTCATTAGTCTGTGTAATGAGCTATTAATATTGCAATTACATCCCATTGATTTACTGAGTAGATAATTGTCATCTTCTGCAAAGCTAGAGTGATTAATATCTCTCATTAACTGAGCGCTCCTTCATTTGGGAAAGCATTGTGAAAGAAAAAGCTTTTTTGCTAAGCACTATTTGGACAAAGAGAAAATTAGAAATATTTTAAAGCCATCCCATGTTCTTGATATCGAGCAGCAGAGAATGTTCAGTTAGCCCTGCCGTACTCAGTCATAGGGGACAGAAGGCAATTAAAAGCTGGGAAGCAACTGCGTGTTCTTTAATTTAAATTTGTTCCTTCATTAAAGGGTACTTGCCTAAGAGGGTGAAATAACTAAAAGTTACAAGACCCCATTGGCAAAATCTTTCTATTTCTATTCAAAATTTTTGCTTTCAAACTTAAGAAATATTAATGAACCCTGTACACATTCATTTAAGTCAGACAGCACCTTCTCTCTATATTGTTGCTCACTTGTTTAGAAAGTACAATTAAGATGGGGAAAAACTATGGCTCATACCTCTTCCAAGTTGGCTGATGACTTCCTACACACACACAGTGATGGCAAGCAGAACTGTCTAAGGGGGTCCTGTACTGAGAACTGGTTCATCTCACAATCTCACAGTCTGTAGAAATATAATTGTTGTGCCACATCACTACATGTAGGACACCCTTAAAACCTAGAGTTTAACCAATCCTTCCACAAGCAGAAAAGACAGTGGGGAAATACAGGCATAGGGTGCCTCTAAGTACACAAAACCAAAGTCAAGACTTAGGACAACTATTGGGTTGGGGGATGATGGACAGCTTTTTTTTCAGTTAATGCCCATCATGGCACTCAATACTCTTAGTAATAACCAACACTGAAATTCTGGGCATAACATATGTTGATAAACCGGCAGCATACTTTTAGAATGTATCTTAATCATTACTAGCATGTATGGCAGAGAGTGAGCTTCAAAAACAAAAGAGCCAATAAACCCATCATTTTTCATTTCCTTACTTGCATCCATTTTTCTCTTGTAGGACTGAAAATTAGCTGTGCCCAAGACCTTCAGTGTTTTCTGCTCTCCCGCCATTGCCTTGCTTTCATCCACCCAAAATCTGCTACAATGTTTTATTGCTCTTAGTAGAAGTCAAAAGGTGCTTGGCTGCGAAAGGGAGACTGGCATTCTGTCATTGCTTATCATTAAGACAAAGAGATGCCATAATAATGTCTATCCAATGCCCTATTATTTGCATATTTACTTATATTGTTTTCTAGTATAAGGTTTTGATGAGTTAATCTTAGAACTATAAAACATTAGAACTTTAGAGCAGTTTTTAGCAGAAAAATGTAATGCACTGCAATTCTGTACCTAGCTTACTAATGGAACCCATATTGTAAAAGGTAATGATATTGGAAGCAACTAAGAAGTTCCATGGCCATATAAAGGCAAAAGCATGGAGGTTGAGGTTAAGGAACTCCATGGTGACCTCTAATATAATTTTTTTACTGGTATTGTTCTTTCAAGGATGGCAAGTAAAATCGCTTTGTTAGGCAATGTGTCATGTTTATGAATAAAGACCTTTCTCCATATCAGATAAAAGCATGCACACAAGGTTTGTATTTTCATTCCACTGTTATATGTGTATAATATATCCAGAAAGGATCAAGTTCCCTAGTAAAAACATATATATGGCAGGGAAATAGAACTCGGGATGCTTCAGGCTGTAACTTTTCTTGTGACCACCCAAGACCTTCTTAGCCTGGGAATTGATTTATATGTTGCTGGATTAGAAAATCTGCTGGGAATAGAACAGGGGCTGTCATAACAAACTAGCAGTCTATGTTATATCTCAGCTACTGGCGGTTGCATAGCAAGAAAGACTCTCCGCAAAGTAACAGCTTATTGTAGGGTGGTATATGAGAGGTGGCCGCAGGATTGGATTGCATGTCACACGGTAAAGCAATCTGAAAGAAAAATATTCTCACTCACAGTCACTTAATTCTGTTGCCTTTCAAAAGGTGTTGCTGTATTTTATCTCAGACATTCATATTATTGCATTCTACAAAGAACCTGTATCAGATAATCCAAGTGAGAAATTTGGTGAGTAATGGAATCCAGCCTCAAGGAACCAGGAATGCTACACTGCAAATTGCTCTATTGTGTTAGAGACTGTTGCAGTGCTAAACATGGATGAATTTTATATCAGATTGCAGGATTAAGGAAAATAGAAAGAGAAGCCATAAAGAACTACAGTATTTATATAATAATCCCATTGTTTTTCTATTGATTAAGATAAATTAAACAGCACTGATCCCGGTATAATCCATACGTAAAAGTAATATTGTTATGATATCCCTTAAATAACATTTGGCTATTCTTACCATTATGACATCACTGCTGTAAGTTTATAATAAGATTTTTTTACAGTTGCATTATACCATATACAGGTATAGGATCTGTTATCTGGAAACCGGTGATCCAGAAAACTCCAAATATACAGAAGACCATCACCCATTGTGTTCATTTTAATAAAATAATTACTATTTTTAAATTTCCTTTTTCTCTGTAATATTAGAAGAGTAAATTGAATTTGACTCCAGCTAAAATAATGAATCCTTATTGTAGGCAAGACAATCCTCTGGGGTTTAATATTTAAATATTTTTTTAGTAGCCTTAAGGTATACAAATCTAAATTACAGAAAGACCCCTTATCTGGAAAACCACAGGCTCTGAACATTCTGGATAACAGGTTTGTGAAGCTATAGCATCAGTAGGCTATTGAAGTCTTTCCTGCAGCATTATATTTACTGAATGGGGAAGCAATGTTTGGCGGTTTAATATTTTTAAAATGCACAGGTTTATTTGTAAAGGCAAAAAGGATTAGGTTCAGTGCCCTCTGAGACTACCTCACTCACTCTCAGATGTCCCAGGAGTCCAAAGCTTTATCTCATTTAACACTGGGAGTACCACACATGAAGCACCATTGGCTGCATTAGAGAAGAAGCTACAAAGCTTATTGGCCTACATAATACTGGTTAGTGCTTATTGCACAACAATGTGTGTGGTCCAGCTTGGATAATAATCGGATTCTTCTGTCTCATCTACAAAAGTATTTTTTGTTAAATCCTAATCTACAGCTATGTGTCTGGTTAAGTAAAAACTGCCTTACTGCACATGTAGGACATTGGGAGGCTGTGGTTTAGGGGGTCATACTTCTTAACCCTAACAGATAATGACTTGAATTTGCTTTTGCCTTTTTGCAAAGCAATGGCTTTGTGTTTAGTTAACATGGCAAACAATCGACTAATGCCAAAGCACAGGTTAAGAGTCCTTTGTTGAACTCCTATATTGGTCAGCGTATTTGTGCCAATAGGGATAGATTTAGTAGATAAGGTTTTACTGTTTGACTTAAATAACCTCTGTATACATAGTACATACACAGTACAAATATTTACTTTGTAGAGCAGTGGTTCCTTAAAATGTGGGGCTGCTTCCCTGTTGGGGGGCCTGGAATACTGCCAGGGCTGGCCCAGGGGGGAAATTCAGGGAGAAAGCTTATGTTTTCTCTTAGATAAAAATGAAAGCCCAACCTGATGGTCAACAAGGTGATATTTGGGGCATTTGTTGCTCTAGACTTGATGGGCCAGCCCCAGTGAGCCTGTATCCCCCCCCAGTCCGATACTGGCTCTAGATATTTTTGGAACCTCTGTATACATAGTACATACGCAGTACAAATATTAACTTTGTAGAGCAGTGGTTCCTTAAAATGTGGGGCTGCTTCCCTGTTGGGGGGCCTGGAATACTGCCAGGGCTGGCCCAGGGGGGAAATTCAGGGAGAAAGCTTATATTTTCTCCTAGATAAAAATGAAAGCCCAACCTGATGGTCAACAAAGTGATATTTGGGGCATTTGTTGCTCTAGACTTGATGGGCCAGCCCCAGTGAGCCTGTATCCCCCCCAGTCCGATACTGGCTCTAGATATTTTTGGAACTACGAATACACTAATTATTTGTTACATTATTAACCTTGTAATGAGCTAAGCAGATCTCTGACCAAAAGGTTGGAAGTTCATGCACTGCTTAAAGTGAGAGTCATCCTGTATAAGACCAATTTTTAATCAAATGCTTTCTTAGCTGGGATACAAATATGTTTTGAAATGATTCAATTTAGCAGAGAAGCTCAGTTACTTATCAGTACTTTATGTGTGCTTCTAATCAAATCCATCTTGGTTGGTACATTACTTTACAGGCTTCCATAACAATGTAAAATTGTATTTCTATGGCTTGTGATTTATAAGGGACCATTTTCCATGACCATGGGGACTGCTTGATTTCATACAGAGCCTAGTATACACAAGTGAATAACTAGCAACTATGGATACCTAAGTGGTAGATGCTTGGCCAAATCCAGTCTTGTAATCCCCGAAATGACTGGATTAGGTCAAATACTGATGATGATCATATAAATACACTGCTATGGTCATCAGCTGAACAGTTGCACTATTTCTATTAGGAATCTACAAAGATTTCCTAGGGTTGAGCAACACAGTCACTAAAGCTGGCCATAGACGCAAAGATCTGATCGTACGAATCGAAGATTCGTACGATTTTCGGAACGTGTGTGGAGTGTCCCGACATTTTTCGTCCGGCGGAGATCGGTCGTTTGGTCGATCGGACAGGTTAGAAAATTTCTGTCGGCTGCCGATAATATCTCTGCGTGTATTGCCGATCGTACGATTTTCAGTGGGAGACTGTCATTAGCTTTGGTTGGACATAGATATCTTACGATTGCTGTCAGGGGCAGAACATTGCTGATCTGTTCTTTTACTAATCTGACTGGTAAGACTTTGATCTGTATGGTTAGTGGTGGGTCGGGAGATGGGAAAGTCCGATCGTACGATGATTTGTACAATCGGATCTTTGCATCTATGGTCAGCTTAACACTTAAAAATCTGATTGGTTGCAAATGTGAAAAGTAGGGAGCAAATTGGTGGGAGATCCCACCTTTGAGTAGTTTATTGTAGCCTATATTCCAACTGACAACAATAAACTGGCCTAATACATCACAAGATGTGCCCTCCAAGAGATATCAATGGTCTAAAACTGCTTTTTATTGACTTCTATGAATGTAATTATCATTATTTTTTGTCTACAGCATGTGTAAGGACGACATAAACTGATTTACTACCATAGATGCTAAAGTGCACTGGTATATAGAGCCAGCAGCAACCAATCAGAACTTTGCTATCATATGCCAACTTTCAGTAGATAATTTCTCATTGGTCAGTCTCATTATCTCCAAGATGTTGGCTTTTTAAGAGAAGTCTACAACAAAGCAATTACATTTTGCTGCTGGAATGTATAGTCCAGTTTAATACAGAAAACAAACCTTTAATTTTCTCTGCTGCAGATGCAATAATAAACAATCATCTGAATAGTTCAACCCTCATGTATAATCGCAGTGAACCCTGGCGTGTTTGCTTCCACTTTGTATTTGGCGAGAGGAGCTGCACAAGCTTTTCTATTAAACTAATGGGACTGAGGCATTCTCATTTAATTGTTTGACAATGCCAAATGCAGAAGGGACCAAAGGTATATTTAAAATGACTTTAGCACATGATCAAGAATATATTCCATGGCTTGCCCTTTGGGACAGCTGCAAGGCCCTGTCTATTAAGGCAGCTGGGTTTTTCGGCAGTCTGTGGTCTGCAGCCTGAGGAGTCAGCAGGGGAGTGTCAGT
Organism: Xenopus petersii; assembly: GCA_038501925.1. Taxonomy (NCBI): domain Eukaryota; kingdom Metazoa; phylum Chordata; class Amphibia; order Anura; family Pipidae; genus Xenopus; species Xenopus petersii. The sequence goes on from CM076684.1 coordinate 112,303,685, forward strand.
CCCCAGCTGTATGTATGTTTCACAAAATTGACCATTTTTCATTTCTATGGTGAACAAACCAATGAACTGTGAAAAAAATCTGCGTGCCAGATGGAAACATATGAATTGAGAGGGCTGAGCTTGCACTCACCGTAGCCCTCCTAGCATTGATCTCTCTCTGCTGGATTGTCTCCTATTTTTATTTGTAAAGTCTGGTTAGTTTGGTAAAGGACACACTTGCCTAAACACTTTCCTAGTCCAAGTTCTGGTGCCTGGGGCACGGGGAGTTATGCAGATTGTTCAATTTACATTGTGATCTAGAAACAAGTATATATTTAAAATGTTTAAGTCTTAGATAACGATAATCACATTAGCTATTTTGATTTTAATTATCAGTCCCCTGTATCTTGATTTAAGGAAGTTCATCATTCATGCCAAGTTCTACCTGGTCCAACAGTTATCTCACCCAAAACAAATCAGCTTTTTGTTGAGTTCCCACTCCCCTTTTCAGGTCAATGAATTGGGACTCTTCATTCTAATACGGACTATTGGAGGGTTTGGATTTTTCTGTTCTATCAATGTTTATAAAGGGAGTTTGTTGAGAGTATCAGCAACATGGGGCTGCAAGGGTGTAATGCCAGTGGCAGGTTGCCTGGTCCCCACGCTGACAATTTAACAGCCTAATCGATTGCTTTCCGCAAGTTCTTCACATTGCCTCAAGGCTGGACCACCCTTGATTATGAATATCCAAAGTTATTTTGTACTATGCAGAGCAATAGTTCAATATGTAAAAACATTTGTGTCTTTAAGGAAAAATAAATCTAATTAAAGGGCAAGTCAGCTCCAGAATAAAAATGTGCCTAATACAAGAAAAATACATTTTTAGCAACTTTCCAATATACATGTATTCTAAATTTTCAGTGCTTTTGAGGTTATTTGTGTTGGGTCTGGACCTTGGTGAGAGTCTTTTCCAATGATGCAGCCATTGTTAAAACAATTGCTATTGAAAGCAGCATTTGTTTAACTCCCTGTTAAACAATGTTGCAAAAGTCTTAGTTCCCCAGCAAAGACAGGGCTGTTAATCAGCTGCCTTGTCTTTCATTGTATCAACAGTCTGAGCCACCAGTGCAGAGAATAGAAAGGGACAAACACTGCTTTCAGTAGCAATATATATACTGATAACTTAAATACCATAGATCAATTGTAATGAACGTATATATGGCAAAGTTGCTTAGAAATATGTTTTCTTTTATTAAGCAAACAATTCTTTTTTGGCTTTAAAGCTAGATGTAGCCTATTCATGTTTATGTATGAAGATTTGGGCAGATAGTATTAGTTAGGAAAGGATCAATCATTATCTGTCAGGAAAGGTATAGTTCTAGCACTACAGTAGGGAGAGGGAATCTATTATTATAACAGAAAAATACTACTGTGGAACCGATGTTATGGTTTCCCTGATGCTGCACTGGCCCCTTAGTGCCACTAAACAATCTATCTTTACTGACCCCCATAATAACTCTTTTGGGTTTCCCAGTGGTGCATAATTCTGCCTCCAGGAAACCTCTATGGTCTGCTTCCACAAAAGGATATTTTTGTTCTGGCATGACAGATCATTATTGCAGTACTGTGTTTATAGTGTCTCAACGTATTTCGCATCACATGGTTTCACAACAGAATATAATGTAAAGTGCACTGATATACTGATATGTGAGGTAGAAAGACCTTGACTGTAAGGACTAACAGTTACAGACTCAAGTGAAGCGCAAGGCTTAAATAGTCAGCAGTTAGCAACACAGAAAAAATGCTCTTGGGATCATTTTCAGCTCTGTACAATGGCAGAACAAATAGATCTGTCCAGGTTGTGACATCCTAGAAAGGGAACCTTGACAGACCTGATCTGGGCAACTAAGTGGCAAATGAGATTCCGCAACGAGAAATGTAAGGTTATGAACGTTGGAAAATGCTGACTAAATGAGACTAAGAACAGAGAAAGGAATCATAGAGAGAGAACATAGAGAAAGGAACATAATAAAAAGTAGAGAATCACCAAATCCTGGTTTTGGTTTGGGATTTCGACAAATACAAGCAATTTTCATCGGAACTGGGATTTGGACAGATCTTTACTGACAGAATCAGTTTGGCTGAATCCTGAAAATACAGATCATAATACACATTCCTAGTATAAAATTCATCCTGGGACTGGTGCAGTTTCTTTTTGGTGTCAGGAAGGAGTTTTCTACTCTTCTAGTGGCAAATAGGAGCCAGCTACTGATTTTATTTACCTTTTTCTGAATCAAATAGAAGTAAAGGTGACCTTACCGATTTTGTGAGTAGGGGCCTTGCTATCCCAACTATTAAGCTGGCCATAGACGCAAAGATAAAGTTGCACAAAAATTCATTTTGTGTGACTTACGGGCCATGTGTGGATTGTCCCGACATTTTTCGTTCCTTGGCGACTGGTTGATCTGACAGGTTACAAGATTTCTGTCGGCTAATGATAATATCTCTGCATGTATTGCCTCTGTATCTGACATATCATTGGGTGACTGCCATTAGTATTTGTCGGACATAACTTTCATAAGATTGCTGTCGTGGCCAGAACTTTGTCTGATTTGTTCTTTACCTACTTTATTTAATTGGAATGCTTAGTTGCAGATCGGAAGATTGTGACGTACAATCATTCGTTGGATATGAGGCTAAAATCCACACGTCTAGGGCCACCCACGTACTATCGATGTTGGTCAGTTCAATAATTTGAAAATGGTTTGAAAATGACAGCACCCGTTGAACCATATCCCATACCTTCCAGGATATGGTGCATCAGCAGCTTCTCTGCAGTTCAGATAGTTTGGGCTGTCGGGAAAAACAATAGGAAGCAAATATGGCTCTTCTTATGGTATCTGTCTGTTTGGCCCACTACCAATGGTTATTAATTTAAACAAATTGCTGAAAGTAATAGGCACTTTTTTTATGCCATCTTCAATATACATGTAGCTGTGAGTTCCTGTGCCCAATTATTGCGTCTGGGAGTTGCAATAGAAACTGTAACGGATTTTACTTCTGTACTGTGCCTGTTACCATAGCTTGTCTGTTCTTCTGGCTTTAGTGCTTAATACTGTAATTCACATTATCCTAATGTGCCAAACATCATGCATAAAAAAAAAAACATTATTAACAAAATATTATTGTAGTGTCCCTCTGAGTAGTGATTGGCAAATTTGTCCTGAAAAATTAGCGAAATTTGATGCCTGTGAAGTGAAGCCAGCATCAAATTCCGCGTTTTGCCAATATTTTGCCCGTTAAGCAAATTATGCCTGTTCTTTGGGGCAACTAATCTCCCCGAACTGCTTCCCCCTGTCTTCCCGCCTGCTAGAATTAAAAATCTCCTGCGCCTCGTTTTCTGAAGTCACCCCAAGTTTCCACTTTGTGCGACTTCAGAAAACGAAGTGCCACGAGTGCCATGCCGCAGGTGATTTTTCATTCTAGCAGGCGGAAGACAGGGGGAAGCAGTTTGGGGAGATAAGTTGCCCCAAAGAACAGGTGATTAGTCGCTGGGCGACTAAATCTCCCCGAATCTCCCAGTGTGACCTTACCCTAAGCAAAAGAAACATTGTGAGTTACCATGAATAACCCTTGGTGTCTTTCCCCAATAGTGCTTTGTCATCAGCTCCCTGACTGATAAGCATGCGGCAAGCCAACAACAAACTGAGAGTGAAGCTCATTTGATAGTGTCTGTCCTTAGGTAATGCAAACACTGATTGCTGTATTGATTTCCATTAGCCTGTCTTCACTGATGTCTTGCAGTCTCTCCACACCTACACGCTATCTGCCAGAGTTGTCATTCCAAGCTATTGACCTAAGGACCGAGCCTGACAAAGCAAGAAGTATCATCTCACATCGAGTCACCTTGATTGCTATTCTTGCTCTATAGTGTCCCTTCAACTGCTTAATCAACCAAACAACATTTCACTGCTTGTCCGAAGGCATTGTCTTGTTCAGGGACACTCTTGATAATAACATTTCTTGGGTGCTCCTATGAATATTATCAGAAAAAAATAAAGTGGGATGAAATAGTAGGGGGGGGAGAGGGAAAGCTGTTTGGGGAATTATTTGGCTTCCATGTAAGGATACTGTCATGGGAAAAAATGTTTGTTTCATAACGTATCAGTTAATAGCGCTGATCCAGCAGAATTCTGCACTGAAATCCATTTCTCAAAAGAGCAAACAGATTTTTTTGTATTTAATTTTGAAATCTGACAAGGGGCTAGGCATATTGCCAGTTTCTCAGCTGCCCCAGTCATGTGACTTGTGCTCTGATAAACTTCAGTCACTCTTTACTGCAGTACTGCAAGTTGGAGTGATATCATCCACCTTCCTTTCCCCCCAGCAGCCTAATAGAACAATGGGAAGGTAACCAGATAAAATCTCCCTAACACAAGGTAACAGTTACCTGGTAGATCTAAAGCTGGCCATAGACACAAAGATCCGATCGTACGAATCAACGTACGATCGGACTTTCCCATCTCCCGACCCGCCACTAACCATTCAGATCAAAGCCTAACCATTCCGATCAAATAAAGTAGTAAAAGAACAGATCAGCCAATGTTCTGCCCCTAACTACAATCGTACGATAGTTATGTCTGACAAACCCACTGAAAATCGCACGATCGTCAATACACGCAGAGATATTATCGGCAGGCAACAGAAATTTTCTAACCTGTCCAATCGACCAAACGACCGATCTCCGTGGGGGAAAATGTCGGGACTCTCCACACATGGTCCGAAAATCGTACAAATCCACGATTCGTATGATTGGATCGTTGCGTCTATGGCCAGCTTAAGAACAGCACTCAATAGTAAAATCCAGGTCCCACTGCGACACATTCAGTTACATTGAGTAGGAGAAACAACAGCCTGCCAGAAAGCAGTTCCATCCTAAAGTGCTGGCTCTTTCTGAAAGCACATGACCAGGCAAAATAAACTGAGATGGCTGCCGACACACCACTAAAAAAAATACACTTGCTGGTTCAGGAATGAAATTTTAGATTGTAGAGTGAATTATTTGCAGTGTAAACAGTGTAATTTAGAAATCAAAACTACACCATAAAAATCATGACAGAATCCCTGTTCTCTAGAAGTTAATGGGAGGTGCATTTTCAAAATTCAAGCTACTTTAAAATTTGAAAAAAAAATTGTGATGTTGCAGACTAAGAATCTATGAATAATAGATTCCCTGTTGGCCCTTAAATCACACTGCAGGGGTCACCTTGTCTGTTTATATGACCAGAGCTGGATCTCGACAGGGCCAGTATCACTTTCCTTCTTCTAGGCTAAATCTCATAGAACAAACTCACTTATGCAACGATGGAACAGACATTTATATCATTGCACTTAAGACAGACATTTCAAAAAATTGTATAATGTTTCAACCTTTTCCTCTACAGGCTAATGCAATCTCTTTTTCCTGCATTTTGTTGCATTTACTAATTGTTTCACAATTAAAAATATATTGAAGAAAAGCATCAATTACCCATATTTGCAGTTTATTATAAGATTCATCTCACATTTGTTTCATTGAATATTTTTTCCAGCTTACATCAATTTTGCCTTTTGTAATGGTTTTTGCCTTCTTATATCTGATTGGCGAAAACTTTGGAAATTTTGAGGGTACTAATGGGAACACTGGAAAAATATTTTTTGTAAATCGGACAAACACATTTTGAGTATACGGAAAACTCCATAATGTCTGTTGTGGTACAGATATGAGACCTGTTATCCAGAATGCTCAGGACCTGTGGTTCTACAGATAATGAATCTTCATGCCTTAAGTCTACTAGAAAATCATGTAAACATTAAATAACCCCAATAGGCTGGTTTTGCTTCCAATAAGGATTAATTATATCTTAGTTTGGATCAAGTACAAGCTACTGATTTATTATTACAGAGAAAAAGGAAATCTTTTTAAAAACTTTAATTATTTGGATAAAGTGAAGTGTATGAGAGGCGGCCTTGATGTAATTCAGAGCTTTCTGGATAACGGGTTTCTGGATAAGGATCCCATACCTGTAGTGGCATGTGCCCATTTGCAGTTGTACTATCTTATCACTACATCACTGAATATCAGGTAAATGTATTTGAAGGAGAAGGAAATCCTGAAGCAGTTTATTGCCAATAGATTAGCCACAATAGTGCAAGTTATAACACTATATTTATTTTGCAGAATGCTTTTTTAAACAGCCCTAGAAGCTCTCTCTGTTTGTTTAGGATAGCAGCTGCGATATTAGCTTGGTGTGACATCACTACCTGCCTAAGTCTCTCCCTGCTCACTCATAGCTCTGGGCTCAGAATACAGCAGGGTGGGGAGGAGGGAGGGAGAGAGAGAGAGGAGCAAACTGAGCATGCTCAAGCCCTTGCCCTGGAGGTTTAAGATGGAAACAGAAAGTCTGATACAGAAGTCCATGTGTTCATAATAGAAGGAAAGAAATGCTGTGTTTCTTTTTACAGAGGACTAAGAGCAGCATTACTTTGAGGGTTTACTGGTATATTTATATAGACCTTTCTGATAAAACTTACTTCATTTCAGCCTTTCCTTCTCCTTTAAATAATAATTAATGGAACCAGTAATTTTTGGAGCAGTGATAGGAAACCTTGCAGTAACAGCGTTCCTTCATCATCTGACCGTCTTTGTGGATTGGGAGAGTTGCATGTGCAGTTTGGGTGTTGAAGGTGGTTTGTGGCCTACAATGTTAATGATACAAATTAAATACATCTCCCTTTATCCAAAGCATGTTTAAAACCATTGAACCGGGACCCCTCATTTATAATCCAGCAACGCAGAAGTTGTGTCCAGCAACATACTGCCAAGTGAAGGGGATGGAACCACAGAGAGAGCTGGATGCTTGGCTTCTAGAAGCCAATTACCCTCCTGCTGGGTCCAAATTTAATCCTCTCAAGCAGAGAACAGAGAGGAAGGGCCAAACAGGGCAAGTTTCAATAGGTGCAGAGTGTGAATCTGGGATTAGCCGTATGGAGGGAGAGTGCTACAGTGACCCTTTTATAGTCCCATGACTTCCTCTTTTCAGGAAATGCAAAACAAGCAATAAAGGTTTGGGTTGCGCCTGCACTCGCAGGTGGATAACACGTTGCCTAAAATGCTCAGCTGCTTTTCCTTTCCACTAAACTGGGGGTTTTAAAGAAAAAACATTTTGAACTTGAAAGTCTGTTTTTTAGACCCTGTTTTTTAGTACCCTATTTTTTTTTAGTTTTTTGTCAATAACGGTAATTCGTGGTTCTACATGATTTGTGATGTGCTTTCATCAGTAGACTGCATACCTCCCAACATTTGAATAATAAAAAGTAGAACCGTTTTGGCCACGCCCCTTGCTACACGCAGAAACACCACAATCTAACAAAATCCCACCCACTTTCTTATCAAATTCAGGACTTTCCTACATAACTGGAATCATTGAGAGGTAAAAAAAAAAAATGATGATTGATGCTGAAGAAAACGGAAGGAATAGATAGGAACCAGCATTTGTAAGCTCCAGTTGAGGCAGGTGACTATTATTAAACATTTTGAGATTGATTAGTAGCCAATAGGATCATTGCACTCATTTTCTAACTTGCAGACGTTTGAACAAAACTGACTGCTGATTTGTTGTTGCTGTACAGGTGCATTTTAGCACCTGTGATAATCAATCAACCCCAATATGTCAGTGCTAAACTAATAAAGGATAATAACTACTGATGCAAAATTCCCATGCTTTGGCCCTTGATTTGATTAACAGGAGCTGCCACCTGCAAACATATTAAATTTAATCCATGGACACACAGGGCATTGGGACCATCCCAACATTTTGGAAATACAAAGAGGGACGAAAAGATTTGCCGCTCAGCAAACATTTTTTGACCACCCACGCCCCCTAATTACCATGTTTATTTTGCAAAATGTGGCAGGTTATGAAAGCTTGAACACATTTCTGTGGTTTTTATGTGTTATTCCAGTTCTGCTAATGAAGGTGAAATTGCCCTTTAAGCTGCAAGTCACAGTTTCCCCAAGAGACCTGCTTATCTTAAATAGTAACAATTGTTTAGTTGCTTATCTTAAATTGTTACAAATGTATCTAAGTGCACCTGCCACATATTCTGGGCTCTCTGCCAAAAGCCAATTCAGTTTTAGAAACTTTGTATCTTTTTCTGGCTGTTCAGTGCAGGAGATCAAAGAGAAAGTCGGGACATTTCATTAGCAATCCGAGACTGCGGGTTGGTCAAAACATTCATAACCATAAAAAAATTTACTTCTTGACACACATGCGGCATGAGAAGTGGATCTCAGCTCAACCATAATGAGGAGGGGGGGGCAGGATTGGGTCTGCTGCCAACTAAGGCCTTAAAGGGTTTGCTCACCTTTGAGTTTACTTTTAGTATGACATAAATAGTGATATTCTGAGGCACTTTGCAATTGGTTTTCATTATTTATTATTTGTGGTTTCTGAGTTATTTGTCTTTTTATTCAGCAACTCTCCAGTTTGCAGTTTTAGGAACCAGGCATTGATTTGAAAAAGATACTGGAATCTTATTAGGAGAGATCCTCAATAGAAGGTGTAATAAAAAAAAAGTATCATTGATTTGAATAAGAGACTGGAATATGACTACGGGAGGGTCTGAATAAATATATGAGCAATAAAAAGTAGAGATGCATCGAATCCTTGGTGCCTGGCAAAACCGAATCCGAAACTATAATATCACATGGCTTTATGTGACACAAGCAAGAAAGAAGAACTGCCCGCCCTGTTCTCTTTTCCCTCATTTTCCTAATTTATGTATGCAAATTAGGGTTCGGATTTGGTTTGGTATTCAGTCAAATTTGTAAAAAAGGATTCTCCCGAATCCTAAAATAGTGGATTCAGGGCATTCCTAATAAAAAGTAGTGATCACAATAATTATGTAGCCTAACAGAGAGATGGGGTCAGTGACCTCCATAAATAAAATAAATAAATAAAATAAAATAAATAATGAAGACCAATTGAAAAGTAACTCAGAATTGGTCATTCTATAACATACTAAAAGGTAATTTAAAGGTGAACCACTCCTTTAACGGCATATTATACCTTACGACTTTTAAAACACGTCATATAAATCAGTGATGTCCAGCATGAGAACCACTGTCGGATATATGAACCTTTCAAAGTTTTTTATTACCTTGGAATGCCCAAGATTTCCAGTGGCCTCTCCTCACCCTGCAATCTGGCCCCCAAAAGTGCATGGAAAACCTTGCTCAGCAATTAAAGTCAATGATATCCTGAGAATTCAGTGGTTATTTAATGTTGCATTGTCCCACTCCCAAGTGTAGATGTTTCACTGGATCCTCATCAGCCATTGCATACTGTCTCTCTACCACGTCAGATTTTCATTGTTCTGTGCCAGTGGCGTAACTAGATATTATTGAGCTCCACAGCAAATTAATTTTAGAGCCCTCCAAATGTGCAGAGGTTGTCCTGTTTTACCATTACATATTCAAATGGCTCATTAATTACGGCTTCACAGGGTCCTGCAGGGGGTCGGGTACCTGCAGGTTAACCGCAAAAACCTGTGGTACCTTGCGGGTTGTGAGTAAAAGTTCTGGGTGCGGGTATAGATGCGGGTCGGCGGTTCTCAGGTTTGCGTGTCGGGCTGCGGGTCTTCTCAATAATGATTTTTACTCCTTTTTTCTGATCATGTCTACTTCCGATGATGTCACTTCCGGGTTACACTGACAGCAGTTCCTGATTCTTGATGGTCAGCGGGTCGTGGGTCCGGGTTGCATATAAGGTACTTGCAGGTCGGGTAGCGGGTCCAAGAGGGTAAGAATGCGGATCCGGGTTGCGGATTGCAGGTTGCGGGTACGGATTCCAAAAAATGGACCCGCGCAGGACTCTATCACAGGGCCCCCTAAACCTCCTGGGCAGCCGCAGGGTCTGCTTCTTCTGTAGTTAAGCCCCTGTTCTGAGCAACTGCCAGCATGTCATTGTACTGGGTTGGGTGGCCGTGTGATCGGCACAGCTAAAAAAGAGGGACTTGTTTCTGGTCACTTACTGGAAAGCCCAAACCAGGCAGGAGATTCTGTTTGTGCTGCAACACGTTTTTCAAAAGCTCATGTAGCATTTCCCCTGACCCTATACAAATGGGACTGTGTGGAATCAATGGCTCATGACCAGCAGATCAGCTTTTGTCTTCATTATTCCACACTGCTAATGCTGCACTTTTAAACAGGACTAGAAAAAAAAAAACATTTATTCTTTTAAACTTTTGAAAAGGAGATTCATAAATTTCTCTCTGCGGTGAAGTTCAGAATAACCAGTGAACCCTTGTGGGCTTTGTGAGAGCAAAACTACAAAGGCTGCTAGTGCCACACGCTGGTCAGACGCGGTACTTTTCTGCTTGACTTGGCAAACAATGCCGCTCTGTGAAATCAAATCAGTGGGAGACTTTTAATCAGTTCCTGTTCTGTATCCTCTACACTGAGTTTAAAGACTACAATTATGTAATACTTCTTTTTTTATTTTTTATGTTAACCCTTTTTGTAATAGTACTGAGCAGAAGGGTTAGATTTTGCTGCAATGTATCCAAAGGATATATTTATATTTTCCAACTACTGTTTCTTTAATCAGTTTATTTCCCCCCCTGTAAACTTAAAGACAAAAGCATCGCTTTCAGGCCTTATTTACTAATAGTGGGAGCAGTGTATAATCCGTCCCATTTCGCTCCTTTGAAAAATATGTGAAATGGCGAAATTGTGCAAATGGGCTTTTTTTTTTCGCAGGGAATTTTTCCAAACTGTGCTTTGAAAAAGCAGTTACTTTTTCAGGTGTACGATCCATTGGAGTCTATGGGGGTTTTTTTACAGCAGAAAGATGGTGACAAGTGGTTTACTGCTACTTGGAAATGTAATTAATATCGGAGAGCTTTGTTTTCTGAAGTCGCCATAAGTTTCCTTGTGAGGCAACTTTGGGCGACTTCGGAAAACGAAGCGTTCCGAGTGCAATCCCACTGGTGATTTACATTCTAGCCGGCGTTAGCCAGGTTTGGGGAGATTAGTCGCCCCAAAGGCCGGGCGACTAATCTCCTCGAATCTGAGCGTGTGCCCTAACCCTTAAAGGGGTTGCTCACCTTCAAACAACTAATTGTTTTCCGATATATCACCAGAAATAACGACTTTTTCCAATTACTTTATTTTTTCTACGTGTCACCAGTTTTTCTAAAATTGAAGTGTAAAGTGTCTTTTTTCATCTACTAAAGCAGCTCTGGGAGGGGGGTCGCCGAACCTGTAAACTGTTATAAATTGATACAATTAGTTGATACATTTCTTATCTTTGTCCCTGCTGAGCAGAATACCTGAGTTTCATTAAAGGCAGACACACGTGGAGATTCAGGGAGATTAGTTGCCTGTGACAAATCGCCTCTTCTTTGGGCAACTAATCTCCCTGAACTGCCTTCCCGCCAGCGGGATGGCACTCGGATTGTTTCGTTTTCCGAAGTCGCGTGAAGTTTCATCGTGTGGCAACTTTGTAAAACGAAGCAAACTGAGCTCCATCCAGCCAGCAATTTAGATTCTAGCCGGCAGGGAAGCAGTCCGGGGAGATTAGTCGCCCGAAGAAGAGGCGATTTGTCGCCGGGCGAGTAAATGTCCCCGAATCTTCTCGTCTGCCTCTGCCCTAAAGGCAGCTGTTGTAATTGATACAATAGTTGCTAATATTCCATAGATGCTGCTGAGAAATGTATCAACTAAATTGTAACCATTCAGAATCTGCACTTGAATTAATGAGCTGCCAGACTGAAACAACAGAGACAGGAACATTCAACTATAAACTTAGATTTTGGTAAAACAGTAAAAAAATAATGGAAAGTAATTGAAAAAAATCTTTATTTCTGGGGAACAATCTGAAAACAACTGAACTGAAGGAAAGTGGAAGGTGAACAACCCCTTTAATCAGCTGGAATTCTGCTGCTTTGTTTCTGGAGTCAGAGCCAGGAGCGTTTACCTTGGTTTGATGTTTTTTTTAAAGATATAATTTCTCATGAAAAATAGATTTTTTAAAAACATATCATAAATGCTGTATCTTTGAAACATTTGTATTTGCCGTTTCAGAGACCTGAGTGAGAATCTAATACAAGCCATTCCAAGGAAAACATTTCGCGGGGCTACAGAACTGAAAAACCTGTGAGTAGTTATGTTTAACTCAATGGCAGACCCAGTGTAGATATCACCTGTCCTATCTCAGTATTGATGTAGAATAGTTTGGTGCAGTTGCACTTCAGGACCTACAAGATCATTTTTTATCTTTTTCTTGTGTATACAAAGAGTAGTGTTTAATAACCAGGGTAACCATCTTTTTTGTTATCAACAGCCAAATGGATAAGAACCAGATCAGCTGCATTGAAGATGGAGCTTTTCGGGCCCTAAGAGGACTGGAAGTTTTGTAAGTGCCACTTTAGTACTGGCAGATGCCTTAAGGGGTTATTTATCAAAGTCCGAATTTATCTCAATATTTTCTGAAAAAAACTCCCGACCAAATCCACACATCTTATTTATTAATACACTTCCCGAAAATTTTGTTTGCTGGAAAAAAATCACGAAAAATCAGATTTTCACATTTTTTTTCGGAATTTTCATCCAATTGTCACAATTTTTTGGATTTTTCATCAGATTTTTTACAATTTTAGGATTTTTCATCCAATTTTCACAATTTTTTCAGATTTTTCACCCTAAAACTTTGGGGTATTGCCAAAAACCCAACGCACATCAAAAAAAATTTACTTATATTATTATTAACATGTATTTATATAGCGCCAACATATTGCGTAGCGCTGTATGCAACCTCAACAGGTCTGAGATGCTGGATTTTCAGATAAATTATATGAAATTAATAAACTCTGAAAAATTCATGATTTTTTAAAAATCTGATTTTATTAAAAAAAATCACATTTTTTTTGTGATTTTTGCATTCAGAGTTTAGTAAATAACCCCCTTAGTGTATCAAGACACTTAAATATATAATGTGTTGTTAATTAATTAGTATGATGTTGAGAGTGAAATTCTGAGATAATTTGCAATTGGTTTTCATTTTTTTTATTATTTGTGGTTTTTGAGTTATTTAGCTTTTTATTCAGCAGCTCTCCAGTTTGCAATTTCAGCAGTATGGTTGCTAGGATTCAAATTACCCTAACAACCATGATTTGGTATGAATAAGAGACTGGAATATGAATAGGAGAGGCCTGAATAGAACGATGAGTAATAAAAACTAGCAATAACCATAAATGTGTAGCCTTACAGAGGATTTGTTTTTTTAGATGGAGTAAGCGACCCCCATTTGAAATCTGGAAAGAGTCAGAAGAAGGCAAATTATTCCAAAACTATTAAAAAGAAAAAATGAAGGCCAACTGGAAAGTTTCTTAGAATTAGCCATTCTATAACATATTAAAATGTAACTTAAAGGGTTGTTCACCTTAACCTTATCTTTTAATATGTTATAGAAATGGCTAATTCTCAGCAACTTTTCAATTGGTCTTCAATTTATTTTTTATAGCTTTTTAATTGTTTGGCTTTTTCTTCTGACTCTATTCAGCTTTCAAGTGGGGGTCAGTGAGCCCATCTAAAAACAAATGCTCTGTAAGGCTATCAATGCTATTGCTATTTTATTCATTCATTCTCTTTCTATTCAGGCCTCTCCTATTCATATTCCAGTCTCTTATTCAAAGCAATGCCTGGTTGCTAGGGAAATTTGGACCGTAGCAACCAGATTGAATTTGCAAACTGCAGATCTGCTGAATAAAAATGAAAACCAAATTAAATGAAAATGAAAACCAACTGCAAATTGTTTTAAAATTTCCCTCTCTACATTATAATAAAATGCAAACAACTCCTTTAAAAGTGAACCACCCCTTTAAGGGAAAAGTCACCCTTTATAAGTATTTTGTTCATAATTCCTAAGAATTCTGTCTCTTTTATTTATCTTATTATGAACAATCAGTAATGCAGCAATGCTTATAGTTTGCCAGGGAACTAATTTTGGGTCCATTTCTCTAATTTGTGTTTTTAATGTATTTGCCAAGAATGCACTGGGAATAAATAGTTGGGGTGAGTCTGTTTGTTCCGCAAAGTTACAATCCTAAATATATCCCCATAAGAACAATAAATTCTGGGTTTCCCAGGGATTTTAGTTCCAGTTCTCTAAAATGTTCTTTCTTTTTCATACAGAACTCTGAATAACAACAATATAACCACAATTCCTGTTTCCAGTTTCAACCATATGCCCAAACTGAGGACATTGTAAGTAGTGTGTGTCTGTGTGTGTCTGTGTGTGTGTGCCTGTGTTTGTCTGTGTGTCTGTGTGTGTGTATTTGTGTGTCTGTGTGTGTGTGCCTGTGTTTGTCTGTGTGTCTGTGTGTGCAGAAGCGTAACTAGAGGGGGGGGCAGGCCCTGTCATAGGACGCGGAGCAGGGCCCCCGCCCCCCTCCATACACCCGAAAACTGGCCGGGAATATGCGCCACACAGCGGCGCGCAGACTGCGCGGACTGCCGGGGGGCCCTGAGGCGTTGCGGGCCCTGGCCAGCTCGCACCCCCTGCTCCCCCGGTAGTTCCGCCACTGTGTGTGTGTCTGTGTGTGTGTCTGTGGGTGTATGTGTGTGTGTGTGTGTGTGAGCGTCTGTGTGAGTGTGTGTGTGTCTGTGTGTGTGTGTGTGTGTCTGTGTTTGTGTGTGTGTGTCTGTGGGTGTATGTGTGTGTGTCTGTGTGAGTGTCTGTGTGTGTGTTTGTGTGTCTGTGGGTGTGTGTGTCTGTGTATGTGTCTGTGTGTGTGTGTCTGTGGGTGTCTGTGTGTGTGTCTGTGGGTGTATGTGTGCGTGTCTGTGTCTGTGTGTGTGTGTCTGTGGGTGTGTGTGTCTTTGTGTGTGTGTGTCTGTGGGTGTGTGTGTCTGTGTGTGTGTGTCTGTGTGTGTGTGTCTGTGTGTGTGTCTGTGTGTGTGTCTGTGTGTGTGTCTGTGTGTGTCTGTGTGTGTGTGTGTTTCTGTGGGTGTGTGTGTCTGTGTGTGTGTGAGTGTGTGTGTCTGTGTCTGTGTGTGTTTCTGTGTGTGTCTGTGTGCGTGTGTGTTTCTGTGGGTGTGTGTGTCTGTGTGTGTGTGTGAGTGTGTGTGTGTGTGGCCCGGGGAACAGAATGTTAATAATCATGTCAGTGAATATGAAAGTGTCTCTGTCATCTTTAAGTGGTAATGATAAACATATAATTTGTCTGTCTAATTAAAGGGATTCTGTCATCCTTATTAAAAAAAATCTGCTCTTTATCACACATGAATACGGCTCACACATATATTTGACACAATGAAGCTTCCCCCCTATATCTAGTACAGAGGGTGCCCCATGTATCTGTACAGCAGTCGTGGCCCCCAACGCTTGGTATAGAATTCTATTAACATCACCAGCCATTGGCTCGGCTTTCTCTATAGTTTATTATCTGATCGACAAACCGCATTACCTCCATTACCTGCTTTAGTCTGAATACGTTTTAATGTGGGGAAATGAATGTAGGTAGATTTGCATCAAGCTTAAAATGTATCATCCAGGAACATCAATCTGTCAGTGTTCTTATGAATTTGCATTTACTCAAGCTGTTAACTTCCACGGGGAGGGTTAAAGAGAAATTTACATTATGCCATTTAAATAAAAAAATCATCGTTTTCTGATCTGCGTGGGTTTAGGTTTACATAAAAGGCTCAGAACTTTGCTTGTCATTGTAGATTGTAAGCAGCATAACGAGTCATAATTTTGACCTCCCTTCATAACGCACTTTAGGGTCCCCCAGAACTCTGGGAAAATACTGTATATCATTCCTAATTGGGCGGCCAATGCCAATCTTCTATGTTATCTTGCTTCTCTAGTGTTGCCCTCTGAGGGGCTTTTAGGGTAAGGTCACACAGGGCAATTTGGGGAGATTTAGTCGCTTCGTATTCCGAATTCGCCCGAAGTTTTCTTCACAAGGCAACTTCAGGCGACTTCGGAATACGAAGCGACGCGTGTGCCATGCCGCAGGCGATTTTTCATTTTAGCCAGCGCAAGACAGAGGTAAGGCATTTGGGGAGATTGGTTGCTGCAAAGACGAGGCGATTAGTCGCCAGGTGACTAAATCTCCCCAAATCTCCCCAAATCGCCCAGTGTGACCTTACCCTAATGGAATCACATTCCCCTTATAGACTGAGCAGAAAAGCGTAACAATTGGTAAGTGCTGTAATGCTGTGTACTTCACAGGTCAGACCTGTACTCTGCAGCTATCACCCCGTTCCATTTCTTCTATATCAGCCCTATGAGAGGCTCTGTATCATCACTGTACTATATTGCTATCTCTTTATACTAGGGATGCACCGAATCCAGGATTCAGTTCGGGATTCGGCCAGGATTCGGCCTTTATCAGCAGGATTCGGATTCGGCCGAATCCTTGTGTCAGGCCGAACCGAATCCGAATCTAATTTGCATTTGTAAATTAGGGGTAGGCAGGGAAATCACGTGACTTTTCCTCACAAAAGTAGAATTTTTTCCACTTTTTCCTTTCCTACCCCTAATTTGCATATGCAAATTAGGGTTCGGATTCGGCCAAATCTTTCATGAAGAAATCAGGGATTCGGCCGAATCCCAAATAGTGGATTCGGTGCAGCCCTACTTTATACATCAGCGCAAGGCTTCTGTTAACCAGTGCAGCAATAGCAACTAATCAGTCTAGTGTAGTCCTACTCAATGTAACCGAATGTGTCACAGTGGGACCTGGATTTTACTATTGAGTGCTGTTCTTAGATCTACCAGGCAGCTGTCATCTTGTGTTAGGGAGCTGTTATCTGGTTACCTTCCCATTGTTCTGTTGTTAGGCTGCTGGGGGGGAAAGGGATCGGTTGATATCACTCCAACTTGCAGTACAGCAGTAAACAGGGCCGCTCCGGCCATGAGGCAAGGTGAGAATCTTGCCTCAGGCGGCACGGAGCGGCCAGTTACCAGGGGCGGCAAAAAGCCGCCTCTGGTAACTTTAAGAGCCGAATTTCCGTTTTTTAAAACGGAAATTCGGCTCTTCTAGCGCAGCGAGCGCAATAGCGCTCACTGCTCTAGCGATGCGGCCCCTCCTCCACCCGCTCCGACGCTGTTAGTTAGAAGAGCGGAGCAGGAGGAGGGGCGGCATTGGGGCTGCTGCCTCAGGCGGCAGCAGCCCCTGAAACGTGCCTGGCAGTAAAGTGAGTTTATTAGCACAAAGTCACATGACTGGGGGCTCCTGGGAAACTGACAATATGCCTAGTCCCATGTCAGATTTCAAAATGAAATATAAAAAAAATCAGTTTTTCAGTTTTGAAAAATTGATTTCAGTACAGAATTTTACTGTTTTGAAAAAAAAAAAACATGGTTTCCCATTGCATTATCACTTTAATGAGACCTAAATAAATCTGCAGGTCAATGTATTGGAGTCATTTGGAAGTTTAGACATCTATCCCTTTAATTTGTTAAATGATATACAATGAACTGTGCAAGAACTTAGATATAGATTCTTATAGCATTTACACTTGGGGTGCAACAAATCCATTGTTTTTGAATTCAAACAAATATTAAAGATTTGGCCAAAAACTAAACCCAATCCTTGATTTGCATATTCACAATTCTGCACAATTTGCAGACCTCAACGTTTGTATTTGGTTTAGATGCAAAATAAGGATTTGAATCCCCAACTGAATCCTGGATTTGGTGCATCCCTAATTTACATTACGTTTGTTCTGTTTGGCTGTGGATGATGCTCAGGGAGTACTGTGTCCCGTCTACTAAAAATTGGAACAAGGGGTAAAAATTCAGAGGGGGCCTCCAGTTTATGGTTTAGACATATGGAAATCTTACAAAAAGAGTTTGGATCCAGCTGGATTTGATTCATCCGTAGTTCCAGGCCTGGTAACCCCCCCAACAGCAGTTGATGGACTTCTATAGTTAAAACAATACAATACAGTTGCAATGAGTAACTCAACAAGGAAAAAACCTTTCACGTCCCATAATTACCCCAACCAATTAGCATTTAGTATTTGCTCTGCTGCAGTTGGGGGCCCATTCACTAAACTCGAGTGAAGGAATAGAGGAAAATAGAGGAAAAAAAAAATAGATTTTCAAATGTTTTCTTTGGCTACTTCGACCATCGAATTGGCTACTTAGACCTTCGACTACAACCTTCGACTTCAAATCGAACGATTCAAACTAAAAATCGTTCGAATATTCGACCATTCTATAATCGAAGTACTGTCTCTTTAAAAAATTCTTCGACCCCCTAGTTCGCCACCTAAAACCTACCGAGGCCAATGTTAGCCTATGGGGAAGGTCCCCATAGGCTTTCCAAGGTTTTTCTGATCGAAAGATAATCCTTGGATCGTTCGATCGAAGGAATTGCGCAAAATCCTTAGACTTCGATATCCGATGCATCCCTAATATTCAACCCTTGATACATCTGCCCCTCAGAATAATGAAAGCAAACATATGACTTAGAACAAACTTCATGCCAGTTATTATATCCCCTACTACAAGTATTTTCCAGCATTCCATTAGTAAACGTATCTGCAAATACATATAAAATTTGGCAGTTCTTTTCCTACCTCCTTTTTATTCAAGTCAGCTCTCCTGCGCCCGGGACAGGTCTGTTAATCAGCAGGCTTCTGCTACATTGGATTAAGGGGCAGATTTATCAAGGGTCCAATTTCGAATTTAAAAAACGTTGAAATTCAAATTATTCGTTTGAATTAGTCCGAATTCTAATCGAAGTACTATAGTTTTCGAGCGAATTCGAAGTGAAATTTCCCCCCAAAACAATTTACTCCAAATAGGTTCTAAGAGGTCCCCCATAGGCTAGGTTTTAGATGGCGAATGGTAGAAGTCTAATTTTTAAAGAGACAGTACATGATAAATATTTTTTTCAACTTCGAATTCAATTTGGACTATTCCCTAGTCGAAGTACACAAAAATCAGCTCAAATTTTTTTAATTTGAATTTTCACTTCGACCTTTGATAAATCTGCCCCTAAAAGTCAGAACTGTCGGTACAGAAAAAAAGGGGTCAGCAGATACTGCTTTCAATATTGATTTTATTTACAAAGAATCTATTATAAACCATTATGTACAATATGGAAAAAAAAACATTTTCGTTGATTAGGCAAAATATTATTTTGGAGTTTGCATACAAAAAAAATATGCCGGATAAGTATAACACTGAATAACCCCCTTTCTTTGCAACATCATTAGGCTAAATGGGAGCAGGAAACTACCTCGGCTGAACACAGAGGATTGCAGTAAATGGAATTTGATAGAGTTCCTCACATAACAATCAGAGTTATTATAATCCCATTTTATTCCCAGCGCTTTGTGTCGTTTTCCCCCTGCTTTCTGTGTCGTTGAACTGTGCAGTCTCTGACCCACGCCAGCCAATTCACTTGATCCATGGCGGCTTTAAGAAAGTTAATTAGGATCTCTCTGGCAATAAATAGGAACAACGGCAAATTAAAAATGAAAAAAAAGCAGCTATGCCATAGATTATTCAAAGAGCGAATGTGTAATCCTCTGAGCGGCGAATACAGCCGTCACGCATGACTAGGCACGAGCCATAAAGAAATAAAGAGAAATAACACATGGAAGACAAGTGCATATTAGCTCTCACGCCTGTAATGGAAGCTATTGCCTAATCCTGCACTGGCCGGCTAATGTATGACTCGTAATGGGATTATTATTATTATCCCCAGGAATAAATTGATCTTCTCCATATTTACACGTTAATAACATACATAGGATCATTTGTAACTAGATTATAATAAGTATGGAAATGTAAACTCTGCTCAAGCGTTATATAGAGGGAATGACATAACTGTACAAAGCAACAGGGGAGGCCTAGGGAAGCACCAGCAGCAGTCAGACCCCAATCTAAACACCAGAGGGCATTTCCATTGGGGCTCACCTTAGCTTTAACATTTAGGGGCAGATTTATCAAGGGTCGAATTGAAAATTCGCATTTTTAAATTCAAACTTCGAGTTTATTTTAGGGGCAGATTTATCAAGGGTCAAATTTCGAAGTAATGGGAGTTTTTTGTGAACTAGAAATTCGAAGAAAAAATAACCAACCAAGATTAGTTGTAAAAATT
This sequence comes from Xenopus petersii, assembly GCA_038501925.1. Taxonomy (NCBI): domain Eukaryota; kingdom Metazoa; phylum Chordata; class Amphibia; order Anura; family Pipidae; genus Xenopus; species Xenopus petersii. The sequence continues at coordinate 112,323,833 of CM076684.1, forward strand.
GACGTTTTTTTTTTTTACTGCGGGTGAATAGGCTGTATTCAAATAGTTCGAATCAAAGTTAGATGGTATTCGATCTAGTTATATTCCACAAAAAAACAAAAAACTTTGATTTATTTTTGGCGAATGGTCAAAGTCGAAGTTTTAAAAAGACAGGGCATGATAAATTTCAATATTCAGAGAGTTTTTGTAAGTTCGAATTGAATTTTGGCCAATTCGATAGTCAGAGTACACAAAAATAGCTTGAAATTCCAATTTGTTTACTTCGATGATAAATCTGCCCCTTAGTGTAATTCAGCTAGTTAATAGTCTAAATTCGATTTGAGTTTTAAAAAAAAATTTAATTTCAAAATTTATCATGTACTGTCCCTTTAAGAACTCGAATTTGACTATCCACCATCTAAAACCTGCCAAATTCGTGTTTTAGCCTATGGGGGACCTCCTACAATCAATTTGGAGTCGTGGAGTAAGCTACAGCAACCAATCAAGAATTCGCCAGGGCCAAATTTTTAGATAGGCAGAGCCAGAAGGCACTACCTTTAAAGACGTGATTCACCTTTAAGTTAACTTTTAGTATGTTATAGAACGGCTAATTCTAAGCTACTTTTTAATTGGCCTTCATTTTTTCTTTTTTTTAAATTTTATTAATTATTTGCCTTCTTCTGACTCTTTCCAGCTCTTACATGGGGGTCCATTGACCCCATCTAAAAGCAAATACTTTGTAATGCTACAAATGTATTGTTATTGCTACTTTTTATTACTCATCTTTCTATTCAGGCCTCTCTCGTTCATATTCCAATCTTTTATTCAAATCAATGCCTAGTGATATTCTAAGACAATTTGCAATTGGTTGTCATTGTTTATTATTTGTTGTTTTTACGTTATTTAGCTTTTTATTCAGCAGCTCTCCAGTTGACAATTTCAGCAATATGGTTGCTAGGGTCCGCCATGCCCTAGCAACCAGATTGCTGAAATTGTCAACAAATAATAAACAATAAAAACCAATTGCAAATTGTCTCAGAATATCAATCTATACATCATACTAAACCCTTAAAATAAATAAGTCATGCATATGCTGATTGGATAGGGAAGGGGCCAGTGCTTGGAGTATATTGGATATTATATATTATATTGGATATTAATACAGGTTTGCAAACAGGGTTAACTGGTCTAGAGAAGTTAAATCAATGAAAGCTAATATCTAAGTGGTTATTATTTTATTTATTGGAATGGGCCATATTTGGCAACGCTAATAAATATGTGGGACTATTCCCTGCACCTGAGCAGATGTATTAGTGATATTGCATGAAATTATAATAATTGTATACAAACTGGAGTGGGCAAAAGGGGCATGTTTGTGGCAAACAGCAGTACCAACATGGCTGTATCAGCCCATAGTTAATGGCCACCCATGAAGTGCTAGAGCTACACCAGTCAATTTATGGAGCTTGTATTCTGAATGCCGAAACCCATGCAGTGCCGATTCCAGAAAATTATTAGTTCTCATTAGGGGATTGTTGTAAATGTAATTCATTTCCAGTATAAAAAAAAATCCTATTAACTATGGGAAATAAATATGTAGAGATTCCCTCCGTACCTCGCTAATAAATCACCGCCCAGGATTACACGAATATGTGGCACAGTTTTCAAGGCAGTTAAATATTTTTACACAGCGGGCACCTTGGCATAAGTATATTCAAACTATATTTTAAAAAACGGATATAGAAAACTAGAACCATGTAGATTTATAGAAGGTTCAGTAGGTTTTCCTGTAGGAAATTCATCCCACTTTTCTAGATGATTGTTACTTTTTTGCATTCATCAAAGATTCTGGTCTTTTATGGGTTAAGGGTGTTGTCCATCTTTGAGAGTGATATTCTGCAATTGGTTTTCATTTCATTTTTTATTATTTGTGGTTTTTGAGTTATTTAGCTATTAGTTATTCAGCATCTCTCCAGTTTGCAATTTCAGCAATCTGGTTACTAGGAGCCAAATTACCCTAGCAACCATGCATTGATTTAAATAAGAGACTGGAATATGAATAATAGAGGGCCGGAAAAGGAAGACGAGTCATAAAATTTAGCAGTAACAATAAATTTGATGCTTTACAGAACATTTGTTTTTTTTTTAGATGGGACCAGTGGCCCCTATTTGAAAATTGGAATCGGAAGAAGAAGCAAATCATTTAAAAAAAATGATAAAAAAATAATGAAGACCAACTGAAAATCCACTTAGCAATTAGTCATTTCATAACATACTAAACGTTATTTTAGGGGCATATTTATCAAGGGTCCAATTTAGAGTTTACAAAAAGTCGCATAAAGTCCCATAAACTCAATATTCGGAAAAAAAGACCAATCGAAATCTATTAAAAAATTTAAATCGGAATGAATGGGACCGACCTGCAAACTTGAATCTAATTCAAATCGAATTAGATTCTATTTTTTTCAACAAAAAAAAAATTAGATTTTCAAAACTCCCCCAATGACTTCAAATCGATTGTAGGAGGTCCCCCATAGGCTAATACACCAATTCGGCAGGTTTTAGATGGCAAATAGTCAAATTCGAATTCTTTAAAGGGATCCTGTCATCAGAAAACATGTGTTTTTCAAAACGCATCAGTTAATAGTGCTACTCCACCAGAATTCTGCACTGAAATCCATTTCTCAAAAGAGCAAACAGATTTTTTTATATTCAATTTTGAAATCTGACATGGGGCTAGACATATTGTCAATTTCCCAGCTGCCCCTGGTCATGTGACTTGTGCCTGCACTTTAGAAGACAAATGCTTTCTGGCAGGCTGCTGTTTTTCCTTCTCAGTGTAACTGAATGTGTCTCAGTGGGACATGGGTTTTTACTATTGAGTGTTGTTCTTAGATCTACCAGGCAGCTGTTATCTTGTGTTAGGGAGCTGTTATCTGGTTACCTTCCCATTGTTCTTTTGTTTGGCTCCAACTTGCAGTAAAGAGTGATTGAAGTTTATCAGAGCACAAGTCACATGTCTTGGGGCAGCTGGGAAATTGACAATATGTCTAGCCCCATGTCAGATTTCAAAATTGAATATAAAAAAATCTGTTTGCTCTTCTGAGAAATGGATTTCAGTGCAGAATTCTGCTGGAGCAGCACTATTAACTGATTCATTTTGAAAAAAAATTTTTTCCCATGACAGTATCCCTTTAACGGACAGTACATGATAAATTTCAAAATTTTAATTTCAAAAATTTGGGCTATTCCCTAGTCGAATTACACTAAAATAAATTCAAAATTCGAATTTAAAAATTTTAATTTTTAATTCGACCCTTGATAAATCAGCTCCTTAAAGTTGAACCACCCCTGTAACAGATCAGCCTGTATATGTAGCACTGGTCAGCAGGCTAAACCTGTTGTTATCTTTTGTATCCGATGATATATAGAGATGGCGCGAACTGTTCGCCGGCGAACTTGTTCGCGCGAACATCGGGTGTTCGCGCTCGCCGGAAGTTCGCGAACGTCGCGCGACGTTCGCCATTTTGGGTTCGCCATTGTTGGTGCTTTTTTTTGCCCTCTCACCCCAGACCAGCAGGTACATGGCAGCCAATCAGGAAGCTCTCCCCTGGACCACTCCCCTTCCCTATAAAAACCGAAGCCCTGCAGCGTTTTTTCACTCTGCCTGTGTGTGCTGAAGAGATAGTGTAGGGAGAGAGCTGCTGCCTGTTAGTGATTTCAGGGACAGTTGAAAGTTTGCTGGCTAGTAATCGTTTTGATACTGCTCTGTAGGGATGTAGCGAACGTCGGAAAAAAAGTTCGCGAACATATTCGCGAACTTGCGCAAAATTGCGAGCGGTTCGCGAACGGTTCGCGAACCCCATAGACTTCAATGGGAAGGCGAACTTTAACATCTACAAAAGACATTTCTGGCCAGAAAAATGATTTTAAAGTTGTTTAAAGGGTGCAACGACCTGGACAGTGGCATGCCAGAGGGGGATCAAGGGCAAAAATGTATCTGAAAAATCTGCCTGTGTGTGCTTGGAAGAGATAGTGTAGGGCGAGAGCTGTTAGTGATTTCAGGGACAGATGATAGTAAGTTTGCTGGCTAGTAATCTGCGTGATACTGCTCTGTATTGGAGGGACAGAAGTCTGCAGGGATTTGAGGGACATTTTAGCTTAGGTAGCTTTGCTGGCTAGTAATCTACTGTTCTCTTTAAACAACTGCCATACGTTGACCTTGTAGGCATTGTTTGCCCAGTTTTTTTGGACGCAGCCACTGAAGCACAGTTGCCAGAAAAAATATGCCATATAAATGCTGAAAATAGTCATTTTTCGCCATACGTTGACCTTGTAGACATTGTTTGCCCAGTTTTTTTGGACGCAGCCACTGAAGCACAGTTGCCAGAAAAAATATGCCATATAAATGCTGAAAATATAAATTTTTTTGGTTGCAGCCACTGAAGCACAGAGGCCAGAAAAATTATGCCATATAAATGCTGAAAATATAAATTTTTTTGGTTGCAGCCACTGAAGCACAGAGGCCAGAAAAAATATGCCATATAAATGCTGAAAATAGTCATTTTTTGCCATACGTTGACCTTGTAGGCATTGTTTGCCCAGTTTTCTTGGTCGCAGCCACTGAAGCACAGTTGCCAGAAAAAATATGCCATATAAATGCTGAAAATATAAATTTTTTGCCATATACGTTGAGTCAAGGTATGGCAAAAAATGACTATTTTCAGCATTTCTATGGCATATTTTTTCTGGCCTCTGTGCTTGAGTGGCTGCGGCCAAAAAAACTGGGCAAACAATGCCTACAAGGTCAACGACGTTGACCTTGTAGGCATTGTTTGCCCAGTTTTTTTGGCCGCAGCCACTCAAGCACAGAGGCCAGAAAAAATATGCCATAGAAATGCTGAAAATAGTCATTTTTTTGGTCGCAGCCACTGAAGCACAGTTGCCAGAAAAATTATGCCATATAAATGCTGAAAATATAAATTTTTTTGGTTGCAGCCACTGAAGCACAGAGGCCAGAAAAATTATGCCATATAAATGCAGAAAATATGCATTTTTTTGGTTGCAGCCACTGAAGCACAGAGGCCAGAAAAATTATGCCATATAAATGCAGAAAATATGCATTTTTTTGGTTGCAGCCACTGAAGCACAGAGGCCAGAAAAATTATGCCATATAAATGCAGAAAATATGCATTTTTTTGGACGCAGCCACTGAAGCACAGTTGCCAGAAAAAATATGCCATATAAATGCTGAAAATAGTCATTTTTCGCCATACGTTGACCTTGTAGACATTGTTTGCCCAGTTTTTTTGGTTGCAGCCACTGAAGCACAGAGGCCAGAAAAAATTAAACCAGTAGGGTTTGCACCCTAGTTTGTAACGGTGGCGGAGGGAGGAGGACGCTAAAGGACAGCTGTGTGTGGAGTCATGAGGCTTGAAGAGAAGGACAGCTGCATAGAAGTCAGAACAAGTCTTCCGGCGTGCAGTAACCCTCCGAGATCCACCCCTCATTCATTTTAATAAAGGTCAGGTAATCGACACTTTTGTGACCTAGGCGAGTTCTCTTCTCAGTTACAATCCCTCCTGCTGCACTGAAGGTCCTTTCTGAGAGCACACTTGAGGCTGGGCAAGACAAGAGGTTCATGGCAAATTGTGACAGCTCTGGCCACAGATCAAGCCTGCGCACCCAGTAGTCCAGGGGTTCATCGCTCCTCAGAGTGTCGATATCTGCAGTTAATGCCAGGTAGTCCGCTACCTGCCGGTCGAGGCGTTCTTTGAGGGTGGATCCCGAAGGGTTGTGGCGCTGCCTTGGACAGAAAAACATTTGCATGTCTGACGTTACAGACCGGCCAAAGGGCTTTGTCCTTGCAGGTGTGCTCGTGGCAGGATTACTGGCACCTCTGCCCCTGGAATGTTGATGAGTTCCTGAAGTGACATCACCCTTAAAAGCATTGTACAACATGTTTTGCAGGCTGGTTTGTAAATGCCGCATCTTTTCGGACTTGTGGTATGTTGGTAACATTTCTGACACTTTATGCTTGTACCGAGGGTCTAGTAGCGTTGCGACCCAGTACAGGTCCTTCTCCTTAAGCCTCTTGATACGGGGGTCCTTCAACAGGCATGCCAGCATGAAAGACCCCATTCTCACAAGGTTGGATGCAGAGCTATCCATCTCCGCTTCCTCATTATCAAGGACTGCATCATCCACGGTCTCCTCCCCCCAGCCACGTACAAGACCAGGGGTCCCCAAAAGGTCACCACTAGCCCCCTGGGAAGCCTGCTCCTGTTGGTCCTCCTCCTCCTCCTCCACAAAGCCACCTTCCTCCTCTGACTCCACTTCTGGCACCTCTCCCTGCGTTGCAGCAGGTGCCTGGGTTCGTTCTGGTGATTGCGACCATAAATCGTGCGCTTCCAGCTCCTCGTCACGCTGGTCTACAGCCTCATCTGTCACTCGTCGCACGGCACGCTCCAGGAAGAAAGCGAAGGGTATTAGGTCGCTGATGGTGCCTTCGGTGCGACTGACCATATTTGTCACCTCTTCAAAAGGTCGCATGAGCCTGCAGGCATCGCGCATAAGCACCCAGTAACGGGGGAAAAAAATCCCGAGCTCTGCAGATCCAGTCCTACCACCCAGTTCAAAAAGGTACTCGTTGACGGCCCTTTGTTGTTGCAGCAGACGTTCCAACATAAGGAGCGTTGAATTCCAGCGAGTCTGGCTGTCAGAAATCAAACGCCTGACTGGCATGTTGTAGCGCTGCTGAATGTCAGCAAGGCGTGCCATGGCTGTGTAGGAACGTCTGAAATGGGCCGACACCTTTCTGGACTGGGTGAGAACGTCCTGGAATCCTGGGTACTTGGAGACAAAACGTTGGACTATTAAATTTAACACATGTGCCATGCAGGGCACATGTGTTAAATTTCCCAGTCTCAACGCTGCCAACAGATTGCTTCCATTGTCACACACCACTTTTCCGATCTGCAGTTGGTGTGGGGTCAGCCACCGATCGGCCTGTGACTGCAGAGATGACAGGAGTACAGATCCGGTATGGTTTTTGCTTTCCAGGCACGTCATCCCCAAGACAGCGTGACAACGGCGTACCTGGCACGTCGAATAGCCTAGGGGGAGCTGGGGGTGCACAGGTGTGGAGGAGGAGAAGGAGGACCCAGCAGCAGAGTAAGAAGAAGAAGAGGAAGAAGACGAGGTAGAGAGCGATGGAGGAGTAGAGGTGGTGGCAGAACCGCGTGCAATCCGTGGCGGTGACACCAACTCCACTGTTGTTGTTGTTGTTGAGCTACCCATTCCCTGCTTCCCATTCCCAGCCATTACCAAGTTCACCCAGTGGGCAGTGTAGGTGACATACCTGCCCTGACCATGCTTGGAGGACCATGCGTCAGTAGTCATATGGACCTTTGGCCCAACACTAAGTGACAGAGATGCGGTAACTTGGCTCTGCACATGTTGGTACAGGTGTGGTATTCCCTTTTTAGAAAAAAAATTGCGGCTGGGTACCTTCCACTGCGGTGTCCCAATTGCTACAAATTTGCGGAAGGCCTCAGAGTCCACCAGCTGGTATGGTAAAAGCTGGCGGGCTAAGAGTGCAGACAAGCCAGCTGTCAGACGCCGGGCAAGGGGGTGACAGTCAGACATTGGCTTCTTACGCTCAAACATGGCCTTCACAGAAACTTGGCTGGTGGCAGATGACTGGGAATGGGAACAGGTGGTCAAGGTGGAAGGCGGAGTGGAGGGTGGTTCAGATGGGTCAAGGAGAGCAGAGGTAGAGCAGTAAGATGCTGGACCAGAAGGAGTGTGACTTTTAGTTTGCCTGTTGCCTTTGAGGTGTTGCTCCCAAAGTGCTTTGTGCTTGCCGCTCATGTGCCTTCGCATAGAAGTTGTACCTATGTGGCTGTTGGGCTTACCAAGGCTCAGTTTCTGACTGCACTCATTGCAAATTACAATGCTTTTGTCAGAGGCACACACATTAAAAAAATGCCACACTGCTGACTTTTTGGAAGTCTGCGATCTGGCGGTAACAGTAGAAGTTGGCGGCATTGGCGGCAATGGCGGGTGCGTTGGCCGGCTGAACACAGGTGCCGATACATGTTGTTGCCCTACTGATCCCTGCGGGCTGGCCTCCCTGCTTCTTCTAAGTCTTATTCTCCTACTGCCTCTCTGACTCTCCGTCTCTCCATCTGAACTACCCTCCTCTTGCTCTCTTCTACTAGGCACCCACAAAACATCAATCTCCTCATCATCATTCTCCTCAGATGCATCAATTTCTTCTGACACATCACAGAAGGAAGCAGCAGCGGGGACCTCCTCCTCCTCCTCATCACTCATCATTATGTCCATCTCTGTCGTGTTCTCTGCCAGAATTAAATCTGGTGTAACGTCCTCATCTCCTTCATCTTCTTCTGCCAATAATGGTTGCGCATTACTCAGTTCAAGAAACTCATGGGAAAATAACTCCTCTGACTCCAGTGAAGATGGGGCACCGGTGGTGGAGGAAGTGTTACGTGGGGTGGCCATAGCAGTGGAGGATGAGGAGGATGTTGTGGTAAAGTTAGAAACGGTAGAGGATGGGGTGTGCTGTGTAAGCCAGTCAACTACCTCTTCAGCATTTTGGGAGTTCAGGGTCATTGGCTTTTTAAAACTGGGCAATTTGCTAGGGCCACAGGATTGCATAGCAGCACGGCCCCTAGCACGGCCTCTGCGTGGCGGCCTGCCTTTGCCTGGCATTATTTTTAAAAAAACAACAACAACAAAAACTCAGTTGGTTTTTCTGGAAACGATAATACACACAGCTAGATGGCAGTTTGAAGAAAACAGTGTGCAAATAATGCCTACAAGATCAACGTATACACTACTACAGCGGTGGATACGGATTACGTAAAATATATGAATGCTGCTTGAAAAAAAGTAACTCAAGTGGTTTTTCTAGAGACGATAATATTATCAATATTTAGACAAAATGTGAACAAGCTCACACAGCTAGATGGCGGTTTGAAGAAAACACTGTGCAAATAATGCCTACAAGGTCAACGTATACACAGCGGTGGATACGGATTACGTAAAATATAAGAATGCTGCTTGAAAAAAAGTCACTCCGGTGTTTTTTCTGGAGACGGTAATATTATGGATATTTAGACAGAATGTGAACACGGTCACACAGCTAGATAGCAGTTGGTTGAATAACACACTGGGCAAAAAATGCCTACAGGGCAAATAATGCCTACAAGGTCAACGTATACACAGCGGTGGATACGGATTACGTAAAATATAAGAATGCTGCTTGAAAAAAAGTCACTCCGGTGTTTTTTCTGGAGACGGTAATATTATGGATATTTAGACAGAATGTGAACACGGGCACACAGCTAGATAGCAGTTGGTTGAATAACACACTGGGCAAAAAATGCCTACAGGGCAAATAATGCCTACAAGGTCAACGTATACACAGCGGTGGATACGGATTACGTAAAATATAAGAATGCTGCTTGAAAAAAAGTCACTCCGGTGTTTTTTCTGGAGACGGTAATATTATGGATATTTAGACAGAATGTGAACACGGGCACACAGCTAGATAGCAGTTGGTTGAATAACACACTGGGCAAAAAATGCCTACAGGGCAAATAATGCCTACAAGGTCAACTTATACACTACTACAGCGAGGGATACGGATTACGTAAAATTTATTATGGCTGCTTGAAAAAAGTCACTCCGGTGTTTTTTCTGGAGACGGTAATATTATGGATATTTAGACAGAATGTGAACACGGGCACACAGCTAGATAGCAGTTGGTTGAATAACACACTGGGCAAAAAATGCCTACAGGGCAAATAATGCCTAAAAGGTCAACTTATACACTACTACAGCGATGGATACGGATTACGTAAAATTTATTATGGCTGCTTGAAAAAAGTCACTCCGGTGTTTTTTCTGGAGACGGTAATATTATGGATATTTAGACAGAATGTGAACACGGGCACACAGCTAGATAGCAGTTGGTTGAATAACACACTGGGCAAAAAATGCCTACAGGGCAAATAATGCCTAAAAGGTCAACTTATACACTACTACAGCGATGGATACGGATTACGTAAAATTTATTATGGCTGCTTGAAAAAAGTCACTCCGGTGTTTTTTCTGGAGACGGTAATATTATGGATATTTAGACAGAATGTGAACACGGGCACACAGCTAGATAGCAGTTGGTTGAATAACACACTGGGCAAAAAATGCCTACAGGGCAAATAATGCCTAAAAGGTCAACTTATACACTACTACAGCGGTAGTAAAATAAAAAAAAAGTTAAATAAAAAAAGAATGAATATTAAAAAAAAAAAATTAAAGTTGGTGCTGCTGAACTACTAGGAGCAGCAGATTAGCACACCAGTCCCACTCCCCAACACTGCTAGACTAATAGCACTGGGCTCTTATAGTAGTAGTAGTAGTAGTAGTAGTAGTAGTAGTAGTAGTAGTAGTAAAACAACAAAAAAATAAATAAAAGCAGTCCTTACAAGGACTATTGCTATTGCAGCAGTCAGCAGATGAGATCAGAAGCAGGACAGCTGCCCACTGCAGCTACATACAGAGCACTGCAGTAGAAGGTAGATTACTAGCCAGCAAAGCTACCTAAGCTTAAATGTCCCTCAAACCCCTGCAGACTTCTGTCCCTCCAATAACAGAGCAGTATCAACACGATTACTAGCCAGCAAACTTTCAACTGTCCCTGAAATCACTAACAGGCAGCAGCTCTCTCCCTACACTATCTCTTCAGCACACACAGGCAGAGTGAAAAAAAGCTGCAGGGCTTCGGTTTTTATAGGGAAGGGGAGTGGTCCAAGGGAGAGCTTCCTGATTGGCTGCCATGTACCTGCTGGTCTGGGGTGAGAGGGCAAAAAAAAGCGCCAACAATGGCGAACCCAAAATGGCGAACGTCGCGCGACGTTCGCGAACTTCCGGCGAGCGCGAACACCCGATGTTCGCGCGAACAAGTTCGCCGGCGAACAGTTCGCGACATCTCTACTGCTCTGTTATTGGAGGGACAGAAGTCTGCAGGGGTTTGAGGGACATTTAAGCTTAGGTAGCTTTGCTGGCTAGTAATCTACCTTCTACTGCAGTGCTCTGTATGTAGCTGCAGTGGGCAGCTGTCCTGCTTCTGATCTCATCTGCTGACTGCTGCAATAACAGTAGTCCTTGTAAGGACTGCTTTTATTTATTTTTTTGTTCCAATACAGAGCAGTATCAAGCAGATTACTAGCCAGCAAACTTACTATCATCTGTCCCTGAAATCACTAACAGCTCTCCCCCTACACTATCTCTTCCAAGCACACACAGGCAGATTTTTCAGATACATTTTTGCCCTTGATCCCCCTCTGGCATGCCACTGTCCAGGTCGTTGCACCCTTTAAACAACTTTAAAATCATTTTTCTGGCCAGAAATGTCTTTTTTAGATGTTAAAGTTCGCCTTCCCATTGAAGTCTATGGGGTTCGCGAACCGTTCGCGAACCGCTCGCATTTTTGCGCAAGTTCGCGAATATGTTCGCGAACTTTTTTTCCGACGTTCGCTACATCCCTAATGATATATACAAGATCACAAACTTTCTTGAAAACTGTCTCAAATGCATAACTTTATTTAATAGTTTTTTGGTGGCTGAGTAGTCTTGGAAAAGAAATGCAACACACAGAATATCTGTACTGACCAGTCAATCTTTTATCTTTGGTGGCAACAATTGTATTTATCTGCAAGGATGCAAGCAACCATAGGGTTAACTGACTGTACAGGAAGTGCATAGACAGCTAGAGTCACTCCAAAACTGCTAATTTCTCAAAAACCACTAAAAATAGAAACTGGATGTAAATTGCAAAAGTTCGCAGAGGACAGTTCTGAGTAACTTTACCTAGATTAATGTCATGGGTTTCAAACCCCTTTAACTGAAATGTGCCTTTGCAAAATATTCCAGTCATTGCTTGACTCTGACTCTTTTGTTTCTCGATTTCAGCCGTCTGCATTCTAACAACTTGTTTTGTGACTGCCATTTGGCTTGGCTCTCCCAGTGGCTACGCCAGCGGCCAACCATTGGACTTTTCACACAGTGCACTGGGCCGTCTCCACTTCGAGGCCTCAACGTGGCAGAGATCCAGAAGCACGAGTTCAGCTGCTCAGGTCAGTCTCTTTGCTACAGTGCTCTGGGCCAATGATGCATGAGAATGGCTCACAAATCTCCTGTTCTAAAAACCAGTCTAACAAAGAGCACAAATTGAGACCGTCTGCGCCCAGACAGCAGTAACTAAGCCATTCTTTCTGGGCATTGACAATCTGAAAGGCAGTTGACTGCAAAGGAAGGAACTCATTGAGCGTTCAGTAGTCTGAGCCAAGCACAGAGCAAAGCTTCACTTACAAACACCTTTTATCCGCACCTCCCTGAGTCTGCCTTTCTGCTTTCTCTTTCCTTATACACGCAAATAAGGCAGAATATCATACTCTGATTGAGACTGTTCTCTTGATAAATTAGATGTATCAGCCAAGAGAACTTACTGTATATTACTGTATATGTCTAGGATACAAAGTGTGGTGCAATTTTAAGGGGGTGGTTCACCTTTAAGTTAAGTTTTAGTATTTTATAGAGTGACCAGCTCAACTTTTTAGTTGGTCTTCGTTATTTATTTTAATCAGGATGCATCGAATCCATGATTCGGTTCAGGATTTGGCCAGGATTCTGCCTTTTTCAGCAGGCCGAACCGAATCCGAATCCTAATTTGCATATGCAAATTAGGGGTGGGGAGGGAAATCGCATGAGTCACAAAACAAGGAAGTAAAAAATGTTTTCCCCATCCCACCTCTAATTTGCATATGCTGAAATTCTAAATACCAGTTCGGTATTTGGGCGAATCTTTGGTGAAGGATTCGTGGGTTCGGCCGAATCCAAAATAGTGGATTCGGTGCATCCCTAATTTTTCATAGTTCTTAAATGATTTGCCTTATTCTTCTGACTATTTCCAGCTTTCGGAATGAGGGTCACTGACCCCATTTAAAAAAACAAATGCTTTGTAAGGCTACAAATGTATTGTTATTGCTACTTTTTATTACTCCTCATTTAATTCAGGCCTCTCCTATTCATATTCCAGTCTCTTATTCAAATCAATGCATGGTTGCTAGGGTAATATAGACCCTAGCAAGCAGATGATATTGCACACTGGAGAGCTGCTGGATAAAAAGCTCAATGACTCAAAAACTACAAATAATAAAAACTGAAAACCAATTGCAAATTGTATCAGAATATCACTCTCTACATCATAGTAAACGTTAACTCAAAGGTGAACAACCCCATTTGAGAAAAGTTATATTATATGTAACTCTCTAACTGTCAGCATTTACTTAGAGCAGAGGTCTTCGGAGTTTTAGGGGCCGATTCACTAAGGGTCGAATATCGAGGGTTAAGTAACCCTCGATATTCGACTAGGAATTAAAATCCTTCGAATATCGAAGTCGAAGGATTTAGCGCAGATAGTTTGATCGAACGATCGAAGAATAATTCCTTTGATCGAACGATAAAATCCTTAGAATCGAACGATCGAAGGAATATCCTTCGATCAAAAAAAGTTAGGCAAGCCTATGGGGACCTTCCCCATAGGCTAACATTGACTTCGGTAGCTTTTAGATGGCGAACTAGGGGTCGAAGTTTTTTCTTAAAGAGACAGTACTTCGACTATCATATAGGGCCGAATAGTCGAATGATTTTTACTTCGAATAGTTCGATTTGAAGTCGTAGTCGAAGGTCGAAGTAGCCCATTCGATGGTCGAAATCAGTGGTGTAACTAGATGTTACCAGGCCCTACAGCAAATTATTTTTCAGGTCCCAAAATGTCTAGAGGTTGAGTAGTTTTACCAATATTTATTGAAATTGTATATGAATTAGGGCCTAGTAGGGCCCCTATACCTCCTGGCCCCCCCTGCAGCCGCAGAGTCTGCTTCCTCTATAGTTACGCCCTTGGTCGAAGTAGCCCAAAAAAAACTTCGAAATTCGAAGTTTTTTACCTTCGAATCCTTCACTCGAAGTTAGTGAATCGGCCCCTTAGTGTTGAGCCCCCTAACAACTTTCTATAGTTTTCACTTTTCTATAGTTCCAGGCATAATAAAAATAGTAAATAATTATTCACCCTAACTTCAGCCTGGAGACTCTTCCACCACTTGGAGACCCTCTAGAGGAGCAAACAACAACAGTTTGGGAACCACACGGACATAAAGGTCCGGATTTAATTCAGTGAGAAAAATTTATCTCATGGTTCATCACATGAAAAATCATTAACGAGATTCAATTGAGAAGAAAAAAACTTTTCTCCAAAATCAGTTCCAGTTTTTTTCCATAGACTTCAATAGAGTTTTCAAGTGTTAAACCATGTTTTTCAGAATTGCATCTCAAGTTGAATCTCGTCCATGACTTTTCACGTGATGAACCCTTTTCCCATTGAAATGTTCCAAAATGTTACACAGATAGTTCATGCTTGGCTAAGCCACAGGCAACTCCACTGGTTATAATTGCTTACCTGATACTCTGGACTGTTCTTTAAAAACTCCCCTGACCTTGGGTATTCTTGTTGATGTCCATCATTGTCATCTTCTTCGGCCTCTTCCAGAAGATTATGGTGGCTGAGCTTCTACAGAAATACCCTGAGCCAGTGAAGTTTTCTGCTAACAGGAGCACTGGCCCAGGGTATCAGGTGAGTGATTATAATCATTGGGGGGTGCTTAACATTTGCCCATGATTTTAATTTTCGTTTTTCCTTTAAAGGGATACAGTTTTGTATATATTTAATTTTGAAATCTGACATGGGACTATGCATATTGTTAGTTTTCCAGCTGTCCCCAGTCATGTGGTTATTACTCAAATAAACTTCAGTCACTCTTTATCACTGTACTGCAAGTTGAAGTGATATCATCCCCCACCCCAGCAGCTTATCATCAGAACAATGGGAAGGTAACCAGATAGCAACTCTGTGACACAAGATAGCAGCTGCCTGGTAGATCTAAGGACAGCACTCAATAGAAAAATCCAAGTCCCACTTCGACACATTCAGTTACATTGAGTAGGAGAAACAACAGCCTGCCAGAAAGCAGTTCCATCCTAAAGTGCTGGCTCTTTCTGAAAGCACATGACCAGGCAAAATGACCTGAGAAGGCACCTACACACCAATATTACAACTAAAAAAATACACTTGCTGGTTCAGGAATTAAATTTTATATTGTAGAGTGAATTATTTGCAGTGTAAACAGAGTAATTTAGAAATAAAAATTACATCATAAAAATTATGACAGAATCCATTTAAGGAGCCTTTCGTTCTGTAGCAGTCCTTCATGGAAACACACTTGTCCTTTACGGATTTAAACCTCCTTCCCTTGGAGAAGAAAATTCCATATGATAATAACCAGAGTGCACAGACTTTAATATTTAAATATGTATATCGATAGAGCAATAGGTATAGTCAATTTTAACACGGGGATTATATGAGATGTAATGCAAGTTACACTGCAGACTTTCCTATACAGCAAGCTGTTGGTATTCTCCGGGATTTGTGCAAATAAAGAACAGCTGCTGAAGAAAGTTCAGCGTGAGACCTATGCAAAGAGACAACATGATGAAAAATGAAACGTAGGAGACTAGTATATACTATACTTGGGTTACTGGAAAAAACAAGGGGCCCTTGTGTAAAAGAACTAATTCAGGGCAGCCTAGGTTTATCACAGTCTTGTATGAGAAATTTTACCAAAGCTCTCGTGTTACTGGTTATTCTTATAGAAAGACGGTGAGTTGAAATTCTCCCCCAGTATTCTGTGGGACGCCTTCTAAGCAACAGCTGTCCTGGCTGATAGAGTAATATCAAATCAAAGAACAAACCTTGGGGCACTCACAAATCAAACAGTCAAAGAGATTTTTTAATTAAGTCAACATTTCACTGGTACAAAGAACTCCTTCGTCAGGACGACTAGTGATCTTATTGGGTATTTGATTTGTAAGTGCCCTGAGGTCTCCTCGCTTTTTTTATTATGCGTTCTTGCTGATGAACTTACTGCATGCAGAAGAGATGTGCAGACACTATTTAAACCAGCAAATGAAATATGGGACAGGTAATTGGTTAAGAAGACCACAGGGGTTATTGCTTCTGTTGTTATGTTGGGAAAAAGATGTTTTTGTAGTTGTAAGCTGTCCTCTTTATGAGGGTCAGTGACCCACCAAATAACCAGGGCCAAGCCTCAGTGGGCTTTGTCCATACATTGTATTATACCCACAGGTTTACCATTGTTTAATATGACTACAGGTATGGGATCTGTTAGCCAGAATTCTCAGGTCCTGGGGTTTCCCAGATAAGGGGTCTTTCTGTAATTTGTATCTTCATACCTTAAAGGATAAGTAAACCTTTCAAATAAGTGAATGTAAAATGGATGAGGGTTCTATTCTAAGCGCTTTTGTAATATACATTCATTATTTATTTTGTTTATATTCCAAGATATTAAGGGATACAGGTACTGTTAATATGAAGGAATTTTGTTACAACAGCACCACCTGCTGGTCATTTTCCCATCATTCTGACCACCAAGTAGTCAAGGAAGTTGTCAGGAGAAAGAAAAATGCTGCTCTGATGTTCTTCTTTTATTTTTTTCCTAAGCAGAAGAACATCAGAGCAGCCTCTTTCTTTCTCCTGACAACTTCCTTGACTACTTGGTGGTCAGACTGGTGGGAAACTGACCAGCAGGTGGCGCTGTTGTAACAAAATTCATTCATATTAACAGCACATGTATCCCTTAATATCTTGGACTAAAAACAAAATAAAAAATGAATCTAAATTACAAAAGTGCTTAGAATAGAATCCTCATCCATTTTGCATTCACTTATTTTAAAGGTTTACTTATCCTTTAAAGCTGGCCATAGACGCAAAGATCTGATCGTACAAATCGAGGATTCGTATGATTTTCGGGACGTGTGTGGAGAGTCCAGACATTTAGGAAAATTTCTGTCGGCTGCCGATAATATCTCTGCGTGTATTGCCGATCATACGATTTTCAGTGGGAGACACTAGCTTTGGTTGGACATAGATATCGTACGATTGCTGTCAGGGGCAGAACATTACTGATCTGTTCTTTAACTAATCAGACTGGTAAGACTTTGATCTGAATGGTTATTGGCGGGTCGGGAGATGGGAAAGTCCAATCATACGATGATTCGTACTATCGGATCTTTGCATCTATGGCCAGCTTTAGTCTACTAGAAAATCATGTAAACATTAAGTAACCCCGGTAGACTGGTTTTGCTTGCAAGAAGGATTAATTATATCTTAGTTGGGATCAAGTACAAGGTACTGTTTCATTATTACAGAGAAAAAGGAAATCATTTTTAAAAATTTGGATTGTTTGGATAAAGTGGAGTCTATGGGAGATAGCATTTCTGTAATTCCAAGCTTTCTGGATAACCGGCTTCCAGATAACGAATCCCATACCCGTACTACAGTATGTACCATACATAGCAAAATACATGTGCCATTGATAATTTGATACATTTCAGGTTGGCCCCTCTCTTCCTGCAGTAAAATCAGCTCTGATGGCAGTGGCAGGCAGCTCTTCTGCATTAATACTCAGATGCGTGTTCGTTTCTATTGTATTCTCCAAGCTGCTTCTCATTCTAAGTGCAGGATCATTCGTCACTTGTAAATGAATTTTGCTATTCAGAATTCCAGTGATGCAAAATCATTTTCCCTAACAGTATTATCTGCAATTGAAAATCCCACTGAAGGCTGTTTCCTCCTACATGAAATGTTCTTCTCCGGTATTAAATGTTCTATCCGCACAGTAAAAAATGGGGTTTGGTGATTACTGCATTTTCATTTGGTGGTTGAATTATGGGAATGCTGTTTTTCAGTTAAAGGGGATGTAAAGGCAAAAAAATAAAATCCCATTTGTACTTTCTTTAATGAAAAAGAAACCTATCTCAAATATACTTTAATTAAAAAACGTGTACCGTTTTTATAATAAACCTGACTGTATGCAGTGAAATCCCTCCTTGGCTGTGGATTAGTGATGTGTAGGGCCAGGCCTATACCCGCGGGACGCGCGGTTTACCCATGGGTTGGGCGAGTTCGGGCCGACCTCACCTCCCTTGGTTCTCAGGCGGGAGTGAGTTGAGCTCTTCTGTTTACCTATCTACCAGCCAGCGATCTTACAAATGCCGGCTTCCGGGTTGACATTTTATAGACGCGCGCCTGCTCGCCCTGCCCCTTTTGTGATGTCATCAGCCGAATGGGTCGGCGTGAGTCTATAAAAAGAACCCGGAAGTCGAGCTTGGTGGAGGGAGGGTGGGTCGTGAGCTGGTGCAGGTTGGGAAAAACCCAACCACATATCACTACTGTGGATAGGAAACTTCAGATGGTCTCTAACTGCTCTGCAGGGAAACGATCATACTTTCAAATGACAGGAGGGAGCCCTCCACATTACTTCCCTAACCTCGAGCAGCTTTGTTTGTTTCCCTGTAGAGCAGCCTGCGACCATGTAGAGATTTGTATCCGCAGACCCAGTGCAGTTTGTATATTCTGATTATTAATCAGTCTTGCTGTCTCAGCTTATATGGCAGATATTATTTGACTCATGCTCTTTTGATAATTTATGGTGATCCCTAAGCTTAACCTCCCAACTGAAGCCACTATTTAATTAGGCTTCTGATGCAGTAAGTTCATGTTTATGTTTAGTATACAAAATATAACATTTTTAGCATTATTCTATTTTAAACTTTAGCTCCCCTTTAAGACTGCACAAGGCAGAACTGCTGGAAAGGAGATGGTGAATCGTGTGGTTCTTTATTCATGGCAAGGAATGAGTTAAGAAGCAATTTTTTTGAAAAATGGAGCACTTTAACATTTTCTGGAACTTTAGCATAATTGTGTGGGTCCCATGGGCACCCCACTGACATAAAATTGTGAACCTGCAGCAGCAATGGACTAAGGGATCCCTGTCTGGGCAAGGCAGGAGTTAACTGCACGGTTCCCTTGTGTCTTATAGCAGGCTGTACCTTGTGCCTCATAGAAAATAGAAGGTGCAACCAGCAAATTGGAGAAAAGTGCAATTATAGATGAGTGAAATTAAGTGCAGGCACTTTGTGTATGGTATTTTAATGGGCACAAATTACACTGGACTTGCATTATTTATTCTTATGGAAGGAAGCATTGTGGGGTTGCTCCTATTTGATTACCTATCTCCAAAAGATGAATCTACATCAGTGCAATAAGATTTATCCACCAGGGATTGGCTGAGCAGAGAGGCAGAGATGAGTGCATGAGACAAAAGAGAAGCAATATTTGCAAGCCGATAAACAATTACAATTTTACGGAATACTAAAGAAAGAGAGAACTTGAGATATCCAGAAAATAAAATGCCTCAAGTAACAAAGAGGTGTACATACATTGCACAGTTTCTGTGTTCTTTAAATTATATGTGAGGTGAATCCTGCTATATTCCTTCATGATTCCAAACCAGCAGTACAAATGTTACTGTTTATGTACATTTTGCAAAAAAACTAAAATAGCGGCATTTTTTAAAGTAAGGTATTCTAGAAAGTTGTCTAGAATTAAATTGTCTTACATTAAGCAAAATATGTATTTTTAGGCTAACATACAGTACATCTTAATTCTGCTACACAGGGCCTATTAACTACTGAAACGACTGATGATCTGATAATTGTAGAGACACACTATGAATTGGGCCTACATATCTGACCTCGCAAAATAAGGCACAAACAAATTTTCGATGACCCAAGTATTGGGCAATGGGCCATGCCACATTTGTGATGCTGCTGCCCAATTTATGGATGAACAGCCCAGTGTTTTGTTTGTAAATTAACCCCACTATTTGCCAGTTCCTTTGTTGCCATTCGTTGGCCCTAAACCCTTTGTTATTGTTACAGGTCAGTCTGATCCATCCACTTCCCAGATCTGCAGCCTCTCCATTGGATCCTGCCCAGCAATGTGCACCTGTAGTAATGGCATTGTCGATTGTCGGGGGAAAGGCCTCACAGCAATACCTGCAAATCTCCCTGAAACCATGACGGAAATGTAAGTACTCATGGAACCCGACCACCATATTTATTTAAGGCATTTGCGATTTTGAGAACCAAGTGAGATGTGAAGTGTACCCTAGAGGTTCAATAGATTGTGCAGTCTTTGGGTCTAGTGCTGGAACAAGGAAAGTAGCTAGAGCTCCGTGGGTTAGGAACCCTTCCTTGCTTTAGTGTAGATGGGACTGTTATTTGTGGTTGTGTATGAATTACATAAAGAATAAGGATAAGGTCAAATGTATTCCATAGGGAACATACTTATAATACCAATAGCATTCAACTGGTTCTTGTAGAACATGGGTCCCCAAAGTTTTTTTTTTTTTTTTTTTTTTTACCTGTGAGCCACATTCAATTGTAAAATTGAATAACATAAGCATGTAAAAATGGTCCAGTGGGTGTAGCTGTAGTTGCATAACAACCATGTGTACTGCCAAACAGAGACTCCTGTAGTCTGCCAGTCCACATATGAGCTACCAATAGCCAATCACTATTTGGGCTGTGATTGGTCTCTGTTTGGCAGTACACATGGTTGTTATGCAACTACAGCTTTCCTTCAAGTCAGAAGCACCTACTTTGAGGTCACTGAGAGTAACTACACCTCAAAAGCACCTACTTTGAGGTCACTGAAGCACCTACTTTGAGGTCACTGAGAGTAACATCCAAGGGGTCGGAGAGCAACATGTTACTCGTGAGCCACTGGTTGGGGATCACTGCTGTAGAGGAAACTTCCAATAGGAATCATATAAAGTGACTGAAGGACAATTTCTTCCAATATAATATTAGGAACCTTTTCCAGTATATTTAAAAAAAAAATAACAGGAATCACCGCTATGTTATACTAAACAATGGTTGGACAATACATGTGCCTCCATATATGCTGCTGTTAGTGCCCTCTGCTGCACTTTCCCTGCTGCCCCCTGTTGGCATGCTTTCCTCTGTTCTAAACTCTTCTTTTTTTTTTAATGTTCCTTGTTTGAAAGGTAGCGATACCATGCTATCTGTTTAGCTGACCATCTTATCACCTCGGTATCCATAGTAACAGCCTTTTTCTTTATAGTTTTATGTAGAAAGAGTTTCTGCTCTAATGATACACTGGGAGAGCAAGGAGTTGGCGGATGAATACTGGAAGCCATAGTTTGCTTAAGGTTGCCTATGGCTGATACTTTATTGCGGATATTAAACTGACATACAAGGAAAGGGGCTTATTTTGCCTTTAAGAGTAGTCTAAATGGTGTTATTAAAGTTCTTCAAAATACATCCACCCACAGTGCATTAAGTTTTTAACTCAAGCTCTCTGGTTTGTGATGTTACAGAAGACCTGCAGGTAAAAGCACTTAAACATGTCTATAGTACAGTAAGCGAGCCTGATTCCCTCCCATTACATCTGCTTTGCTCTTCTCAGAATGTTTATGCCGAAAGCATTTTGGAGCATCTTTTATGTATGCGCCTTCTTCTAACCTTCGCTGATGCCGCGCTGAGAGGAGGAACTGGGCTTAACCTCTACGGGAGAGGTTAATGAGAAGCATTAGGATTGTGCGGGGAAATCATATTCCCTTCTAGCAAGTTGACATGGATATTTTGGTGCCTAATGTGCAGTAATGCATAGCAAATTAAAAGCACGGGGAAACAAAGCTATTATAAACTGAGCGCAAATGCATGCTCTTATTTGCCTTTATTTCGTTTCAGTACATTTTAGTTGTAGTTTTTTCTGCTTCATTAATGATATTTAAGGGAAATACCTCATGTACAGCATTCTAAGGATTCAGCTTTACTAAATTTCCCTGTAAAATCTAGTTCCATGTGTGTGCAGAATATTGCTTCTGGGCCTATTTGCATATGTATCATGTAGGGAGATAACATGTTTTATCAGTAGCAGCAGTGTGGGTAGGTAAATATTGCAACACTGCCTCTAGTGGTCAGTTGGAGGTATTGCTGCATTATCTGCCTCTGGAGTAATGCTCTTTGTTTGACTGCTTCAACCTCTATTTCCAGATTGGAAATCTGGCAGCCTCCTCTCACTTGATAACTTTTACAAATGGACCACCAATTAATACATTGGGGCCATATGCCAATAATATATGGCCTGCTATTCTTTATAGTACTTCTTCATAATTGTTTTCATAGTCTCTAACAAGGCCTTGTAGCTTTAAACTATCTGATACAAGGAAAACTCCCGGTGGGCCGAGGTGTTAGTGGGCCCTACTGTTTCTAAACATTTGGCCTATTTCATGGGCATTCCCTATTTCTTTATGGGGAAAAATGCTTAATAATGGGAGAATATTGTAGGTAAATATAAAAGACTAGGAGAATAATAATAATGGGAGAATATTGTAAGTAAATATAAAAGACTAGGAGAATAAAGAGGTTGAGTGAGTCGTGGAGGAATAATAGTTTAGAAAGGTCCACTGTCTAAGGTTTTCTAGTGGGCTCACGGTTTTAGGTTTTCCGGTGGGCCTAAGGTCTAAGGCTTTCTGGTGGGCCCCTGACATCCCAGTCTGACACTGCCTTGTACTACTTATACCCACGGTATATTTGACTTTCTCCCAACCTTTCGGCTTTTAAAAGATCTCTTAATAAACACTTATTCAGAGAAGCCTGCCTTCATTCTGTTTAGCAACCAACTGCAATACCATTTGCTACACCTCTCACCTTGCTTTTTTCTGATCTTGCCCACTCCCACACCTTGTGTTGAAATCCCTTCCCCTTTTAGATTGTAAGCTCTTTTACACAGGGCCTTCTTCACCTTTTGTATCGGTTACTGGTTACTATGTATGTGGTTCTGTATGTTCTATGTATGTTCTATGTATGTAATTCCGTCTGTATAAACACATCTATTTAGATCATCTATCTATCTATCTATCATCTATCTATCTATCTATCTATCTATCATCTATCTATCTATCTATCTATCTATCTATCATCTATCTATCTATCTATCTCTCTATCTATCTATCTATCTATCTATCTATCTATCTATCTATCTATCTATCATCTAATCTATCTATCATCTATCTATGTATGTGCACCATATGAATACACACAAATATATCCAGTGACACTATTTACCACTTTTTATTGGACTTGGGGAAGATGAATAATAATACTGTATGTTCTTGTGGAAGTGTTAATTGAAGAGAAAATAACAAATAGAAAAATATGGTTTCCTATTTTAAATCTGTCACAACATTGGCAGCAGTAATTAGTCTGTACAGTACAGGAGTGTTTGGGCCTATATGGGCTGCAGTAATTAGTCTGTACAGTGTGTTTGGGAATAATGAGCTTCCCACCCTGGTGTTATTGTATACAGCGTACTTTTCACACAGTATAACAGTATAATCACATGGCCAAAGGTGAGGTCTGCAGTATAAATAATGCTCTGCTGATCTGCACCCCTGTGTTTAGGAAAGGATGGTGTGCAGTGCCCCTTGTTAGGGTATTAGACCGATAAAATGAATAGTGCACTCTAGTGTGATGGTTCTCAAAATGTTGGGCTGCCCCCCTAGTGGGCCCGGAGGACTGGAAGGGATGGACTCAACTGGAAGGTTTATCTGGGTGAAATATAAAAAAAATGCCCTTTTGCTCTGTAGATACACCTGAAATCACATCATGATGGTTGGTTAGGGTGAGATATGGGGTAAATGTGTATTTGCTGTCCTAGATATAGTTAGTGTTGGAGATGAATGACACCAATGTTTTCCTATGTCTATATCCTTGTTAAGAACTAAGGAGGCCCTGGCCAAAGTTTAGATCCCCAAGGGGATCTGGAATTAGTTTTGTGAAACAACAAAGACATTTACAGGAATTGTAAGTCCTTGCTATGTATGTGTATATATATATATATATATATGTCTAAAAATCACCAGCACGTGTCAGGTGATTATAAGTCAATATAAGTTCTTAATAAAGGAATATGCAAACAATCAGACTTTTAAGAGATTTCAAGTGGACTTTCCCCTTTTATCAAGCTTCAAATGCCATTACTGATAAGATACAACACGTGAATGTATAGATACAGCAAGGCACAGAACACTCTATTTCTGGACATGTACAGACAGTTGCCAAGGAAACTCTTTTGGACAAAGAGCACAGATATAAGGGATAATATACCGCCTACTGTCACTTAAAAGGACTTGTATGACTATATTCCTTTCAGAAAACTCAGAAGTTGATATTCGTATCATTTGCAGCAGAGGGTATATTGTATCTTACAATACACAAGTTATGAATTGTTTAAATGGTGCACAATAAAGGGTTTAAAGAGACAGATATACTGCAGGAGTGACAGAGTTATTTCTGGAGAGGTAAAGGTACCCATGGAAAGATAGACAATTGATAATGCATGTGGCAGATTATAGATATCGAGACATATAGGTAAATTGATGGATGGCGTGATTGACAAATAGATAGTAGAGCCCATCTTGAAGGTCCAACTTTGACCAGGCCCCCTATAAAGGTCCAATTTTTAGTCAGGCAACACTTTAGCTCATGAAATGTTTACAGATATAGGAAAATATAGTTGATCAGCTGTTCATTTATGTTTTCAAGAATATCTAGGATGGCAAATAAACATCACCCCAAATTTCACTCTGACCATACCTAGGAGAACAAATGGCCCTTCTTCCCAATCTTAACCCTAACTGGCCTTGATGATAAGCCCCCCTGTCATAGCTCTGAAATCCCCTCCCACCCCAATTATAAAACCACTCATCTAATTCTCTATCTTTGTATTGAGCCCCCTCTTTTTGGATTCTCTAAATTGTCATTAAGCCAGTGAACTTCCGAGGTTTTTGGACTACATCTGAACTTCTGAACCCAAACCACAGGGGAGTAACGGGATTCCTGTCTATGCATGCTCTTCTGCCTATAACAACTACCTTTGTCTTTGGGCCTGGCCCTCGGCTACTCGGGTGCTGCCATGACTTACTGCACCAGAATCTAGTAACTCCCACAGGTACAGGCAAGGGAGCCAACCATATACTCTGGGAAGGAGCTGGACGTAGTCAGACAGGCTGGGTTAGAACCAGATAACAGGAGCAGAATCATGAGACAAACTCAAGGTCAGGAACAGTCCCGGGTCAGAACAGGTAGCAGGAACAGCAAACACAGGTTACAGAGCACCTAGGACCAAGCACGATTGACCTATAATGGGCAGAGCAGGGGGTTATATAGCCAGACTAATGATTAACTCAGAATACCCATGAGTAGATTGACAACAGGTGAAACAGGCCATGCATACTTGGGAATACAGGGATAACAATAGTAGTGAACCAGGACCTTAAATGTCATATAAAGCAGAGGTAATACACACAACACTGATAATACCAGGTCACTGATTCAAGCCCAGGCAGGATGTTAATATATCACACTGAATGTTCAGAAGAACTTCAGGTTCAAACGAATATGGTCAGTTGCTTGAGTTCTTAATATAGTAACAATTAGTAGACCGGAGGTGATGAAATGTGGTACCATCATACTCAGTAATTCTGACATGTTAGATACATTGTATGACAACTGCTATGCGTATTGTTGTCTGGTGAGTAACAGGTGCACTTGAGCCTCCATCATAGACCCTTGTGGTTTAGCTCGGCTGGTAAAAGCTTAATGTAGACCTGCCTCACCATGTGTGACATAGCGCCAGACACAATTTCCCCATATAATTACTGCAGTGCTATTACAGATGATGACTCTCACTGTCCAGTTTTCTGCTAGGCTGAAATGACTTGGGTATTACACAGCTGTGCTCCAATAGCCGTAAGACTCAATGAAGCCGAAAGCATTACATGCGCTTTAGTAAAACACTAAATCATTACACAGTCCCCCCCCCCCCACGTGTTGACATTTCCTAAATGTAATGAATTGTGCCTTAATAACCTTGGTCCTTTGACTTCACAAGCACAGCTGACAGGTCACTTTGTCTTTTTGTCTGGGGGGCTTTTAGCAAGTCATTTGAGGAAGTACGGTACTTATTGAGTAATGCCTGAGATCTTTATTCAGCTCTAAAAAGGGCACATGCTAAGGTGACCAGGCACAATACAATTTTAATATCAGTAACAAGGCACATTTTCCCTTCACTTTGCTTGCCTGGACCACTCTGGTATCTAGAAGGGAGATCTGAATTTTTCTCTGTACTACTGGCTAATACCTATTTTATCATCTATGAATTGTACTTCTGTAGCTCAAGTCTTCTGTATGTTTCAGTGTTCAAGCACGGATAATCGTCTTATGGAAATCCAGTTATGCAGCATGACCCTCATAATAGAGAGCTCAGCTAAATGTTGATTCAGTGAGGATTTATGTCTCTTGTTGGACACCGGAGGAAACCTAATCTGTAAAGAGGCCTTTTTAAAGTGCTGTTATAAAGTGAAATTTAATAAGAACAACTCACAGCTCAGCCACGGATTTACAGGTTGACAGATCGTTCCATAGACATACAGCCACAGATTAAACTTGGCTTGTGGCAGACCTCAGATATGTGGCCATCAACATCATTTTGGTTTGCTGTATGCTAAAAACTTCTTTTAAAAACATTATAGGACCATCCAACCTGAAAAAAATAGATGATCAAATAGGAAAAATCATGTTGCAATGTGAGCAATTGTTTGACAGCAGTTACATATTTTGGCATTATCTGGGAGCTTATTATAAGTACCATTGCATGCTAATGCCCATCACTTTAGGCTCAGAGAGGCGCACTGCACTTTATGGCTGGAATTATGATGCATGTAGGCTAAGTTTCCATCAAAGCTTTGTCTCAGATTTGTGCATGGCTGATAAGGCTCAGAAACCATTTCATATATAATTGTTAGTAATAGTTTTACCGCTTCTTATGAAGCAGTTTGTAATTTTGGTTTCGGTACTTGTTTCTTCTACAGGAGAAGGCCCACGTTCTTTTTTGTGCTGGCTCCAAGCCCCTTAGTGGGGTTTTTATAAATAATGTGCCCTGATCCCTGCCTATGACCCACCTATTCTTTGTGCAAAAATTGGGCAGAGACTTTTCTAAGGAACATCCAAACCTGTGGTGGTATCCTCCTAAGACTAAAATGCTCCACATCTCACCTCTGTCCGACTCTACTTGTCAATATAATAAGGGGGGTAAAAAGTGGACATCCACTATTGTTTGTCATTTTTATTCTGATTTTTGATCTGTATTCTATTCTATACCTGAGAGACTAGTCTGGCCAATCAGAGGTTATTTGAAATTAAATTATATACTTTTACTACTTGGTGGGACCATACTTAGAGCAGTGTTTGTTAGACTATTTTAGTCCAAGTTGAAGGTTGAAGGTCCAACATTGGTCAAGGACCCCTTAGCTCACAACAAGGTTCTTAATCTATGAAACCCCAAATCTAACCCTATTTACCTTCCATCTGGGCTTTTCGGTGTATCTAGAAGAGTAAATATGTATTCTCCCCTAAACGGCCTTGAGACTGAGCCCCCATGCTACTACTTTGTATCCAGTAGGTTGAGAGGGAGTGTTACTGTGATTGCCGGAATGTGTCTACAGTACAAGTCTTAACATAGATGAATACCATGTTGAGATTCTCTAAAATATTTTAAAAATGCAATTTGTTTTTTTTTGCTTGACATGAAAGTGCTTTTATTCAGTAGTGATATGCAACTTTTTGAAGTGTTTCTTATACATAAAGCACTTCAGTGTATACTTTGCCTGGCACAGTTTATTATTAATAATGCTAGAATGAAGTGGAAACATAGGACATGAGCGTGTGAGATGCATGGACTATGTAAATTATCTCCTGCCTCGTCTTCATAAATTTCTTATGCTAGCACTGGAATGTTTCTAGGGATCGCTCAAGACTTGCTTACTTCCTGAAATCTCATCACAGAGCTTAATAACTGAAAGAAACATGATAAAGCTCCATCAGAATATCAGAGTATGGAAATGATCAGGTCTCCCATTGAAGGACAGGGGCCAGCTAGACCTGAGATGGTGTCAGCTGAGCACAATGTTAGCTCAATAGCTGTAACTACAAGTACCAACATTCATACCCAGCCATCGAAGGACCACGTCTCTTGCAGTCTGCAGCAGCTGAGGCTCTGGCGCAAATTCACTAAGCGCCGAAGCGCCGAACGCTAGAGCTAATTCGGTAGCGTTTGGCATTTTCGTTACTGCGCAAATTCACTAACGAACGCTGGCGTAGTTTCGCTAGTGTTACTTCGCATCCTTACGCCAGGCGAATTTTCGCTAGCGACGTAACTACGCAAATTCACTAACTTGCGCAGTGTACTGAACGCTACTTTTTACGCTAGACTTCCTTCGCCACCTCAGACCTGGCGAAGCGCAATAGAGTAGATAGGGATTGTTTCAAAAAAAGTCAAATTTTTTTCTAAGTCCCAAAAAACGCTGGCGTGTTTTCTACATGATGGGTGATAGGCTGAAAAAGATCGAAAAAATTTTTTGGAGCTCCCCTTCCTCCCCCCTACATTTCCTGACTCATGGCAACTTACCTAGACAGTGGTCACATGTGTAGGGCAAAATAAAGTTTTTATTTGCTGATTTGAAGGTTTTCTAGGTATTTGTAGTGCTGATACGTGTTCCTCCATTGAAATTTGAATTTCGCGCCGTATGCAAATTAGCCTTCGCTAGCGTAACTTCACTTTACATAGCGAATCAACGCTAGCGCAACTTCGCAACCTTATGCTACCCCTGTGCGCAACTTCGGATTTTAGTGAATTTGCGGAGCGCTGACGAAACTACGCCTGGCGAAGTGCGGCGAAGTGCGGCGAAGTTGCGCATCTTAGTGAATTTGCCCCTCTGAGTTTGATATCCCAGTTTGAAATACTTAGCATACTGTTCTGGCAAGAATGATAGTTCATAGAAAGTATAGGCTGGCCCTCAACGCTAACCTTTGTTTCACTTTTTTTCCATAGACGCTTGGAGCTTAATGGTATCAAATCTGTTCCACCCGGTGCCTTTTCACCCTACAAAAAGCTGCGCAGAATGTAAGTAGAGCATGCAACAGCAGTGATTTATAGTTTCAAATGACGCTGACGTATATTCAGAACAGCCAACAATGGTACTAACACTGACTCTTCTACAAAAAAATATCGGCCATCCTATATTTTTATGTTTTTGCCTTATTGGCATCAAGAAACATTTTTACTGGCCAGGGATGTGTATTCGGAATTCCAGGACCTATTTTGAATCTCAGTCTGGATCTGGCTCTAAGCACTGAGGCTGCTGGGAGTTGCATTCCAGTCTCTGAACTGAATACCCAGTGTTGTTAAGCAATGTCATTTCTCATTGACTATTTTTCTTCCTTTGTTTCAGAGACCTGAGCAACAACCAAATCTCGGAGATCGCCCCCGACGCTTTCCAGGGTCTTCGCTCTCTTAATTCCCTGTAAGCCAAATTCAGCCTGTGTGGTCAAGTAAAATTCAATTACAGAAAGAGCACATCACAAATATCCAAAATGTATGAGCTCATGTTGCGCGCTCGCAGCATTTCCTTATGTAAGGCAGATTTTAATCTTATTCTTGTGGCGGAATCATATTACCCCCTGTATTAAATGCCGTGTGTGTCATACTGGGAGAGTAAATATCTGCTATCAATGCTCACAGCTCTTGCAGCAATTGCATAAACCCAATTACCCCAGAAAGGGATCTTAATACAATGAGGTTTGGGATGGCTGCTCTGGAAGATGTGAATTTTAATGTGACTACTTTCTGCCGTCTGGAAACTGGAATTGATGAGATTTCGGCAGCTCTGCCCTTTCAGATTAATTAGAGCTTCATATAGGGAAAAACATAATTAAGCATTCTCCTTAAATACACAGTGATTTACAAAGCTGTAAAAACGGCCTTAAAGAAGTGGATCCTATTGATTGGCTCCAGTAGGGCTGCTTGGCTACAGCAGAAAACCTTGAGTGCTGCCTTGGATGTAAATAATGCAAATAAATCTTATTTATTCAAAGGGTAAAGTATAGTTTCTTCTTTGTGTATTTGTCTTAAACAGTTGGGTGCCCAGAACATTCTTTCCTTGTGCGTTGGCACTTTTACTTACATTTATATTTATACCTATGGCATCTATCATCCAAAATGGGGTTTTTCCGGAAAAGGAGTCTTTCCTTAAGGGGACCCGTCACCAAAAAAAAATTATTCAAAATCCTATTTTATCAGATTAGTCAAGGAAAATGAACTTTAATTACAATATATAAATTATTTGAATCTTGTTTCCTTCAGTCTGGGAATTCATAATTGTAGCAAGCAGGCGGCAGCCATTTTGTGGACACTGTTATTAAGACAAGCCTTGCATCATCTCAGAATTTTGTTTGTGCACCAGAATGGGGGGGGGGCCGATAGCCATCCCCATGCCCTGGCTACACAATTAAATGGTGAAGAGAACTGGGGGAATGTGGGGAGAGCAGTGACATCTAGGAAGTGCTGAATGGAAAGTGAAAGTAATTGTCTGCCCCGCCTCTATGCCATGGGCATAGAGGAGGGGCAGACAATATTTGATTGACAGCTGAGATTAGTAAATGAGCTTACAACAGCTATGAATGCTTAAATAAAAAATAGAAATTGGATTTCATGTTTAATTTGAAAAGGACTTTTATTATACAGATTTTTGTGTCTGGGTGACAGGTCCACTTTAATTTGGCATTTCTTAAATCTGCTAAAATGTATTTAAACATTAAATGAACCCAACAGGATTATTTTGCCCCAGTATGAATTATTGCTGCTTATTTATCATCAAGTACAATGTACTGTTTTATTGCAGAGAAAAAGCAAATCACTTTTAAAAATTATCATTAATCAATCAATTATCATTTCTATGGGAGATGGCCTTCCTGTAAACTCTCTGTCCTTTTGGTTCAGAATTCAGCAACTTTTTGTGATTCTGGTAATCATATAAAAAGGTGATTCTCTCCAGAATATTTATTGACATCAGTGGGGGTATTTTTTAGGAGTTATGACGCCATACTTTCAGCAGGGGGAACCATAGCAGACAAAAAGGCTGAAGCCACCAATTGTGGCACAATAATAATAAACAGACCAGCTGAAAATTCTGGGGCATGTATATTAAATGAAAGTTGCCGGGCTGCACTAATTATAGGGTTTACCCCTACCCAGTCAAGGCCGAGGCAGTACAGGTATGGGATCCGTTAACCAGAAAACCATTATGGGTTGGCCGTCTCCCATAAACTTCATTTTAATCAAATAATTCAAATTTTTAAAATTATTTTATTTTTTCTCTGTAACAATAAAACAGTACCTTGTATTTGCTCCCAACTAAAATATAAGTTGATATTGAGTTTATTTAATATTTAAATGACAGCAACAGAGTGCCTTTATTGCTATATTCAGCAATATGGTCCCACTGCGAGAGAAAAATCTAGACCGACCAGGATTTGTAATCAATACATTTATATTTACAGCTTCTTAAAACTAAAACTAGGACACTCCCATATTTGAGAGTTGCATACCCAGCAAGGCCATGTGGCAGTTTTCATTAGGTTTTTACATTCACCAGTACAGGTTCATTAAATAGTAAAAATTATATCTAATTTTACTTCAACAGAGCAGCCCTGTGTGCAGTTCAAAAATACAGATATGGAGATAATTAGTTTCTCTAAGCAGAATAACCTAAGGCCAGAGATTTTTCTAAACATTTATGGAAACATAAATTAGAAGCGAACTCTGCCTTTAAGTAGGGCAAATTTTCCTTATAACTGCCTGTTTAAGACTATAAAGCAGCATATTAAACCCTACCTATAAACCATGGTACTTTATCCCTTTAATTTCATCGTAGTTGAAACTTGATATTGGCTGCCACTGAGCATTGGGCTAGGGATCCCCAGACTCTGCTCTGTATCTCCTATAATTCAGAATTCATTTCACCTACATATGGAGATCCACGCTAATTAATGCATCCGTGCATATTAGATATGGTGAAAGTTCGTCTGATGATTTGCTATTCCCTGCGGCCAGAGTGTATTTTTGGTTTGCTGGTTCTGAAGATGCCGTGGGCTACAACCAATTCCAATTATCAACACTGAAAAAACTATAATAAGCAAACAAATTATCTGAGGATGCGTCATCTTGCATGGAGGCGAAAGCTTCATGTATTCACATGCAGTTATTAAGTTCCCATTTAACTCATTATTGTGGTTGTATTTCCACCTTGTTCTAGACTTTTCATAAACTTTGCTTAAAACTACGCGGCCCTGGCTCTGATAGTGTAGAACAGGGGCCCCCAACCTTTTTTTAATCGTGAATCGCATTCAAATGTAAAAAGAGTTGGAGAGCAACACAAGCATGAAAAAAGGTCCCTAGGGACAGGGTTGGAGTGGCCCGACAGGACACTGGGAAAAAAACAGGTCGGCCCCGATCCTTATGGGCCCCTGCCGGGCCAGACCTCTCTCCCAATTGAATTCATGCATCTGCGCATGCACGTGGCACCGTTCATGCGTGCGGAATGGGCGTCACTGTAGGGGGAGGGGGCCCTTGACAGCAGTCCCAGTGGGTCCCGGGCACCCCAGTCCAACCCTGCCTAGGGATGTCTACTATGGGCTCTGATTGGCTATTTGGTAGGGATGTAGCGAACGTCGGAAAAAAAGTTCGCGAACATATTCGCGAACTTGCGCAAAAATGCGAGCGGTTCGCGAACGGTTCGCGAACCCCATAGACTTCAATGGGAAGGCGAACTTTAACATCTAAAAAAGACATTTCTGGCCAGAAAAATGATTTTAAAGTTGTTTAAAGGGTGCAACGACCTGGACAGTGGCATGCCAGAGGGGGATCAAGGGCAAAAATGTATCTGAAAAATCTGCCTGTGTGTGCTTGGAAGAGATAGTGTAGGGGGAGAGCTGTTAGTGATTTCAGGGACAGATGATAGTAAGTTTGCTGGCTAGTAATCTGCTTGATACTGCTCTGTATTGGAACAAAAAAATAAATAAAAGCAGTCCTTACAAGGACTACTGTTATTGCAGCAGTCAGCAGATGAGATCAGAAGCAGGACAGCTGCCCACTGCAGCTACATACAGAGCACTGCAGTAGAAGGTAGATTACTAGCCAGCAAAGCTACCTAAGCTTAAATGTCCCTCAAACCCCTGCAGACTTCTGTCCCTCCAATAACAGAGCAGTATCAAAACGATTACTAGCCAGCAAACTTTCAACTGTCCCTGAAATCACTAACAGGCAGCAGCTCTCTCCCTACACTATCTCTTCAGCACACACAGGCAGAGTGAAAAAACGCTGCAGGGCTTCGGTTTTTATAGGGAAGGGGAGTGGTCCAGGGGAGAGCTTCCTGATTGGCTGCCATGTACCTGCTGGTCTGGGGTGAGAGGGCAAAAAAAAGCGCCAACAATGGCGAACCCAAAATGGCGAACGTCGCGCGACGTTCGCGAACTTCCGGCGAGCGCGAACACCCGATGTTCGCGCGAACAAGTTCGCCGGCGAACAGTTCGCGCCATCTCTACTATTTGGTAGCTCCTATGTGGACTAGCAGCCTACTGGATGTTCTACTTGGCAGTACTGATCTAATTTTTATGCAATTTAAACTTGCCTCCAATCCAGGAATTCAAAAATAAGCACCTGCTTTGAGGCCACTGAGAGCAACATCCAGGGGCAGCCATT
Source organism: Xenopus petersii (assembly GCA_038501925.1). Classification (NCBI taxonomy): domain Eukaryota; kingdom Metazoa; phylum Chordata; class Amphibia; order Anura; family Pipidae; genus Xenopus; species Xenopus petersii. Next base: position 112,357,503 of record CM076684.1, read on the forward strand.
AGAGAGAAACAGGGGGTTCAACTGTATGGGGTCTTGTTATTAATGAGACCCTAGAACACTTTCTAATACTATTCAAGTAAATAAAAGTGGCCGCCAAATATTGTGTTGTGTATAGTGATGGGCGATTAAATTCGCCTGGCACAAATGTGCAGCGAATTTCCGCGTTCTGTGATCTCCCATGAAAATTTGCCAGCGTCAATTTCCGATTATTTTCCTGGAAAATGTTCGAATTTCACAATTTTTTGGTGAAAACGTTTGAATTTCACGAGTTTTTCATGAAAACGTTCGAGTTTCACAATTTTTCTGTGAACTTTACGCATTTTGCGAAACGGGAGCAATTCCACAGCTAGTCCCAGTGCCGGAATAGGTACATAGACTGGTTCCATTGCTAACCATACTCTTGGAGAGGTGGGGTTTATAAAAACCAATAAGTGCAGCTAGAACAATGAAAAAAAAATGTGATTGGAAAACAGGGTATATGCCCTTCCCTTATAAATCAAACCCCCATGTTCAGACTTTGTATAAGCGGCATTGAAAACTGTCTGCATACTTAACTTATTCTATGTCTGTGACTTGCCCCATGTCTGTACTTAAACCACTTAATATGGTTCATGTTTAATTGGTGTCCAACACTCTTGTGGACATACTGAAAGGTTGTCTTCTAAACACTAACAAAATTCTCGGTTTTTTTTTTCAGGGTTTTATATGGCAACAAAATTACAGACCTTCCCAAAGGTGTGTTTAGTGGTCTTCATGCCTTGCAGCTGCTGTAAGTAATGTTTTACCCTCAGTTGGGTTATTTTGATGAATGTACCCAGAACCCTCCTCTGCACCTGATGTGTGAGAGGAAAAAAACAAACTGTCAGTTCTTGTAGCAAAACTATGTGATATAGACATAATTTGTAGGACTGATGATACTTTCATCCTATTCAGACTTGTTTGTGTATTATTGGTTTCCATTATACAAAGCCAAAGGCACCTGCTCCTCGTAGCAACACCTGGGTAGAACAGTTACACACTATTTCTCCATTGGCCCCTGTATGGACTCAAAACAGGCATTTTACCCCTCATAAACAGGTTCAAAAGTTTTGTCCAAAGACAGTCCTGCCATGACTTTTTGTAAGGTCATTAGTCAATAAATCCTCTTTCCAGGGTCTGTCCCCAAACATTTTATTAATGGACATTGTTCTCTTCTCCAGAACCTACCTATATACTATAACCTCAGTCAGTCACACCATTTCATCATAATGCTAAGTTATTGTGATATATCATCACATCATGTGGCCTAAATGCGAGATAGTATATAACCTCTATAAGCCACTACTTACTTTGCTCTACAAGAATGTGTCACTACGGCTTTTCAACATCTAGCAACACTTATAAGGGGCAGATTTATTAAGCGTCGAATGGTACTGTAAATTCAACTTTGTATTTTCAAATAAAGTTTTTGGTCAAAACTCTCAAATTCGAATTGTGAATTATCCAAACTCGATTCAAATTTTAATTCGAATTTCAAGGTTTATCAAACCTATACCCTGGGAATAATTCCAATTCACCTATTCGCCACCTTAAACCTGCCGAGTTCATATTTAAGTCAATGGGAGAGGTCATGTGACCTATTTGAAGATGTTATTAGCCTTTCTGACATTCGAGTTTTTTCAAGTTTAGTCCAATGTGATTTGAGTTTTCGGGTCGGTAATATTCGTAGATATTAAATTTTTTCTTAAACATCCTCACTATTGAATTTCGAGTACATTCAAATTTATAAGAGTTAAAACAAACTCACATGAACTTGAAATTCAACCTTTGATAAATGGGCCTCTTATTGATTCAGGCATGATGTCATGGTAAATGTAGGTATCTATGTTCCCCTAATCCCCGGTATGGGTCTATCAGTTCATCTGAAATTTTATTTAATTAGGATCATGACAATTTTTGATGCTTGAATTGATCCTCACATTATTCATGCTTAATTCCACTTGAATTTTTTCACCTTGAGCCTGTTTCATTTTCTGTTTTGTCTGACTGTGATCAGATTTCATTTCATTCAGACAGTTAAAGGGGTAATTCACCTTCGAATTTACTCATTAGATAACTCATTTAGATAATGTTTGCTTTCAAACAATTTGCACTTGGGTCCTACTTACCCTAGCAGCCAGGTAGTGGTTTAATGGAAGACCAGGAGATGGGAGATGCAAGAAGGCTGGTGTTAAAATCAAGAGCAACCCCAGTCAAAATTCACTGACTTGTATTGATTGCAAGCACTTGTGGTCTTCATATCATGCTAGTTCTGTAACAGTTGTTTAATTTAAAGTTCATATTTGTTATTATCTGTTAGTATTCAGTTAGTCTATACCTGTATGTATATGAGACCACCACCCAAAGTTTCAGAAGCAAATTTATATCTTTTGCACCCCTGGGTCAGCTGGCAATGCACCTCCCCTCAGTGATTTGACAGCAATTTCATCTTCAACCCAGTTCCCAGTGCGGCTCCTTTCTTCCAATACAGTCCGTGGGTGGCATGTGATCCCTAAAATCCAGGCCTTCACGCTTTTAAACATGTACATACATTATAAGACCCTCTTGGAGGTCACAAAATGAGTGGATATTTACCCAATATTTCTATACATTGGGCCAATTCAGCATATGGGGGCCTAGGGGAACCTGTTATGAGAACAGTGCAGGCCATAACATTAATGATTCTGTTCATTAATCCGCATTTGTCTCCCATTGATCCCATTGTTTATATCTGATTGCAGACTTCTCAATGCCAACAAAATAAACTGCATCCGAGCTGACACCTTCCAGGACTTACAAAACTTATCGCTTCTGTCACTTTACGACAACAAGATTCAGAGTTTGGCCAAAGGCACCTTTGCTGCTCTCCGTGCTATCCAGACTCTGTAAGTACCGATGTTGTATGAGAGTGTTCATTCAAAATTCCCTTCAATAGAAACCCCCCCCAGGGATAATGATCACTGCAATATTCTCAGAGAAAAAGTCAAGACACCTGGCACCACTAGAAACTACTTCCCACACAAGGCACTTACACTGCCCACTCCCAACCCTCACCAGACCCGAACCGGGCTGGGACCACCATTTATAGACCTGCACCTGATCTGCCCATCTCTGACATCACAAAAGGAATGGGGCAGACATGCACCTATAAATGGAGGCTGCCGGAACCAAAAGCTGTAAGTAAAGGTGGCCGTGGACGCACCTTTAATATCGTACAAAGCAAATTTCCGTACGATTTTTGGTGCGTGTTTAGTGGGAGACGATATCAGTAGAAGTCTCGGCTCTCGGCACCCGAATATCGGCCATTGTTAGTGCTGAATCATCAGCTCTACACGTGTATTGAAGCGAACAATCTTTCCTGGAAAGATCTTTTCCAGGAAAGATCATAATTGTTACTTCTATGGCCACGTTAAGGCAGAGCTCAACCTGAACCCGCCCACAAGCCACAAAAAAGTGTGTGGAAGTTGACCTGAACCTGCGGGCCGGCCAAATCACTATAAAGTACTGGGGAGCCCTGTACTTTCTGTCTGCTACATGGCCTCCTTGTTCCTGATAACACTATGCTCTGCACTATGGATACAAGTGCTCCATACATTTCCATAGGACTTGGGCCCTAAACATTCTAACACTTGGTAAATGAACCCTCTTGAGTGGCATTGCCCTTGAATGAAAGAAGAAAATGACACAACACCATTCTCTTAAAAACATATCAATCACATACAGTCCTACCATACTAACGCTGTTGCTTATTCTTTCATTATTACAAACCGTAGTCCCTAATCCTTTTTAAAGTTCAGAGCAGATGTAATATATCAATAAACCTTCTATCTAGACACTTGGCACAGAATCCTTTTATCTGCGACTGCAATTTGAAGTGGCTAGCAGACTTTTTGAGAACAAACCCCATTGAGACGAGTGGAGCACGTTGTGCAAGCCCCCGGCGACTCGCCAACAAACGCATTGGCCAGATAAAAAGCAAGAAGTTCAGATGTTCAGGTAACTCAAACTCAACCAACAAAGAAACTCTGGGCTCACTGGATTAGGAGGCCTTGTTACTGTAATGCTTTTGCTGGTTGATTCTTGCAGTGTGCAGGCTGTTTCCCTAAATGCCTCATAGTTCCCCATGCTCACACCCACCTCACTTTATTTAGTTGTTGCTTGACAGCAGTAAGACTCTAAGAACCAAAGGGATTGTGGGTAATGTCATGTGACTGACAGAACATAAGTTAATGGAGAGATGGGGTCACTTAAAAATGAAACGCAAATAGTTTTATAACACAATTACATTGTGAAAAATAAAGGAACCCAGTTTTAAATCTGCTTATCTTGTTACCACTATACATAGACCTGTCCTTGTTGAAGGTGAATTCACTGTAAATCACTTGGACTCACCTTTGTTCTACGTTAATAAACTCTGCCGCTATTTCCTTTCCTAAACCACATAACAAGTCATAAGAAAATGACAAAGAAGTAACTTCTCAAAGTAGTAACCTAATAACATATCATTATGCAAGCATCATTTTAAACTTTATAAACTACAAGCAGAGGAATATCATGCTCTTTAATTATGTAACAAGAGAAGCAGAGTGAAACTTCTTCTTATGAGCCTGGGCATCCTGCTCTACTGATGAGGGGGGTTGAAGGAATCTGTCTGGGTTTATAGTGGACTGGACAGCTCTTAGACTTATGGAGCACCCTAAACCCTGTACTCATCATGCTGCTCATATTAATAATACAGCATCCATGGAGAACAATATAGTTCTCATTCTAATAAGCACTTGGGCTTGGCTGTGCCTAGCAGCGTATTGGATAGCAGAGCACAGTGCCAAATGGATAGCATACAACATAGGCGTTGTGTAGGGGCAGGATAGGAGACACCTAGGTAGGGATCCACCGAATCCACTATTTTGGATTCGGCCGAATCCTTTGCGAAAGATTCGGCCGAATCCTTTGCGAAAGATTCGGCCGAATCCTTTGCGAAAGATTCGGCCGAATCCTTAGCGAAAGATTCGGCCGAATACCGAACCGGATCTGAATCCTAATTTACATATGCAAATTAGGGGTGGGAAGGGGAAAATATTTTTTACTTCCTTGTTTTGTGACAAAAACTCACACAGTCTCCCTCCCGCCCCTAATTTGCATATGCAAATTAGGATTCGGATTTGGTTCGACTGGCCAGAAGGATTCGGCCGAATCCTGCTGAAAAATGCCAAATCCTGAACCGAATCCTGGATTCGGTGCATCCCTACAACTAGGTGCTTCCCCCATGCGGGCAGCTCATGAATATAGGACTGATCAATGCAGGCAGTGCTGTATTAATGAGGGAAAGCAGATTTTATGTATTCCATTATGGAGTACAGAGACTGGAGGCAATTTTTTAAAATGCAGGGGCAGGAAACAAAATGCAAAAACCATGGCAGATTGTTCCAATTTTTTCACTTTGAACCTTGCCCCTGCTCTTAATAATCGTATATAAAAAGTAATTGCAGCACACTGGGGAATCTGAAAAGTGCTTAGATTTCGGATTATGGGCTCATAATAAAGACATACACCAAAACGGCAAAGTTTCAAGCGGCACTGAACTGTAGGTGTGATTAGGTTGATATAAAGGTATAGATATATAGAGTATCTGAACCTGCATTAAAAGGGGTGGTTCACCTTTGAGTTAACTTTTACTATGTTACAGAATGGTCAATTCTAAGCCACTTTTCAATTGGTTTTCATTATTTTAGTCTAATAGTTTTTAAATGATTTGATTTCTTCTGACTCTTTCCAGCATTTAGATGGGGGGGTCACTGACCCCATCTAAAAATAAATGGTCTGTAAGGCTATAAATTTAATGTTGTTGCTACTTTTTACAACTCGTCTTTCTATCCAGTTTTATTATTATTACAGAGAAGAAGGAAATCATTTTTAAAAATTCAGATTATTTGGATAAAATCGAGTCTACGGGAGACGGCCTTTCCGTAATTGGGAACTGTCTGTCTAGATAACAGGTTTATGGATAACGGATCCCATACCTGTATATAGAAAAGGGATTATTTAGGATCTCCCCAAATTGAAACTCCTGTCCCTTTATCATATGATAGATTGTTCTTCTGTTTTGGGCAGCTATAGTGTTCAGGGATACTCATAGTGTGAGTATCATAGAGTATTTGTGTGCCCCTTTTAGTTGCGTTTGTGTGTAAAACACAGCATCAAATTATTAATATGCAACCTTTTCTCTTTACAGCAAAAGAACAATATTTTATTCCAGGTATGTCATCTTTAATATATGGGAATCATAGAGGGTTTCAGATTGTACTTTAATTTGGCTGCCTTGATGAATGTGGCACATTTGTAATCTTGTTAGACTATAGAAAATCAATAGCAATGCAGCGCCGCACATCAAGTTTAAAATATTGTTTAATATCTTAACAATTTGTTAAGCATTTGTAATCAGACCCACAACCTGGTTTGGGCACTGCTGCTCCTAAACGAATAGATTTAACTGCATGGCAATTAGGGAGAGAATGAAAGAAAATGACTGGCTGTGCATGGCGAAACCCAAGGCGAGATGTTATTTCCCTGTATGAGCAAAGTGCCGCACAAGCTCACGATCATGAAGGACAAATTGCATCACAAAATAAAGGCAACGGAGAACACGTCATTGTGTATTCAGTTCTTTTGCTGTAATGCACATCTATAATTGCCACATACAATAGCAAATTGAATAGGCGAAACATAATTGTTAAATAGTATTGACTCCTTAATAACGCATTTGCTTAATGAGTCACATTCGTATTCTATGGGAACAGTATTTATTAAACTTTCTAAATAATAGCCACCTGCTGGCAGAAGTGCCTGACAGTGGCATAACTATAGAGGAAGCTTCCCTAGCCGTTCTCTTACCTGCAGTGAGGAAGCTAGGATAGTGGGTGGAGTCTAGGTGGGGGTGGGCGGAGTCTGGGCAGGGAGTAGGCGGAATCTGGGCGGGAAGTGGGCAGAGGCATGAAGTGAACGGGAGGATGGGGATTGGAGTTTGCTGGGCCCCTCTGAAGATTAGGCATTAAAAAGAAAAACTGTTTCCTATTAAAGTCGATGTGAACGGTTGTCTGCAGGAATAGAAATTCTCATTGCCGTGGTTCTCACTGAACCACAAAAAAAACCGCAAATGACAGGTGCAGGGTTTTTTTCTACCAAAAATAGTGGGCATTTTTGCTCCTAGCACTCTCCTGATAAAAGACCCAAAACCATCTGTACTGGTTCCCATTGAAGAAGTCAAGCAATCCAGAGGCACACAGAACTGATGCAAGCAAGGAACACCTTGCACGTTTATTGCGGTATAGCAGTGCAACGTTTCGGGGTCTGGCCCCTTTATCAAGCATGCCAGTGTGTGCCTCTGGATTGCTTGACTTCTAGATTGGATTTGAGGTTGCCGAACCTCTACCATTGTGCACCAGACAGCACTGATTTATCTCACACAAGGGTGTGCGAGAGCCAGATTTCTCTTGGACACTGGCTTCCATTGAAGTCAATGACTGGTTTTTGGACACTTCTCTACTGGTGGGAAACGCCATGAGCCAGTGTCGGACTGGGATACCAGAGGCCCACCAGAAAACCTTAGGCTGAGGGCCCACTTTCCAAACTACTATACCTCTCACTCAACCTCTTTATTCTCCTAGTCTCTTTTCTCTACATACTATACTTAATTCTTCCATTATTAAGCCTCTTTGTTCCCAGGATTATAAGCAAGAGGCCCACCGACACCTGAGCCCACCGGGAGTTTTCCTGGTATTCCGGTGGGCCAGTCCGACACTGCCATGAGCCATATCCCTCCCAAGCCAGAGCAAAGCATAGTGTGAAGGTGACTTGCAAAAGCTTTCACAAAAAATCCTATATTACAATGTTGCAGACAGTTGTATTTCATACTCATAAACACGTCAGGAAGGATGTGGCCATTCCTGGCATCACAATCAGCACCATATAAATTTTTTCCCATAGATTTTTTCCCCCTTTTATTTCAGGCAATATATTCACAGCTGAGTACCCTTCCATGAAAATGCTAATTATTTTCTCTTTATAGGGACAGAGGATTATCAGCTGAATAGCGAATGTAACAGCGATGTTGTGTGTCCCCCCAAGTGCCGATGTGAATCCAATGTGGTGGATTGCTCTAACCTGAAGCTTACCAAGATCCCAGAACGTATTCCTCAATCCACAGCAGAGCTGTCAGTATAGCAGCCCAACTGCAAATCTCATATGTCAATAATCACAATATGTATCTAACTCACTTACACTCTCCAGTCTATTCTATTTGCTATTTGCAGAACATAGCTACAGTTTCAAATGAATGAGCGTTAAAATATAAATAAACCCTAACAATTAATATGGCTGAAAATGCCATATTTTTAATACTGAATTTATTGCACCAGCCTTAAGTTTCAGCTTGTCAATAGCAGCAATGATCCAGGACTTCAAACTTGTCACAGGGGGTCACCATCTTGGAAAGTGTCTGTGACACTCACATGTTCAGTGGGCTCTGAGCAGCTGTTCAGAAGCTAAGCTTAGGGGTCGTCACTAATTATCCAGCAGAAAATGAGGTTGGTCTATAATATAAGCTGATGCTACAGGGCTGATTATTAAATTCTGATGCTAGTTGCACTGGTTTCTGTGCTGCCATGTAGTAATTATCTGTATTAATTGCTAATCAGCCTTATATTGTGACATTTCTATTCTATGTGTACTGTATATTGTGAGTGGGTCCCTAAGCTCAGTAAGTGACAGCAGCACAGAGCATGTGCAGTGAATCAGCAGAAAAGAAGATGGGGAGCTACTGGGGCATCTTTGGAGACACAGATCTTTACTGCTAAAGGGCTGTGGCTGCCTTGGGCTGGTACAGAAGCCCAAAACATATTGTACAACATTTCTACCTACTTCTTTACTTAAGCTTTAGTTCTCCTTTAAATCTGGGAACAAAATGAGTAGTGTAACAGATATGATTTGATGTATTGCTTGTTCCCATCTCTCGTACTAATGTGATTATCTCTCGTCTTCCTATTCTTCTGTTCACGGGAGTTTTCTGTTCTTCATGGAACAATTAAGAATGCCAACTCATTAGGGACTAAATGCGGCTTTATATATATATATATATATATATATCAGGATTTCTCCTTTATCACGTGTGATAAAGGGATTAACCTAAAAATATACGATGAAGCCAATAAATAAATTTATTTGTGGGAATCCAGTCCATCTTTGTGCTGGTACAGGTATGGTATTCGTTATCCGGAAACCAGTTATCCAGAAAGATCGGAATTATGAAAAAGGCTGTCTCCCATGGACTCCATTTTATCCAAATTTCCATTTGCTCTGTAATAATAAAGCAGTACCTTGTACTTGATCCGAACTAAGATTTAATTCATCCACGCTGGAAGCAGAACCAGCCTATTGGGTTTATTGAATGTTTACCTGATTTTCTAGTCGATTTAAGGCATGAAGATCCAAATTACGGAAAGATCCGTTATCCGTAAAGCCCCAGGTCCTGAGCATTCGGGATAACATGTCCCATACCTGTACCAGTAAGGATGATTTTCACTAGAGGGTCCTCCTGCACATGCAATGCAAGTTTGGGGTGCCTGTGGAGCTGGGGGGTGCAAAAGATTACATTTTAGGGATGGTTTATTTCACAAAGAAGAGCGATTGGCAAATTTGTCCCGTTTTCGGTTTGCCGAAACGATAATTTTGACTACTGCGTTAATTTTGACGCAGGCATTAAAGTCAATGGGCGTCCAAATAATGTTGACGCGCGACAGTTTTGATGCTAGCGACTATTCCGATGCTTGTCAAAATCAGCGAATTTTCGCCGACAAATTTTTGCGGCAGTTTCGTGAATTTATTTGGCGGTGGCGAAACGTGGAAATTCAACACGTGAAAATAGGGCTCATCTCACCACACTAGAGGGTAATTTCACTGCTCTCTAGATGTTTAGTACTGTAGATGTTCACACATTGATTAATTGTCTCTAAATACACTATACAAGTAAACAGGGAGCTGGAGAGTTCCCTACTATTTTCACTCTTGTCTAAATATACCCAGAAATGGATGTTATCAAATGTTGGTAAATGTTGAGGGTTCTTCTTAAATACCCATCGTGGCACCATTTTCTTTAAAGAGAAAAAAATCTGTGGGGAAAAAAAGCTGTTTCACAGAGTTCTTTATAACATGTACATGTGTTTATTCAGGTTCATTTTCTTGTTTTCATGATACAGGCGCTTGAACAACAATGAAATTGCTGCCCTTGAGGCCACTGGTCTTTTCAGAAAACTCCCACATCTCAAGAAAATGTGAGTAAATGTGCTAATAAAATGATCTCTTTAAAGGGCAACTAAACACTGCTGTTCTGCTGTTGAATGATGCTTTGTACAGTAAAAATGCTGGCATTTATTATTATTATTATTATTATTATTATTAGTATTATTATTATGAATAATAATAATAATAATAACATGTATTTTTAAAGGGCCATAAAGCCACATCCCAGTTAGAGATTTATTAAACTCTCTAGGCAGTGAGAAGAGAACTTTTTAAGATTTTTATTATTAAAGAGGAGGGCATAATATAAATATAGTTTTGGGTGCTGATTACAAACATAGGTGCCAGATTGCCGATAGCAACCATTCAGCATTTCATTTTGAACAGTGTACTACAAGTTGGAAAATGAAAGTTCTGATTAGTTGCTATTGGCAGTTGCATAAATCAACCCTACAATAATTTTATAGATATAGATATTTTCACTTATCCTTAATACAGAGCCAAACAATGTGGTTGTTTTACAGCAGCTGAATAGAAATGGATTTTTTTTTTTAATATTTTTTCTATAGAAACCTGAGCAACAACAAAATTTCCGAAATAGAAGATGCGGCGTTTGAAGGGGCTGCATCTGTCAGCGAGTTACATCTGACTGCCAATCATTTGGAGTCGGTCCGAAGCGGCATGTTCCGGGGCCTGGAAGGACTGAGGACGATGTAAGTGTTGCAAAAGCTTGAGCCTCTCATATTGACACCCTTCCAATCTGTAATACAGGTATGGGATCCCTTATCCGGAGACCCATTATCAATAAAGCTCTGAATTATGGGAAGGCCATCTCCCATAGACTCATATTTAAATTTCAATTTCCTTTTTCTCTATAACAATAAAACAGTACCTTGTACCTCCATCTCAACTAAAAAATAATAAATCCTTATTGGAGCAAAACAATCCAATTGCGTTCATTTAATGTTTATTTTAAGTAGACTTAAAACGGGTGGTTCACCTTTGAGATAACTTTTAGTATGATCTAGAGAGTGATTTTCTGAGATAATTTGCAATTGGTTTTCATTTTTTATTATCTAAGGTTTTTGAGTTATTTAGCTTCTTATTCAGCAGCTCTTCAATTTGCATTTTAAGCAATCTGGTAACTAGGGTCCAAATTACCTTAGCAACCATGCATTGATTTGAATAAGAGACTGGAATATGAATACGAGAGGCATGAGTAGAAAAATTAGCAATATAAATTAGCATTAACAATACATTTGTAGCCTTACAGAGCATTTTCTTTTTAGAAGGGGTCAGCGACTCCCATTTGAAAGCTGTAAAGAGTCAGAAGACTTTTATCCATGTATTTCTTTCCTACAAAGTAGCTCTGTACATTCATGGGCAGATTTATTTATGGTCGAATATCGAGGGTTAATTAACCGCAAGGATTTACGGCAATTCGTTCGATCGAACAATTTTTCTTCGACCAAAAAAAGATTGCAAAGCCTAGTAGGTTTTAGGTGGCGAACTAGGGGGTCGAAGTTTTTTTTAAAGAGACAGTACGTCGAATAGTCAAACGATTTTTAGTTCGAATCGTTCGATTCGAAGTCGTAGTCGATGGTCGAAGTAGCCCATTCGATGGTCGAAGTAGCCAAAAAAAACATTCGAAATTCGAAGTTTTTTTTATTCTATTCCTTCACTCGAGCTAAGTAAATGGGCCCCTCAGTATTACATGTTGTATCCTAATCGGCCAATCAAAATACAAATCAGGGCCAAGCAAAGCCTGACAGCGGATAGGGTTGCCACCTTTTGTAGAAAACAAATTCTGGCCTTCCTATCTATTTTTTTTCCTATTAAATAGCATTGGCACCAAGCATCATTTTTATTGGTTACATAGCAACACTACCAATGGGTCTGAATTAAGCAATAGAGTCAGTTTACATCGCTTTGCTGCAGTTTTTTTGGAATGAACTTGTGGTCAGTATTATAGAAATGCTATGCATAAGCATCTGTGACCATAATGAGGATCAATAACTGGGGCAGAGCTGGAATTGTGCTGTACAGAAATCAAACATAAACTGTAGCCCCTGGGGCTGTGTCCATTTAGCGAATGAGATTTAACGAGTTTAGGCTATTTCTGTGCAATGTTATGCCATGTCTAATGCCAATTACCCCAGAATTTTACCTCTCATTACAGTAAATTGCTTACAAATCCGCTGTGAACAAACAGTGTTTTACTGATAATTAGTTTCCTGCTAAAACTTATATTATTGTCAATTCAATTTCCACTGGCAGTCATGCCTGTAATGTAACTAATAGTTTTTTTTTTCTTCATTTCCTCCTTGCAGAATGCTTCGGAATAACCGGGTCAGCTGTGTCCATAATGACAGTTTCACTGGCCTGAGGAACGTCCGCCTTCTCTCTTTATATGATAACCAGATCAGCACCATCACCCCAGGAGCATTCGACACTTTGCAGTCACTTTCTACTCTGTGAGTAGTGCAAATATCTATGTGCCACACCAGGGGCCACTGTCTGATGCCCAGATCTAATATAATTAGCATCAGGGATGAAAGTTTAGGTGCTAGAGTGACTCCTTGGTAAAGCTTATCTTTGCAACTGATCTGTTTATTCTGGTTTACCCTTCTATTACTCCTCTTTTTTCCAGCTTTACATGTAAACAACTATCTGGTTGCTAATAATTAGTGATGGGCGAATTTATTTGGCAGACGTGAATTTGGTGCGAATTTACGCGATTCGCTGCCAGCTAAAATTTGCGTCCGTTTTTTGGACGCCGACGCATTTTCGCCAAAAAATGGACATCGGCGTCAAAAAAACTGATGCCGGCATCAAATTCTTTGCCGTTTCGCGAATTTCGCATGAAATTCGTGGATTTTTCGGCGAATTGAAACGGCGCAAATTCGCCCATCACTACAAGTAATAGTGGAACTCCGGAATGATCTACTGATGAATAAAGCATCAGATTGTAACATACTAAGACCTACTATGCCCTTTATTAGCTTAGTTGCTTTTTGCTTTCCTTTTTCTTTCTTCAAGGTGGGCATATCGGAGAGAGATCCGCTCGTTTGTCGACATCGCCAAACGAGCGTATCTCTCCATGTATGGCCACCTTAAGCAGTTTTTGGCCCAATTATGGGGTCCTCTCAACAGCCTGCCCATTTAAAGGATAAGTAAACCTTTAAAATAAGTGCATGTTAAATTGATGAGGTTGCTATTCTAAGCACTTTTGTAATGTACATTCATTACTTATTTTATTTTTATTCTAAGATGTTAAGAAATACATGTGTTGTTAATATGAATGAATTTGGTGACAACAGCACCAACTGCTGGCCAGTTTCTGACCAGTCTGACCACCAAGTAGTCAACAAAGAAAGAGGCTGCTCTGATGTTCTTCTGCTTAGGAAATATTTGAGAAGTTTTTCTATTTTTTTCCTAAGCAGAAGAACATCAGAACAACCTCTTTGTTTCTCCTCACAACTTCCTTGACTACTTGGTGGTCAGAATGGTCAGAAAATGACCAGCAGGTGGTGGTGTTGTAACAAAATTCATTCATATTAACAGTAAACGTATCCTTCAATATCTTGGTTTACTTTCCTTTAAAATTTGATCAAGATTCTGCCAGATATCTATTGGGAAGGGTGTAAATATAGACAAGGACAAGGGCCACACTGGTCCCTTGCCTGACATGTCTCCACAGTATGGCCCCCAAGGGCCAACAATTGGATCAGCCCGATTTATTTCAGTGTGTGCATGTCCAGAGATCGGGTCGCTTGGTAAAATAAACAGATCTCAGTGGTGTATGACTGGGTGTACTGTAATGTTGTATCTTAACATAGAAGACTTTTCTCATTTCTGGAAATGACACTTGAAAAGAAAATAGCTTCCCTGGAAGCCCTACCAAATGACTGCACCCAGCGAAAACTGTCATTTAGAATCAGCCAACACTATAAAATAAAATGTATTATTTAATTACTATAATTAAATTACAAGGAAGTAACGTGCTAGTCATTTTGTGTGTCAGAGATCTGATATTAATTAAATTATATATTTCTATGATACTGGGATTTCATTTATGTTTTAATTATGTAATACCCATCAGAAGGTTTAAAAGCTCGTTCATGTGAAGTCTTTATTGCAACCATCTTGAATTTCTGATTATTTGTGTCATGTCTGCACAGAAACTTGCTGGCTAACCCATTTAACTGCAACTGCCAACTTGCTTGGCTTGGGGATTGGCTGAGGAAGAGGAAGATAGTCACTGGAAATCCCCGCTGTCAAAACCCAGACTTCCTGAGACAGATTCCCCTGCAAGATGTGGCCTTCCCGGATTTCAGATGTGAAGATGGTACCTCATTATCCTATTATATTTGCTTAGTTCCCAAAGAGCCATTAGGATTCCACCAGGAAAACCAGAGGTTTATGAAGTGTTGACTAGTTCCAATATATATATATATTGAAAAGGCATGGCACACTGTTTAGTTGACTGAAATACACTCTAACTTGCTTACCCTTCATCAGTGGTTCCCAGAAAATGGCATTTGCTTCCATAGCAGAGCCTAACGTAATGCCAGTTGGGTTACTTACCTTTCGGGAATCAGATACCCTGGGGCAGAGTACTGAGCGTGCATTTCAGCAAATTTCTCCATGTAAGCCATTAAAGGGTAAGTAAACCTTTAAAATAGGTGAATGTAAAATTGATGAGGGTGCTATTCTAAGCAGTTTTGTAATTTATATTCATTATTTATTTATATTTTATTCAATGATATAGATACATGTACTGTTAACAGGGTTGGACTGGCCTGGCGGGATACCGGGAAAAAAACCTGGTGGGCCTGACCCTCATGGTCCCCCACTGGACCAGACCCCTCTTCCAATGTTGGAAATGGCAGGAAAAGAATTTTGGCGATGCGCGCTACCGTTCTGCATGCACGCCGAGCGCACCTTCATGTGTGTGGGCCGAGAGGAGGGGTCAAGGTGGGCCCTGGTCCCCCCAGTCCGACCCTGACTTTTAATATGAATTAATTTTTTTCAACAGCACCACCTGCTGGTCAGTTTCCCACCAGTCTGACCACCAAGTAGTTGAGGAATTTGTCAGGAGAAATAGGCTGCTCAAATGTTCTTCTGCTTAGGAAAGATTTGAGATAGGATTCTAATTTTTTTCCTAAGCAGAACATCCAAGCAGCTTCTTTCTCTCTCCTGACAAATTCCTTAAAGGGATACTGTCATGGGAAAAAAATTTTTTTTTCAAAATGAATCAGTTAATAGTGCTGCTCCAGCAGAATTCTGCACTGAAATCCATTTCTCAAAAGAGCAAACAGATTTTTTTATATTCAATTTTGAAATCTGACATGGGGCTAGACATGTTGTCAATTTCCCAGCTGCCCCAAGTCATGTGACTTGTGCTCTGATAAACTCCAATCACTCTTTACTGCTGTACTGCAAGTTGGAGTGATCTCACCCCCTCCCTTCCCCCCCAGCAGCCAAACAAAAGAACAATGGGAAGGTAACCAGATAACAGCTGCCTGGTAGATCTAAGAACAACACTTAATAGTAAAAACCCATGTCCCACTGAGACTCCTTCAGTTACTTTGAGAAGGAAAAACAGCAGCCTGCCAGAAAGCATTTCTCTCCTAAAGTGCAGGCACAAGTCACATGACCAGGTCTAGCCCCATGTCAGATTTCAAAATTGAATATAAAAAAATCTGTTTGCTCTTTTGAGAAATGGATTTCAGTGCAGAATTCTGCTGGAGTAGCACTATTAAGTGA
This sequence comes from Xenopus petersii, assembly GCA_038501925.1. Taxonomy (NCBI): domain Eukaryota; kingdom Metazoa; phylum Chordata; class Amphibia; order Anura; family Pipidae; genus Xenopus; species Xenopus petersii. The sequence continues at coordinate 112,373,583 of CM076684.1, forward strand.
TGTGTTTTGAAAAAAAACATGTTTTCCGATGACAGGATCCCTTTAACTACTTGGTGTTCAAACTGGTGGGAAAGTGACCAGTAGGTGGCACTGTTGGAACAAAATTCATTCATATTAACGGTACATGTATCCCTTAATATCTTGGAATAAAAAATAAATAAACAACGAATGTAAATGACAAAAGGGCTTAGAATAGCCCCCTCATAAATATTTCATTCACTTATTTTAAAGATTTACTTATCCTTCAAGTCAGGAGGGTGCATAGATACAAACTGCAACTATTACTGAGGATGTTTAGTGACTTGCCTACTGCAACTTGTTCTTCATAGAGCTCTACTATGGTGAATCTTCCTAAATAAATCATATTGACAATCATTCTTGTTTCTGTGGCAGGTCAGGAAGAATTGAGCTGTGCACCGCAACCTCTTTGTCCTCAGGAATGCACCTGCCTGGACACTGTAGTACGCTGCAGCAACAAGCACCTCTTGTCCCTGCCCAAGGGAATCCCAAAGAATGTCACAGAGCTGTGAGTAACTTTGTATATGTTCTGCACTGCTCTTTAACAACTATGAAATAGAAGATCCCAAGATCCACCTAAAGCTGGCAACACATTGCCAGATCTACTTCTTTGGGAGGTTGCCAAATGCTTAAAGGAGAAGGAAAGGCTAAAATTAAGTAAGCTTTATCAGAAAGGTCTATATAAATACACCAGTAAACCCTCAAAGTAATGCTGCTCTGAGTCCTCTGTCAAAAGAAACACAGCATTTCTTTGCTTTTATTGTGTACACATGGGCTTCTGTATCAGACTTCCTGTTTTCATCTTAAACCTCCAGGGCACGGCCTTGAGCATGCTCAGTTTGCTCCTCTCCCCCTCCCTCCTCCCATCCCTACTGTAATCTGAGCTCAGAGCTGTTAGTAAGCAGGGAGAGACTCAGGCAGGAAGTGATGTCACACCAAGCATATATGGCAGCTTCTATCCTAAACAAACAGAGACAGTGTCTAGAGCTGTTTACTCAGGTATGGTAAAGCATTCTGCAGAATAAATATAGCGTTCTAGCTTGCACTATTGTGGCTATTCTATTGGCAATAAACTGTCTTGGAGCTTTCCTTCTCCTTTAATGAGTTGATCTTTATCAGATTTCTCCGCCGACACAGTGGTCCAAATCAGTATGATATGATCATGTGGCCCAATAATCATCAGCATCCCAATGTGCGTCTCTTAAAGGAGAACTAAAACCTAAAAATGAATGTGGCTAAAAATGTCATATTTTATATACTGAACTTATTGCACCAGCCTAAAGTTTCAGCTTGTCAATAGCAGCAATGATCCAGGACTTCACACTTGTCACAGGGGGTCACCATCTTGGAAAGTGTCTGTGACACTCACATGCTCAGTGGGCTCTGAGCAGCTGTTGAGAAGCTAAGCTTAGGGGTCGTCACTAATTATCCAGCAGAAAATGAGGTTGGTCTATAATATAAGCTGATGCTACAGGGCTGATTATTAAATTCTGATGCTAATTGCACTGGTTTCTGTGCTGCCATGTAGTAATCATCTATATTAATTATTAATCAGCCTTATATTGTGACATTTATATTCTGTGTGTATGTGTATTATATACTCTGTGTGTACTGTATATTGTGAGTGGGTCCCTAAGCTCAGTAAGTGACCTGCATTTTAGCATGTAATCAAAGCAAAGGCTGGTGTAGGACTGTAGGATCTGGTGGCTGGGCACCAACATAGCAACCAGACAGTGGCTTAACTGATAGACTGAAAGATTTATATGGAGATTTTGACTAAAAAGATTTCTGCTTAAAAATAAAACCAAACAAATCCAGTCTCGGGATCGGTGGCATAATTAGAGACTCGTAGGCTTCACTGCCAGCCACAACCACAGGCCTTGTGGGTCCACTGCCATGAGTAGTCCAGAACATGGCATGTGCAGTCTAGAACCTACCAGTCTATAACATGTCATGTGCAGTCTGGAACCCGTCATGGGTAGTCTAGAACCTGTCATGGGTAGTCTAGAACCTGTCATGGGTAGTCTGGTAGGCTGAAACCAGGGCACTGGGTAGGGTCACCAGTCTGCTCCCTGCTAGTTAAATCATTGCTGGGGAATAATCCCCATTCTGGCTGCTGGTATCAATGACTCTGAAAGTCAGATACTATTTTTAATTACAGGCTGGAGAGAGGTAGAATAGAAATATAGCCCAAAAATTAAAATGTAGACCAACTGCAAATGCCTGACCAGTACCTGGCCTATCTCGATATTAATTAATTAAATAAGGGTAATTTTTTTGCTCAATTACTGTGTTCTGCCTCACTAACTAGAAACCACTGTATAAGCCATTCACACTTGTGAAACAGTGCCCTCCTGTGGCTAAATGGACATAGAAATACATGATGTACTATAGTGAACTAAACATCCCCTAGATACGGGAGCAGAACAAAGCGTTTGTTGTATCTAAGCCCTTTAATGCACCATTATGTCATTTCTGTTCCTGTTATTGATGAACCTATTTTGCCACCGCACACAAGAATCCCAGGCAGTGATCTGAGCTCGTTAAAATGAAGTCTAAAATAGTGAAATTGCTGCAATTTGGCCTCAAGAACATTCCCGCTATTTTATCCATCAGTACTCACTGTGAGCCAACATTAACCTGCTAAAATACACTTAAACGATTTCTCTGCTGCTCTGGTATAAAACAAGAAAAAGGAATTATTCTGTATATACTGGATACTTTTTGTTTTACGTGAAAGGAAATATTTATTTTCCATTGAATCGCTAGTAAAGAATGACATTCGGATTTTATAAGTGTAAGTGAAAGCTGCCTTATGGCCTGATATGTGTGAAGCACAGAAGGGATGTGCTTACTGTTTCCTTGTATAAATATTAAGGGGGTTATTTATCAAAGGTCGAGTTTGTGAGGTTTTTTTCTACCTCGAATAAACAAACAACTCGAATGTTTGCTTATTTATGATAAAACCCGAATGTAAAAAAACCCGATTGAAAGCAATCGAGGGGGGGCTTGTATACTTGAATTGATCAAGAAATCAGTGAAAAAAACCTTAAATACCTCAAACTGAGATTTCGAGCAAAAAACACAGTAAAAAAACTGAAAATCTTGAAGGCAAAAAACATCTTCAAATGGTTCAAGGGACCTCTGCCACTGACTTCTACATGACCTCGACAGGTTTTAGCTGGAGCATTTTCGGATTTGGCCTGTTAGCAACTTTGAGTAGTAATGGGCGAATTTATTCGGCAGGTGCGGATTTGCGGCAAATTCCAGCAATTCGCCGCCGGCGAATACATTTGCGAAACCGCCGTGAAAATTCCCCGGGCGCCATCATCAAAAACGGACGCCGGCGTCAAAAAACGAGACGCTGGCAGCGTTTCACAAATTTTTCACGGTTTCGCGAATTTCGTGGGAAATTCGCTAATTTTTCAGCGAAACGCTCCAAATTCGCCCATAACTACCTTCGAGGTATAATAAATCTCAAAAAAATTCAGTTTTTTTATCCCAAATGATTAGAGTTTTTAGTTAAACAGCCCTCGAAAAACTAAAATTTTTCGGCAAAACACAACTTGATCTTTAAAAAATAAACTGCTAAATGTGATTTCATAAAAAACTATAACTTCTGGTATGGTGCAGTCTAATGCTGAGAAACCAGACAGAATGGCAGCCATTGAGGCCCCAGGGCCATTCTACTGGTGCCCCTCCAGGGGCCCAAACTTTTGCTTTATTTTTATCATATCAGGCTACCTACTGGTAGAAGATGAAGCCATTATCATGAGTTGCACAATTTACATTACACTTCCTGCAGTATAGCCCTTTATTCATAGGGCTATGAAAAATCTATGGTTACGATTTCAGGGAAACAGGAAAACAAAAGCTACTCTATGTTTTTCATTTTCTAGTTCTTTGCAAGATAGAAAATTAGATTACCAATGATCAGGTAAACCCTCTCCATAACACACTTCTGCTTATTTGTACATCTAAACATTCACAACAAAGGGTAAAGTGGAGGAGGTTGTTTGTACAGAGCGCAATATCGCTATTGAAATTAACTCAGCTCAGTACAAGAGAGGCAGTAAGTATGAAAACAAGATAATGACCCTGTTAATGATTTATAACTAATGATCAATAATAAATGATGCTTTTTTTTTAATTAAAAGAATAGGAAGCATGCATTTTTAGCATGTTATATTTATTTTGCTGGCTGATGTTGAAAAATTGTATATAGGTATATTTGGCCCCATTAACCTGTGCCAGGGTATAGAATATTTGACATACATGTGGTGAATGCGGTGAACGCATTTTTTTTAACGTTGAATCTCCCATTACGGTGTAGCTATATTTCTTATGCATAGGATACAGTTTTCCTGAGCAAATATTTAATATAAAGCAGAGGCAAGTGATAGGTGAATTGCCTCAGATCAAATCATTTCAGCACTTGCATGAGAAAATAAGAATGAATATTGATTTTACTGATATTAGCTGGCAGCAATAAGACCAGCAATGAGAATGAGTGTGGACAGAATTCCTTCAGCAAGACCTGACTCTCTGCGGGTTTCTCTTGCAGTTACCTGGATGGGAATCAGTTTACTATGGTACCGGGACAACTCTCCAGTTTCAAATATCTACAGCTGGTGTAAGTATAGATCGGTTGTGTTTCTCCCTCATCTTTTCATAGGGCTCCTTATGCTTCCCCGCAGATCCTAAACCAATGTGCCTGTCTCCTCTTCTAATGCGCTGATCCTAAATATATACTGAAGACGCCGGATGTGGGGGTCTTTTTGTATTTCTAAAATAAAGAATTAATTTATTATAGTATTACAGGCATGACACCCGTTATGTGGGAAGCTATTATCCAGAAAATTCTGAATTACAGAAAGGCCATCTCCCATAGACTCCATTTTATCCAAATAATTAAAAATGTTTTAAATGAATTAAAAATACTTAAAGGGATCCTGTCATCGGAAAACATGTTTTTTTCAAAACGCATCAGTTAATAGTGCTACTCCAGCAGAATTCTGCACTGAAATCCATTTCTCAAAAGAGCAAACAGATTTTTTTATATTCAATTTTGAAATCTGACATGGGGCTAGACATTTTGTCAATCTCCCAGCTGCCCCTGGTCATGTGACTTGTGCCTGCACTTTAGGAGAGAAATGCTTTCTGACAGGCTGCTGTTTTTCCTTCTCAATGTAACTGAATGTGTCTCAGTGGGACATGGGTTTTTACTATTGAGTGTTGTTCTTAGATCTACCAGGCAGCTATCTTGTGCTAGGGAGCTTCTATCTGGTTACCTTCCCATTGTTCTTTTGTTTGGCTGCTGGGGGGGAAAGGGGGGTTGATATCACTCCAACTTGCAGTACAGCAGTAAAGAGTGATTGAAGTTTATCAGAGCACAAATCACATGACCAGGGGCAGCTGGGAAATTGACAATATGTCTAGCCCCATGTCAGATTTCAAAATTGAATATAAAAAAATCTGTTTGCTCTTTTGAGAAATGGAGAATGCAGAATTCTGCTGGAACAGCACTATTAACTGATTCATTTTGAAATTTTTTTTTTCCAATGACAGTATCCCTTTAATCCTTATTGGAAGGAAATATTGGGTTTATTTAACATGATTTCTAGTAGACTTACGGTATGAAGATCCAGATTACAGAAAGATCTGTTATCTGGAAAACCCCAGCTACCCAGCATTTTCGATAACATACCTGGAAAGGAAATCATTTTTAAAAATTTGGATTACTTGGATAAAATGGAGTCTATGGGAGATGGCCTATCAGTAATTCGGAGCTTTTTGGATAATGCTTTTGCAGATAACTGATCCCATACCTGTAACATAAAGTGTGAGTGTCCTCTCTCAGAGCCACCAAATTACATGTCTCCTCTCCCATTTACTGGCAGGGAAAGTTCCATACACCCCTGTCACTTTCAGTCTTTGATAGAAAGAGGATGAAGTGCCTTTAAAATATTTTTTAAAAATGTCAATTTATTGCACAATGTAAGTACATGAACATTCCTGTTCAAAGAACTTTACCCTGGGAGGTCACAGGCCAATATTTTCTTTTCCATCCCTAAAAATCCCTTCTATCTCGTTTTACAGTCTATTTACAGACTTTTTGCGCACAATACAGAATTTGAATAAAAAGAGCCTTTAGAAAGGGAAGAATGAAAGACTTTGCATGCCTTGGATGCACAAAGCACCAGGTCTCACTTTATAGTTCTTGCCATTCTTCAGGAATTCTAGACATTTCCCATAGTGCCAGACATTAGGTGGACTCAGCCCATCTTATCTGTAACCTGCTTCTTCCTCATTCAGACTTTACTTGGTAAGAACCACTTCCCTTTCTTTTCCTCTTTTGAAAACACCTGCTTTTCAGCTCCAAAACCTTTCTTCTGTGTGTCCTTCTAAGTGAATAATAATATCCTAGCCTTCACCTTTAAAGATGTGCCCTATTAAATGTATATTCTGCCTCCTACTATCCACAACATTAAATGGTAACTTCTTCATTTTTATTATCTTTTTCACTTACACAGTGTTTAACTGTTTTCTATCATACATCTTGGTTTAATTTATTATTATGAAGGGCTTACATGTAACAAGCAGAGGCTTCCATGTCAATAAATTAAAGGAAAGTTGACTTGCAAGTGTATATTATGGTACATACAGAATGTGCCTTGTTCTCTAGTACCACATGCAGAGAGTGGCTAATACAGGGGACCCCAACCACCGGGCCGCGGACAGTCCTGAACTGGGCCGCCAAACAATGAATGTGGTGCGCTGAATTTGACACTGGTGCACAACAATTTGACGCCGCCCCCCTCCGACAACCACCCTGACCCCTCCCGACCCCCTCCGACCCCCCCTCCCCAACCCCTCCCCGAAACCCCCTCCCCGACCCCCTCCGACCCCCCAAAAAGGTTGGGGACCCCTGGCCTAATAGCACCATTAGCCATATCTGTTATTAACTACTCCCGGGACCCCCCTGACAACCTTTTGCTTGGAGTATCCACTCATCTTGCTCTCATCTCTATATGTTTAAAGAGAATATTAGTCTTCCTTCTCATGAGAATATTAATGTGGAAATGGCATACAATTTAATGAGGCCTATAGGTTCTACTGTGCAGCTTGTATAGATGTTATTAGAGGTGAGCAAGGCCAGACTGTTCTTCACTAATGATTCCAATCTGCTGGCTTTTTACAGTGATCTAAGCAACAACAAAATCAGCTCCCTGAGTAACTCCTCCTTTACCAACATGAGCCAACTCACCACACTGTAAGTGCCATACTGTGATATAAATACATCTATAGAAGGGCAGGAGGGGTAGGAAGCAGTATGGAACCTGCTGGTAATATAATCAGTTGGGAATGTATAACCTGCATCTGATGATGAACCTCTTGCAACTGGGATACTTTAGAATATCAGATAAAATACATTTATAGAAGGGGTGGAGGGTTAGGAAGCAGTATGGAGCCTACTGGTAATATAATAATTTGGGAATGCATAACCTGCATCTGTTAATGAACCTTTTGCAATGTACAACTGACTCTCTGCAACAAGTAAAGAGACACATCTCTGTTCACTATTGGAATTTTGGCTCCATAACCTATGCTCTGATTTAATAGGAAACAGGATTTCTTTCACTGGGACTGAGATGGTTTAGTCAAGTACTAGTGCTAGAAATCTAAACAAAAATGTGTTTTTTACCATCTGAAACCATTCCTCAGGCAGGAGCAATGTTACCTACAACCAGCAGTCTCAGCTCTGTTAAATTTGCTAGACTATATGTATATTTTGATACATGTTCTGCAATATGTTGTATTAAAGATGTGACATTCATTACATTAATAACAAATATGATGAGGAATTTGCCCTGACTTGACAAAGTGTGATCATTCTGGCTTCCCTTTATCCCTATAGGATCCTAAGCTATAATTCCTTGCGGTGCATACCTCCTTTGGCTTTTGAGGGTCTTCGCTCCTTAAGATTGCTGTAAGTATAGAACTGTGCTTGTCATGAAATGCTTGCATGCTGTAGCTCAGACATGTTAAAGCTATGGCTGCCCTTCAGAAGAAGTGGGGCATAGCAGCTTTGGATCATGCAGGAGGTGTCAACCAGAGAAGAACTGGTTTCTATATTTCTGATACATTTTCTAGGTCTGTCCATGGGAATGATATCTCCAGCCTTCCAGAAGGGATCTTTTCTGATGTCACCTCTCTTTCCCATCTGTAAGTATTGTTCTTATATATATATATATATATATATAAATATACAGAGACATAGAATATCTCTCTATGTATTTTAAGGATCATAAAAATACCCAGCATACTGATTGGCTTAAAGCTTCACCAACTGAGTATGTTTTTGTCCCGTTCAGGGGATCACAAGTTGCAGAACAGTGCAAAATGGAAGCTAAACTGTAAAATGGCCATAAATAACATTTTGAGATCTATAATTCCAAATGTCTGTATTTCTAAAACAGATAGAGCCCACTGACCCATACTTCTTTTTTCAGAATGTTACACTACATGGCCAAAAGTATGTGGACATCTGCCTGCCCAACATCTCATTAAAAAAATATGAATATGAAGTTGATTCTCTCTTTCCAACTAAAGCATTACCCTATATTTTTCTGGGAAGGCTTTTTTCACTGGATGTTGTAACACCATTAGTGCGATTTAATGCCATTTATATGTAAGATGTCGGGTGATCAACCCTAGTTTGCATCAGCATTCCAGTTCATCCATTCCAATTTGTTAAGGACAGGTCATGACTCAATATAGGGCAAGTTCTTCCATCTCTGCAGAACCATCTTGTACAGACCTTAGTTATTCTCCTACTGAAACAGAAAAGGACCTTTCTTAAACTGGTGTCACAAAGTAGGAAGCGTGGAACGATCAAGAATGTCATTGTATGAAGAAGTGGTACCTATGGCTTAAGTAGCCAATTCCAGTAACAGAAGGGATGTCCACATACATTTGGTCATAGAGTGTATGTTACCTGCTGTTTTTGAATTGTCCCAGAAAACCTGCATCCAAGACTAATTAGATCCTCCTGTGTTTTTAGAGCTATTGGTGCCAACCCATTGTATTGTGATTGTAACTTACGGTGGCTGTCAAACTGGGTGAAAACCGGTTACAAGGAGCCTGGCATTGCCCGCTGTACAGGACCTCCGGAGATGGATGGAAAACTGCTTCTCACAACTCCTGCCAAAAAGTTTGAATGCAATGGTAATACTGCCAAGCAGTGTCTGTAGTGATTGGAAAGGTCTCTTGCTGTCTAACTGTCATTCCGGTTTAAATGATCCACGGCCTTTGTTTTAAGGTACACAGAATGTTTTGCTCAGCTATGGTTTGTGAAAACACAAACCAAACATACATAGAGGCTTTGAAGGTTACCATCCAGCCAGAAAGTGTGACTTCAACAAGTCTATTGATTGTGTTATTCCCCTTGAATTAGGCCTACCCTACATTCAAGAAGACTCTCTGTCCTCTTTTAAGACTTGTCTTAAATAAGTCATGGCTCTCATATACTGCTACATCATACTCAACAATAAACGTTCTTTTCAGAGGTACAGGTATAGGATATGTTATCCAGGAACCTGCTATCCAGAAAGCTTCAAATTAAGGAAAGGCCATCTCCCATAGACTTCATTTTATCCAAATAATCCAAATTTTTAAAAAATAATCTCCTTTTTTCTATGTAATAATAAAACAGTACCTTGTACTTGATCCCAACTAAAATATAATTCATCCTTATTGGAAGCAAAACCAGCCTATTGTGTAAGAAGAATCCTCAACATATACCAAAATTTGATAACATCCGTTGCTGGGTATATTTAGCCAAGAGTGAAAATAGTGGGGAATTCACTAGCACCCTATTTACTAGTACAGGTATGGGATCCATTATCTGGAAACCCGTTATACAGAAAGCTCTGAATTACGGAAAGGCCATTTCCCATAGACTCCATTTTAGCCAAATAATCCAAATTTGAACAGAGATACTGCTCTGTTGGCAGAAATATGCTGAGAATTGTCAGGCCTTAGTTGCCTGGAAATGGGCACAGACTCTTGGTTTTTGGATAATGGAAGTAAACATCTTATGAGAATGCAGACCTCTTATGTTGTCTTCTGTGAGCCATAACCCCCACCGTTCATGGGTAACAGTAGGAAGTGATTGTCAATTATATCTACACTTTTATTTCCAGGGTTTTCCTCAAGGATAAGCAATCAAATTGTCCTTTGTGCCATTGCTCTTTGTGCCCCTTTACTAACAGCATGGCCACATTTTAGAACACATTTCGTTTTTACATCTTCAGGGTTTGCATACAAACTGACTTTTGTTGCACATAATTAATACTCTTTCTTCCCCCTCTTGCTCCATGCACTAAATAAATTCTTCCATCTGTCCCTCAGTGCTTTGTACTTGTAGCAAAAGCCTTTGTTTTTCTCTGACCTTCTAGAAACGGTTTTACTGACACATTATTTATGCTGTTTCTGCGGGTCAAAGAGCCAGCATCCTGATTTACTACTAGTAATCTATATAGTTTTATTGCTCTGGCAGGGGACATTTCCAATCACACATTATGGAAATAGCTTTCTCTAAATCTTCCCGCACCTGCTCAGATAGGTCCAAGTTTCATGATATCTCTTCACTGTGTCCCGACTGTGCCTTCTGCTCATGCAGGTCTCTGCGGTTATTTTCTCTTTCGGTTATTATTGCATAATTAATCACATAGAACCGCACTCCAAATTTTAGTGAATGAAGTCACCTTTATTTGCATGAAACCTTGGGGCAAATTTACTTAAGGCTGAATATCGAGAGTTAATTAACCCTCGATATTCCACTGCAGAATTGAAATCCTTCGACTTCGAATATCGAAGTCGAAGGATTTACCGCAATTCGTTCGATCGAACGATTAAATCCTTCGAATCTTTCTTTTCGAAGGATTTTAATCCATCGATCTAATGATTTTTCTTCGACCAGAAAAAGATAGCAAAGCCTATGGGGACCTTCTCCATAGGCTAACATTGACTTTGGTAGGTTTTAGGTGGCGAACTAGGGGGTCGAAGTTTTTTTTTAAAGAGACAGTACTTCGACTATCGATTGGTCGAATAGTCGAACGATTTTTAGTTCAAAACGTTTGAGTCAAAGTCTTAGTCGAAGGTCGAAGTAGCCCATTTGATGGTTGAAGTAGCCAAAAAAAACATTCGAAATTCGAAGTTTTTTTTTCCTCTATTCCTTCACTCGAGCTAAGTAAATGGACCCCCCTGTGTCCAAAGGGGGGCCGAAATGTTGGACACAAAGATTCATGCAAATAAAGATGACTTGATTCTCTAAAATTTGGAGTGCGGTTCTATGTGATTAATTATGCAATAAAGATTTGAACCTGCACCCACAAGAATACACAAAATCCGGATTAGAGCGTGGCTGCCTTTGAACACACACATATATATATATATATATATATATATATATATATATATTCATCAAGTTTTTATATATATATATATTTATTCATCAAGGTTTACCATTTCTTTTAGGACCTCCAGGCTTGAATATTCTGGCCAAATGCAACCCCTGTCTCTCAGATCCTTGTAAAAACCAAGGTACCTGTCAAGATGATGCTGTAGAGTACTACAAGTGCATTTGTCCTACTGCTTTCAAGGTAAGTCTCCAGTATTGTTTTCATGTGTGGGTATTTAATTTTAAACTTTTGACAAGGACCTGGCCTAGAAGGCCCCTTGACCCTCTAGGTATACAGTGTCCAACAATAATCACATAATTGTTTTGTAATCCAGCATCATATGACTAATGGAAAAATCTCCCTCAGAGGAAAAAAAATATATAAAAAGCTTAGAGGGTTATTAATCAAAATTTGAAAATATCTCATTATTTTCTGAAATCTTCTCCGACCAAATCCGCACTGGTTATTTCCCCTTATTTATCAATACATTTTTCCAAAGATTTCCTGTGCGGGAAAAAAGTCGAAAAAATCATAAAAAAAATTGAATCCTACGAATTTTTGGGATTTTCCGAAAAAGTTATCGCTCGAAAGCCAGAGCAGATCAGGATATCTTCAGGACTTCTCCCATTCACTTATATACAACTTCGGTGGGCCTGAGATGCCGGATTTTTGGATTCAGACATTTTCCATCCAAAGGGGAATAATAAATCCCGAAAATTCACGTTTTTTTCCACTAAAAATGCTGATTTTTATATATAAAAAAAATTCACATTTTTGGCATTCGGACATTAATAAATAACCCCCTTAAAGTGCATTATATCACTGCCCAGTTTGTGGAATTTAGGCCTATAAGCTGTGCAAGCTACTATGAGCCTTCCCATGACATCCCACTGGAGGCTTTCCCAATTCCTGACCCCATATCTCCTCTTCCCTTAAAGTGTCATGGCGGATAACCTAAGTCACCTTTGACTCCAGTATTCTCATAAGTAAACGAATGCCTTGCCTTCGAAGAATAGTATCATTTTCAATCAGAAAAGTAATGAATGCGGCTTCATTTAAGCACTGTGGCAGGATACATAATTAAAAGATCAACATTGTGATATTTCCCATTTTGAAGCCAATTAACAGACTCCTTTGTTATGCTTATTTGGTGAGCACTGACAAACTGCTTAATCACAAATGCTAATAATTCTCTTCCGAGAGTAGAATTCTAGCATAGAACAGAAGTCTCGGATCCAGGGCATGTCAGGCAGTGACAAGAAATGGATTGTAGGGTTTTCCGTTAATGCTGTGCATGTAAGTGCTGCTTTCAGAACAGAGTTCAGTAGTCGTGCACTGCACTTAATGGGGAATTTGCCATGTTACTTACCCAGACTAAGGGCTTTATTTATGCAGTGGTGTCACTGAGAAGCAGAATGTCAGGATCAGGCTGTCTTTAACCCAGAGGTTTTTTTGTGGAATAAAAGAGTTCTTGCATCTAGAGATATTGATATTAAACAAGCTAAACATCTCTTTCTCCTATAGCATTAGCAGTAGTGTTATTATTAGCTTTCATGATTCGGCATGATTTTAGCTGTACAAACAAAGTACAGACATGTTAACACTTTTTTCTATTTATTTATCCGATATTTATATAAACAGAAAAGGAAACATCTTAAGTCTTATGTAGTTGAAAGTGTCTCCTTTCTGCATTTATCAATGGTAGCTTCCATATCATTTGCCTCATTGTGATATAGGACAACAATAGGAAAAGCACCGTCTTTATAATGGCTCTGATGCTGTTGCAATGTACATATGGAGAGTGAATCTGAATAGTAAGCATTATGGCTACTCCCGCTACTGTTCTGTGCAGGTATCAGAGGGGAAATTCTGTTTGTAGTTTCTCATTATTTACCCTTAAAGGAGAAGGAAAGTCATCAACCAGATTGACTTACCTGAAACCCCGGGCCGGTGCTCCTATCAGCAGAAAACTGCACTGGTAAGTAAATATATTCACTTGGGGTGCCTAACATTTGGCACCCCCAAGTGGTTAACAACTTTCCTTCTCCTTTAAATGTTTAGTTTCATTATTTACCAACTCCTTTGTTAAGGGAAGTTACACAAACTGAAGAATTTTGCAGGGATATGAAATTTAGGCCACTCTAACGTCTGTATTTTGCCATATGAATATTTTTGTGTCCATATATAAACTTCTGCATGCCATGGTCTCCCTATATATAATATTACATTGCACTATTTTCTGTGTTTGCTCAGGGCAAAAACTGTGAAATCTCCCTGAACGCGTGTTCCAGTAACCCCTGTGAGAATCAGGGCCTGTGTCTTTCCAAAGAAGAAGGAAGTGGATTTATGTAAGTAAATAGCAACTGTGGGTAGAACAGGTTTTTCTTAAAGGGGAAACCCTGCTTCCAAATCAAAATCTGATAAAGAGGCCCACATAACACAGAAACCCCTAATATACCCATCACAGTTACCTGTGTCTTCAAAAAGTATGAATAAATGCCATTTTCTCTGCTGAAATCCAGCTGTTTAACAGTTCTTCTCTTTCTGCATCATTTGAAATCCTGGCAGGGAAGGAGGGACTAAACACTGATGTTACAAATTGTAACAACTTCTCCGCAGCTTACAGACAGCATGCAGGAACGTACATAACCCACAATGCATTGCACTATGATGTTCCGTTCCTTATTGAAATCACGTGTGCAGAGAATTGTGGGGTTTGGAGGATGCAGGCGGAGGACAGATACAAAGTAACAGTATTCAGCCAGCTTAGCAAAGTAGTCAGAGAGATCAGCAGGAGAGAAGGGGGCTTGGCTTAGGGAACTGTTCCAAACCATTAAAAATCATAAAAAAGTCTGCATATATTTTAAGTGATGTATATTGAAATTATGTTTTCTTTTCAAAAAGCATAAGTCAGAGGAGTCCAAACTTTTTGCAACAAGGGTCAGATTTGGTGAGGTGAAAATGTGTGGGGGCCAACCATTCAGCCTGACCATTAACCATTAACATCATTTAACACATTTAAACAAGGAATCGCTTAGCCATAATATTTGGGCACATTAGTGAAATGATCTGCCACTTGGTCTATACTGCTGCCTGTGTGCTGAAGGTGTTAGTAATAGACACGTACTGGCACATAGTGATGCGCCATTCTCACATACTACTTTAGTTTACTGTACAGGCACGCCAGTACGTCTATTGACACCTTCAGCCCTAAAGAAGTATGTGAGAGCGGCACATCACTACGTGTACGTCCCGTGCCAGGGCCCGCCCCTCTCTATTTACGTTGCTGGTCTATTGCAAACACCTTCAGCACACAGGCAGCATTATAGACCAAGTGGCAGATCATTTCACTAATTTGCCCAAATATTACTTCTACGGCTATGCGATACCTGATCACACTATGCTAGTGGGCCGCATTATTATTAATTTCATGATGGAGGCTGAGAGCCAGTGTAAATTTGAAAATGGGCCACAATTGGCCCCTGGGCCTGACTTTGGACATGCCTGGCATAAATTATGTTTTTGTGGAGTTCCCCTTTAATGAACAATGACTTCTAAGGGAAAATATACGCAATAAAGGCACAAATGGGTGTATTCTCTACAAGCATATATCAGCTGTTGCCTCTGCTGCTGTCTACTTTAATGCATTTCTGGTTCAAGTGAATGGAAGGCGGCAGTAGAACATTTGGGTACCAGCTGTGCCATAGCTCTTGTTTAGTTTAATAGTTTAAACTTTAATTCCATCTACTTTTCTGGAAGTATCTTATCACATGCTTTTTTTCTCTGTATATTTGCTTTTATATAAAACTATAAGGTGTCATAGACGGGCTGATCATCAAGGTATCCAACCAAAGGAACGATTGAGAATGATTGGCCTTGACTATGATCGGGAGCATATTCCTTTGAGTTCAAGAACTTTGGGATGGTCCAGTTATTGAAGGGACACTATAAGGGTAAGGGAACACGCTAAGATTCGGGAGTTTTAGTCGCCCAGCGACAAATCGGCTCTTCTTTGGGCGACTAATCTCCACGAAAAGCCTTCCCGCCGGCTAGAATCGAAATCGCTAGTGGGATAGCACTTGGAGCACTTTGTTTTCTGAAGTTGTCTGAGGTTTCTGTTGCCTTACGATGAAACTTCGGGCAACGTAAGAAAATGAAGCAATCCGAGTGCCACCCCGCCGGCGATTTCAATTCTAGCCAGCGGGAAGGCAGTTCGTCAGATTAAATCTCCCTGAATCTTAGTGTGTGCCCTTAACCTAAGGTTTGCTAAATCTAACCACACTTCACACTTCTTCTTCTGCAGCTTGTTCTGCCAACCTGATGTTTCTCTATATATATAGGATACTGCTTGCCAGCTTTGAGGGATTTTAGGTAATAGTGCTCAGAGAAGGCACGTCTAAAACCTAAGACAATACTTTATTCACCAGTGCAACTGGAATCTTTGCAGCACAGTCATAACCTGGTTAGGTAGAGCTTGTGGTATAACTGTTTAATTCCAAGCCCTCTGATCCTGCCTGTCCATCATTTAAAACCAAGGGCATTAATATGAAATTGGTCCTTTTTTGGCCGCTTAAAATTCTCTACTCTTGGAACATTATTTGTGGCATTTGCTTTCATTCCTAGGCAACAGGTTGGGCACTGATTTAGGGGATCAGGTCTAGCTCACATTGGCATTCCAATACATTCTATAGGTGTTCAGTTGGGTTGAGATCAAGGCTTTATGGAGGCCAGTCAAGTTCATCCACTCCCATATTAGCAAACCTATTAGGTATGGACCTTGCTTTGTGCATTGGGGCATTATTGTGCTGACGCTGGAAAGTGCTCCCTCCAGACTGAAAAGTAGGAAATGTTTACGCCAAGCCTCACCATAACTGGTCTTTAGGCAGGTCTTCCAGCAATATCTAGAGGACCAAGTAAACAATTTACCCCCAATCTCTTTGTAACTTGTCTTCACGCTTGATTCACCCAATAATTGCTTAGGGCTCTGTGGCAGTGATACTCCACGGACTCCCCCCCCCCCAGATATTCCGGGCACACACTAAAATACATAAATATCAGCTTTGCCTGGGTTATTCCTCTAATTTTTCGATTCCTGGTTTTCCTTTTCAGCATTAATTCTGCTAATATGTTTAGACGGAAAATGAATTTGTAAGGAATGGAAGCAGAGTGGAGGTTATTTGGCCTATTGTCACCGACAGGAATGCTAGAGATAAAAACAGGCTGTCAGTTTACTGGAAAGCCCAACCACTAAATATGAAATCCTAGCATAATCCTTGTGCATAAGCATGTTATATTAATTATAATGCCCTTTTGTGAAAATAGAGAGTATTTTTAATGGAGTAAGTGTGCTAGAAAGCATATTAATGCTTATTTGATTCAAGTTTAAAGTGTACTTTAACCTCAAAATGCAGAATTATGTAGACGGTGATAGTCTAAAGAACTTTGCAGTTGACCAGTTTATGTTTTTTTGCTGTCTGCCCTGGTTTCTAGGGTCATGTGCTCTAGTGGGGGTGTCTACGTGCCTCCTCCTCCCCTTATAAATACAGCAATGCCGAATGCAGCCAGTACTGTATTCAAGGAGCACACACAGGTGTCCGCCCTCCATATTGGAACAAAGACACCTGCAGCACTTTAGAAAAGGCAAGGTGGACTGTATATGATGAAGAAACATGGCAGTTTGCTCTTGTTTTCTGCACTGTGCACAGTAATGACTATTACTTCACAGATGATAGAAAAACTGGACCAACATAATCAGAGTGTTGCAGATAAAAAAAAGTTGTTTATTTAAAGAAAATACATCTAAAAAAAAAAGAAAAAAAAAGCCTTACGCGTTTCATGCCAAAATAAAGGGCACTTAGTCCACCATCTGAGAATTTAGTTCAGGATTTGGAATTTTTAAAATATATGCTACATAAATGACCCCTGTAATGTGTAATTACTATTTTCAGCATGAGCAGGTGCACTGGAATTCGGACAAATGTTGCATTATGGATGCAAAATAGTGCATTTTGCTAATTTTTTGCCTACTTTGCCTCAGTTAGTTATTTACCACCAAGTAGTTAAGTTACCTAGAAACTACCCCCCCCCCCCTTAAATCTTTCCTTTCATGCAAGAGATGCTATCTAAAGAGCACTGTGCTGATTGGCCTCCATTTTCTCATCTCTGATGCTGATTGGCTCAACTTTCTCATCTCAGCACATTCGCAAATATTTTGTTTGCAGGTGAATTTAAAATAGATTATTTCAGACTTCTTGGCTGAGGCTGAAATTATTTTCTGAGTTTCTATGGTAACATTTAAACTTACAGTAATTTACAGTTGAGAAAATTCTAAACGCTGCAGCCTTCTGAAGCACCGGGGCGGCTGAGAAAACATAAACCTCCTTCTTAACCTCATTCTGACGCCTCTAAAACAGATATTAAATGTAGGCTGAAAATAATGAATTTAATGAGGCAAAGCAGATCAAGTTCCAATCTGATTCATTAGAATGTGCCTGCTGCTGGCTCTTATAAAGAGGCGCGTTCATTAATTTCTTTTAACAATGTGATAAAATATTATATTACTGCACTGAAATTAAATAAAGGAGGGGTTGACAGTGATGCTAACACAGTTACGTTTTCCCAAAAGGGAATGGACGACCAAGAGGCACTATTTTTTTTGCTTATTGCTTGAGTCCATGGCATGTTCCATTTTGAACCCACTTCCAAATTTGGCGAGGCCTAGGTATGCTTATTGTTTATTATACATGGCCAAATCTGTGCTTCCAGTGTTTTGGCATCAATATACCAATCTAAGTAAGAGGTATTATTCTATAAGTTTAATAACCCCAGACACTTTGTAAGCGCCATAATTCCTTTCATTCAGCCTCTTTCCATTCTATTCAACCCCGTAAGACTAATTACGCTCAGTCAATTAGAACATCTGTCTTACACATTTCATGTCTGAAGAACGGTTACATATAGTGTAAAGGTCCAGAATTTTAAAGCTTCCAGGATTTTAACAAAAGAGACAGCAGAGTCCGGGGGGCCCTAAACTGTAGACGGCATTGCAGGTATCCAACCAATGAGCAGGCTGTCTGCAGAATAAGGGTTTTTGTGTCTGTGTTTGATTTTTATTAGTCTAAGTACAGAACCAAATCTCTACCTTTATTTATATAGTTAAGAAAACTAAAGAATAATGTTGTTTTCTGTTTTCTAGACCTTTAAAAGTCAAATGGCAATAAGGGTTTCCAATTTGGTTTGGGGTAAACAAGGTGCCTGACATACATATAAATATCCACATAAACAAACATGAGATATACTTGTTTCAGAGGAAAATAGGAGCCAGCTCTAACCAGCGATAATTAACAGTGATATAACACTGTGAATAATGTCTCAGTTAAATGAACTCCTCTGGCACTCAGTGTAATCCGCTTAATTCCCAGCGCTGTGAGTGGCTCTCCCATCCAGATAATAGTGTACATGCCATGTTGAAGAAGAGCAGGAAAGCAAGGAAAATTATTCAGGACTAACAAAAATGCTCAGCGAGCTACTAAGACAATTAGGCAAATCCAAATTAAAGGAGCAGGGTCCTATAGTATAATTTAGAAGATACCCAAAGCCATAGGTCCTCCCTTGTTAACACAAAGGAAAAAGATTGGCTTGTTTGATTCAGGCTCCTGAGTTTAGGGCTTTAAATAACAACTAAGGGCAACTATTGCCCTTATTACCCTCAGCTGATAAGCAGATGCTTGCTTTCATTATTCTAGTGGCAACCGATCAGTAAAAAGCTCACTTTCGAATGGTTGCTATGGGTTGTATGACCATTTGTCCATTTTCCAACATAAAATCATGATCTCTGCAAAATGATACTGCTCTTAGAGAATAATAAAGATTTAGGGAGGATGAGCCTCCCCAAAGATCAGCAACTCTATATACACATATAATTGTAAGTTCTCCAGTGGAAAGCCTCTATTGGTAACCTACCCAAACAAAAAATGGCACCCATCTCCATTAATTATATTTTTCATTATGACTCAAGTCATATTAATTAGCCCATATTATTATAGGGGAGCTTCTTTTGCCTAGAAGATGTATTAGAGCTCACTTTATTAAAATCACCAGACATCATGTCTCTCTACATGCAGGATTTGTGCAAAAGGCAGTTATTTTGTTTGATTTTGTTTGTACTGGAATCAGTTATTTGAGTGAGCTCTAATACATCTGCCATGAAAGGAAGCCCCCCCTATAAGATATATTGGATCTAATTGTCAATGAATATCTGACACCCAACTGCTGCATGAAGACAGAATGAAGAGAAACAGATACCGAGGGAGTAATAGTGAAGATAAACTTGAGAATCATTTAGAATTATTATAATTTATTATTTAATCGATTATATTCAGGACCGGATTTACATAGCGGGCACCCCTAGGCCCGCTGCCGTTTGTTGCCCCATCTCCTCCCCTTTATTCGCACAAATTTTCATCATCAGGACTGGAGCAATGTGGATTGATGCAGGATAAATTTTAAAAACGATTGTATCCCCAATGTTTCTGAACAATGTGGGTGTGGTTGGGCAGCATGCCGCCCCCTAAAAATCTGCTGCCCCAGGCCCGGGCCTTGGTGGCCTTTCCACAATTCTGGGCTTGATTATATTTAGAAAGCTTATTTCTGTATGATGAAGCGTATATTAAATTTTTATATTTGACATAGTTCCCCTTTAAAATGAAGCCCTGCAGGAAAAATTTAACATAGTCCAGGTCTGGGACCTGTTATCCAGAATGCTCGGATTTTCCGGATAAGGGGTCTTTCCGTAATTTTGGACATGTCTATTAAAAATCATTGTGATTGTTTTGCCTCCAACAAGGATTAATTATATCTTAATTGGGATCAAGTACAAGCTATTGTTTTATTATTACAGAGAAAAAATATAAATCATTTTTTAAAATGTGAACTAGTTGATCAAAAATGGAATCTATGGAAGATGGGCATCCCTTAATTCAGAGCTTTCTCAATAACGGTTTCCGGATCCTATACCTGTATAGACATTCCAACAATTCTATATGTGTATTATATTGACATAAATGTCACGCACAAAATGAAGAATCGAAACCCTTGCCAAAAATCGTTGTTCCATTTTTTTTTCTTGAAATAGATACAGATATCTCAATAACTGTACCCAAATCCTCTTTAAGTTAAACACGTTTCAGCAATTTTTCTTATGCCATTTCTATTTGAATTGCAAAAAAAAAAAAAAAAACGAGACCTAAATCCCATTGGATGGTTCCCAGAAAGGCTCGGCGTGTTGAATATATAACGTTCTTTATTAATTATTGCCAGAGCGCTGTAAGAGTACCCCCAATCCAGCAAAACTAATCTCGTTTAGAAATAGAATTCCGTTCTTTTTTTTTTTTTTTAATGAAATGAATCCATAATGCGCAGATCTTACAGTGTGCTCAGCAGAAGACTAGTTTAGTTCTTTATTAATGCCTTGGATTATGCTCAATGTAAGCGAATGAATCAGGCCGTGTATCTCGGATATCACACGTCGGCATTCCCGAAATCTGCTTATTATTTTTTGTAAGTAAATGCAGGGAAGATTTTTAATGCACGGGACTATTCTACCTACCTCTCTTTTATATTCCTTATCCCCCAATTAACCTTTTCTATACATCACTCTGCCATCTGTTATGTTCTTATCTACAAAAAAAAATGATGACTGCTAATGAAGGATTGTCAGTCGCTTCACTTATTTATTCTAAATAGTATTTTTTTTTTACTTCTATCTATAGTGTGACAGATCCTCCTATAATTACTGTGATTTACTTCCTATTTCATATGCATCCAAATTGACAGCATTACCCATCACCCAACGACCACTTAAAGTCCAGACATTTCCAACAAGGAGACCCACTTTTCACCTATTCACTACATTTCATGATTCCCTAGAAGCTAATTAGTTGCCAAAAATACATCTTGGTCAAGGAGAAAGACCGGAGAATTGGGTTATTTGAAAATGATGTTGAATCAAGAAGCAGAAATGACCAGCCCTGCTTCTAAGAGCCTAAAATTACCAGATGTAAAAAAAAAAAAAAAAAGAAATAATAAAATGCTAAATGGCTTCTCGTTCCGTCGCCTAGGCAACCAAACATCTTTACAATAGGCCTATATTTTCCTTTGGGGGTTTGCAAAGCCATTCAATCAAACCATTTACTCTTCACAGCTTTCAACCTGAGCACAAATGTTTCCAAGCTGCTTTTTTTTTTCTTTCTCTTTTATTTTGGGGAATTTACAGAGAGTAGATTATATTTCAGATGAAGGCAGAAGTATGATAGAGATAGTTCAGATGTGAACACTTCCATTAGAAAGGGGGGAAGATGAAGAGAAAAGGGAAAACAAAAGGAAGAATGAAGTCCAGAAAGGGCTTTTCCGTGAAAGCTTTACATATTCTTTCTTTAGTAAAAACCTGAAATGGGTTATTTTTATGCTACTGAGTCTGATGATGGGCAGCAAATCATGATGAAAGTTCTATATTTCTGACACTTTTATGATGTCTCACGGTTTACTTGTAGGGGATTTAAGAATCACTGAAAGTGAATACAATGGGGTTTTCTAGACAGGCGTAAAGATACATACAGAGGGTGTACGGTTCATTTGCCCATCCTAGATCTATCTTTTAAAGGTCAGTTGGACAGATATCAGGTGCCAAGTCACTTATACTTGAATTAATTGGGGCTATACATGTAATGATCTACTCCTGTGCTCAGGTCACAAAATCAACAGACTGTAACCCATTAAAGGTTCTATAAACCCAAGATCCTCGAACCGGTGATTGTCAAATGGTGGGAGTCAGGGAAATGGCACAGCTACAGATTCTGCACAAGAAGCCATGCAGTTATTGGCCTGTGGGCTTTTTCTTTTAGCATTATCTTTACCTGAATCATCCCTTGACAGTTGTCTATTGCAAAGACATTAAGGGGGTTATTTATCAAGCTCCGAATATCCGAACCTCGAATAATTCGTAGTTTTTAGAGCAAAAAAAGAGATTTATTAAAGTCCGATGGTCTAAAAACTCAGAATTCGAAACCCCGGCATCTAAAAGCTCTCGAGGTCCTGTAGAAGTCAATGGGGAAGGTCCCAGTGTCTGCGCTGATCCGTTGTTTTCAGGGTTTCAGCACAAGAAAACTCCTAATAATTCAGAATTTTCGAGGAAAGCTCCAAAGTTTTGCCTGACCCTATTTTTACAGGCTTTTTTCTTCATCAATAAGGTCCATTCGGGAATTCAGAGTTGCTCGGAGTTGGATATTAGAAATACTGAGATAAATTCGGACCTTGATAAACAACCCCCTAATTGTGGTTGACTCCCTTCAACATGTAAGGGCTTATTTATCAAAAATCGAATTCATGAGGTTTTTTTTTTACTTTCTAAACTTGAATGTTTGCTTATTTATTTAAAAAATCCTAACATAAAAAACTCGATTGAATACAGTAGTGGAAAAAACTTGAGAACCTTGCTTAGGACAACTCCCATTGACTTCTACGTGAACTTGCAAGCTTTCAGGTGCCAAAGTGCTACATTTGAGTTTTTGAGTTTAATAAATACCAAACACTTGAGTTTCTGACAATTTGAAAAAAATTTCAAATTAAATGTTGATGAACTACTGGTTTCCAGAATGTTTGACACTTGCTATCACAATACACCATGTCAAACAATCCATGCAAAAAAATATTGTTGGCAGGTTTGACACAGCACCCACCCTGGTGACGTGCCAGGTGACTATAGTTACATATATGTGCATATACCCCTGTAACCCTACATAGACCCCCCTCCCTGCCCCTAACTCTTTACTTACACCTCATTGCAGATTCTGTGCAGTGGAGTTCACAGGTGTCACCTTCTTCTCTTTGGTAATCTTCGGGAAGAGAGCGGCGTGTTGGTGCAAGTGCAGTTGGCGCAATATGTCCTGAACAACTGCGCATGCACCGAAAGCCACGGAAATTGCTGAAGCGCCAGAAAAAGACCAGAAGGGAAGAAGATGGCGCCTGTGAACTCCAATGCCCTGAATCTGCAACAAGGGGAGAGAGGTCTATGTAGGGTAGAGGATTTTAATTAAAAGGGTTTGGTTCTCCTTTAAGGGCTATCTGACACACAAGCTTTTAAGATCTTAAATGTTGCTTTAGATTTACTTACATTTCATGTTCAACTCTCATGTCTTTATATGATCATGGAATGCCTTAATGATTATATTTCAATATAAGGGGATACAGTATTCCCTGGGTTATTGCTTCTACTGAATAGTGTAGGCTGGTAAAGCCTATTGGGTTTATTTAATGTTTACATGATGTTCTAGTAGACTTAAGGTATGAAGATCCAAATTATGGAAAGATACTTTTCCTGGAAAACCCCTGGTCCCGAGCATTCTGGATAACAGGTCCCATACCTATACATGGAACAGCTGGAGGAGCTGGAGGTTGGACATGCCTTGTGCCAGTTATAAACTTACGTCTTCGCTGTGCCTTTCTCTATTATCAGGTGCACGTGTGCGGATGGATTCGAGGGCCCAACGTGTGCTGTAAATAAAGATGACTGCAAATACAGTGACTGTGAAAATGGTGGCACCTGTGTCGATGGAATAAATAACTACACCTGCTTGTGCCCACCACAATACACAGGTATATGTTATATTTGTGGTCGATGTGACATTTCAGCTGTATGATAATTCACGGGTAGGCTTGGGCGAATTTGACTAGTTTCGGTTCGACAAAAATTCGCCGCCATTAAAGTCTATGGGCGTCATTTGACGCGCAACACAATAGAAGCCTATGGGCGGCATTTCCGCGGCAAAACAAGCGGAAAAAATTAGCCAATCCCTCTCACGGGGCACATAGCTTTCTTTTGTTTCTGGTTTAGAACAGAACAAACACTTAGGAGGATATTTATTAAAGGTCGAGTTTGTAAGGTTTGTGAGGTTTTTTTCTACCTTGAATAAACTCACAATTTAAGCAAATTCGAATGTTTGCTTATTTATGAAAAAATCTGAATGTAAAAAATTTGATTGAATGCAATCGGGAAAAACCCTCAAATATCTTCAATTTATTGAGTTTTCTAGCACAAGAGTAAAACACCCAAAAATCACAAAGGCAAAAAACGTCTTCAAATGGTTAAAGGGACCATTGCCGTTGACTTTTACATGAATTCAACAGGTTTTAGCTAGAATTTATATGGAGGCTTGTTTCCCCCTGAAAAATTCAAGTTTTTTAGTGAAAACACAACTCTTAATAAAAAAAAAATCTATATTATATTCTCTTTTTCTTTCCTCCCTTCTTGCAGGTGAATATTGCGAGCACCTCGTGGACGTTTGCTCATCAGAATTGAATCCTTGCCATCATGACTCCGAATGCATCGTGACCCCCGAGGGCCCAAAGTACGTACCTGTCCCCACACACACTATTTGCACACAGTAGCAATTTTCTAAAATGGATTTCTTTTTTTATATAGTTTGAATTGGAAAATGGATAGAAACAGAACAGTAAAATATGTAATGCTCACCCTCCAAGCACTAATTATGTTGCTTCAGACCACTTTCTGGTTGTGGCTGCTAGATAGTTGAAGAGAGGTAGAATATAAATCTATATAATCCAAAAGCCACACAATACAAAGACCAATGGCATTGTTACTCAGTGAACTCTGTGATGATGGAAAAGTGTGAGTAGTACATACATCTCAGGCTGCTCCAGTTCTCATATTTCAACTGAGCCCCGTTGAACAGCAGGGGAGACATATTCAAAGGCTGTGTTAAAAAACCTTCTTGACTCAAGCCCAGTTCATTGTTATTTTCACTGTAAATCCATTCAGCTGATTTCCTGGTGAAAGACGATCTCTTGGCTTTGTTGCACAGGTGTGAGTGTGCCCCGGGCTATGGAGGAGACGACTGCAGCCTGAATTACGATGACTGCAAGGACCACCGCTGCCAGAATAATGCCCTGTGTGTGGATGAGGTTAATGGGTATTCATGTCTCTGCACTGAGGGTTACAGGTAATAGGACAAAGAGTAAATAGTCCACTCTGTACATGTGATTGATATAGTTCCTAGCCAAAGAAAACTAAACATGGAGTACTAGTTGCTTTATATAAAGAATCTACTGGTGGCTTTAACAAACACCCTGCTTTCAAGGGGTTCAAGTAACTGCCCTAAGTGAGAAATAGGGGCGGGGGTTTGATGTAAAGGGTAAGCACACTACAGTGCCACAGGCCAATATTCCATTGGAGAGAAAAGTCCCAGTGCTAATGCCTTTGGATGTTTCACCAAAAACCTTTTGGGCAGGGGCACCAAAACATTGTATGCAGAATGGCTGAAAACTGCACCATGTACTGTAGGCCATACAGGCCCAATCAGACCAGAAGGAGTCAGTAAAATGAGAATGCAGCAGAGATAGCCTACTGCCTAGGAAAACACATCCATTTTAAGGAACAAAAAAGTAACTTTTAAATCAGAATACGTGTATGCTTTTATATACTATTTATAGTAGCAGTTACCCTTTGTTATCAGCAAAAAAACATTCTTGCAACAACCTATAAATTCTGCACAATTTAGGGCAGAGCCAGACAAGAAGATTAGTTGCCCATCGACAAATGGCCTCTTCTTCGGGCAACTAATCTCCCCAAACTGCCCCTCCCAGCTAGAATCGAAATTGCCGGTGGGATGCCACTAGGATCACTTCATTTTCCGAAGTCGCCTGAAGTTTCCTTGTGAGGCAGCTTTGGGCGACTTCGGAAACGAAGCGCTCCGAGTGCCATCCCGCCAGGGATTTAGATTCTAGCTAACACGTCCCTTAACAACAGCAGACAATGGAGCACGCTCAGTTGCACAGGTTCCCATCTTGTGGAAACCAGATGTAGTTCAACTATACAAAAATACCAGCACATTAAAATGGAAGGCAGCTTAAGGAATGCTCTGCATACTATACAGGGGTATTATAGTGCATTTGAGTTTACTTATTAACCTAAATGATCGCATCTGAAGGAAAAAATAATTTTGTTTCCAACTCTCTCTGCAGTGGGCAGCTTTGTGAAATGCCATCCCAGGCCCCCTCGCCTTGTAAACTAACACCCTGCCAGAATGGTGCCAACTGTATTGAGGTGGGGAACAGTGCCTTGTGCCAGTGTCTCCCA
The DNA here is from genome assembly GCA_038501925.1 of Xenopus petersii. NCBI lineage: Eukaryota > Metazoa > Chordata > Amphibia > Anura > Pipidae > Xenopus > Xenopus petersii. The sequence continues at coordinate 112,400,217 of CM076684.1, forward strand.
GGCTTTGGAGGATTAAAGTGTGAGAAACTGCTGAGTGTAAACTTTGTGGATAGAGACACTTATCTGCAATTTACCGACCTGCAGAACTGGCCCCGGGCAAACATCACACTTCAGGTTGGTGTTGAGACAAATTCCTTTAAAACCATCGCTACAATCACTGTTAATGGAATAAATGTCAGGTGATGAGTAATTATTATGGTTCTGTGTTGAGCTGCTATCGAACCATCAGACCAAAGGCAGAAAAGTGTTACCCACAGTCCCTAGGGTAAAATCCTTTTTACGGCTTTGTGGCTCAGTAAATCTGCAGTTTAAATTTGATATTAATCCTGCTCCAAAATAGCTGTTTTTGTAGATGATGCTCACCACTTTCATGGAAAAGCTGCCCTTTGACCAAGGATATCATTTAAGAGATAAGCGTACTTTTAACTGAGAAATCTGGGAGTTTTCTTTGAGAATATACCAAGGATCTTGAGTTGGGTTACCCCTGCCAAATAAAAAAAAAGGCATGTGTGTCTTGCAGGCCCAGGCAGCCAACGGAAGGATCATGCCTTTTAGATCCAAGGTTGGACTGACCAGAATGTATCAGGATCTCCAGATGGGTCTGGCCCTAATGGGGCTCCCAAAATGGGTGTAAAAGAAAAAAAGATGCCCAGTCTGACACAACAAAGAACCATTGATATTTGGATTCACATTTACTTGTGTCATTCACAGATAAACTGCAATAATAAGATAGAAATGAAAGTGCCATGTTAGCTGGAAGGCCTCCTAAGGCTCTTGGAATTGGTCATTGTGTTTACACGTCCCATAGACATAATGATGTTCGAAATGTAGAGGGTCCCATGGGAAGTGGGGTATTCCTGAAGTTTGTTTTTCGTGCCTAGAATCAATAAATGGATTTGGAAGTGTGAGGATTGCCTCTACTGAATGATAGATATCTCAGGAGGTAAACTTAGCTGGTACAGACCCTCACTATCAAATAGTCTCTATTGTTATTGTCAACAGGGGAACCTACAGCTCCTCAGTTATTCCTAAACTATACTTCCCAGCAATTTCCAGGCCACCTATGGTAAAAAAAACATTATTTCAACCCCATAAAGGGCATTTCTACAGATGCAGATGTAAAGCTTTTAATTTGATTCCATATTCTTACAGCTTGCTTCTGCTAGACAATTCTCCTTGTGCAACACTGCACATAAATATATTTTGCTGTTTTTTTCCGTTATAAATGAAATTAATGAGCTAAAAGATGTTGTATTCTATATAAGATTAAGGGAAAACCATCGGAATCCAAACTGTACATACAAACAAGGTATATTTTCCCCCTTCAAGCCTGAAGATAAAATGCAGTTCCACTTCATTGTTCAGTTTCCTTTCATAATTCCATAAGAAAAGGGTAATATGAAGCATTGTACTGAGAGCAGGATATAGAACATCGCACCTTTTATCTACGCTTGTCAGTGAGTCAGACCTGTTTGCTGCAAGAATTTATAATTTTTCTTCATTTGATACAATTTTGTAGGTGTCAACAGCAGAAGACAATGGAATTCTACTGTACAATGGAGACCATGACCATATGGCTGTAGAGTTGTACCAAGGCCACGTCAGGGTTAGTTATGACCCCGGAAGCTTTCCAAGCTCTGCCATTTACAGGTAACCCCTAAATCAGGTATTTCCCCCTCAAATAATAGTTCTATTTTTTTAGTCTCTTGATTAAACAGACAAAGGAAACATTATTTTAAAATCCCACAGACAAATATTCATGCAAAATTCTGTTTTTGTGTATTGGCACCTCTCACAGGAGGGCACGGTAGTAATCGCTGGTGCCATGGTGTCACTTCAGCTGCCGGTAATCCCTTCTAAATGCTTTAGGTATTGAAAGAGCACAATGGAGTCCAAACTCCAAAGATATCAAATAACAAGCTGTATAGTTCTCTCTTTGTACCAAAATAATGCAGACTTGTATTGTGCGGCCAACTGGTGTGTAACGACTGCTCTCGCTCACTGGCAGTTTTATATCCCATGGCCTAATCGATAATATTGTGCAAAGATACTGCCTTTGTCTGTTGCTTAAGCCCCCACCCCTATCAAACACAATATGAATTCTTGCTCTGGATTTTCCCTGGTAAATCAAGTATTATCATCACTCCAACAATCTCACTGTTTTACCTACATTTGTCCTGCTCCAATTTATTTGAGATCAGTGCTGAAAACATGCGATTTTACAACAGACCCTAGCAGATGGCAAACTATGCCTTTTTACCCCCAAGCTGGTGTGTAATTTGGAATTAGCAGACCGTTGATAAAAAAAATCTCCCCTGAGTGTCGTTATTTCCTGAACAGAATTATAATCATTGGTTTACTTTACAATTTCTCTTCTCCAGTGCAGAGACCATCAATGATGGGCAGTTCCATACTGTGGAGTTGGTTACATTTGACCAGATGGTTAATCTTTCCATTGACGGAGGGTCACCCATGACAATGGATAAATTTGGGAAACATTATACCCTTAATAGCGAAGCACCTCTATACGTGGGAGGTAAGATTTAATATATAAATATAATTAGGAAAACAGCCATTTACAGAGCTGGGCAAACTTTACAATGGGCAAAGTGGACTTAATACATGTTCTCCGGTCAGTTACATTATTATACATACTTGAACGTCCTTGGAAGGATGCCACTGAATTTTAATTTACATACATGTATATAAAAAGACTTTCCATAATGCTTGCCCTAACTGAAATATTCTCCTTAGACAGCCGTATATATATACAGTATACTAAAAAAGACCAGCAACACCGAGATTTCTTGTGATAGAAAATGAATGTATTAAAAAGTGCATGTACTTTTACTTTACTGAGTGTTGCTGGATCCACCAACTCCCTGGGTGCCAAGTGGTAGTTCAGCAAGCACATCCACAGCAATGAATAAAATCCTTTTTATTGGGAGAAATTAAAGTTTCAGTCACATATTCAGACCTTTAGCTTGATCAAAATGTTGATTTTGCTCAATAAAAATTGTTTTTTTTTCCATTTTTTAAGCAAGACCTGTGAGTGCTGAGTCATTGCTGTGGATAAATATATATATATAGTGATTTAATCACTATATATAGATATATATATATATATATAGATAGATACACATAAATATATATATATATACACAAAATAAGAAAATAAGACCAGAGTAAGACCAGCGTGCATGTTGTACATGCACTTTTTAATACACTTAATATACTTAAATCTCGGTGATGCTGGTTAGTGATGGGCGAATTTGTCTCGTTTCGCTTCGCCATGAAATTCGCGAAACTGGCGAAAAAATTGCAAAACAGCTACTTTGACACCGGCGAAACCGTCACCGGTGTCGGAAAACCATTGACGCGCCGAAACGACCAAATTCGCTGGGAATTCGAGGACTGCAGAATCACATATCACTAATGTTGGTCTTATTTAGTATACTTGGTAATTTTTATCGTGCACCCGAGGCTCATATATATTTGACAAATATGTAAAATCTGTACCAACATTGCATATCTATCTATCGATCTATCGATCTATCGATCTATCGATCTATCAATCTATCAAATGATCTATCTATATATCTATGTATCTATCTTCTATCGTCTATCTATCATCTATCTATCTATCTATCTATTATCTATCTATCATCTATCTATCTATCATCTATCTATCTATCTATCTATCTATCTATCTATCTATCTATCTATCTATCTATCTATCTATCATCTATCTATCTATCTATCTATCATCTATCTATCTATCTATCTATCTATCTATCTATCTATCTATCTATCTATCTATCTATCTATCATCATCTCTATCTATCATCATCTCTATCTGTTCCTTCTGTATTACATTTAACTTGGTAGAGCAGTGAAGGAACAAAGAAGAGGGGTTGTGGGGGTGGGTGCAGCACCAGTGAGGGGGAGGATTTAGGAGAAGGTATTTGTACAAGTGCTGGGCAGTATGCTGCTCACTTTAATTGGTTCTTGGAGCTGAGATCTCTATAAATGTTGCTTTTAGTGTTGGTACAAGTGTTCTGGAAAACACAAGCATTTTCGCTTTATCTATCAGATCCCTGAGACATCTGGGTCACAAGCCTCTAGTTGCGCTCAGGTTGAACAAAGCTGAGGAGGATCTTGGTGACACATTTTTTGCAGAGAGAGTTAAATATAGCAGCTATGTTTCCCCAGAACCTCTGCCGTCGATGGCATGACCTGGAAACATCATGGTCTGGTTACACGTTGCCACATGCCATCTAGGACAGAGCCGAGGAGAAGATCACCTCTCTTACATTAGATATAGTCAGAGAGTGCAATGGACTTCTCATTTCTACTTATCTTACAATCCCCTTTTGTCAGCCAATGATATATGTTTGGTATCTTTAGGGTAGTGGCAAACACTATACTAAAATATATTCTGAAAATATATTGGCCATTAAAAAATGTGCTCACCCCAAATTGACTCAACACCCAAATCCCACCCTAAACTCCAGACTGTGCTTTTATTAGCAATTCTCACCCGACCTGGCGTTCAGGCTGTGCACTCCCTGCTACCCCTTCAGCCTTCCGAGTCACACAGGGATTTATATGTTGTTGCATATTGTACCTGTTAGCATTTGTACCACTATGTAGGCACTCCAGCCACATGTAAGCTGTTCTTCTGCTCTTTAGGTATGCCAGTCGATGTCAACTCTGCCGCTTTTAGACTTTGGCAAATCCTTAATGGAACAAGCTTTCATGGCTGCATCCGGAACCTGTATATCAATAACGAGCTGCAAGATTTCACCAAAACCCAAATGAAGCCTGGAGTTGTGCCGGGCTGTGAACCGTGTCGGAAACTCTTTTGCCTTCATGGAATATGCCAACCCAATGCAGCAAATGGACCCGTGTGCCACTGTGAGACCGGATGGACTGGGCCACACTGTGACCAACCACTAAATGATCCGTGTCAAGGCCACAAGTGAGTAAAAATGGCTAGTCTTTAGTTCAGGGTCTTCATATGGGATCAGATAAGTCTAGATGCCTGGACTCAAACCCAAGATTTAATGAGATTTAATGTGAATGAACAATGTTTAGGACTAATCACTGCAAAACATACACTTTCATTGAAGGAATTATAATGGAAAGAGAATTTTAGCGGACCTGCCAGTATATGTCATACCCTGTATTGCACTAGAACTGAGCGCAGTGGTTTCTAGACTTTTTAGGTTTAAGCCCTCTATATAATACAAAACTTGGTGGCAGGCCCCTACAAACAAAAAAACCCTGCCCACCTTCCCACCACCTAGTCTGCAGGCACACAAAGTTCCTTTAGGTGGGACAACTATAGAGGAAGCTGACCCCGCAGTCCAGGCCCCCCGCTACAGGATCTGCTTCCTCTATAGTTACACCAATGCCATCAGCCACAGTTCCAAAGAACAGTAAAAGCAAACTTCTGATTGGTTGCTTTAGTTTACAGCAATGGGGCCCAATTGCCCTGAACTAGTAAATGAGACAGTAGTCTGGTTGCTATGAAGAAACAAACTGGATTTGGTACAAGCGAATGGCTAAAAAATCTATTGAAAATGCCTCGATTATGCAGAATGCTTAGGACCTGGAGTTTATTAGATAATATGTTTTACTGTAATTTGGAGCCATACACCCATATGAATTTATGCAGCTTAGTCTCCATCAAGTACAAGGTACTGTCCAATCAAAAAGCAAAGATAAATCAGAAAATTAAGGAATTGCTTGTTTTAAGGAACAGTAACAATAAAAAACGAAAGTCTTTTAAAGTAATGAGAATGTACTGTTGCCCTGCACTGGTAAAACTGGTGTGTTTGCTTCAGAAACACTACTATATTTCATATAAACAAGCTGCTGTGTAGCAATGGCGGAAATTGCAAAAAAGGCTGTAAGGCACAGTTTAAATAGTGGATAACAGATAACACCATTATGTTCTACAGAGATTATCTGCTGTGTAACCTGTGCCTTTTCTCCTTTTACCAGCTTGAATGGCTGCCCCCATTGCTGCACAGCAGCTTGTTTACATAAACTGTAGTAGTCTTTCTGAAGCAAACGCCAGTTTTACCAGTGCAGGGCAAAAGTCCATTGTATTTTAATTACTTTGATACACTTTCAGTTTTTGGTGTCACTGTTCCTTTAAATACATGGCAATGCTGTGTTTGGATACTGGGATTAGTAGATCCCATGCCCGTACAATGCAATGAAATCTTTGCTCCCGTGTGTTTTCAGATGTGTCCATGGGTCTTGCATGCCACTTGATGCCCTAACATACAGCTGCCTGTGCCAGGATGGGTACAAAGGTGCCCTGTGCAACCAGCAAGGAGAGCTCTACAATCCGTGTAAAAGTCTGCAGTGCCAGCACGGGCGCTGTCAGATCTCAGACCTGGGCGAAGCCTACTGTGAGTGTGATGGCGGCTACGTGGGAGACAATTGCGATCAAGGTCAGCTGGTTTAAAAGCTTTCTGCTTATGTGTTTTCTGCATTGATTGAAGTTATTTATACAGAGACCGACAAAGGATAAGCCCGTTGAAAAGTACATTGGAATTAAAGCAGCGCTAATGTTCGAAACCCCCCTTTGCTTTCATTGGAGAAAAAAAAATTCAGCCACAATGAGAACAATTTGTGTTATTACCCAACATACCTCTTCCATTAAACATAATGAGAAAACATTGACCATTCTGTTGCTGTAGAGATACAAAAAAAAAATGTGAACAGTAAGGGGTAGGGTGCTCCATAGAGTATATAACAGGGATTGGATGTAGAGGGCACTTCCAGAGTCCTGAAGTACCCTGGTAGATGTTGCGTATTCATACCCCAATAGTATATCCTGTTCATCATAGCTGTGCCCAATGGCATAACAACAGAGGAGGCAGAATCATGATTGTAGGGGACGGGAACTGTATGAACACCCTACTCATACCAGACCGCTCACCTGCCTGTGAGTAAAGAGGGAGGGTGTGGGCAGACGGAAGGGTGGTTGGAAATGGGCCAGCAGGGGGCTGAGTAGAGATTGACGCGTGCCAGGCCCCACTGAAGATATTTTTGCGGAGGGACCAGTGCTCACAATTTTGGCACTGGCTGTTCGAGAGCATTAAAATCACGTGTCTAGGGTCCATGTTGGGATTTGGCCAAATCCTGCTTTAAAGGGGTTGCTTGCCTTTAAATTCAGGCCACTCAGTTGGATGATCATATGGGTTGTGCCATGTATGGAAACAAATTATCCAAAGGCACACAGATCTGATGCCCTGCATTTCTGCATTAAACGTGCAAGGTATTCCTTGCTTGCATCAGATCTGTGTGCCTTTGGATAATTTGTTTCTAGATATTGCATTTGAGGTTGCCAGACCTCTACCATTGTGCACCAGACAGCATTGAAATCATTATTGATAAGGGTGTGCGAGAGCCAGGTTCGTACTGCATACAATTGTCCCATCTTTACTTTCTCAAGCCAACAGTGCAAATGATTAGTACTAAGGCAATAACAACATAGGACTTTGTTCTAAAGACCAAAATGGAGGTATAGTTAGAATTCAAGGCATGTTTGGGATAGGATTGGATTTTACTGTACAATGTACATGAGACGGAAGGGCACCTAGAGGAGATTATACAGGTTTCGAACTGTATTCAGCATACAAGAAGGATTAGGTAGGCAATTTTTAGAAAATAGCATTACTGAGTCAGAGAAGCAGCAAGCAGAGGAGAAGAGGCAATATTACTGAGCATCGGCACAGCAGAGAACAAAAGCCAGGCAGCTATTACACCTATTTGATGCTAACAGCCAGGGAGACGAGTTCAGGCTGAATATAAGAGAGAGAGGCAATTGCAGGCCAAAGTCAGCAAACTAATGACACAGGCAAGAATACAAGAGAAATGTGAGAGAAGCAGAGAACCACTGCTCCAATCTGTACATGGCAGCCTGGATCAGAAAAAATAAAGATTTTATAGGACCACAATGTCCTTTTATTCCTCAAACACCTTTCTATGGGAAGAGCTAATGTTGCACAACTGAATACACAACATTTTCAACAAGAAAGCAAAGAAAGTACAAAGAAGTACTTGTTGTCGTGAAATGCATCAGGGGGGAAGATGTTTGCTTGTATGCAGTAGCCATTCTTACCAGGGCTCATTATGGGGTGTCTTTTTTCTGGTGCAACGGTGGTCGATGTGATGTTTTTGTTGGCAGATTCATTTTGGAGAGCAGCATATGGCAGAATACACGAACCTGCAATATTTTGTTTAATTTAGCTACTAGCAGGTCTTTCTGTATTTACATTGGATCCATACAGCCAAAGACTTAATACCATACCAAAAAAACTGATCATCTGCCCTATGAATATATTCAAATGTATGTGGACTCCTTGCTGCCCAACATCTTGTTCCAAAACAAAGCGTGTTAATATCAAGTAGATCTCTAACTCTAATGGGAAGGCATTTCATTAAATGTTGGAACACTGCTGGTGGCATTTACTTTTGTTCACATATAAGAGGTTGGACGGTGATGTTGGGCAATTAGACTCCAATTAATCCCACAGTTGGGTTGAGGTCAGGACTCTGTGAACGCAAGTGAAGTTATTCCACACCCAGGAAAAACCTTGCATAAAGTAATAATAAAAAAATAAAACTTTCCTACAAAACTGTGCCGATGTCCCCATATTGGGTCAAACTCAAAAGGAAAGTAGCAGCTAAAAACAGGAAAAAAAAAAGCCATATCAAAAAGAATAGATTGAAGGGGTGGACTGGAATATGGAAGTTCCCCGAGGGAAACCTTCTAAAGACAAATAACCCACACATGGACACATGTAATAATATTTCATTCATGAAACACTAGAACTGAACTGTTGCTAGGTAATCTGTACAGTCTTTGGTTACCCATCAGGCATGGCGGCTCCTGCTTAACCTGTTCCTTAACACAAAAGGCCACACAGAATTCCAGGAAATAATTGCCTTATGGTGAAAATTTGAGAGATAGGTTTCACAGTTAGTTTGTACCCTTCACATTTTGACAAATTATTTTGGTGTGGGGTTTTAATAAGAGTATGTGTACTACAGAGTGTTAGGGGGAGGCCAGGTGACCCCCCTTCTACTCCCACAGGCAAAAGTCATGGTTTGAGGATCTATTTGAACTAGAAAGTCAAGAGTTACACAAAGAGCAACACAGCCAGACTTAGGGGCATATTTATCAAGGGTCGAATTTCAAATTGAAAAAAACGGCGAAATTCTAATTCAAAAAGACCAACTGAAATTATGTCAAAGTTTTTTTTGGTCGAATAGGTCAGTTTTCGATCGAATACTGCGAATCGAAGTAATATCGAATTCGATTAGAAGTTTTTCCCAAAAAAAAAAAAGTCCACCAATTGACTCCAATTAGGTTCTAGGAGGTCCCCCATAGGCTAAAACAGCAATTCGGCAGGTTTTGAATGGCGAATGGTCGAAGTCGAATTTTTAAAGAGACAGTACATGATAAATTTAGATTTTCAAATTCGAATCATATTTGGACTATTCCCTAGTCGAAGTACACAAAAAATAGTTTGAAATTCAAATTTTTTTCATTCGAAAATTCACCTCGACCTTAATCTGCCCCTTAATATTAATTGACAGACAACAATCCCACTGCAATACATGCAGAGATATTATCCTTAGTCGACAGTAATCCTCAGTAACTTTAAAGTTATTTGCTTTTATGGGTTTAGTGCAATAACATACCTCCCAACATTTCTGTGGTTTTTATGTGTTATTACAGTTTTGCTAAGGAAGGTGAATTGCCCTTTAAAGGAAAATCTTTGTGCACTTGGGGGTGCCAAATGTTAGGCACCCCAAGTGATTGTATTGACTTACCTGAAACCCCGGGCCAGTGCTCCTATCAGCAGAAAACTGCACCAGCCCAGGGTTATACCAGTGAGCACCAGGGAGCTCTGCCCTGGTTTACTCTTAAAGGGTTTGTTCACCTTGAACTACCCCTTTAAGTTCCTGAAAGGGCAGTGGTATCAGCCCATGTGTAAGTGAGTAATGGGATGTCTGGGGGTGACTGTTGTAATGAACAGGGGTGGGTAAGCCAGTATGAGGCAAGTGGTACTTGTCATTGGCTCCTCTTGACCCAGATATTTGCCTCTGGGCCCATGATAGTCCAGTGGTTGCTTTCCTCGCATCCTTCTTTATCAGTTTGCTTCTCCTTTTAGAATCAGAATGCCGAGGAGAGCCCGTGCGGGATTATTACCAAGTACAGCGAGGCTACGCCATTTGCCAAACCACGCGCACCGTGTCTTGGGTTGAATGCCGCGGTTCCTGCCACAATCACAGCTGCTGCACCGGATTACGCATGAAACGCCGGAAGTACACGTTCGAATGCAGCGACGGCTCTTCCTTTGTGGAAGATGTGGAGAAACCCATCAAGTGTGGGTGCACCCAGTGCGTGTGAAACAAGTTGAACTGCATTGTACAAGATCACACCGGACAAAATAATAATCATAAAAAAAAAAAAAAAAAATATCCAAGAATAAAACCTGGACAATTACATTCTGTAAAACTGGACTTCTGCTCCCCTTTCAGATGCGTGAACATCTTGATGTCTGTGGCATTTAAAAAATATATGTATAAACAGCACCTATTGCATTAAGAGGCACACGCACATGCTGACTGGTTGTATAGTGTTGTAATCATTGGAGAAAAGGTATAGAGGAGGTATATATGTAGAGGGTACAATGTGTAGATAGAGATTTTTTTAAAAAAAAAAACACACACACACAAATGTATTTATACACAATGTGGATAGATTTACATGGAACAAGAAGGAAGGTCTGTATTTTATTTTTCCATTTTTTTAAGGTAGATCATTTTGTAACCATTGTGGCAGTATTACATCTGTTTTGTATAGCTCAGAACGTTCGACAAGTATTCTTTTCCGATCTGTCATTTCTGCTTGGGGGACCCCATTGTGGGCGAGGGGCACATCATTTTCATAAAGCACTTTCTGCTCAGTGAAAAGCAACGGACTAATGTCATTTTATATTTATGATCATTTCTTTATCTACCACTATATATCATATTAACTAGGCTTCCCGACACAGGACATAAATGACTTTTAATAACACTTATCTGTGATGCCACACACAAAGACTTTTAGGTGGCAGACGGGGAGCCCAGCAACAAATCTTCTCTACTTCGGGTGACTAATCTCCCCAAATGCCTTCCCGCCGACAAGGATGTGAATCGCCAACAGGATGGCATACGTAGCACTTAGTTTTCCGAAGCTGCCCGAAATTGCTTCACGAGGAAACTTCGGACGACTTTGAAATTCTGAAGCGATAAATATGCCATCATGCCGGCAATTTGCATTCTTGCCGGCAGGAAGGCAATTCAGGAAAATAAGTCACCCGCAGTAGAGACTTGTCGCTGGTCAACTAATCTCCCCGTCTGCCACCAGCCTTAGGGACATGGTGTTTTCTCTGATGGCTTATCTACGTTGGGGATGGGAATACCAATCCATTACCTACTGCCCCAACATAAGCCTTGGCTTTGGCCTGCTGGTGCACAGACAGGGAGGATTATGGCATGAAAATGCATACTTTCACGCTTCATGCCAAAATACGTCTGGTTTATACACTAGCAGGCCAATGCTGTAGCTCTCAGTGTAAGTGATATCAGGGTGGAAGGATTGGCCCTTTTTCCCAAGCAGAGAATACACCTCACATGACATGGTCCTTAGCTTAAGGAGGTTCTGGCAACAGCTGAAGGTCCATCAGACAATACTAATATATAAGCAATGTCGCTCCACACAGCCTGTATTGCCTTCGGGCCCCTCTGATACAAGGACAGCACCCCGTTCAGCAATCCTCATATACTGTATAAAGTAAAGACTGTTTATATGGACTATTAAAGAAGACGGTAGGGCACTTTGATTAACATCACCATTCTATTATTCACATAAATCCACATTGCAGCCTGTTGCTGTGCACATTAGACACAGAATTAAAGAGAAACTGATGGGGCCCTAATAATAAAGTACTGGTTGGTCTCACAAAATATGACAGTGTTGTTCTATTCATAGGTTTCAATGTTGAAAAAATGGAATAGCTTGTGCTGTATTCAAACAGGCTGGGAGGGGGAAGTTTCCTTTTGCGATTCTCATTTACTGTCTGGAGATCAAGGAGAACTGCCCCCACTCCTTCAAAACATAATACTTTTTCTTTTGTACCATTTAATAAAATCTTTTATATTATTTGTTAATGTTGCAACTTGCCCTTTCAAAACATATTTTAGCATTATTGTCCCTTTAACATTATTAAAATGTAAATTTAATTCTGCTTTTGCTTAAGTGTATTATATATGGAGTTGTGTGGGTGGGATAGATTGGGTAGATTAGGATATGGGCCACAAGGCAGAGTTCAATTCCCACCTTTGATGAAAACTCGGTGCTAAAGCAGCTCTGGTTGATTGTGCTTCAAGAATACTGCATGGCACAATGGAAGTCACTGGAGAGAGATGGAAAGACAAGCTGCCTGTCAAAATTTGAGACAAAAAAACACACCAGCACACAAGACTTGTATCTGCAGGGCAAGCCCTTGCAAAAGTTTTTACTGCGGTGATGCAACTTTCGGACTCCGCGCCTTTGTCAAGCAGTAAAAACTTTTGCAAGGGCTTGCCCTGCAGATATAAGTCTCGTGTGCTGGTGTGTTTTTTTGTTCCAGTTACTGGGAGGTTACCGTTTTCTCCATCCATTGAGCACCGAGCTAATCTATACAGCTGTATAACGGGTGTGCGAGGGTCTACTCCAATCGAAATGTCGAAATTTGGGGCCAAATTGCATTGCCTGCGCAAAAAGCTCATTGCTCTGGTTGGTGGTGGTTCAAGTAACTCAAATGGTGGACGGTTGGAGTGAAACCATCCACCCGGGATTCAAACTCTGGACTCCACAGACGGACAACATATGCTTTAGCTGCCCGAATCTCAGAGCCTAACGCTGCTGCGGCATCGTTCCGGATGACCGGAACAAGCAAATGTACCCTTGATTGAAGGGCAAGCTGTCTGCCCCAAGGTTGATTGCAAATTGTGGCTGGCGCTAACCCTCCTGTGATGGCCACAATCTAACAATACAACAGACAGGTACCAAACAGGCCTGGAACTAGGGGCAGGAAATAGGCCATTTGCCACATGCTCCAAAGAGCAGATAGGCTATATTGGGGCATGGGGATAGCGATTTTGCCAAATCAAAAGTAGAAGTCGATCTTGAATGCAGCATGAAGAACATGGCACCGATGACCCAGCAAGGTTGGGGTGAAAGTAGCCTGCCTGTGATGGAAGGAGTGGCAAGCTGTTTTTTTTTAAAAAAAAGGATTCGAGAAGTTGATGTCGGTTACTCTTTCATGTAGCCTGAGGAAAATGGGGCTACCAACAAAGCCAGCTTTGGCACTTTACCAAACTGTATCGGTTACATCTTAATGTAGCCCGAAGAAAAGTCGACTTATGGAGAAAGCTTTCAACCAGGGCTCAAATTCCAGGCGCTTGGGGGATTAATTAGGTGGGGGAGCTGGCACTAACCCTACTGTGATGGAAAGCAGGGCACTTGGCTGAATGGGGCTCTATTTGGCTGCCCCTTTTTCTTACAGGGGTTGCCCTTCTTAGCTACCCAGGTATCTACTTCAGGTAGCACCTTGCCTATACCTTGTTGGTTACTTGTTTATGTAGCCTGAGGAAAATGGGGCTACCAACAAAGGCAGCTTTGGCACTTTATCAAACCATACATATTGGTTACTTGTTAATGTAGCTCCGAAGAAAAGAACCAACCTTCACTAATCAGCTTCTTGAACTGCAGGCGATGCAAGGCAAACCCAAAAGTGGTTCTGTATGGGGGAAAAAAGTTGATGCAAAGGCAAGGTAAGAACAAGGTAAGGGCAAAGAAAGGGCAGGGTGCTAGCTGGGGAACCCCTAACCTGAAGTACATACCTGGGTAGCTTAGAAGGGCAACCCCTGTAATAAAAAGGGGCAGCCAAATAGAGCCATTTTTAGCAAAGGGTACTGCCAAGAGCCCAGCTTTCAATCACAGGAGGGTCATCGCAAGCCTCCCCTTGCAATCAACCGAGGGGTAGACAGTTTGCCCTTCCATCAACCCAACCATCCATCATTTGAGTGACTCAAACCACCACCAACAAGTTTTTGACGTAGGTGGGCAATATGGTTTGCGACCCATTTGACCCTTCGGAAAGTCCCCCTCAGTGAGGAACCTGGGTTTGTATTGCCTCTATTAGGCGGAAGATCGATTGCCAGCACTGCCAGTCGGCATCTGTGGTTCGGTTGGCTAAATTGGCTGTTGTCTGCCTGTGGAGTCCTCAGTTTGAATCTCGTGGGATGATTTCCCAGTCCTTTCGGGGTTGTATATTCCTGTATACAACCCTTCCATTTTCTTCAAGCTGCATTCAAGAGTGACTGCTACTTTGGAGTCTGCAAAACTTGCATTCTCAAGTGTCTGCTTTGTGGCGCATGCAGCATATCACATGATTTCTCCCCCAAGGGACTGGGATTTGAGCCCTGGCTGTAAGCTTTCACTGGCAGTTAAATCCTCTTCGGGCAACATTAACGTGTAACCAATATTTACTATTTGGTGCCAAAGCTGCCTTCACTAATCAGCTTCTCAAATGCTTTCTTTCTACAGAACCCTGTCTTTGCTTAACAATTTACCACGGTCAGCTGTGAGCTGATGCAAGACACACCCCAAAAAGGGCAGTGGGGGGGGGGTTCTTACAGGCAACCCCTGTACAAAAAATGGCAGCCAAAGGAGTTTTGTTGAGATAGCCCTTCAACAAAGGAAGCTGCCAACCGCCATGTTGTTTTTCAGCAAGACCCCTCCTTCCTTGGCAATCCCATTGACTGACCTATGGGCAAAAAGCGTGTCCCTCCTTCCATCACAGGCAGGCTACCTTCACCCTCACCTTACCGGGTCATCAATGCCATGTTCTTCATGCTGCATTCAAGAGCAACTTTTACAGGAAGGATCGGGTACAGAGGGTGGTTGTTAATGGTACATTCTCTACTTGGAGTAATGTTCTTAGTGGGCCCCTCAGGATTCGGTATTGGGTCCACTTTTATTTAACTTGTTCATTAATCACTTAGGGGACGGTATTGTAAGAAATGTGTCTGTGTTTGCAGATGACACAAAACTATCCAGCCAAATTAATTCCATCCAGGATGTGGCATCCTTGCAACAGGATCCTGACAAACTGACAATGTGGGCAGCTAAGTGGCAAATGAGATTCAACGTTGATAAATGTAAAGTCATACACAGGGGATGTAAAAATATCCAAGCCACTTATACCCTTATACCCTGAGACTGCACTAGGCAAATCCATTATGGAGAAGGATCTTGGAATCCTTGTAGATAATAAACTTGGCTGTAGCAAGCAATGCCAGTCAGCAGCATCAAGGGCAAATAAGGTCTTGAGCTGTATTAAAAGGGGCATAGAGTCACGGGAGGAGGGGGTCATTCTTCCACTTTATAGAGCACTTGTAAGGCCCCATCTAGAATATGCCGTACAGTTTTGCTCTCCAGTGCTCAAACAGGACATTGTAAACAGTCTTGTATTAGAGAAGGTACAAAGGAGGGCAACTAAGCTGGTAAAAGGTATGGAAATTCTTAGCTATGAGGAAAGACTGGCTAAATTGGGGATGTTCACGCTGGAGAAGAGGTGCTTAAGGGGTGATATGATGACTATGTATAAATATATAAGGGGATCATATAATAATCTCTCTAATGCTTTATTTACCAGTAGGTCTTTCCAGCTGACACAAGGTCACCCATTCCAATTAGAAGAAAACAGGTTCCTCCTAAATATTCAGAAGGGGTTTTCTACAGTGAGAGCTGTGAAGATGTGGAATTCTCTACCTGAATAAGTTGTACAGGCTGATACATTAGATAGCTTTAGATAGCTTTAAGAACGGGGCTTTTTAGCAAGTGAGGGAATACAGAGTTATGGAAGATAGTTCATAGTACAAGTTGATCCAGGGACTAGTCCAAATGTTAGATTGTGGCCATCACAGGAGGGTTAGCGCCAGCCCCCCTTTACAATCAACCGAGGGGCAAAGAGCTTGCCCTTCCATCAAGGAGATATTTGGTTGTTATGGTCACCCAGAACCATGCCACCGCAGCAGCAGTAGGCTCTGTGGCGCAGACAGGTAAAGCACCTGTTGTCTGTCCATTGAGTATCAAGTTTGAATCCCGGATGCATGATTTCCCATTCCTTTCAGGGCTGTATATTCCTGTATAGAACCCTTCCATTTTCTTCAGGCTGCATTAAAGAGTGACTGCTACTTTGGAGTCTGCAAAACAGTCATCTGTATGTGCCTGCTCTGTGGTGCATGCAGAAAATCACCTGCTCTCTCCCCCATAGGCCTGGGGTTTGAACACTAGCTGGTAGCTTTCGCCATAAGTCACTTGCATCATTCCAGATTCACTGATGCAAGGTGAGCCAGAAAAACATGATCTCAGATTTGTGTTTCCTTGTCTATATCCAGTTGTTTCCACTGTTGTGATATAAAGGGACTAGGTTGTGGAGTGGGAAAGATTTAGTCAGTAGGCTTTCATTTGGCTGGTAATTTACTGGCTGGGTGTCAACCCTCAAGGTGGGTTTGGGTGTTTCTATTATATATGCTGGTGTAGAATGGTCCAGCCCAAGGGTAAAGGCACAGGGGTTGCTTTCAGGCATTATATACATAAATCCCAATATTTCCAAATGGCACTCGCATGACACTGCCTCGTGCAATTAATGTGTAGTTTTATTCAAGATTCCAGCAAATGTTTCAGGGCAACCCCCTTTCTTCAAGTGCTTTTTCTTGCACTGAGTGCAGATTTGCCTTAAAATTGCTTGCAACCACTTGTCCTGGTGAGGAGATAATTGCCTGGAAAATGGTCGGTTGTTGTGTAGATGGCCAGCTGGGCACTTCAGGGGGGCTTGACCCTAAGCTGCATTTAGGGGGAAAAAACATCTGCCGGTCAGTCCACCACTCAACTTGCATCAGGTGCTAAACTTCAGCAGAATTAATGAAAAAGGTTGCAATACAACAGACACCGTGGTCTGGAACCTGCTTGCAGCTGTGAGATACATTGTATGGTAGTTATACTACCATACTATGTTAATATAATTATCTACCTTGCAAGCTCAAGAAATAACTAAAAACATAGATTTTTTTATTATTAAATTAATAGGCAAAAAGTATGTTCAGCCCATGCCCCATTTATTGTGCTCCTGTTGAAGAAGAGGTTATACTGTCCCTTTAAGGGTAACAAAAACTGGCTTACTATATATAAATGAATGCTGTCCGAAAACATTTTATTTCTAGCTGCTGGATACATGTGCAAAAAGTATTCACACACAGATGTACATTACTGGCAGAAAAGGTCACAAGTAACCAGGCTATTTATTATTTTGCCCACACTGGAGTCTAATAAAATGTACAAAAGGCTGAAATACAAAGTTTCTACCAATTGGCAAGTTGGGTCTAATATAGTCTAATCGACAACTACTATTTTTACTACTTTATACTATTTTAATACTATTAAAAGTAATTTATTAACAGTGAATTTCCCCTTTAACATCTGATACTGTTGACTAGTGCTGGCTTATCCTTGGCAGTGCAGCTGTCGGTGAACTATAACTCCCAGTTGTCGGCTCCTAGAACAGGGCTTGCGATATATATATTTCTTCAGAGACATGAGAAACTGAAATCCTTGGACATATATATATATATATATATATAAGCTTATCACTTTCAATGGTGGGTCCACGGTGCTCATGCCCACACCTTCAGCAAAAGGGACTAATTCACAAGAAATTGTAATTGCTGGCAGGCACCAATCCGGAAAACACCAAAGAGTATAATTCAGGAGGCCAAAGTTTGAATAATAAAAAAATGTTATTTTATTTTATGTATAAAAACAGAAGCTTTACGCTTTCGTATCACCAAAAGACACTTAATCGTAGGCTGGTCTGGCAGAGTTCAGCCATAACTGCATTACATTTATATTGTGTTTTTCCTGTGGTCGGCAGACAGATTGATTTATTCTGCTTCCTCTAAAGGTTTCCACAATCCATATTTGATCTGGTGCTTTAAAACATGGACAGTGTTATTTAGACAATAAGAAAATCTTTCAATATCCAGGTGTATCCAATATGTATAACATGTGACGTTTCCAGTAGAAGACTGCACAGGGCCATACATGGAGCAGGCTGTTTATAGATCCAAGGGCCACATGAGTGAATGGCAGCCGTGACCACTGAAGATTTCACGCAAGGAATCGTTGCCTTATTTCCATTAGCAGAAAGACATCCCGGTATTAAAGATCATAGACTCATTAACGGCTTCTTTAGTGTTACGCTTTAGTGTAAATGCCAAAGTGGCACTGACATTTGAGTCAACAAGTACAAGCCATATGGATAATGCCTTTAAATCCGGCCATGTGATATTCTTATTTTGCCCTGAAGAACCAGTGCAATTCAGGATTTCCATGCATGGGAAGTTCAAAATGCATTCCATGTGTATATATCAGAGGATGAGCAGATCGTTTACTTACTACGGCAAGATGATGTTAAATAGCTACAGCTTGCATCAAGAAAACAGCATCATATGGCTCTTCCAGGGTTAATTGTTGTTTTAAAGGATAACTACACCACCTTTTTTTTAATAAAATAGCATTTATATTCTTATAAATGGGGAGAGGTAAAGTCCTAATAATATTTCGTTTTCATATTCAGTTTGCCTTTCTGTTCATCCTTGGTCTGGTTGCTGGAATCAGTGACACTTTATTTTTTCTGTTTTCTCTTCTATTCATCTTCCAGTCTGTTAGTAAAAAACCTTCCCCCAGTGGGATTAGGCAGGACCCCAGTGACATTGCACTCTAAATTCCAAGTGAAGAGATGCAGAAGAAATAGAATAATAACAAATAGAATTAGCAACTGTGCTGTGCAGCAGAAGGGTGCATGCATCAAACATACAGGGCATATAGAAGGTACCGCTTACACTCTAAAAGGGCAACAATTTGCAAATAGCTTTACATGCATAGCAGTTTTGCACAGAGATTTGACTAAACTGGAAAACAGGGCAGACAATTGGCATATGATGTTTAATGTTGGCAAGTGCAAAGTTGAGTTATACACTAAATGGCAGTGTGTTGGGAAATCCTAAATGGAGAAGGATATCGGAATTTTTGTGGATAACTGACTGTGTAACTCTAGGCAGTGTCATTATGTGGCTGCAAAAGCAAATAAAGTTCTGTTGTGCATATAAAGGGCATTATCACAAGGGATGAAAACATAATTTTGCCTCTTTATTGGTCACTGGTGAGGTCTTATCTGGAGTATGCAGTGCAGTTTTGGCTCCAGACCTTAAATAAATTTAAATGAGCTGGAAAGAGTGCAGAGACGTACAACTAAACTGTTAAGGTGAATGGAACAATTAACTATGACTGTCAATGTTAGGGTTGTTTTCTCTGGAGAAAAGGCACTTGTGAGGGGACATGATTACACTATAGAGCATTATAGACCCTTTCTCCCATTAAAATTATCCAAGAACCAGAGGCCACCCCTTTAGACTAGCGGAATAGAACTTTCATTTGAACCAGTGTTGGTCATTGTTCACAGTGAGGTTGGGGAATGCACTGCTGGAGGATGGTTTCTGTTTTCTTGAACAATCCTAATATTTTAATGTTATTTTTAATTAGTATATTTAATGAAATATATATATATATATATATATATAGTTTTTATACGTATTGCATAGATAAATCTCTACATGTATGTGTTTGACTTTATGAACTCTGTAAATAAGTATATCCCAATCCACAACTTACTAAAGGCCATTTGAATCCCCTTAAAGGGGTTGTTCACCTTCCAACACTTTTTTGGAAGATGTTTTGGAAGTTGTTTTCATAGTTTACCAGAAATAAAGACCTTTTTCAGTTACTTTCCATTTTCTATTTGTGACCGTTTTTATATTGAAGTTAAATTTTCATTTTTCAAATTCTTATGTCTTTCTAAAGCAGCTCGGTGGGTGGGGGGTCACTGCATCTGTAACTGTGTTTTAAATTGATAAATTACTTGATACATTTCTTATCTTTGTCCCTGCTGAGCAGAATCCCTGAGTTTCATTAAAGGCAGCTGTTAGAATTGATACAATAGTTGCAAATATTCCACAGATGCTGCTGAGAAATGTATCAAATAATGTTCAACAGTTCAGACTCTGCACCAGGATCAGCTGCCAGACTGAAACATTATACTTTAAACTTAAATTTTGGAACAAACTGCAAAAAATGAAAGATGGCAAGCAATTAAAAAAAGTCTTTATTTTCCTGCAAAGCATCCCCCACCTTCTCTTCACCTTCAGGGCCGCTTCTGCCATGAGGCAAGGTGAGACCCTTGCCTCAGGACACAGAGAGTGGCCAGTTACAAGGGGCGGCAAAAAGCCTCCTCTTGTAGCTTTAAGAGTCGAACTTCCGGGTTTTACCTGGAAATTCGGCTTGCTAGTGCAGAGAGCGCCATTGCGCTTACAGCCCTAGCGATACTGCCCCTTAGACCCGCTCCGACGCTAATTTTTAAGTGCAGCAGCCCCAGAATCGGCGCTGTTCACCAAACACATATACTATACCAGCTCATTAAGGCCACTCATTAAGAGTGGGCCTTTAGGCCACTCATTAAGAGTGGGCCTTTATATCAGTTTCTATTTTGGCCCTATAATCTCCGGTGTGATATTATTTACAGGACAGTGCATCTATCATTCCCAAGCCCAGTCCAACTTTCAATACAGGCAATATAGAGCTGGGCTGGCGGGACAGCAGGAAAAAACCCAGTGGGCCCCAAACCTCTTGGACCCTACCGGCCCAGACCAGCTCCCCTGACAGAAAATGCTGCCAATCCCGAACCCTTGCTGACTGCAGGAAGAAGTAAAAGATATGAGAGGGGGATGCTGGGTATCACGCCTGGAGAAGCTCACAACTGAGGTGGGGGCCCCTGAGGGTGCGAGGGCCCTTGAGGTGGCAGCCCTGTGGGCCACAGAAACTCAGTCCAACACTGAATACAGAGACCCTGCTTTACACTGGGCAAAGTAGGCCTGTAGGTTTTTGGAGAATTGGAGAAAACGCACCAAAACACAATGACAATAGAGAAGCTGCATTTAATAGAGTTCTAATCCCAGAATCCAAGTTCCACAAGACAGCAATACACATATTGGCAGTTGGTGCACAAATTGCCAATATTCATTAAAGGTACATACGCCTAAATAGTTGCACTAAATGTGTCCGTCCAACCTCCTAATCCTAATTGCATGCAAGTACACATATGGGAATTTTGGAGATTCTGCCACCTTCAAACTGGTAATTATATAGTGAATAAAGTACCCCCTCTTAAAATATAAGGATATTATAAGTTACCGAGGAGTTCCATGACCATATAAAAGCATGGTGCCAAAGGGCAAGTGTTTTTATACAGGTCATGGAACTCTGAGGTGACTTCTAATATCCTCATATTTTGCAACAGGGGGTACTTTATTTATTATAATACACAAGTTTCAGTGAGTTGTGTGACAGAAATTACATCACTAAGCTCCGATTATAACCAATGATATCGCTAAGCACCATTTATCAGGATAGAATTTACAGGATATTCATGGCTCGTGTTGTATAATAATAATTATGCAGTGTTCCCACAATGGCCTTTGTCGATATTCGCAGCATATTTGTGTATAAAGAATTGAGCACAGATTTTTGAATTCCACCCGTTGCACCTGAAATGCATCCCTGCTTTCAATTTTTCAACCCAACAGAGTTCCATCCAGACACAAGCGCAATAGTGCAGGTTCCAACGCTGCAGCGCAATTACACTTCAGTTGTGGAGGACACATTGCATTCTTGGTAATGGGAAATTCCATCAGGAAATACACTTTGCACACTGTATATGGTGAATGATCTTTTACGGCTTCCTAAGGTGGCCATTCACGGGCAGATTAAAGCTGACGATATCGATCCTTTAGACCGATTCGGCAGCTTATCTGCCCATGTGTGGGGGGCTCCCGACAGGTCCTCCCGATCGATATCTGGCCAAAAATTGGCCAGATATCGCTCGGTCAAGTTTGATTTTTCGTACGATCCAGGACCGCATCGGCTAGTTGATGCGGTCCTGCGACCCATCGGAGCCCATTTGTAACATTGTTATCCAATCGTTAAACCCCAGGGCCGAACGTTCGGATTCATCCGATATCGCCCAGCCGTTAGTGGGCATATCGGGTTAAGATCCGCTCGTTTGGCGACCTTGACAAACGAGCGGATCTTATAGTGTATGGCCACCTTTAGTTAAGAGGCTGATTTAAAAATGTAATTGTATTTCCTATCATTTACCCACCTGAAATTTGTAAAACTTTTTGTATTTTGTCAGTCCTAGAAACCAGCAATGACTAGAAAATGGGCAAATCTTATAGGCTCTGTAAATCAGCTGGCACACTTATAAGCAAAGGTCCCCATAAAAGCATATGTCAGAGTGGTTTAATATCAGTTTCATTGTCCCTATATTTTATGCATCAATAAATTCAAAAAGCAGAGATACTGAGCTTTACAGAAACCTCAACATTCTGGTCATAAGCATTTTTTTTTTGGTTGCATAGCAACATCAAATGGTATATTTACCACTCGAGCAGTTCAACTTATGTACGTGCCAAGCACAGCAGATGAAAGGCGACACCGGAGCAAAAATACATCACATCAGGTTTTTGACAGGGAAAGAAAAATATTAATATTAAGGTACAATGGTCAACAAATTGCTGAATGCATGTGGGGCGCAGGGAGTTACAATATAACAACAGCTGTAGGGCCACAAGTTGGTTATCTATGATATAAATTATACAAATATTTAACAGCCTTAATGGGGACCTGTCACCAGGCAATATTTGATTGACAGCTGAGATTTTTAAATGAGGTTACAACAGCTATGAATGGTTTGATAAAAAAAAAAAAAAGAATTTGGATTTCCTGTTTAATTCGAAAAGGACTTTCATTATACGGCTTTTTATGTCTGGGTGGCAGGTCTGCTTTAAAAGGCCTTAAAGTATTCAAGATGAAAAATTTAAATTTTTTTTTCCACCCAAACTGCAGTATTACCCCCTAGATTTCCTTCTACATCAGTGTTCCTACTGCCAGGCAGAAATGATGTTCCAATATAAGTGCAATGCTTGTGCTCATCAGTACATTTCCCATTCACATCATTAGAGGCGTCACAAAGGCAGGCAAAGGGTACCCTGTACCTAATGAGTGGTTCAAGGATTCCCTGCACCCACTATATTGCACCCTGAGCCTTGTACCTGTCACAATAAATAGGAGCAAAGGCCTTGTGGTGCCAGTATATTAATACTAGACTCTGCGCAGTACAAATTTACACTCATTTTTGCACCAGGCCTGCTCATAGTACATAAGGTCCAATGTATCCTTTGTGATTGAATCATCCCCGCCTGGAAGGCTCCTGTGATGTTGCTGAAGTCGAGTGAAATGCCGGGCTCTACTGCTAGCTCTGCAGTCAAAACATCTTCATAACAGGGAGGACTTTAGTAGAGCTGATGTTTTAACCCTTTAGCAATTTGCTGCACAAATCGAGACAACCCCTGCTGGCATTTAACATCGCTTTAACCCTTTAAGTGCCCCAGTTGACGCTCAAATCTGTGTTCTGCAATGCTTCTATAATGTGACAGACCAGAAAAATAGATTCTACTGTGTCAGCACTAGAGTATTTTTTATCATGAAAAGGTGGATTTGATGTTTTATAGGACTTGAAGGGTTAATATTACTCCTAGGGTCGTAGAGGAGAGGAAATGTTCTGTCGAGCAGCCACTTACACGACTGTCAATTACTGTGGATGCTGGGGTAGTGATTTGATTGAGGCCTTCAGCACGACATACCCCATAATTTTGATGGAAGCCTAAACAATGCTCTGCTCCGAGTGATCAACAGATCACAAGTTGGGGTCCAAATTAACCTAGTAACTTAGTATGAGACTGGAATATGAATAGAAGAGACCTGAATAAAAAGATGAGTAATAAAAAATATCAATAACAATAAATGTGTAACGTTAGAGTATTTGTTTTTTAGATGTGGTCAGTGGCCCCCCATTTGAAAGCTGGAAAGAGTCAGAAGGAGGCAAATAATTCAAAAACTACAAAAAAATTAAGACAAATTGAAAAGTTGCTTAGAATTAGCCATTCTATAACATACTAAAACTCAATTTAAAGGTAAACCATCCCTTTAGAAAATATGGGGAATCACAAAAGAGTAGTGATCAGTGACCAGCAGACCTGTAGATGTTCTTTTTACTGCAAATCCCAGTACAGCCTCTAGATGTTTATGGAATGAGAATGGAGCTATGGAACCTATGTTAGCGTATGCCTGTAACAATGCTTTTTCTCTCCATCCAAACCAATTTGCACTGTGACTTGGTGCAGAGCTGTAAAAAGTTAGAAATCACCTTTTTTTTTTAAAAAAAAAAAAAAAAGAAATGTGACCCATCACAGGACAAGAGAGGATGGTGGGTAATAGTCAATAGACAGAGACCTGAGGAGACAATTATTCTGGCTGCCGGCACAAGTGAGGAAACCAAATGGTGTGAGTTGGAGTTTCTCCTGCCACACTTGCAAACAGTTTATAAATGGGTCTGTACTGGATCCTAATTTATTTAAGCAGAAAAGCAGACTTGATAAAGTGCACAGGGGCCGCTCTTACTGTTTGACTGCCATGAAAATGAACAGTGTTTCAGAAATGGCAAATCCCTGTGAAAGCATTTTGGGATTAGTGTCCCTTAAATCTGAAGTCAGCATTAGCCCTTCATCTCCCAGTGGCGACGGTCAGTTCAGGAGAGGAAGGAATGAACGAAAGTCAATAAAAACCAGTTATATATACTGTATTATTGTATTTCTCAGGGATATTCTAATATCTAATGTGCACAAGTGCAAAGGTCTTGTCTAAGCTACTTAAGGACCTGGGGCTGCACCTAAAGCTGCCTCCTAGGGGTAGTTCACTTTAGTATGTTACAGAATGGCTAATTCTAACTTTTCAATTTGCTTTTTTTTTTAATTTGTATAGCTTTTTAATTACTTACCTTTTGTTCAGACTATTTCCAACTTTCGAAAAAAATGCTCAATAAGGCTACACATTTACTATTATTGCTACTTTTAATTACTCGTCTTTCTATTCAGGGCCTCTCCTATTCATATTGCAGTCTCCTATTCAAATCAATATATGGTTGCTATGGTAAATTGGACCCTAGCATCCAGATTGCCAAAAGTTAAAACCGGAGAGCTGTGGAGAAAAAATTAATTCAAAAACTACAAATAATAATAAATGAAAACCAATGGCAAATTGTCAGAATATCACACTCTACATCATATTAAATGTTCATTTAAAGGCGAACAGCCCCTTTAATACAAGCCACATATTGAATTCACATCTTGCATGGCTGCAGGCTGAACCGATTTATGCGCAGGTATGCAGCATGCATCTAAATGAATTGCTAACCAGCCTTGCAGGATGTTGATTCAATATGTGAACTGTATTAAAGGGGTTCCAGCCAAACTCGAAACCGGTTTAAGAATTAGAAATTAAATCTGATGACTGAATGTAGATCTGTAGGGCCGCAACTAACCATCAGAATCATGGAGCACCATAAAAGAGCCAGTGCTGCACTATGGAACTGCTTTCTGACAGGCTATTGTTTCTCCTACTCAATGTAACTGAAGGAGTCTCAGTGGGACATGGATTTTTACTACTGACTGCTGTTCTTCCAAGGAGCAGTTATCTGGTTACCTTCCCATTGTTCTGCTGATGGGCTGCTGTGGGGGAGGGAAGGGGTGATATCACTCCAACTTGCAGTGCAGCAGTAAAGAGTGACTGAAGTTTATCAGAGCATAAGTCACACGATTGGGGGTACCTGGGAAACTAAAAAAAATCTAGCCCCATGTCAGATTTCAAAATTAAATAAAATAATCAGTTTTCAGTGTAGGATTCTGCTGGAGCAGCACTATAAATTGATGCATTTTGGAAAAAAACATTGTTTCCCATAACAGTATTCCTTTAACAGGGCCATTTCTTACATGGCAATGTCCATTACACCCAGAACTCACCCATGATCTGCTCCATCCTCATCCACTGGTTCACAAGCCTCTCCCTCTTTGCAGCCTGTGAATCAGACCAGAAGTTCCTTTTGACCTCTCTACTGTTACAGGTCCACAGACTCCTAACTTAGGGATGCGCCGAATCCAGGAATCGGTTCAGGATTGGCCTTTTTCAGCAGGATTTGGATTCAGCCGAAACCTTGTTCCCTGCCGAACCGAATCCGTATATGCAAATTAGGGGCGGGAAGGGAAATCGCGTGACAATACAAAGAAGTAAAAAGGTTTCCCACGCCTAATTTGCATGGATTCGGACGAATCTTTCGCGAAGGATTAGGGGGTTCGGCTGAATCCAAAATAGTGGATTCCGTGCATCCCTACTCCTAACAACAAACTGCATACCACCAATTTCCACCACCCTTTTACAAGAAACCCTAAAAGCAACGCACAAATCAGTGCAACCATATAAACAGTGAGTAATAATGTCACTTGAGTCCCAGGATACTGGAAATCGCATCTTAACACAAGATAATAAACCCACTTACTCATGGCCTTAGATGTCCTTTGTAATGTAAGGCTATTCAAGGTGACTTTGCAATTGAATGTAATTGTATTTACAGGTAGCAGCAGCAAAACCTAATTTCTGGTTATAATGGATGGCGTTAATGTATCCACTGCCTTCACAGCCCTATAGGAGGTTATACAGCAACAGTATTATTGCTATTAACATGTATTTATAAGGTAACATGGGGAAACAATGCCCTAGAAAATGTTGTGTCTTTAATGCAAACTGCACCATAATTGGTTGCTGTGTGTCACTGGTACAAGAGACGCTTTGCTCATGTCCCTATATAAACCCTATAGCTATGCGGGAAAGCATTTACGGTTCTAACGCCAGCTCAGATATAAGATATTTTAAACGCATGGTATAATGAATCATTGCAGAGACACTTACCTTGTTCCACGAGAGCCACGCAGGGATGATTAGCGTTACTATGGTGATTAACGAACGAGTACAGAGCATTTCTGTAACAACTAGAACATTACTTTGCCCTCCTATAGACCCGCTAAAAGAGCAGCTTGTGCCTTTACCAGTCGGATAAGGTGCCCGTAAGTTACAGACAATGGCAGTATTAGCATGATACAACAGAATCACATCATTATTAGACACAAGGCCACGCGAGTTGGAATAAATACAAGATTTATTGCCCAGGTCCGTAACATGGAAAGGATTTTTACGAGTGCCGAATGTTCCCAAGGTAGCTGAATTCTTCCTAATTCTCCATAGGAGAATTACATTCCCTATATGAAAGGGAGGTAAAGATCATTACAGGTGTAAAGATTCTGCTTGGGCTTGTGTGAAACAACTTGACTTACTTCATTACAGGTATGGGATCCGTTATCTGGAAAGCCATTATCCAGAAAGCTCCGAATTTCGGAAAGGCCATCTCACATTCGACTCCATTTAACGCACATAATCCAAATTTTTAACAATGATTTCAAAAACAGTGCCTTATAATTTAATCCCAACTAAGATATAATAAATCCCAGCTGGAAGCGAAACCAGCCTTTTGGGTTTATTTAGGGGCAGACCTATCAAGGGTCGATTTCGAAAAAAAAAAAAAAAACTTTGAAATTCAAATAAAAAGAAGACCAACCGAAATTTTATATATAAAAAAAAATCAACGTTTTTTTCTCCAGGTGAATAGGTTGATCTAATTTGAATCATATGACTCAAAGTAACATTGTATTTGCTTGAATTAGATTCAAAGTTTTTCCTAAAAAAAATCTTAGATTTTTCAAAGTTCACTAATTGACTCCAAATGGGTTCTAGGAGGTCCCCCATAGACTAAAACAGTAATTCGGCAGGTTTTAGATGGCGAATGGTCGACATCTAGGTTTTAAAGAGACCGTGCATAATAGTTTTCGAATTTGGACTATTCCTTAGTAAGAAAAAAATAGCTTGAAATTTTAATTTTTTTAATTCTAATTTTCCCTTCGTCCCTTAATAAATCTGCTCCTTAATGTCTAAATGATTTTCTAGCAGACTTAAGGTATAAAGAGATTTGTTACGCAAAGTTCATTGGAGGGCAACATAAAATTTGACTGCCAAAAGCATGTGAGCAGCAATCAGGGCCATTATCACTTGATTAGAGACTAGGGGGGTTATTAAAACTCAAATTTTTCTGGTTGGACTTTTGGGAGCAAAACTCAATTTTTTTTACATTTATTATACCCACATACTGCAAAAAAATCCAAATCTGAAAATCCACTATCTCAGACCTGTCCACGTCCTATATAAGTCAATGGGAGAGGCAGCAATCCCAAATTAAAGTTATCGTGGTCTTTGGTGAGTTTAGCCCAAAAATCCCACTTTTTCTAGGTTTTCAAGCAAAAAATAATTTCGGGAGAAAATCCCAGAAAAAATTGCACGATTTGGGTTTTAGCAAATTTTTTCTACTTTTTTACCGATTCCATTAAATCGAGTTAATTTATCAATAAATAATGCAAAATTGGGCATGGGAGTTTGTTCGAGTTTTTTTTTTATCGGGACAATGAGATAAATTTGGATTTTAGTAAATAACCCCCGGCGTGTCACTAGTGTTTGTTTGACCAAGATCGCTGCTAACTGTTCTCAGTATAATTTATCCTCCCCGTACCTTATAAATGAAGTGGTGCCGTCAGATGAGTTTGGAAAAACTGGGCATTAATTCAAACCTGTCCTAATATACAGGTATGGTATCCATTACCTGGAAACTCATTATCCAGAAAGCTCTGAATTATGGAATGGCCATCACCCATAGACTGAACAATCCAAATTTTTAAAAATGATTCCCTTTTCTCTGTAATAATAAAATGGTACATTGTACTTGCTTCAAACTAAGATATAATTAATCCTTATTGGAAGCAAAACCAGCCTATTGGGTTTATTTAGGGGCAGATTTATTAAGGGTTGTATTTAAATTTTAAAAAAAAAATTTATGGTCAAAACTGTCAAATTCTACTAGGGAATTATCCAAATTTGATTTGAGTTTTTTTTTTTTTTAAATTCTAATTCGATTTTTGAGATTTGTCATACTCTTTATGAATTCGACTATTCTCTACCTAAAACCTGCCAAATTCCTGTTTAAGCCAATGGGAGAGGTCCAGGGATCTATTTGAAAATGTTTGCAGCCTTCCTGACATTCCTGACATAGTTTGTCTCGGAGAAAAAACTCAAATAGTGTGATCGAATTCAATTCAAATTTTTGGGTGGTTTAAATTCATCTGAGTTTAAAAAATTTGATTTTATTAATACGTTTCGACTATTCAAATTTATGGGAGTTTTAAAAAAACTCACATGAATTGAAAATTCAGCACTTGATAAATGTGCCTCCCTATGTTTACATGATTTTCTAGTAGACTTTAGGTATGAAAGATCAGTAAAACACCAGGTCCCGAGCATTCTGGATAATGGGTCCCATACCTGTATTGTTAATAATTTACATACTGGTGATGATGATGATAATAATAAGAGTGCCCATATACAGGTGACCTGGCAAAGCAAGAGAATCTCTATGTATACACTCCACTTAATTGATCTTGTGGATTTTTAAGGTTTCATTGCCCTTGAAAAATAGGAACGTGTCTGCATACCTTTGAGGCAGCATTTTTCTGACTTAAGTTAAAAGTCCTTTTAGGGCTAGTCCACACGAGGAGATTCGGGGAGATTTTGTCGCATGGCGACTAATCGCCTCGTCTTTTGAGCGACTATCTCCCCGAACTGCCTCAGCGTTTTCCCCATAGGCTAGAATGAAAAGTCGCCTGCGCTAATGCACACGCGGCGATGAGTTAACTATAGTCGCCCGAAGTTGCCTCACTGAAGTACCTTCTACCTTCTAAAGTACCACCAAGTCCAACTTCAGATGCTTGATCTCTTTCGGCATTAATGAGCTGAAACAAGTGCTCCTAAACTGCTAAATGAAACAAACTATCATAGCTGGGTTTGTTTTGTATGGATTAGAGGCACTTTACAATGAGATAGGTTATCTCCAGACAACTTTTTCCCCCACACTGAAAAGTAGACCATAGCTGAATTTTCGCATACATATGTACTAAACTGCCCACAGCACCCAATCAGCAATTAATCTTGTACTTGTAAGCTCTTTTGGCATGGTCCTCTTAACTCTTGTATTGGTTGTATTTTTGTCTGCATATTCAGTGTTTTAATCCATTTATTGTATACTGCTGCTGCTGAATATGGTGCTGCTTTTTAAAATAATAATAATAATAGCTTTGATCCGTTTGCTTCCAGCTAAATAATAAGCAAAGTATGATTGGTTGCCATGTGTAAAAGCACTGATGCAATTTAGCACCAAAAAAAAAAAAAGCTCTGTTCCACACTGCATGATTTCTTCCCAGAAACAATAAAAAACCTTATAACCCTATGAGAGAAATTGCAGGAAAACATTAAAATGATAGTTCCATCATGACTTCAACGGTTCACTGTAAAAGGCCTCCGCTGATTGCAAAGTTCAGCCTTAGTTGGAGAGCTGCACAACAGCAAGGTTAACTAACAACATTAGGGAATCAAAACAACTTTTTTTTATATTGTTATTTTAGAGAAAATGAAAAACAAACATTGCAGCTGGAAAAAAACAGACAATTGTTATGTACGACTGTATCTAAAAATAGCCTCCTGTTTGTGTGCCATATACTCATATTAATGCCTCAAAATCAGAGCAGCCTCAGCTCAACAAACCTGTAAAATGCAGATGTTAAAAGTAATGTATAAGTATGGGATCCGTTACCCAGAAAGCAGTTGTCCAGAAAGCTCCATATTATGGGAAGGCCATGTCCCCTAGACTCCATTTTAATCAAATAATTACATTTTTTAAAATTGATTTTTTTTAGTAGCATGGCATGGAATAACTGGGTGGAGAGGCATTCTATGGCTGTTTTGCTCTTCTGCACCAGTAGAGGAATTAAAGCAACTGCAGACAAGTTCACCCTGGAATGCCTATAGATTGCAATGGTAAAATTAGATGGCAAAATTAGATGAACTATAAGCCACAGAGGTGTACACAATAGTCATGCGTCGGTAGACAAAAATTCAACCTGATCCCAACTGGTACTTCCATTTATAGACCCTCTGCATTTCTGAAGTCACAAAAGGAGGAGGGGTAGGCTCGTGCCTATAAACGCAGGCTGCTGGAGACGAAAGCCATCAGAGTAAGATTGAGAGTGGTTAGGGCAGAAGAAAAACTCAACCGGGGCCTGCCTGTTATCCGCAAAATGTGTATGAAAGTCGGCGAAACCTGCCTAGCCCACAGTTAAACCCACGGGTCCCCTGGCCAGCCTGCACATCACTAGTACACACATACACCTAGTATACCAAGATCTCAGTACATATTTATTTAAACTACACGAGTAATATACAATATTATATAAAACGCACATTACAAAATTAAAAATGGCTACACTTATGAGATGCAATTTTGTGGGAGAGGCCACCAACTCTCCATGCACTCAAATAAACTATATATACCAATATCTACACTAATTGTAGATTTTAGTATCACAATAGCCTTGGGTATTATGCTTGTCCAAGAAATAATCTAAGCCCCTTAAAGGCAGCCATCACAACATCATCCAGCAGAGTATTCCCCAACCTCACTGTGAAGAACCACCTACGTTGCTTCAACAGAAAGTTCTGTTCCTTGTCTAAATAGGTGGCCTCTGTTGCGGTGCTTCTCTTTACGGGGAAAAAAAGGTCCTCTGTTATGTCTATAGCACACTCTAATGTACTTGTAAAGAGTAATCATGTCCCTCACAAGTGTCTTTCTTCCAAAGAAGAAAACACCAACCTTTACAGTCTACCATCATAATTTAAATCTTTCATCCCACTAACCTGTTTAATTGCACGTCTCTGTACTTTCTCCAGCTCATTTATATCCTTCTTCAGGACTGGAGTTCAAAACTGCTCTGCATCCAGATGAGGCCTTACCAGGGACCTATAGAGAGGGATAATTATGTTTTCATCCCTTGAGTTAATGCTCTTTTTTTTGCAAGACAGAACTTTATTTGCTTTAGTAGCCACAGAATGACACTGACTAGAATTAGACAACTACAAAATTGTTCTCAATTATGGAGACCCCCAACACAGTGCCATTTAGTGTATTACATGCAACTAAATTGGTTAGAGGGATGGAAGACTTAAATTATGAGGGGAGACTGTCAAGGTTGGGATTGTTTTCTCTGGGAAAAAAGGCGCTTGCGAGGGGACATGATTACACTTTACAAGTACATTAGAGGACATTATAGACAAATAGCAGGGGACCTTTTTACCCATAAAGTGGATCACCATACCACAGTCCTCCCCTTTAGACTAGAAGAAAAGAACTTTCATTTGAAGCAACGTAGGGGGTTCTTCACAGTCAGGACAGTGAGGTTGTGGAATGCACTGCCGGGTGATGTTGTGATGCTGATTCTGTTAATGCCTTTAAGAATGGCTTGGATGATTTCTTGGACAGACATAATATCAAAGGCTATTGTGATACTAAGCTCTATAGTTAGTATAGGTATGGGTATATAGAATTTAATTAAAAGTAGGGAGGGGGGTGTGTATGGATGCTGGGTTTTCATTTGGAGGGGTTGAACTTGATGGACTTTTTTCAACCCAATTTAACTATGTAACCATAACTATCTAACTATGTAACTAATACAATAAATGGCACTGTTACAATAGTTAATGCCTTTAAGAATGGCTTGGATGACTTTTTGGAGAGACAGAATATCAAAGGCTATTGTGATACTAAACTCTATAGTTAGTATAGATATGGGTATATATAATTTATGTGAAAGTAGGGAGGGGTGTGTGTATGGATGCTGGGTTTTCATTTGGAGGGGTTGAACTTGATGGACTTTGTCTTTTTTCAACCCCATTTAACTATGTAACCATTACTATGTAACTTGCATTTATATTATTTCTGATAAAGTGCGTAACCAACATTGAACCACATTTTCCAGTTTGCTGCCCAGTTTTCCAATTTAGTCCAATCACTCTGAAAGGTGGCAGCATCCAGCATGCAACTTGTAGTTCTGCACAATTTACTATCATCAACAAAAATAGATGTTATAGCTACAATGGGCAAGTGGTTGCACTATTTCCTTCCAAAACTAGCTGTGGCATATAGATGCACCGAAACACAACCCTGTCATTGGATATGTTAAAGAAACAAACAAAGAAAATGCATATGCACTCGAAACAGATTCCTACCCACAATCAATAACGCTCCTTCGGTACACATACTACAAGTACAACTAAATATTCCCACAGCTATTATATATCACATCTACCCCCTCATGAAGAGGCCTCTATGTAACCCTATTACAGCCATAACAATAAAGCACTACCTCTTACATCAACACAACATGCTTGTACAATGTATGTTATTTTATGTAGCCTTGGTGGCTGCACTGCCAGAAGAAAATGGCTAATAGGTTGGACAATATTTTAAACCAAAAAATAGGATGTGGGCTTCTCCAGAATGAGCTTAATTGGAATAATTTAGATCACATGCCTTAAGTCTGCTAAAACATTACATAAACCCAATAGGATTGTTGTACCATCAATATGGATTCATGCAGCTTAGTTACCATCAAGTAAAAAGGTTTTGTTTTTACAGAGAAAAAATTTTTTGAAAAAAATAGAATTATTTGCCTAAAAAGGACCCTATGGGAGATGACCTTCCCATAATTCACAGCATTCCAGATAATGGGCAACAAATGCAAGATTACTTAAGGTGGCCATATACGGGCCAATAAAAGCTGTCGGCAGCATATTGGGCAGTGTATTGGGCCCTCAGACTGATTAATATCTGGCCGAAAATCTGGCAGAATTTAGTATTATTATTTGTACCAAAGAACCTTACCAGTAGCACATGGTAAATTTATGTCAGTAACCTTATTTATAACATACTAGTTAGTCTGTAAACGCAATAGCATATAGATCAATACATTTCTAGAAATATCACAATGAATAGCAAATTTAGTAAAGGAATACATAAATCAGTGCTAAATAATTCACAAACCCCTGAAACCATTATGCAGTTCACAGAGACAGGTTTTGAATGTATTCTATACTGCTAGAATCCTTGAGAGGTAGGTAATTAAATTCCTAGAATACAGACACCTACCTTCTCAGTGTGATGTGTTCTCAGTAGGTGTCGATTATGCAAAGGGTTTACATGTATGCGGACACTTGTTATCGAATTATCTACCTTGCAAGGACCAAACATGGAGTAGCTTCAATTTCCCTTCTTGGCTAAAAACATAACATAGTAAGTTAGGTTGAAAAATAGACACAAGTCCATCTAGTTCAACCTTTTATGACTATATACAGTATAAACTGCCTAACTAGTTGATCCAGAGGAAGGAAAAATGCATCTGAAGCCTCTCCAATTTGCCTCAGAGGGGGGAAAAATTCCTTCCAGCCTCCAATCCTTGGATCAACTTGTACTATGAGCTAACTTCCATAACCCTGTATTCCCTCACTTGCTAAAAAGTCCTCCAACCCCCTCTTAAAGCTATCTAAATGTATTAGCCTGTACCACTGATTCAGGGAGAGAATTCCACATCTTCAGAATATTTAGACCTACTGGTAAATAAAGCATTGGAGATATTATTATATGTAGGGATGCACCGAATCCACTATTTTTGATTCGCCCGAACCCCCGAATCCTTTGTGAAAGAATAGGCCAAATACCGAACCATAATTTGCATATGCAAATTAGGGGTGGGAAGGGGAAAACATTTTTTACTTCCTTGCTTTCGGACAAAAAGTTACGGGGTTTCCTTCCCCGCCCCTAATTTGCATATGCAAATTAGGGTTCTGATTCGTCCGAATCCTGCTGTAAAAGGCCGAATCCTGGATTCTGTGCATCCCTAATTATATCACCCCTTAAGTGCCTCTTCTGCAGCCTCAACATCTCCCAGCTTGGTCAGTCTTTCCTCATAGCTAAGATTTTTCATACCTTTAACCAGCTTAGTTGCCCTTCTCTGGACCCTCTCTAATTAAATAATGCCCTGTTTGAGTGATGGAGACCAAAACTGTACTTCATATAGTAGACGGCACCTTACCAGTGCTCTTTACAGTGGAAGAATAACCCTCTGCTCCTGCAAATCTATGCCCATTTTATAGGCTAATTCTAAGCAACTTTTCAACTGGTCCATTATTTATTTTTATAGTTTATTTGCCTTCTCACTCTGCAATGCTACAAATTTAATGCTATTGCTACTTTTTAATTGCTTATCTTTCTATCAAGGCCCTTGTCTATTCATATTCCAGCCTCTCATTCAAATCCATTCATGGTTGCTAGGGTAATCTGGGCCCTTTTAATACAACTCAAGACCTCAAGCCATGTTTTTGGTGATTAAAATAACAGCACAAGCCCTATTCATTTCACTCAGGGCTTTACTGCCCGATTACTTTAACTTAATATAGCTCCAAATACAGGAAGGCCATCTCCCATAGGCTCAATTTTAATCAAATAATTTCAATGTTTAAACATTTC
Organism: Xenopus petersii; assembly: GCA_038501925.1. NCBI lineage: Eukaryota > Metazoa > Chordata > Amphibia > Anura > Pipidae > Xenopus > Xenopus petersii. Next base: position 112,435,916 of record CM076684.1, read on the forward strand.
CTTTTTCTCTGTAATGTTAAAACAGCACTTGGCACTTGATCCCAACTAAGATATAATTAATTCTTACTGGAGCATTGCGTCTGACATTAGAAACAAAATAGGGAATATAAAAGTGCACAAATTATCAGCACGGGACTACAGAAGGAATCATGCTTAAAAGATAATTGATTGAACCAATCTGCAAACATCATATCATCATATTCATTTTAGGCAAAGTACCTGTGGAATTACCAGTGGAATGCTGAAATAGTGCATATGTCCACATATAAGGAAGGTGTTATCAGTAAAAACTGGTTTCATTTAGTGATCAGAACACAATTGGTGTGAAGGGCAGTTGGTTAGAGAATTCCACTTCTATGCCTGATATCCAAATGTACTTTGGGGTTTGAAATGCAATGTTGACTTTCAAAAGTGTATGGGGAATTTTTGTTAAGCATATCTTGTGAATTTGTAACCCTTTATGTATTAAATGTCTTTTGCCTGAAAGGACCATCTTCGCACCATATCTCACAGTTCTGATCAGCGAACTTGCAAGACAGGCACGTCTCTGCGTTACGTATGTTGGTGCATGCTCCAGCAAAAAATCGGTGAAAGGGACGACCCCCTACCTCAGGTGCCTATACTGTAGTGATGTGCGGGCCAGCCCAATACCTGCGGGACTGGCCAACAACTCTTCTGCCTCTGCTCCCCACCAGTGACTTTAGACTGCCAACTTCCAGTTTTATAGGCCACAAAGGCAGGGTGGTGCAGGTCTTTACGAGGGAATCCGGGTGCGGGAGGATGTCTAGCTTTTCTCGACCCGCACAACACTACTATATAGGGAACGGTTATTGAAACAACTTTACAGGTCATTAATTTAGAAATGGTTGATATTTTTTTAAATGCTTATACATTAGATATACTTTTTAAATAATTTGGCATAAAACTATCTGTATATAAGTGTACCGCCCATTTAATGTTGAGCACAGCTTTACATTTATTAACATATTTGTGGAGAAGAGGCAGTGCATTGAGAATGCCTTGTGTTGGAGACCCCTAAAAGATTCCAAATTTTAATGAACTGACAAATATCATTGTTCCAAGATAAACAGCTAATTATCACATTCATATTTAATTGCAGTTGGCACGCTCTACCTCTATCTGAAACACATACAGTACAGATTCTCATCCATAACACTGGAAAGAGGACCAATAATTTTCAGTACATGCATGCCACATCAATGGAAACAATTGTGCAGATGTAAAAAGAGAACTAAACCTAAATGCTCTGCTCTGGGCAGCTGTTGAGAAGCTAGGTTTGGGGTTTGCTGCAAATCAAGGAGAAAATTAGGTTCATCTGTCATAAGATAATGTTAGAGGGCTAATTATAAAACAAATTCTAATGGTACTGGTTATGGTGCTGCCATATAACGAGGATATAAACTGTGAATCAAATGATGGGGAGAAACTATGACACGCTTCTTTTCTGCTTAAGGGCTGTGATTGCCTTTGGCTGGTACAGAACCTCAAAACATTATGTACCTCATTTCTACCCTACTGCTTTTTAAGCTTTAGTTCTTCATTAATTACAGACAGAGTGTTTAGGCATCTGCAAAATTGTAACTAGGAGGAAAAACTAGGGTAACTAGACCAGTTTCACAAATGTATTCAGTTCTGAATAGCTGGTTGGCAAAGCTATTGTAAGGTGGTTTAGCCCTTCCCCATGCCAGGGGGTTTGATCTTGGTGCAGTGCATTGCCAGATAACATAAGGCATGGCATAACTGAGAACAATCTGTGCTGACAGTTAGGTCCTTAACAGCTAGCTACGTACATGTTACAATCTACAGCTGATAAGCAGTTACATCAAACACAATGTAAAATCAAACTTAGTCTTTCAAGGCTAGGGTCACCTTAAACCAGAACACGCACAAAAACATGCATTTTGAAAAGTTTAATAGTTATGTAAAGACATACCTGCAGCACTTCAAAAAGTCTTGCATCAGAGCAAGGGTCTCCAAACGTTTTTACCCAGGAGCCACACTCAAGTATAAAATAATGTTGGAGAGCAACACAAGCATGCAAAAAGTTCCTAGGGTGCCAAATAAGGGCTGTGATTGGGCAATGGTAGTCCCTATGTGGACTCTGGGCCATCAGGAGGCTCTGTTTAGCAGTATACATTATGCAATTAAAACTTGCCTTCAAGAAGCACCTGCTTGGAGGCCACTGGGAGCAACATCCAAGGGGTTGAAGAGCAATATGTTGCACACAAGCTACTGGTTGGGGATCAGAGCATGCTACCAGTGGTAGGGCTGATATCAGCCAGCAGATTTCGGACCCTGTGTGGCCCTAGCCTTACTCTGTGATATTACAATTCCAACATGGTGTAAAAACCATTAACCTGGTTGATCCAGCAGGACAAAGAAAAGAAATCTATAAAAACACATGAATATGTTTAAATTGCTGGCACATAATGGTGTATAAATGTACTGCTTTTGAAGGATGGTTGCAAAAATAACACAATCATTTTGTTTAGTGTGATTATTTAATGTTGTAACGGAATTCCTGCAATACCACTATTTATAGTCCTTTATTCAGAGCACTGTATTCATTGTTGGCACGTTAGTGGGAGTCTAAGGTATATCGCTCAATTATTTATTGCTACAAATGTAATGGTGGTTTGTGGGAAATGTGTATTAGTGCAAAGGGTTGTTGAAGACTAGAACAAAACATGGGTAATTTAAAAATTTGCCTGGCTGATATACATGTGTAAAAACGCTTTTATTTTTCCCAGGCATTTATAAAGCAATTATTAATATCCCGGGGTACAAAAGTGACATGGCCCTGGTTTATAATTAAAAAGTTTATTGGATATCATAATATCAGTGCAGCCAAGGTAATTTACAAATATAAATGCTAAACAGCACCAGTGCAGTTACCAATAGCAACAAATAACTTTCTCAACTGTTTCCTAGGATTTAAAAGCAACAATCTGGTTGCTGTGGGTTAACGGTGCTGGGGCAATTTAGTACCAAAGTTAATTAGTACAGGTATGGAACCTGTTATCAAGAATGCTCGGGACCTGGGGTTTTCTGGATAAGGGGTCTTTAAATAATTTGGATCTCCATACGTCTACTAAAAAATTATTTAAACTAATAAATCCATTAGGATTGGTTTACCTCCAATAAGGATTAATTATATATTAGTTGGGATCAAATACACAAGGCATTGTTTTATTATCACAGAGAAAAAAGAAATAATTTTTTAAAATGTGAATTATTTGACGGCCACCCCGTAATTCTGAGCTTTCTGGATAATGGGTTTCTGGATAACAAATCCTTTACCTGTACCAAAGTTTAAGGGGCAGAAAAAATTCGAAATTCAAAGTAATTTTTGGATACTTCGACCATCGAAAAGGATACTACGACTTAGACTCGAAGTAAAGTAGTTCGAATATTCGACCATTCTATAATCGAAGTACTGTCTCTTTAAAAAAACCTTCGACTTCAATACTTCACCAAATTAAGCCTGCCGAAATGCTATGTTAGCCTATGGGGACCTTCTACAGCATTTTTCTACGTTTTTAGAAGTCGATAAAATCGGTTGATTCGAAGGATTTAATCGTTCGAACGAACAATTTTACTTCGACCGCAGAATACCCAAATTCGATGAAAAAAGTTCGAATTCGAAGTATTTAAATTCGTTGGTCGAATTTCAAAGTATTTTTTACTTTGAAATTTGACCCTTGATAACTCTGCCCCTAATTGTAAAAAGGAAAACAAGCAATGGCAAAGAAAACAAAACATAATAAAAGTTTTTCCAAAACCCAAGAAAATAATTGTCTTTACATGCAAAAAAAATTGCACAAAAGGGAGAAATATTTATAATTATATAGAAAAACGTGTCCTCCCAAACTGGATCTCATCGGTGATTGGCAATGCAGCTTCTTAGTAAAGCAAATGGTAAGAAAGCATTTCATTTTTATTTATTAGGCCACATTTTTTTTTTACAACTCTATACAACAGAGAAATAAAAAAACAAAAACAAGACATACAAAAAAAAAACGGCCCTTTAATGCTACAGAGTAAAAGCGAGGTAAAATTGGGTGGATATATGCAAACTTAAACAACTACTTTTTACGCACAAGAAAATTCTGAAAATATGTTTATAGCAATTGTTGCATACAAAAGCTAAATCACACACTCCTTGTTTATATGTATAAATACAGACATTTCAATCAGTTTCTGAAATACAATATCCACAATTAGAAGTCATTATAAGCTTACATTGTTTTCACAGTGTATGAACAGTTCCCAGATATGCACATACAAGTCTAAAAAGATCAAACACATTTACACTGCAGTACAAAAATACTGGAGAGAAACCTTTCCCTGAAAAAGTACACTGTTTCTTTGCCATTTTTAGCACAACAATAAACAAAGTCATCAGTGATTTTAAAGACAAGCTTGTAGATGCATGTCAAAGACAATAAAACTGGTAATCAGTGAACGAAGAGAAGGTTCTGCTTCTTGTATAATAAATCACAAATTTGCTCCCCATGCAAATGGTTTTATTACTGACTGGCAGTATGTATTGGATTTATGATCATAGCCATGATTAGCATTTTCAAGTCTAAGGAAAAATACTAATAACTTTGTTATGAAAGTATATATTCTATTTGTATGTCCATATAAGCAAGTGTTGCAAAAATGTTCCTGTCGATTGTATAAAAAGGTCCTACTGAATCTATGTACAGTGACCTATTTCTCACTATTAAATATGTTACAACCAAAGCAGTTTAATGCAATGAAACACAATATGCAGAGGACAATAAGAGTAACACAGAACTAGTACATGCAAGTGATAGGCAATATTATTATATATTTACAGCACTGAATATGTTTAATTTTGTTGAATAAAACAAAGAATCAGAAGCTCTGCAGTTTTTAGATTTGAAACCTGTACTGTAGCTTGACAGATTTGTCTTTTAAGGCTAGGGCCACACTAGGCGATAGCGACGCGATTTGACTCGCGGCGACTTTTCGCCGCGACTTTTAATCCGCAAAACTTTTGTGCTGGCGTCTATGGGGAATCACGAAAAATCGCCAGCGTAAAAACACACGCGGCGATCTTTTTTCTACTGTCGCTCGAAATTGCCTCGCTAGGCGATTTCGAGCGACAATAGAAAAAAGATCGCCGCGTGTGTTTTTACGCCGCGATTCCCCATAGACGCCAGCGCAAAAGTTTCCCCAGCGATTGCGGATTAAAAGTCGCGGCGAAAAGTCGCCGCGAGTCAAATCGCGGAGCTATCGCCTAGTGTGGCCTTAGCCTAAGGAGAGCAGACTGCTTGATGACACTAATGAAAAAGACTGCAGCTTTGGTGTATCCTAAAAAACAAGGTTTTTTTAAGGTTATGAAAGCACAGTAAAGGTGGCCATAAACGGGCAGAATTAATCTGCCAATTCAGGCCCATTAGACCGATTCTGCAGTTCATCTGCCTGTGTTTGGGGACCTCCCCAATCGGCCAGCTTTCAACCAAATCGACTAGTTGATGTAGTCCTCACTCCAACAGCTCCTATTCCCATTGTTGAAATCCGATCGTTTGGCCATAGGGCCAACAATCAGATTGATGCCTTATATCATCCACCCTGGGTGGGCAAATCGGTGGAAAAGATCCATTCATGGTGACCTTGTTAAACAAGTGAATCTTATAGTGTATGGCCAGACAGTGCCTGCTGGGAACAACTGTGGATGAAACCAAAAAGCTAAAGAAAAGACAGTCATAATGTCAGCATAAAAATACAAAATGTCCAATAAGCACAGAACACAATATTAATATTTTATATCCAGTTTCCAGAAAACGCATCTGTTAATGGTGCTGCTCCAGCAGACTTCTGCACTGAAATCAGTTTTTCAAAAGAGCAAACTGATGTTTTTTTATTGAATTTTGAAATCTGACATGGGGCTAGACATATTGTCAGTTTCCCAGGTACCCCCAGTCATGTGATTTCTGCTGATAAACTTCAGTCACTCTTTACTGCTGCACAGCAAGTTGGAGTGATATTACCCCCCCTCTAGCAGCCTAACAACAGAACAATGGGAAGGTAACCAGATAACAGCTCCCTGGTAGATATAAGAACAGCATTCAATAGTAAAAATCAATGTCCTACTGTGACTCCTTCAGTAGGAGAAACAATAGCATGTCAGAAACCAGTCCCATAGTGCAGCACTGGCTCTTTCTGAAAGCACACGGCCAGGCTAAATGACCTAAGATGGCTACCTATACTCCAATATTACAACTATAAAAATATACACTTGTTGGGTTAGGAATGAAATTTTACATGGTTGAGTGAATTTTTTGCATTGTAAACAGTGTAATTTATAAAAAAAAAAACAAAAAAAAAATTGGCACTAATGGGGTTGATTACTGGAAGAACGCCAATAGCCTACAATCTAGCCTGTACAGTTAAATATCATGGAATGTATTCATTTGTTGCTGTATACAGGAACTGAGAAGGTTTTACTTGAGCGGGTTGTTTTCTTCTAGAATTTTGGGGATAAATGTATCACTATACACAGTACCGTCTGCTTATCTGTCTTCACAGGGTTATTAGACATCCCTGAAAGCACAATAGTGGCCAAATCACTAGACAAAGAGGCTATATTTTAAAATATGTTTTTTTAAAAAAAAAAAAAAAAAAAAAATACCAAAAAGACATTATTATGGTGTATACATTTTGCTGGATGGTTGCATTTCATTAAGGAAATAATGTCCAAAGACAGTTCTGTAAACAATTTTTTAGTAGACATTCCAAAGAGAATGGCTGTGGCAATTCCGATACTGTATTGTGAATAAAAAGGTCCACATTAAGAAAATAAATCTTAGTGAGGCCTGCATCTTTAAAAGTGATTTTATTTTTTTTTACAACCCAAGCTATGAAGAAGACTTGTTATGTGAAAAATGGGAATTTTACAGTACGTGCATACATTGTGGAAGTAAACTAGCAGAAGCCCTATCGATACCATATACATGAGGGTTATTGCTTGCTCACATTTAATGCCATTATAGGTAGTATCAGTTGACTGAATTAAAGGTGCTGCTTCAGGCACTTACTAGTCATTTTTTCTGGTACATTAATACAAAATGAATGATGTGCAAATAGGTTGAGTTTGTTATGAATACAATACAAATGACAACTCGGTATAAGGTTTCCACCTAATATGTAATGCTGTAAAATACTTAAAAAATCTCAAGATATGGCTTCAGAAAATGTCTCTAATTTTGGAATGTCCATTTTCATTTGATTTCCAATACAGGTATGGGACCTGATATTCAGAATGCTTGGGGACCTGGGGGTTTTCCATAATCTGCATCACTATAACGTATGACTAATAAAAAAGAAATTTAAAATATTTAAATATTTATTAAACCCAATAGAATTGTTTTGCCTCCAGTAAGCATTACTTATATCTTAACTGGGATCAAGTACAAGGTACGGTCTTATAATTACAGGAAAAGGGACAAGAAGAATTTGAGTTATTTGATTCAAATGGAGTCTGTGGGAGATGGCCTTCCTGTAATTTAGAGCTTTCTGAATAATGGATCCCATTTCTGTACCTCCAATGATAACATTTAGTTGTAAAATACACAATCCTTGAGCACACAAATCAACAGTTGCTTAAAAACATTCATATAAAAGTTGTTTTCTTTAAAAGTACAAAATCAGATCTTCAGTCAAGTGCAAACAAGGCTTGCAAAAAATGTTTAATTCAATTTGCTTTGTAAAAGCAAAGGAACAATATAAAAACCTTCCAATCTAACACCCAGTGCAGTGTTCATTAAAATTTGAAGTTTAATGCATGGGTTTTAAATTTTCATTCATGGGTCCAATACATCCTGATCAAAAAGTTACAGCAAATATTCAACCTTTGAAACACATTGAAATGGTATTAAAAATACACCCACATTTTCAGATGAGATATTCAACTAAAAGGCTCATTTACAATCCACAACTGTAAAAAATATTTGTAACCGGCAGTAATTTTGTACCTGATTGTAGCTGGCACAATTAAGCTGGTATTCTGGAACAGTATTTTGGAATGCTGAATTGTGAGTTAGCATTGTAATGTTTTAATTCCTTTAATAAATTAGCCCTTAAATGTTTTAAACTATCAACAGGGAATTAACACCATTATAAGGAATGATACGCAATGTTTCAGTAACCAGTTTCATTGTGCAAATTAAAGGTTAAATGAGTGCAAACAAGGCATTTTCTATAAATAGATATTGTGACCTATATTGTGCATCACAAATAAATGACATTAAAGAACGGATCATTCAACATTTTTCAAAATTGTATTGCCGCCGAAAAGGGACCTGAGACACCAGCATACACCACCTCCAAATAGGTTGGGCACCAGAAATGTATTTTCCTTGGTGAAATTACATTAATTTCCTTCCCATCTGTGCCAGATAACAGACATAATGAGAACAAGTAAAAAGTTATTTTCTAAAATAGCAATGCAATCATTTTGTACGAGAATCCAAAAATCTTTGGTGCACATGGGGTAACAATCAAGTGAATTATTTTTTTCTGTAAGGTAGCAAAACAAAAAAAATCTTGTATTCCAAGTATTACTATATACACTTTCAGAAGCGGATTAGCTGTTTGCTCTCTGTCTCTGGACATGGGTGAATTGGTGTAGATTGACAGCTTAGTGGTGTAGCATGCAATATCTAATACCAAGCATGTTATTTTGAAAAGACAGGCTCCTCTGTACAACACACACAGTTCAACTCAACTAAACAAAAAAATAAAACAAATGATAAATAAGGCACTGTAATTTAATGATTCCCTGTTCAAAAATGAAACTCAATAAGTTAATTTTTCAGCACCAAAAATATCCAACCAAATATTAAAATGGCTCTCTACTTATTCTGAAGTTGAGCAGCAGGTTCCCAATATAGCCACATGAACTGGAAATGGCTCTCTACTTATTCAGAAGTTGAGCAGCAGGTTCCCTATATAGCCACATGAACTGGAAAATACAGGTTGTTCTTGAATAAATAACATTTATTGCATCCACAGGAGTCTGCATGCAGGTGCTCCATTTTAACAAAACCTACAATGTGAGATTCACAGCTTTCCAAAAAGCACCACGGCTGATTTTCTGCACTCAAGTTTACACAGTAAGGGGCATATTTATCATGGGTCGAATTTCGAATTTGAAAAACTTTGAAATTCAAATTCTAAAAGACCCACCAAGTTGAAGTTTTTTTGGCCGAAAAGGTCTGTTTTAAGCTGGCCATAGATGCAAAGATCCGATCGTACGAATCACCGTACGATCGGACTTTCCCATCTCCCGACCCGCCACTAACCATTCAGATCAAAGTCTTACCAGTCAGATTAGTTTTAGAACAGATCAGCAATGTTCTGCCCCTGACAGCAATCGTACGATATCTATATCCAACCAAAGCTAGTGACAGTCTCCCACTGAAAATCGTACGATCGGCAATACACGCACAGATATTATCGGCAGCCGACAGAAATTTTGTAACCTGTCCGATCGACCAAACGACCGATCTCTGCCAGACGAAAAATGTCGGGACTCTCCACACATGTTCCGAAAATCGTACGAATCCTCGATTCGTACGATCAGATCTTTGCGTCTATGGCCAGCTTTAGATCAAATTGGTCTGTATTCGGCCGAATTCGAATAGTACAAAACGAAAAAAAACCTTGAAACTCGAATTTTTTCAATTCGAAAATTCACCTCGACCTTTGATAAATCTGACCCCAAGTGTCTATTAAAAAAGTTTACAATGTGTCCCAAAAGCGAGGCAGAAAAATAAAATTAGCAGATGATTCAAAAATAATATTCAGTTCAAAGTATTTTTAAGTCCTGCCAACATATGAAAACAAATATGTCTGAAAATATATCCAAAAACATTTAATATATGAGAGCAACTTGCGTATTAGCAACAGTACTTCTTAAAATTGATTTGCCCATTCTCTAAAGAATTGCTATAGCTTATAAAACCATTTAATTTATGCAAAATATGACTACACAACAGCATTTATTTAACCTGAAATGAACCTCTCTTGATATGTTTAGTAGAGTCCCGTTTTGACTCTTGATTTCTTTTTTGTTGTGGGGGCACAGAACCTCCTTTACTCAAAGATCTAGTAAGCATCTTTTCAGCGGTCCTTTTAATCTGTGATGCTGTTATTGTCTCTTTTCTTACTTTAGATAGAAAATGTTTTTGTTTTGTTGATTTTATTTTGCTAGTTTTAGCTGAACTTGTAAAGCCCACAAGTTGAACTTTAGCTGAAACTTTTTTTGCTGCTGCTTTCTTATTTTTCAGACACCCATTCGTTGATGACCTACCAATTTTATTTGGCATTTGCTTGTTGTGAACACTGACATCAGAGTCTAATTTAACCTTTATTACTTTTTTTGCTGGTAATGAAAGCTTACTGTAACTGATTAACATATTTTCGGCACTGCATTTTACTTCAGTCTTCCTCTTCTTTGTTAAATGTGCTCCAGATTTTACCAGGTCTTCTTTAGAACGTTTCTGACCTCTTTGTTTGTCAGCAGACACAGTTTTGAGTTTAGGCATCTCTCTTTTAACCTCCAGGGATAATTTGGCATCTATGCCCTTTCTGTTGCTTGTTTTAGAATTTGGATTGCTTTCTTTAATATCTACTCCATGTTTACTTTTTGCATACGGTACAGACAAGGCCTGGTGTTGTAACTTTCCATGCACACTGTTGCACTTTTTTCCTTGGGTCCCAGCAGTGCTATTTAAGTTAACTAATGACTTTTCACTTTTGATTCCAAGTTTTTGTTTGGCATTGCATTCTCCTTTGCCAATGAAACCAGATATACCATGCTGCAATTCTTTATTTTGAATTAAATTAACTAGAGCTTCTTTTGTCTTGTGATTATTACGAGTAGGAAAAACAGAAGCAAATTTTTTAAGGTGCTTTTTCAAACGTTCTGCTTGTAAAGTATGATGATAAGAGATGGAAGATGGGTACTTTGACAGAGGGAATATAGGTAAAGGAAGATCTTCAGGAAGACGAGTGTTCACTTTTTTTACAATCACTAAAGATCTTGTCTCTGTTGTTTCCAAAAAATATTTACAAGTCTCTGAAAAATTAAGAGTACTCAGAAATAATATTTGCATAGCAGAACATTTTTGAGATTCTTGTGTGCTTCTGTTTTTACGTAACCTTTTCTTTGTTTTCCAAATTTCTTTCAATTTGTCAGATTTATTTTTAGATTTTTGTACATTTGGGGTTTCCTTTTCAAGTGGAATCCAGCTTTTGTGAATCGACATATACTTGTTGTTAAAATTGGCTATCAGTTCCTGATTTTCCTCTTCTGAACACCATTCAACAATTTTTGATTTATTTGGAATAGCTGTATCATTTAAGCTGATGGCATTCAAAGAACCCTGTGACTGTTGGCCAGTATGCTGGGCCTTAATTTTTCTGTTAGGCTGTTTATTTGCATCTTCCAATGACAAAGGTGCTGAACTACAATTCCATAAAGCCATACTTTTATTTTTCCATTGTTTTGCCCTGTGTTTGTTTTCCTTCCTTGCCCTGAATGAGTGTGAGGTAGCTGTTAAGTTCTGTGTATCAACTTTCAGATCTGTACCACCTTTATCATCTGAGGGAAAATACACTCTCCTTTCTTTGGAATCTACATTAACACATATTTTAACTTTTTCTTTCTGCTTACATCTGAGAGAGATTTTATTGGATAAACAGTTGTCAGAATAAACACCCATTTCTTTAGCTGGGGAGTTTCTTAAAATAAGCGCTGAATGATTTTTCTCACATTTAGAATTATCAATGGTTTTCTCACAAAGATTTTGTATAAAATTCTGATGGAAGTTTAGGTTGGATTTTAATTTTGTTTTACTTCTAACCTCTACGATCCTCTCTAAATTATTTGTACCAGGAAGCATGGATACATAAATCTGTAGATTTGGATTTTGCAGTGTATCTGTAATTGTATCATCAGATATGCAGTTTTTTATGGATTCTTGCGTATGCCGACTTCTTAGACATCTGTCAGATGGGACTGGAACTTTTTTGGATTTCTTTTTTAATGACATAGAAGATATTTTATCATTGAAAGAATATTCTGGTTTTAGATTGTATGTGTTTATTGTTTTCTCTTCATTTAAACTCTTTAAAAGCCAGGAGTTTTCATTGGAAAATGTAGTGACCTCACAATTCTGCCCATCTTCAATTGCAGTTTCTTTTTCTGAACCAGTGACAGAATGTTCAGCACTGCTAGACAATAGACTCGGAATATTTTCCTTAATGGAAATAATCATAGAACTGTCATCTAAATTATTTGCTGCAGTTGAACATTTTAGTTTTACTTGAAAAGATTCTAACATATCTGAGCATTTATCTTCAACTTCTTTATTTGTTGTACTTAGAACATTACCATTATCTATTCTATTCCCTTCAGATACATATTCTCTTTCTATCTCTAAACTGCCTGAAAATTCTGAACTAAAATGTTCACTCTCACTTATTAATGCAGACTCTACAAGGCTTCCAGCTCTGGTCCCCATTACTGAATTATTGTCAATGTGCTTACAACTAAACGCATGCATTCCTTTAATATTAGGAAAGGCTGAGCATTCTACTGTTTTTTGTAATAGTTCTAAAGTACCTACATTTTTAAGAACGGAGCATTTTTCTACATGTATCTCAGGCATTCCCAGGTCACCCTTTGAAAATGAAGATACATTGGCAGTGTCTGTGCAATACTCACTACCAGGCCCTTCTACTGAAAACGTTACACATTGAAACAAATTCCCAGAATGTTCTATGTTTGAGCAGCAAATGGGAGGGAAGAGATTATTATTCTGAATATCATTGCAAAAAGCTAGGGACACAGACTCATCTGTGGATGCTTGAGGTTCTTCAATTGCAGTGCTAAAAACAGGTAGATTTTCTGAAGAGGCTGAATTATTCACATCTACTGAAAAAGGTTTCGGAATTACTATAACAGGAACATTTTCATAAGCAATGCTCTTATGCGCATTACACATAAGACCAGGTGTAATGACGAGATCAAAATCTGTACAACTTTTAACACCTTCATTTACACACTGAATCATTTCTTCACCAAAATCTGTAGCTGACAAATTGCTTAGAGTATTTGGACTAAGACAATTTTCTCCTAATGCCATAATATTCAAGTTGCCACAAGAAGAGTCTACAGCCTGTGGTTCAAGTTGGTTTTCCAGGTTTTTTTTACTATATGGATCAGCCAGGGGAATAGTATTTAATGGTTCATTTAGTTCTTTCAATTCTTTACTTGCAAGTGATAATGCCTCTGGAATTCCTACACCAGCAGCAAAGTGTAGAACAGAGCTATATTCTTCTGCTCTCCCTGTATACAAAGCAGAGTTTTGATTTTCCAGTCTTGCTTCACATACTGGATGATTTATGTAAACTAGGTCATTTTGGTCATCACTACTCACTTGCTCAGAAGATAATCTTTTATATTTTTTATTTGATGTGCATGGCTTGATATTCTCTTGTAAACCATTTTTGCATGAAGATGGCAAAAAATCAGACCTATGATGACAACATTCCAGTGAATTTATATCATCATTATTTAAACAGTTGGCATCTTTGCTTGAATCTGCAGTATTTTCGGAAGTGGCTTGCTTTAACTTACAGTCACTCTCCTCTGTATGCAGAAGAAAGGATTTGGGACTAGCTTGAAGAGCGTTTTCTTTAACTGATATTTTAGGTATGACTGAATCAAACTCAGAATCTTGAGTATTATCTGATAAGTCTTTCAGTAAAAGAGTTTGAGGCGCAAAACAGCTTTCATTGAGATTAGTTTGGCAGATCATATTGTGAATTTTATACTGTTCTTCTGATGTTTTCATGCATAAAACAAGTTTTTTTTCTGTAGTTTGTTCTCCACGGTCAGTGGACAGGAATGAGCAGTTTAAAAGTGTGCATTTAGTCACTGAACAGCAAACAGGGGACGGTCTCTCTGTTGCAGTTAAAAACTCCGGAACCAGACCAAGGAAAGCTTGGTTACCTGCACAGTCTGTAGCATTATCTTTAATGTCCAAATCTGTAGGTGAATTTGCAGGTGTATGACAAACTAATTTGTTGAGGTGCAACAATGAGGGGTCAAATATGGTTTTGGTATATTCTTTACCGTCTAACTCAAGGTTCTGCTGATCAGAAACAATAGTACTATTTTCTTGATTAGACGAGTCTTCAGTGCAGATATTGTTTAACACATTGATAAACTGTTTTTGGTGGGGAGTACACAGTTTAACCATGAAATTTTCCAGTGTTAAGCTTGTCGCGTTGGGATTTCTGACTTTTTCTGTACTTGAAATGCTAGAAGAGAGGGAGAAGATGTAAGTTAGGAAATCATTCAAATGTGGCTGACCTCAGCAAAATGGGAATATACCTTTAAACAGATACAGACACCAGAAAATAAACTTTTTTTAATATCATAACATTATCTTTGAATGCTATTTATAATTTTCCCATTAAAGTATTTGCCCAATGCTTTTACATTACCTTTCTTACCCCTATGTTCCTCTATGATAACATTATAAAGTATAAGTATCACTTTAACACTTACTACGGAAAGAGAAAATTTAAATCTTCTAAGAACATTTTCCTCCACCTTCAGAACCTAATCAGTCAACCAGTTAGTATTTTGTTATAGAAAATACATACATACAGAAAAAGACACCTCATACACACAGTACCCTAGATGGAATTACACTGCCCTTGTTATCTCATAAAGTGAAAGTACTTTCACAAACTGCTTGTATCCTTTACTACTATGGCTTTAGTATTCATGTCAAATAAGACTTCTATGGTTTTGATTTAGAAATAATGACATTATTGTGCTTACCCTTAATACCATAGGCCTCTGTTACTAATGGGGCAAATCTCTTGGCATAAATTCCGTTTAATAAAATTAAAAATAAAGACGGGACATTGTCTTGTTTTGTCATTTTAAACTTAGAAAAAGTAGTAGTCAGCATATAAATAAAAAGGGAAACGTTTCGAGCTACATACATGAAAGAATGTCTGGCAAATTAAAATCCTAAAGGGTATACTTTGTAAAAGAATTTAAAAAAACAGTAGGATAGCTGGGGGTGCCAATATGTTAGGCACCACCCCATTATAAAAAATTGCTTTCTAACGTAGAATCATGATCTTCACAAGGTTCCCTTTACAACTATCTAGGCATGTGATTGCACAGTACAATGAAATCTGAAAATTATATTAAGGTGTGCATGCTCAAGTCCATGTATCTGAAGAAGCTGCAAATGATCCCCAAGAAATATGTGTAAATCTGTGTAGTGATGCAGCAATTAACTAGAACGCCCTGGACTAGCGATATATCTATAGATATATCTATCTATCTATCTATCTCTATATATCTATATCTATCTATCTATATATATCTATATATATATATCTATATACAGTGGTGTGCAAATCTATTTGCCCCCTTCCCGATTTCTTATTCTTTTGCATGTTTGTCACACTTAAATGTTTCTGCTCATCGAAAACCGTTAACTATTAGTCAAAGATAACATAATTGAACACAAAATGCAGGTTTTAAATGAAGGTTTACGTTATTAAGGGAGAAAAAAAACTCCAAATCTACATGGGCCTGTGTGAAAAAGTGATTGCCTCCCTTGTTAAAAAAACTTAACTGTGGTTTATCACACCTGAGTTCAATTTCAAAGGTTATAAAGCCATTTCTAAAGCTTTGGGACTCCAGCGAACCACAGTGAGAGCCATTATCCACAAATGGCAAAAACATGGAACAGTGGTGAACCTTCCCAGGAGTGGCCGGCCGACCAAAATTACCCCAAGAGCGCAGAGACAACTCATCCGAGAGGCCACAAAAGACCCCAGGACAACATCTAAAGAACTGCAGGCCTCACTTGCCTCAATTAAGGTCAGTGTTCACGACTCCACCATAAGAAAGAGACTGGGCAAAAACGGCCTGCATGGCAGATTTCCAAGGCGCAAACCACTTTTAAGCAAAAAGAACATTAAGGCTCGTCTCAAATTTTGCTAAAAAACATCTCAATGATTGCCAAGACTTTTGGGAAAATACCTTGTGGGCCAACGAGACAAAAGTTGAACTTTTTGGAAGGTGCGCGTCCCGTTACATCTGGCGTAAAAGTAACACAGCATTTCAGAAAAAGAACATCATACCAACAGTAAAATATGGTGGTGGTAGTGTGATGGTCTGGGGTTGTTTTGCTGCTTCAGGACCTGGAAGACTTGCTGTGATAGATGGAACCATGAATTCTACTGTCTACCAAAAAATCCTGAAGGAGAATGTCCGGCCATCTGTTCGTCAACTCAAGCTGAAGCGATCTTGGGTGCTGCAGCAGGACAATGACCCAAAAAACACCAGCAAATCCACCTCTGAATGGCTGAAGAAAAACAAAATGAAGACTTTGGAGTGGCCTAGTCAAAGTCCTGACCTGAATCCTATTGAGATGTTGTGGCATGACCTTAAAAAGGCGGTTCATGCTAGAAAACCCTCAAATAAAGCTGAATTACAACAATTCTGCAAAGATGAGTGGGACAAAATTCCTCCAGAGCGCTGTAAAATACTCGTTGCAAGTTATCGCAAACACTTGATTGCAGTTATTGCTGCTAACGGTGGCCCAACCAGTTGTTAGGTTCAGGGGGCAATTACTTTTTCACACATGAAAATGTAGATTTGGATTTCTTTTCTCCCTAAATAATAAAACCCCTCATTTAAAAACTGCATTTTGTGTTTACCTGTGTTATCTTTGACTAATAGTTAAATGTGTTTGATGATCAGAAACATTTTGTGTGACAAACATGCAAAAGAATAAGAAATCAGGAAGGGGGCAAATAGTTTTGCACACCACTGTATCTATCTATCTATCTATCTATATCTATATTTTTTTTTTTTTTTACAAACAGAAGTACTGTTTAATGGAAACAATAGTAATTTAATTAATTGTGGGCGCTGAACATTTGGGCACCGCCAGAGTGTTAATTTCTCTTGACCGTTAACACAAGCTTCAAATTAACAAACACGTCTCTAAAATATTTAATTCATGCAGGAGTCAGCTTTAGATACATCATTGATATGTGCTCCATTAGCTTAAAGGGCTTCTGTCATGATTTTTATGGAGTCGTTTTTATTTCTAAATAACACTGTTTACACTGTAAATAATTCACTCTACCATAAAAGATTCCATTTTTTAACCAATAAGTGTATTTTTTTTTAGTTGTAATATTGGTGTGTAGGCAGCCATTTCAGGCCATTTTGCCTGGTCATGAGCTTTCTCCTACTCGATGTAACTGAAGGAGTCAATGTCTATGCTCTATGTCAGATTTTAAGCAGAAGTCTGCTGGAGCAGCACTATTAACGGATGCGTTCTGAAAAGAAAAAAAAGTTTTCCCATGACGGGATCGTTTTAAAAGATTAAATTTTCAAGAAAGCTCCTCTTAAATAGCACTTTCTATTATTTGTATGGTAAATGATGACCATTCAACACTAAGAGATAGTTAAAACTACACCAATTTCAAAGAGTTAGTCAGTGAGGTATAAACAATTAAAATGTTGGTAAAGTGGCTTTTACAAAAGAAAATACAGAATCACACATTTTAATGTTCTACCATACATATGTTTATGTATGACGTCAGTAAATGCCAATAAAGAACACATTTTTGAAAATTTTTCACAACAAATTTATTAGAAGAATAGTGGTCTTGAAAAGTCTAGCATCCAGTGAGAACTACCATACACAACAATACAGCTGGGAATGTATTTTGTTTTAAAATGACATGGTCAAATAATACAAAGAACCATTAGAAATTTACACATGCACAACGACAGAATCAGCGCTTTCAACATACAATGCTTAAAAGAAAACAAAAAAAAAATGAACCACATGGATTTTTCAATTTAAAGTACTTATCACATACATTAAGACATATCTTAAGTCCAGTCAAAATCAGAACTGCATTAAAAAAAATTATGTAGTGCAATCAAAACAAAAAAAGTAATTGTGATCATAAGTGCTCTACTACATAAAGACATTGATCATAGCAAGAACAAAAAGCTCAAATCACAGTACAAAAAAAAATCTGTAAATAAATATAAACTACAGTACAAGAGAAATATTAAATTATACAATTCTGTCAAACTGTAAACAGTATATTGAAATGAGGTCAATAAGAGTAAAAGGGGTTCCTGTTTAATTTTTCATGATACGTTGATCAAAATGTGTTAGTAGTCATTGCATGCAGATATAATGTTAGCAAATAGGCTGGAGTGTTTTAAAGTTGGAAGATAATAAATAATTCTCTATATATTTTTTTTTTTTTTTTTTAAGAAAAAGCAAATTGATTGGCTAGAATAGATTAAAAAGTCCCACAGAACAATCACCAAAATTATACCACAACTAGAAAATCAATTTGTCAAGGCTAGAATTTAAATAAATCTACCTCCTTGAAATAAAATATTGTACAATTAAGTGGTGGGCTGTATATGCTTTAAATGGAAAAAAAACAGGAACCCCTATTCTATCTGTTCAGTAGTAATAACTGAATATACAGAATGCCACTATAAGTGTCTGAGGCACTGTGTGCTGAAGAGTTAATATGCAGCTTTTAAAATCCGTTTGGCTGAGTTATACCTGGATACCTGAAGTGAGTTTTAAACTTGACATTCATCAAGGATGTGCTACAAGCACGGCAAAAAAGAAAAAAAAAAAAAAAAAAAGGAAAACAGAAAAAAAAGTCACTGCTAAAAATAGAGTACGAGTACCTGAATAGTGTGAGATTAGTGAGTATACTGTCCCTGAGGGTTTACCCGGTGTGTACATTATGTTGAATTCCTAAGTTTTACATTGTAGACTGAAATCAGCAAAAGCAATCCCATATATTCCAAAAAAGCAGAGGTTACACACAGGCTAAAACATTTGTGTATTTTATACAAAAGGTTTCCATCCTAATAGCAGCTTGCTGCTAAAGATATACATCCCATTTATATTGGCAATACATGGGAGACAGATGAAACAACTCATTTTAAAAACTCCAAAAGCTGGCAAACTGCCCAATATTAAAGATCTGTAAATGCATTAAAATTACAATCAAATGTATCCAAGGGATCTAAATTCTTTTACAATTTCATATCTGGAGATTTCATGCTGGTATAGTATACCATTCAGTTTCTGCATCTCTGGAGGAGCACATGTTAAATATAAACATGCACCTAAAGTCAACTTTCCAAAAAATGTTAAAGGGATACTGTCATGGGAAAACATGTTTTTTTCAAAATGCATCAGTTAATAGTGCTGCTCCAGCAGAATTCTGAACTGAAATCCATTTTTAAAAATAGCAAACAGATTTTTTTATGTTAAATTTTGAAATCTGACATGGGGCTAGATATTTTGTCAATTTCCCAGCTGCCCCAGTCATGTGACTTGTGCCTGCACTTTAGGATGGAATTACTTTCTGGTAGGCTGTCATTTTTCCTTCTCAATGTAACTGAATAGACCGCAGTGGGACATGGGTTTTTCTATTGAGTGTTCTTACATCAACCAGGCAGCTGTTATCTTGTGTTAGGGAGTTGTTATCTGGTTACCTTCCTATTGTTCTGTTAGGCTGCTGGGGAGGGGGTGATATCACTCCAACTTGCAGTATAGCAGTAAAGAGTGATTGAAGTTTATAAGAGCAGAAGTCACATGACTTGGGGCAGCTGGGAAATTGACAATATGGCTGGCCCCATGTCAGATTTCAAAATGAAATATAAAAAAAATCTGTTTGCTCTTTTGAGAAATAGATTTCAATGCAGAATTCTGCTGGAGCAGCACTATTAACTGATGCATTTTGAAAAAAAAAAAAAAGTTTTTTTCCCATGACAGTATCCCTTTAAAGTTAAATCAATCAGGATTTCATAAATAATTTCAACACTAAATTATTTGTAGAAATAATAAAGTATCTTGCGTTAATTCACCTTATAGTTTAATTGGGATAGTAATTAGATGGATTAATGGAGCACAGATTACAGCACCTACATTCCAATAGAAAAAAAATCTAAATAAAAGCTAGTGCTGTAACAGAAAAAGTGCTAATAAGCCCTTCTCTCTAACAGAGCTGCAAAGTGCTGTCTAAAATATTAATGGATTCCTTGAGTCTGTCTTACTTGCTGCTAGACTTTTAGAAACAAAGACGTGTTTTTAAAGGATTATTACAGCAGAAAAGGAAAAGTTCCTGTAGTATCAAAAGAATTATGCATTTTAAGACGATTTGAAATGAAAGACTTAGAACAAAGCTACCCAAAAAATGTTATGGTGGGGCACTTAAGAGGTCCATTTATCAAAGGTCAAATTCGAATTCATCTGGATTTTTTTCAATTCAAATATACTCACAAATCGACGGAGGTTATTTAAGAAAAAATTTGAATGTCTAATATTTTATCGAATGGTTCCGACCCGAAAATTTTAACTGTATTCGATCTGTATGAATCGAGTTTCTCTCCCGAAAAAAAACCTTGAATGTCAGGAAGGCTATTAACATCTCCAAATGACTCAACAACATCTGCCACGGACTTGTAAATGAACTTGGCAGATTTCAGGTGGTGAATATTCAAATAAGGACCGTTTCAATGGTCGAGGTGCGTTAAACCTCACATTTAAGGTGCGTTAAACCTTTAATTTACATTCAAATAGGGGGATTAAAATTTGAAAGTGTGAATTGTGACTCAAAAATTCGACTTTACTATTTGACCCTTGATAAATCTGCCAGTTAATATTTCTGGGCTTCTGCAGGGCAGGATTCATTAAAATGGTTACTTGCACAAAATGACACTGCATCTGCCCCCAGGGCCTTAAATTGGATAGCACTGATGTAGGGGTTGTACAAATTGGGGGGTATCCATTCATAGTTGAGATTTTGGAGCTCGAGCACAAAGAAAAACAAACCAAGTGCTATACTTATGGTGAACAGAACATGGCCACAAAACAAATGTAGTGCCTTTATCATATGAAAATTTACAATGATTTTTTTTTTTTATATATACATCTGATACTAACACACTGTTATTTGTTGAAGCCAAACAAATTTACGATACGTATAACCCCTGCATTCATTGGTCAGTTGAAATGCCTGTATGTACATGCCCCCGGAAAAGAGGTTGTTAACGCTTGCACTTATTTGCATGTATCTAATGCTTCGATCTTATGGATACGGTCTATAAGTCAAACATAGGATATAAGAGGATTGCATGAAAGGTTTGTGCCATGCCAACAGAAAATAATTTTTCATACATCAATAAAGTTAACAATTACTACCAATGCAATATTTGGCTGACAATTGTAAGCACATCTACTAGCCTTTTCCCCTATTGGTGGAAAGCTTAAAACTAGGAAGGGAGTATTATGAAACTACTAATTAGAACATAGATAAATGGATGCATTAATTGTTAAAAAACTGGACATTTCAGTGACACAGTAATACATTCCCCCTGCCTGCATATGGCTGTCATAAACGGCTTTATTAAAATTGCACTGCTCTCCCTTAACAAAAAAAGACTAACGCCATTGCTTGTCTCCTCAACCTAAACCTAATTTAAAAGTCTAAAAATAAGTTCAACTTTGAGGTATGGATTTTTTTTCTGTACACAAAAATAACTCCATTTAGTGATTAAAAAAAAGTGACACTGCACTGGACAAAAGTTATATACAGAGGCCTAACCGATCACTGGTCTTTTCAGTGAAAGGATGTAGAAACAGCTCATGGTGCATGGCATTTTTCTTTTTTTTTTTTATAGAAAAAGGTACAATCATTACAAGGTAAAACTATCTCTTAAAAACCAGACTATTGAATAGGACAGGATTATTACAATAGCAATTTTGCCAGTGACAGATGTTTAGAGGGTTTTAACAGATTTACACTGTAAATATTTAAGCATTTTCTAGAGGTAGCCAGGTTCATTGCTTAAGTCTGGCTTGTTAAAGTGGGCACAACAAAAAGTTTCAAACTATTTTCAAGTTGACCATGTTTTGGTATATTATGGCTCACAGTTAATTATTAACATTTCTATTTTTGCTAGTATTTTGCATATCTTCAGTCATAATCCTGCTCAAATACCTATAAATCACAGAAAATACTAGCTCACCATTTTCTAAAATTAGGCTAAATTTACAGCATTAGAGTTCAAGTAATCACACAACTTAAAATTCTCATTTGGAATTGTGCACTTGCATACTTGCAAACTAAACTGGAAATGAATGGTGAAACCAATCAAGCCTTTAACATCTCGTGGACTGATCTCTGTGATTAATTACAAACACTTTGGGAAAAATGCAAGCAACATGGGGAGGAAAGGTACACAACCAATAGAAACAAGTGAATTAAATACAAAAGCATTGAAGCAGAAGGTATGCTTAACTTAGAATTTAGCATTAAGAAGGTGCACCTGAATAGTATAGTGAAACTTTACAAAATCTACAAGATAAAATATAAATCTTTTTTTTGAAATCATCAGCAGCTTTGTTTTAAAAGGTTTATGAAATATTTAAGCGACCACTAATCTTAACCATGCCTCACACAACAGTAATGGCTATTTTGGATTGCAGTAAGCAATTTAATTAGTGCTTGCTACGTAATTTAAGCTTAGGAATTTTTTTTTACAAGTGACCTTTGGAGAAAATGCTGTTACTTGTTCAAAAAGTTCTGTTAAGGGATAACCACATTACCTGAAAGTCACAGATTTTTAGTGGAATGTTTTAAACATTTCAGACATGACTATACAATCTTCAGGTCTCAGGGATTTACAGCTAAGGTGGTTGTTGTTTAAAGTTTTCTAAAAAATAAAAACTCTTACAACAAAACAAGGTGCAATAAATTTTTACAGACCTAATCTAGAATATAAGTACTACACATTAATGCAGAAGTTAAAAACCATTAAAGGCTAGGCACACCATTCAATGTTGCTTGATTGTCACCCTATAAATTAGAAAAAAAAAATTCTAAGGTTTATGGCACCCAAGGTACCCGTTTTGAAACACTGGCAGAAACACTGGCGAAAACAGATGGTCCTGAAATAGCAAATACATGCTACGTCCATCCGAAAACCCGCACTGCTGTGTCTTTAAAGTTGTCATTTCTATTTCAGCCAAAAGAAGTGATTTGTACAGATTTATTTTCGGCTACTTGTAGAAGTAGTAATGTGCCTTAAGCATCACAGCCCTAATGTTTAAATTGTTTGTCTCACAAAGCATGGCGGAGCCTTCTCCCAAATTAAATATTTACGCATGGTTTTAGCTAGCAATGTAGACTGAATGAAGTTGATCTTGTAAGTCTGCTGCTTGTAGTATTTGGATATTACATTTTGAGTGTTAAACTAGCTCACATCATCATCTGTAATCAAGGTCAAAAAATGACTAGCCAGCTTTGCTGACTATTTGTCAAATACAATTTTTTTCAATTCATGCTGTCAGCACCTTCCAAATTGTTGGGTAAACTTACAGAAGAAGGGAAAGTTGCAGGACTTGTACGCAACATACCTTACAGAAGATGTTTGTGGCATATCACAGGGCTTAAATTTAGTCTGAAGAAGAAATTCTATTAAAGGGCCACAGTATCCCTTTAAAAAAAAGTTCTATATACACCCGTGTTCAACATGAACCCAATGAATAGGACACGTGTTGAAAATGCATTCTGCGTATTGTTTTAATTAAACCAATGCAGAATTGTGACACTGAAACCCACCTTCATTTTACACTTGACCCCACCCTCCTTGGTTCTTCAACGCAATTGTGGGAGGAGAATGTAGATAATACAATTTGCCTCTTGCATAATGAACCTTGATTCTAGGGGGTAGGATTTGTAGGTGGCACAGAATACTAGAACAGGGGCAAAGAATAAATTAAATATGTATTAAATACTAATATTTGTTTTTTTAATTTAAAAAGAGGCAGAATATATAAGAGGCACTATATATCTGTCTCATGATAAATACAGAAGAATATTGAACATAGGGTGAATCAATTCCAAGTGCTTTATACAAAGGTATATATATGGCTGCATCACCACCTTATTTTAATTGTGGAAAATGGAAATTCCAATGAATTTACACGTTCTATATATTTTTAGGACTGGTTGACATACTTATACTAAAAAAAATTATAGAATTAATATCTAAGCACAATGGTGTACCTATCCTTTAATCATTAAGGGGTAAAAATGCTTACAGAACATTTAAAAATCATGAAAACTATTCTTAAAGGATAATAAACCCTTGTTTTAATTATTCTTACAGCTCAACTTAATTAACGTATTAGTTATGCTGCATAGTATCACTGTACATTGTTCATGATCAGGAATAAAACTAATCTCAGAACGACATATAAAGTTTGGAAGTTGGTTTTATAGCATGGGCAGGAGATGGCGAAGTTATAGTTACGAAAACTTTTTATTCAGACAAACATGGGACATGTGGGTGTGTGTTAACCTGACTATTCTGCACAGAACATACAGCAATTTAAGAGCAATGCTTTCTACAACATGAAGGGTACTCTGTAGACGTAGAAGACCAATTCTTGTGTAAAACACAGTAGAATAATGCATCTGCAGCTAGGAGACTCACTGCTTAAGCTTCACATCTTCAAACTGCATATTTTTTCAAGAGTAGCAGGTCTATTCACTAACACCATCCATTATCCTCGCAGCTCATCTAGGTGTATATTGGCCCCAGTGGCCATATTCTAAATTGACGCTAACCCAACAGTTGTAACTGTAAATATTCATAGTATAACATGTTTAGGTAAATCTGTAAAATACAAGGCAAACATGACAGTGCACAGGAGTTCAAAGTTAGTGGCTACTGTTCATAAATGCCCTAGCTTTCAGGTGACATGCCAATACCAAATAACTAGTTATGCTTCCAATGGGGCTTATCTGGACGTAAAAATATTTGTGTTTAATCACCTTACAGTCTAAGTGCACAAACATTTCCCTGACCTGCAGTAGAAGAGGCAAAGTATAAAAACATTCTCTTTCCTGGGAACTGTGCTTCCTCCTGAGAAACAGCTATCCTAATATAATTGTCTTAAGAAAGTGGGAATTAACCACAATTGAAAGATTTAAGTCTGCTACCCGCAATTACCTTTTCTCTCGGAATGCTCCTCCCCACAGACTGAAATGAGCTGTTTGGAGTTGTCCTCATTCAACCAAGCTTGAAATGGCTAAATTAAACTGTGTATTGAACTGTGGGACAAACAAGTGGATTGCAAAAAGGGCAGGAGTTCAGGTTCCTGACCGGCATACTATTTATACAGACCATGTCAGATGCTGTCAAAACAAAAGCTTCAGTATAACAAAGCACATGGACAGACGTGCAGGCAACAGTCCTAAAAATTTTATTAAGTGATTGCACCTGAGGAAGGGAACCACATCGAAAGCTTGTGCACCTTGATCTGTCTGTGTGCCCTGTCCATTACGGAAGATTTTGGGTGAAACCCCACATGTGCAATGGGGCATACAGAAAAACTGCAGATAAATATGAAGTGGGATTCAGCCCTTGTCAGCTGAAAACTTTACCTGAGATGACTCCATATGGAACAAGTCATGTTATTCAGTTGAAAGAATGAAAAGGCAGCAATGATAATTGATATAAGGTCAAAAAGCACTAAGATGTAGTTTGCACTAGGCATTATGTCCCTTTAAAAAAAATCCATATTGATGTTCACCCAACAAAAATAAAATCACATTTTTTGAAGAGTAAATTTGTAGTAATCAGTTCTGCTATTTAAACCCTCCAAAATCCTAAAATTCCTTCTAGAACATTCTTTTGAAAAGAGAAAATGCTCAAGCAAGAGCAAACGAATTGAAAAAAACAAAAAAATAAAAACATAGCAATACAAAACTTTGAGGTTCATGTAGTGCTTCCCCTGAAGACAGACAAAGTGGGTACTCTAACAATAGGTAGCCCAACAAACAATTCATTAAACTGCACTTCTGGCTCTTATCCATTATTTCTTTAAGCAAGAAAACTAGTGTTTCAATCAATAAGCATACTTCACTCTTAAAACGTTAATTATGAGGTTGTACTGTTTAGAAACTTGAGCTGAAAAATATATCACAGTAGTTATAGTTGTAAGACTCCCTTTAAAACAGATCACATAAGAAAACCCACACAGCTTAAACAAAAAGAAAAAAAACCTGCACAAGAAAGAAAAAATAAAAACATAAAACCAGTGTTATCTTTTAATATGGCGTGCTGTGTGTAAACTAACTTTTCCTGAATCAAAAATGAGCTAGTCTTCTGAGTAAGGCTACTTGCTCTGAGGTGAACAGGAAACTCCATTTTCTCCCGTACAATTACTGTAAAGGTAGTGTTGTTATAGAACTGAAAAAGCTTTAAGGTAGTGTTCAAATCTTCATCCCTGAACCCAAGTTGGCAATTAGGAGCCAAGTGTGATGTCTCTTGTAAAAGATGCATTTTAAAAAAAATATATATAGTGTTTTTAATTCGTTCAACTTCTATTTCAACTAAAGTGAGCCCAGAATGGCTCCACTTTACAAGAGTGTGTTTTGCATGGTTCTTGCTGGAGTGTCATAAGCAACTCCATCACAATGCTTCTTTCTTATCCTTTCACAATGTGCCAGGACAGAGATCACCTTATTCAGGAATTTCTAAGTATATGAAATGTAAAGCTTGAGAATAATACACTTACTTGTAGCCTGCCAAATAATGCCATACAGGGGTTTCCCAACCCCCACTCAATTTGTGCTCTATGCACACTATCATTCTCAACTAAAGCCATTTTATTTGCAGTCCCTGAAAAATTGTAGCAACCTCCACATTGTTTTTGTTTTGGAAGTACAATCCGTATTTCAGACAATTTTGGCATAAACACGTAAACGTGCATGGTTTTAGACTTCTCTTTTTTTTCCTAAATATGGGTTCAAATGTCGATGTAAATCCTGAAACGGAGTTAAGTTAAAGTGGACATGTGTTCAAGAGTTAAAAGTAGATAAGAACACCATACATGCAGGCTCAATAGGAGAGTCCACGTTTACATGTACAGGTTTTCTTGCTGAGGTAACAATTTTCTAAGTGATAGAAAAGCATGCGTAAAGGCCGGGAGAAAAAAAATAAATCAAAATGAAAATCAATATTTCAGGGTTGTACTGGGCTTGGAAATTTAAATTTTTGCATGATTTTGAGCACTTCCTCTGCACCTGTCTCGTTGCTCTTTTAATTACATCAATATATGAAAACTTCCAATGAGTTTCACAGTTGAGAATAACAGGTGTTATGTGTACTATTTTCTAAAGCACAAGTGCTTGCCCAGTTTTGTCACAACACATTTTTTAAAAAAAAAAGAGTTGGCACTCTACTGCATGCCGATTAATCTTTAGATTCATTTGTACTTTGAGGAACCTCCATCTCATCTGGAGGATCCAGTTCACATTTTACTGTGTCCTGATCCTCCAACTTCATTAATTTCATCTTTTTCTTTGGAGGATTTTTTAATGTGCCTAGCCTCTCTTTCACTTTGTATTCCAGTGTACTATGAGGAATGCCATAAATACTTTGCGCTTTTGACACACTCATTTTCCCATTCATGACAACTGCAATTGCTTCCTCCAATATCTCACTGTTATACTGTCTGTACCGCCCTCTTTTTTTTCTGGGTTGCTTAGAGCCAGGGTCTCCTTCTTGATCTGAGGTTGGATATGGCTGTCCAGAGGTAGACTGCTCGACATCTGAGCTCCAAGAATCCGCTGTAGTATCCAATAAACTTCTCCTATTTTGCTTTGGAAGGATCGTTCTCAATTTTTTGCTAAGTGCGCTCTCCGTTTGTGAACCCATTACCAAAGAGTTATAGTTAAATAGATCCCCAGCGCGGGACTCCCATGAAAGGTCCATGCCACGAACTTGTGGAATTTTTAAATCAACTGGAGAAGAAAGGCCCATTTCCTTTTTTATATCATGCTTATTTTGAACGGTTTTCGGAAATGCATTTGCATTTTCGGTGAGAAAGGGCAGGTCACTGATGTTGCGAAGTGCACCATTACCCCTATATTTCATGCGGCCAAAATTAAGTTCATAGTGCGGCTTGGCCCAAGAAGCTTCCCTGGATAGGATCAAGTGCTGTCCATGATTTTGGAGTCCCGGTGAACCATGACTGGCAGCAGTGGAAAATGGTTTCCTGCTTAGAAGTTCCTCACTAATCTGAAGGGAGCGAGCCAATGGCACTTTTATAGGCGTGTGGCCATAACTTTCCCTGGTTCGATCCACCAAACTTCTTGGAGGCACCCCATCACCACTCCGTTGAAGTCCATCTGGATGGTGCTGGCCGGGTCTCCCGGGACGCCTAATTGGATGGAAGGAAACTGATGTGAGCAGAACTTGCACAGGTAGGGAGGGATGGGTGAAGGGGCCACTCCTTTATTAGAAGGCCTTGCTTGGGTAACATCACTTTTTGTCTATTAATGTTTTTGTCTCGGCATCAGTGTCACTTAAAAGTTCACAGAAAAAGAAAATGTTGGGCAACAAAAACATAAAAAGCTGTCTGTGTTGATCTTTGGCTGGGTTCACAAATTCTCGCAGCGGGAAAAAAAAGTCTTGCGCAACAGTCTGTAAATGGTACCTTAGTTATCAATTAGAAGGTAGTAGTCAATTCCTTTATGTGTAGACAGAATTACTTATTGTGACGTTACCACTAAACAAGTACAATAATAAAAGAGTAAGCCACTTGGAACAAAGAATTCTCTTTATTTATGGTTAGCAGTATTGGCTGATCATATGTGAATGTAGAGGGATTAAGCACAAAATTTTTTTTTTTTAAAGATAGCGTATGTCCATGGAAATTGTGAAAATTTGACCTTATCTTATTTTTAGACATATATTTAGACCATTTTCTTTTCAACGTGGCAGGCTTTAGTAGGTATGGCAGAAAGCTAGACTTGAATGATTTTCAGATTATTCACAGAAAGCAGTTAAATTTATCTAGGAATTAAAAATGTTATTTTCAGGAAGACTTAAGCAGTTTGATGCCTACTGTATGATAAGCCTACTGTACTATAACTGTATGTGACTATAGTCATATGTTGTAATAAATGGCACCAAGTTTGTCCGTGTACAGTAACTAACAACAACCAATGACATTCACATTTATATAGGTGACAAGTAAACGCACCCTGCCGATTGGTTTGCCAATGGTACTGTACCCGAGCAAGTCATGTTTTTTATTACATAATCCCATAACAGTCAAATGTTCAATTGAACAGTTGACAATCTAAAGGTTAGATGTAACTTTTAGATCCATATCCATAAGTAAAAGTTAGTTTTAAAAAGCAATTTGTGACTAGCATTGGGAAACAGACTCCTTCCTGCTTTTAAATGGGAATCACTGACCCCATCTATAAGAACAAATGCTCTGTAAGACTACACATTAGTATAGATACTTAATTTGGAACCTAGCAACCAGATTGTTGAAATTTCAAACTGGAGAGCTGCTAAATAATGCAAAAAACACTGCAAATTTTTTACAATATCACTCTCTTCATAATGCTAAGCTTTAATGTAAATACAAAAAACTATATGTGATGTAAAAATCTAGCTATACACAGAAAAATGAGTAAGTTGAGTAAGGTAGCAAAATGGGAGGAACACAATAAAAGGCCTTTTGCAGACCTTTCATAAAAAAGAACAAAAATGTTTTTTAAACACCCAGATATTAGGGGTTCAGGCCACTGGTTTGGTCCCTTAAATTGTTCAGAAAGCTATGGACTCAGTATGAAAGTAGCACTAAGCTGCCAGCTAAGTAAAACTAACTGCTATTCACAGGCCTTAGCAAAAGATTGCTAGATAAAACAAACAGGTTTGTATGGACTAATGTAAAGCTGGCCAAAAATGCACAGACTGGTTAAAACAGTTTGTGTGCCTAATCATTTAGTATGTTTTTGGGGTGGTAGATAGACTGCCCAGCAATCAATCACAGAAAATCTCCATGAGGACCCCCACGAAAAAACACAGACTTGGCAACCCATGTTGTACAATATCAAACCATCTGGACCATAAGCTAATCAGTAGAATATCCCCAAGGCCGTCTGGTGTATCGCCATCTTAAGACTTGCCCTAAACATGTCTGCAAATAAGCCAACAGTCTTTACCTTGCTTGGTAGCGTGCTACTCCTAGAACAAGTAACATCCTGTATTCGTGATACATGGGCTGACCCAAAACCAGTGGGCCGGGTGTATTCGGGTTAGGGATGCACCAAATCCAGGATTCGGTTTGGGAATCTGCCAGTATTCAGCCTTTATCAGCAGGATACGGATTCGGCCGAATCCCTGTGTCAGCCGAACCAAATCCTAATTTGCATATGCAAATTAGGGGTGGGGAGGGAAATTGGATGACTTTTTGTCACAAAACAGGGAAGTAAAAAATGTTTTTTCCTTTCCCACCCCTAATTTGCTTATGCAAATTAGGATTCGGAATTTGGCCGTATCTTTCGTAAAGGATTCGGGGGTCCGGCCGAATCCAAAAAAATGGATATCCCGAATTCGGGTCGACTACAGCACAAAGTTTGTGGGCCGCGGGTGGAGACAGGTTAAAGTTCAGCCCGCAACCACTCATGGTAAATATGAGACCAAATGGTAAACCTACACTTAGTTTCTTTGGGTGCAAAAAGAATAGCAAATATTGAACATTATTTTTAAAAGAATGGAGTAAAAATATGATTTAATGAATACAGCAACAGGATGATTTATAGAAAAATGTGAAGCCTAAAATTAAAATAGAGAGAATAGAGAGATGAATGCCCACACTATGAAGGGTTGAAGCTGTAATCACTTTAATGTTTTGCAGCAATGATTAAAGCTGTGCAGACAGAATGAAATGTAACATGCAATATTTCTTACCCATTCCCTATAGCATTTGAGGTACTTGGAGAAGTGCTTGAAGTCGTGCTTCCAGAACGAGGGCTTTTCTTAGTGGATAGGTCCAGCACTCCCTCTTCTACAATGCAAGTAAATAAAAATTCAAGTGGTGAGTTGAGAACAATATCTTCTTTAAAAGACCATACAGGATATATTGTAGCACGAGAGGTAAAATACATTTGCACATTATATTTTCCATTCATAAGTTTTCTTAACTGTAGTTCACTTTAAGTATGATATAAATGTGCTAATTCTTGGCCACCTTTCAAATGGTCTTCAATTACCCTATGCTTTACAGATTTTAAATATGGGTGGGGTCAACTATTGCTGTGGGATACAATTGTATTGTCACTTTTACTATTTATTTTTTTATTGAAGCCCTTTCTTATTCATACTCCAGATTCTCATTCAGACCACTGGTTATAATGGTAAATGACACCCTAAGAGCCAGACAGCTAATGAAATGTCAAACTATAGAGATGCAGAACAAAAAGCCAAACCTGCGCCACACATAATCAAGTACAATTATTAATTATCTCAGAATATCACTGTCTACATCATAGTGAAATGTTTACGGTTTCAGTCTTGCCTAAAGGGGCCATATTCACCACAAGCTCAATGAATAGGACTACTGCTCACAAAACAAAAGGCAAAAGTCATAAAGGCACAATTGAAGGGGGTTGTATACTGGTAAAGAGCAAAAATGGAGTAGCTTCAAGTTCCCTGTTTGGCTCAAAGGCAAATTATCCTACTTAAAACAAGCCTTATTGACTAAACTCATGTTGAACAATGGGTTATACTGCCATTTTAAAGGAATTGTTCAGTTTAAAAATAAAAACTGGGTAAATAGATAGGCTGTGGAAAATAAAAAATGTTTCTAATATAGTTAGTTAGCCAAAAATGTAATGTATAAAGGCTGGAGTGAGAGGATGTGTAACATAATAGCCAGAACACTACTTCCTGCTTTTCAGCTCTCTTGGTTTACACTGACTGGTTACCAGGCAGTAACCAATCAATGTCTTGAGGGGGGCCACATGGGCCATATCTGTTGCTTTTGAATCTGAGCTGAATGTGGAGGATCAATTGCAAACTCACTGAACAGTTATGTACCACGTGGTCCACCTTCAAGTCTCTGCCTAACTCAGAGTTATAGAGCTGAAAAGCAAGAAGTAGTGTTCTGGCTATTATGTTAGACATCCAGTCACTCTAGCCTTTATACATTACATTTTTGGTTAACTATATTAGAAACATTTTTTATTTTGCAAAGCCTATCTATTTACCCAGTTTTTATTTTCACACTGAACTGTTCCTTTAAGATGACACTGTTTTCTAGACCTTATCAACAACCCAAGTCTGAAGAGTCAATACTCTTATAGCCAATGGGAAGTTTGGTCT
Organism: Xenopus petersii; assembly: GCA_038501925.1. Taxonomy (NCBI): domain Eukaryota; kingdom Metazoa; phylum Chordata; class Amphibia; order Anura; family Pipidae; genus Xenopus; species Xenopus petersii. The sequence continues at coordinate 112,468,281 of CM076684.1, forward strand.
AGCGCTGGACTCTTTCTCCAATTATGCTCCTACGGCAGCAATTAGGAGGTCTAGAGGGTAGGACCATTAATACTTGTTTAAGATGAGTGAAAAGACTGAAGAATCAATGACGAACTTGCAAGCCACATGCCTTATAGTTTGGGTAACGCTACACAGATATTGTGCTTAGTTTAATGTTGTTGATAATATTTTATACAAAGCTTCTGAAGCTTGGATTGAGAACTATGCTATATTTGGTGGTGCGCAATGAAACCCTTGTACAAGCAAGAAAGTGGCTGTGCAGCACCTCCTAAAATAGTCCTAAGAGCCGGTTTGTTTATCCTGTGAAAAAGGGGTAACGGTTCTAGATATCAAGCATGTTCCAAGTTATTATAATTGCTTTACTAACAAATTGGTAACACCACATCTTGTCCATTAAAACTGGTTTATAACAAGATTTTGGGTCACAAAGCAGATTGCCAGACTTACTTTGGGTCCTCTGAGATAAAGAATGAGAAACGCTGATTACAAAGAAACACTAGCAGAAACAGCTATTTTTAAATGAATAGCTGAAGACGGTTGCATGGTTGACATGCTTATATTTAAGATGTAATACATTTTGCTGGGTTGATACTGACAATTTATAGAAGTATCAAGTGTGATACGTACTATTTTTAAGAGTCAAATGCTGAGTGTGCTTAAAGGGGTTGTTCACCTTTCAATTTTTTCAGTTCACTTGATTTCCAAAAAATAAAGACTTTTTTCCAATTGCATTACATTTTATGGCAACAAAAATTGAAGTTTAAAGTTTGATGTTCCTGTCTCTGATGTTTCAGTCTGGCAGCTCTATAATCCAGGCGCAGATACTGATAATTTGCTACATTAATTGATGCACTTCTCAGCAACATCTGTGGAATATTAGCAACTATTTGATCAATTATAACAGCTGCATTTAATGATGCGCAGCAGGGCCAAAGATAAGAAATATATCATTTAGAACAGGTTACTGAGCCAGTGTAATAGAATGCTGCTTAGAATTTGAAATTACAAAGGTTTTTTAAATAAATCTGTAAACAACTTGTAAACATAACTACTGAAAGCAGACTGTTCCTTTTTATTAAGTTGTGGCAATGGAAGCCAGCTGATTAAAAGATCTTTTAAGCAATATGTAAGGGTGACTTCTGCTACATTATTTCAAAAGACAGAGCCAGCAGAGCAGATGGAGAGAACAATTCTGCTTTTGGGTGGATTAACTATTATAAATAAGGTAAAAAGCATTGAAATTGTTTAATGAATGCTGAAGAGCACCACATTTCTATGTATTAGTCAAATTCTTTTTGGGTTTACATCACCATTAATACAGTCTACCTTCAGGGTATAAAGAATGTGTGCATAATTTATTTTGATCAGTGAATTATTACAGATTGCACACAACACAGTTAAGCTTGTTCCTATAAATACCTTGCTCACAAGCATCTTCAGAAAGGGACTTTTTAACAGTAAGGTCCAGTGGAGAATCTTGGTCAGCCATCAGAAGCTTGCTTAGCACTGGGTTCTGAGTAGTTGCAGGGGGAGGAGAGGTCTGTCCAGGTGATGGAGTCTGCAAGCTTTGGTTATTTGTGCTGTTGGGCTGACTGGAGTCCTGAGTACAGCTATTTTTTGAGGTATATTCAGCAGCAAACTGTCGTATCATTCGCTGCATGATCTCACGAGCAACTAAAGGAATACTGGGGTCCGAGACCCTAGGAGTATCTGCATTAAAAGGGAAAACACAACATTATTATTAATGGGAGGGAGAATAGCTAGGACTCAAAAAATTAAAAAGTCAACTTCTAGTTTACAAATTAAAATTCTGCACTTATACTACACAGAATGAGTCAACTCAGTTAATATCAAGGAAAGATCTGGCAGAAGCTTTACGTAAACATTATTACATTACAAACCATAATGTTCTGGCTGTAGTACATTTAAAACAGGCTTACTGCCACAGACTGCTTTATAAAAAGGCCACAGCTACTTAATAAAGCAACTACCAGGAATGAACATTACTCTACACTTTTAGTCAGCTCTATAACTTATTTTGACAAAAACCTGAGGTCATTTACATAACATGTAATACTTTCAATTTCTGTGGCCTTTATCATTTGCCTCTGGTTAAAAAACTTAAAACTTGTATAATTGGTAACCAAAACTGTCACTGAAGTATAAACATCTAGGATTTCTCAAATTCCACCTGTAACATGAAGGATGACTTTACTGTACCTGTTAGAATAAAGTAGGAATGCACCGAATCCAGGATTCGGTTCGGGATTCGGCCTTTTTCAGCAGGATTCGGACGAATCCTTCTGCCTGGCCTAACCGAATCCAACCCCTAAATTGCATATGCAAATTGGGGGCAGGGAGGGAATTTGTGTGACTTTTTGTCACAAAACAAGGAAGTAAAAATGTTTTCCCCATCCCTAATTTGCATATACAAATTAGGATTCAGTTCGGTGTTCGGGCAAATCTTTAGAGAAGGATTCGGGGGTTCGGCCGAATTGAAAATAGCGGATTTGGTGCATCCCTACAATAGAGCGCACCTGTACCTGAAATCAATCACCACTTTACAATACATATTAAAATATATACCTTTCTTATAAAAGACAGCATTGATGAACTCTTCAGCTTGTTTTTCTAGCCGAATAATTTTCAACTTTTCTTGTTTAAGTAAATTGTCTGGCCCCACATCAGTCACTGGCTTATGCAAATCAGCCAAGTGTTCCTAAAATAAGGGGGAAAAAAGTTATTTTAGTTAAACCCACCTTTAGAGGATGCAAAATGAGAAAGTAGAAGACCCACCAAATGTACCAAAACTTCAGTTACATACACCGTTCAAGTTCCTTGTATAGTGTATTAGTGTAGCCTCAGGTAGTAGCAATCTAAGTGCATCACTTGTGGGCTTAAATAATGACCATAATATAATTATGTTTAGGACTGCAGTTAGATTGGCTCCTTACAAGTCACGAAGCTTCAAATGTCAACAGAACTGACTGCATTAAGTTCATTAAACCAATAGCGCAAGAGGTAAAAGTTATATGAAAGCTCAATTCCTTTACCACTTAGGCAGTTGACAGATTACTCAGACAAGTTAACTCTTAAGAAGGACTTATTTCAAATAAAATTATAAACCAATTCATTACCTCAAGTACAGTTTAATAGACATTCATTAAATGTTACATATACAAAATATACAATTTCATACTATTGCTGCTGGAAGTTTATCACACTTTTTTGCCTTTGCATGCTGATGGTTCAGCAGAACCTGAAAAAAATAATCTTGACAATTATCCCTAAAAAAAGTTGCATTTCTACAGCCTATAGTTGGCCACAGATGTGCAGATTATTGCTTAAAGTCCGTGACAATCTTCTGACTTGCAATTAATATTTCATATTAATATAAAGTAGTAAAGAGAACAAATCACACAATGCTCTGGCCATTAATTGACAGACAGCAATAGTACAAAAGTTATGTCCGACAAATAAAAGTGACAATCTCCCATTGATATCATCAGATCCGTGCAGAGATCTTATTGTTAGCCGATATAAATCTTTTAACCTGTACAATTGACTGCCATGGTACAAAAATGTCAGGATACTACACACACTGTGAAAATCGTACGAACTGTGGTATAAGGGGTGAATTTGTGCTTTTCCTATCAAACCACAATACACATGGTTTTCCCATTACATTAGAAACCATTACAAAATAAAAAGAATGTGCTTTAAAAAGTTGCCTTTAGTGCCACTGTTCCTAAAAACTTGCTATTGCGTAACATCTATTCCACTTCCTGCAAACTGCTTTCCCAGGCTGTGCAGGACAGACAGCAATTCTCAGCACTTTTCACTGTAGCACACCAGCCAGATTTGGGGGGGGGGGGGGATGTCGAAATTGAAGCAATTTTGTAAACACATGACAATTGCACTCCTTATCCATCCAAACCAAGTATCCCAACTCAGCTACAGATGAAAAAGCATGGTCTAAATTGGCTAACATATCCTCAAGCGGGGAAGATATTATATAGTGAACAAAGTACCCCCTATTATAAAATATAAGGATATTATAAGTTACAGAGGAGTTCCATGACTATATAAAGAATGAGGCCAAAGGCAGTGTTTTTATACAGGTCATGGAACTTTAGAGATTGACTTCTAATATTCATATTTTGCAACAGGGGGGTACTTTATTTATTACAATATGCAAGTTTCAGTGAGTCTTGCGACAAAAATAAGCTCTGATTATAACCGATGACATCATTAAGCACCATTTATAAGGATATAATACACAATAGCCACAAATATCTTTGTAAATTATATCCTTATAAACGGTGAGTTCTGATGTCATTTCTGTCACATGACTCACTGAAATTTGTGTATTATAATAAAGTACCCCCAGTTGCAAATTATGAGGATATTAGAAGTTACCTCGGAGTTCCATGACCTGTATAAAAACACTCGGCCTTCGGCCTCGTGTTTTTATATGGTCATGAAACTCCTCTGTAACTTATAATATCCTTATAATTTACAAGAGGGGGTACTTTATTCACTATATAATTTAAAGGCGAGGAACTTGTGCCTATCCACTACTGGACTATTACAAAAAACATATTGCAAGCATAATGCATTATGTTAAGTACAGGGCTGCTTTTGTGCTCTACCTGGGTAAATGGGAATATATCACACACTATGAGGGAGTACCAGTCAACCTGTGGTCAAACATATTGGAAAATAAATTAATCATGCACAACTAAGCATTGCTAAACATTTGAGAACTACGTGAGGCACAATTCATTTCTTTTTTCAGATAATAGAGGAAAGTATCCACAGGTGCTAAACAAGAAGATGTCAATAGTTATTGAGATGGGAAGCAGTTTGAATGTTTATATGGTATATAATCACAGCTGGTGGTCTCAACAGACAATGGGAATTGAACTGGTTTTACTTTTTATATTAAAGGGGTTGTTTACCTTTGAGAACTTTTAGTATGGTGTAGAGAGTGATATTCTGGGACAATTTGCAATTGGTTTTCGTTTTTTATTATTTGTGGTTTGAGTTATTTAGCTTTTTATTCAGCAGCTCTTCGATTTGCATTATAAGCAATCTGGTTGCTAGGGTCCAAATTGCCCTGGTAACCATGCATTGATTTGAATAAGAGACTGGAATATGAATAGTAGAGGACCTCACTAGAAAGACGAGAAATCAAAATTAGCAATAACAATACATTTGTAGCCTTACAGAGCATTTGCTTTTTAGATGGGAATCAGTGACACCCATTTGAAAACTGGGAAGAGTCAGAGGGAAAATGCAAATAATTATAAAACTATAAAAAATAAAAACCAAAAGGAAAAGTTACTTAGAATTGGCCATTCTATTACATACTAAAAGTTTACTTAAAGGTGAACCACCCCTTTAAGAGTCTGTAGTATGCTCGTCTTTAATAACGAAAACATTTTTTATTCAATTTTAGAACTGGGACAGACTATGTTGTATTCCATAAAACAGTAATTTTTCTGCTTTTTGGTGCACTACATTTGCAACACATAAGTATAGCTGCTGCTCTCAAAAATCCTGACTGCCGCTAGTTAAAGGACCAGTAACATCAAATTGTTTTTTTTTTTTTAATTTGTTGGTTTAGAACGAAAAAAACCCACAAAGACAAATTAAACTTTTAAATCGCTAAGTCTTTATTAAGAAATAACTTGCCAAAACTCCGCTGGCGCTCCTCTTCAGAAAAGAGGACGATCCATCATGGGGCGCTCGATTTCTCCTCCCTGGCTCGCTCTTATAAGGAAGGCAGGGAAGAGAAATCGAGCGCCGTACGATGGATGGCCGAATCAAAATTTATGAAGAGAACCGCAAGTGGAGTTTCTGTAAGTTATTTCTTAAAAAAGACTTAGTGATTTAAAAGTTTAATTTGTCTTTGAGGTTTTTTTTCATTCTAAAAATTTTTTAAAAATGTTACTGGCCTTTAAATAACAAGCACTCCCTTTATAGGCTGATGGCAGGCAAGTCATGCATTACATTTTTCCTGCAGTAACTGTTGGTATTGAAAAGGAGGCATACACTTCCAACTTAATCTGTTGGCAGCTGATATCTGCTCGTGTATAGTGACTAGGGATGCACCGAATCCATTTTGGATTTTGGATTCGGCCAAATCCTTTGCAAAAGATTCAGCCGAATACCGAACCCACATGTACATATGCAAATTAGGGGTGGGAAGATGAACACATTTTTAACTTCCTTGTTTTGTGTCAAAAAGTCACGCGATTTGCCTCCCACCCCTAATTTGCATATGCAAATTAGGATTTGGATTTGGTTTGGCCTGGCAGAAGGATTTGGTCGAATCCGAATACTGCTGAAGAATTCCTGCACGGATCCCGACCCGAATCCAGGCCTTAAAACTACCATAAAAGGCTCAGGGAATGGCTTCCAACACACTCGGTGGAAGCAGTTCATTTCATTAGTACAGTGTAAAGCATATTTGTTCCTATGATAGTAATGCTATAAGTATAAAGAGTATGGGAAAGCCCAAAAACACAACATTTACCTATTGACTGTACAGGCAGTCAAAAAAATACCTGAAACCTTCTATGGAAATGGGCTATGGTACAGCACAATATTCAATAAATACCAGGGTCACCACCAGATTATGGCTATGGGCTACCCTTTCAGCTTTCAAAGTTACGTAAATAAAGAATTTAAGCAGGACTATTGAACGGTAGTATTTAGAAATAGAGTGCACTAAAACAACACAGAGAAATAAAAAAGAAAAAAAGCTAATGTGTTGTAAACCACAAAGCTTTTTACAGGCATGCCTCTATAATAATGCCAAGTACATGCATGTTGTGTAAATATTTTGAACTAAGCAGGTCCAGACCAAAGCCCTAAATGTTTCCTGCAGATAAAATCATTATTAACCCCAATAACTTAGATGGTGTAACTAAAGAAAGTACATCAGAACCTTCAACTCAAGAAGTCAAGAAGTTATAGGTGTCCCACTGCGGCACTGACTTATGTAATTACAATATTTTTTAATAAAAAAAAAAATCTTATTACCAAAGTTCAGGCAGGCCCTAAAATTACTTTTCTGTGGGACTTTCTTTAATATTAAAGGAGAACTAAACCATAAAAATGAATAGGGCTAAAAATGTCATGTTTTATATACTGAACTTATTCACCAGCCTAAAGTCTCAGCTTCTCAATAACAGCAATGATCCAGGACTTCAAACTTGTCACAAGGGGGTCACCATCTTGGAAGGTGTCTGTGACACTCACATGCTCAGTGGGCTCTGAGCAGCTGTTGAGAAGCTAAAGCTTAGGGGATGTTGCAAATTATTAAGCAGAAAATGATGGTGACAGCAGCACAGAGCATGTGCAGTGAATCAGCAGAAAAGAAGATGGGGAGCTACTGGGGCATCTTTGAAGACACAAATCTTGACTGTGAAAGGGATTTGGTTGCCTTGGGCTGGTACAGAAGCCCAAAACATAATATACAACATTTTTAGCTACTTAATTAGTTTAACTTTCCTTGTCCTTTAAGCAACTAAAATAAATATATAAATATATATATATATATATATATATATATATATATATATATATATATATATATATATATATATATATATATATATATATATATATATATATCCGGGGAGATTAGTCGCCCGGTGACAAAGCACCTCTTCTTCGGGTCGATTAATCTCCCTGAACTGCCTCCTGCCGGCTAGAATGTAAATCGATGGAGGGATGGCACTCAGATCGCTTCATTCTCCGAAGTCGCCCAAGTTTACATAGGGCGACTGTGGAAAATGAAGTGCTCCAAGTGCAACCCCGCCGGTGATTTACATTCTAGCCAGCGGGAGGATTAGTCGCCCCCGAAGAAGAGCGTGTGCCCTGACCCTTATAAATCGCAAACGTATGCAGCTTGATGATACGCATACAAGATATGGAGCAAACCTCCAAATGTTACTGCACTGTCCCTTAAGCTGGCCATAGACGCAAAGATCAGATCATACGAATCGAGGATTTGTACGATTTTTGGACCGTGTGTGGAGAGTCCCAACATTTTTCGTCCGACGGAGTTCAGACGTTTGGTCAATCAGACAGGTTAAAAGATTTGTCGGCTGCAGGTAATATCTCTGCATGTATTGCCATTCATACGATTTTCAGATGGAGAACATCACCAGCTTTGGTCGGACATAACTTTCGTATGATTGCTGTCAGGGGCAGAATATTGTCTGATCTGTTCTTTTGATCTCAATGGTTAGTGGCAGGTCAGGAAACGGGGAAGTCCAATCGTAAGATGATTCGTACGATCGGATCTTTGCGTCTATGGCCAGCTTTAGAGAGATTTATGTTGCAGTTGCACTAGATCTGGGCATATGGGGTTATTTTACGCTTATATAAATGCAATGCCCCTTTTCTACATAACTTACAAAGATGCACTAAATACATAATTTCTAAAATCAAACACAATCTTTATCAGAATAAGTGTAAATAAGTTTAACAAATATTTTAAGATTTTTTCAACAATGCAGGTGGTAGGCACTAGTTGGGAAACACTCTCCCTTGTGAACAGCTCCTCAGTGTAAGCAACCTGCAGATTTAAGGTGGCCATAGAGGCACAGATAATATCGTACGAAACAAATTTTCGTCCGATATTCGTTGCGTGTATGGTGGAAAAAGAGCCAACCGATATCGGCAGAAGACTTGGATATCAGTCGGCTCGTCGATCGGGCTGGACGGAAAATTTTGATCGGGTGCCTTTGAAGGGACCCAAACATCGCCCATTGTTAGTGCTGAATCATCAGATACACGTAGAATTCTATTGTTTCTTCCCGTATATCTACCTGTATATCTGCCGATTCAGCTCAACACGTGTGTATTGAAACGAACGATCTTTCTTGGAAAGATCTTTTCCAAGAAAGATCGTAATTGTTACGTCTATGGCCACCTTTAGACGTGAGCAAACAATTTACCAAGATATGCCACATAAACTAGAACTGTTACTTCATAGGACGAATAATAAACCATATCATTTGTGGTTAACAATCCCTCATATCCCTGCAAATTATAGTTTCAGATTCTAACACGACCTAAAACTATCAACGACCCATTCAAAATAACCAAACATCTGAAAGCATCAAAAAGCAGACTATAAAATGTGGACAAATGCATTATATTAATCAAGTAATCAAGCTGCTATTTTGTATTTGAAATATACAAGAAGAAAATACAAGCATCATCAGTATTGTACCTTGACTTTTTCTCTTCTCAAGCAGCAGAAAAGGCAGTTTTCATCAAAGGACCAATCACATACACCTGCTGGTTCACAGTCTATTGATATAAGAGGAAAAATAGAAAATAGTGAATTAGTCTAGCATGAATTTTTATGTAGAGATTCTGCCAAAATATATGGACAATATACTCAAAATAAGTTTTGGTCAGGGAAAAAACACATTCCTAACAATAAGTTATTTTGTTCGTAATGGAGGCATGTGTATTTCGGTTTTTCAAATGAACAATCTTCATTATTATACTATTATACAATTCCTAAATGGCTGGTAACCTTTAGAACGTATCTACAGACTTATACTAAATATATTATATGATTAACATCATTACTTCTGAACAAACTACTGCACAAATGAGGGGGATTTTCCAGCTTTTGGAGGAAGGTTATGTGCAGAACGGAGGAGTCCTATGTAAGCATAAAGGTGAACGTTCAGCCAGTAACCGCTTTACAGAAACCAAGGGGGGAAAAAACAAAACAAATGTGAAACAATTAAGCTTAATAAATAAAGGGTTAGGAACAGTAACACCAAAAAATTTAATTGTTTTTAAAGACTCGACAATATAATGTACTACTGCCCTGCACTGGTACAACTGGTGTGTTTGCTTCAGAAACTCTACTATAGTTTATATAAACAATCTGCCATTTAGCCATGGGGGGCAGCCATTCAAAGCTGAAAAAGTAGAAAAGGCACAGGATACACAGTATATACCAGATCGGTCCTGAGGAATTCCATTTGATACTACTGTGTAACCTGTGCCTTTTCTCTTTTTTTCAGCTTTGAATGGTTTCCCCCATTGCTACACAGCAGTGTATAAACTATAGTTTCTGAAGCAAACACACCATTATACCAGTGCAAAGCAACAGTACATTAGATTTTAATTACTTTGGTACACTGATTTTTTTGGTGTTACTCTTCCTTTAATTTGCTCAAGGTCCACAAGGACACGGGATGCCTACTAGAATTCTTAATTCTTTAACTGCAATAATGTTTAAACCGTTGCTTGCTCACAGCGTAGCACCTATTCCTTGGACAGGCAAAGTGACAATTTCCAGGTTTCACGTTGTGCTATGAAGAAACGGATTGCCTAGCAACGCGCTTTTCACAAAACTCCTTTCACTAAGCTGTTTGTTTACCAATAATTTTAAAATCACTGAATTAAAATAAATTACATATTTATATCTACTTTTTTTGTAGGCAGACAGCCCAATTAAATAAATCATATAATATATAATATTGTCACTGCCTGTTTGGATCTCAGCTGTGCTGTGTTCACGTGTCTTGCTAGGCAACTTGGTGCAACTTCCGGAAAGTGAAGCATTGCATTATGTATTCCCACTGGTGATTTACATTATTGTTAGTGGAAAAGCATTTGCAGAAGATTTAGTTGCCTACAGTGGAGCAGATTTATTGTGGCCAACTAATCTCAACGTGTGCCACCACCCGTAGTTAAGAGTCTTGCCCCAAAGCTTTCCCTCTCAAAAAACACTTTTACAAAAAGAATCTTACCAGTATTTGGGTGGGGAGTATAAATCTCATATGTAAATGTTCCCTACAGCGTATAAACAATTTTTACTAGTACAGGTATAGGATTCCTTATCCGGAAACCCGATATACAGAAAGCTCTGAATTACGGAATGGTCTCCCATATTTTATCCAAATAATCCAAATTTTTAAAAATGATTTCCTTTTTCTCTGTAATAATAAAACAGTAGCTTGTACTTGATCCCAACTAAGATATAATTAATCCTTAATGGAATCAAAGTCAGCCTATTGGGTTTATTTAATGTTTAAATGAATTTCTAGTAGATTTAAAGCATGATGACCTAAATTACGTAAAGATCCATTATCCGGAAAACACCCGTTCCTGAGCATTCTGGATAACAGCTCCCATAACTGTACAGAGTAATGCTGGTAAAACATGCACATAGGGGGTTATTTATCAAAGTCTGAAGTTATCACAATATTTTCTGATACAAACGCCGATCAAATCCGCTCTGAGTTTTTACGCTTATTTATTACATTTTCCTGAAAATTTGCTTGGCGGGGGGGAAAAAAAACAAGATTTTCACAAAATTTTCATCCAATTTTCACGATTTTTTCGTAATTTTCACACAAAAACTTCGGGGTATTACCAGAAACCCATTGCATAGCAAAAAATAATTGGGACTTCTCCCACTGAATTACTGTATATGCAACCGGATTTTCAGATTCTGACTTTTACATCCTGGGGGTTTAATAAATTCCAGAAATTCATGATTTTTCAAAAGTCAGATTTTATAAAAAAAATAAATAAAATCAAAACTTTTTCATGATTTTTGCATTCGGAGTTTAGTAAATAACCCCCATAGTGATCCACTAATCTGTCCAGCAAAAAACTGGATCTCTGCCCTATTTAAACTAGGGATGCACCGAATCCAGGATTCGGGATTCGGCCAGGATTCGGCCTTTTTCAGCAGGATTCGGATTCGGCCGAACCGAATCCGAATCCTAATTTGCATATGCAAATTAGGGGCGGGAGGGAAATTGCGTGACTTTTTGTCAGAAAACAAGGAAGTAAAAAATGTTTTCCCCTTTCCACCCCTAATTTGCATATGCAAATTAGGGTTCGGATTCGGTTCGGTATTCGGCCGAATCTGTCGTGAAGGATTCGGGGGTTCGGCCGAATCCAAAAAAGTGGATTCGGTGCATCCCTAATTTAAACACAAACTTGCTGCACAAAACTGGGATCTGTTATCTAGAATGCTTGGGACCTGGGTTTTTCTGGAAAATGTGTTTCTGTAATTTGAATGTTCATACCTCAAGTCTACTAGAAAATCATGTAAACATTAAATACACCAAATAGGCTGGTTTTGCATCCAATAAGGATTAATTATATCTTAACTGGGATCGAGTAAAAGGTACTGTTTTATTACTACAGAGGAAAAGTAAATCATTGGATTATTTGGATAAAATGGAGTCTATGAGACAGCTTGTCCATAACTCTGGACTCTCTGGATAACGGGGTTTCCGGATCCCATACCTGTACAATTTTTGCTTTTTTTAGAGCGGTGTATGGCCAGCTAAATATTGCAGTTAGAAGAATACAAAGTTGTAATATATTTTGGTGTTACTTATTTCAAAGAAGAGCTAAGCAATAAGGAAGTGATAAGCAATTTTGTGACCACAAATCCTGGAAGACATTTGCAACGCAGAGAATCAAAAAAATGTGCTGGCAACAGGAGTGGAGGAAATTAGGAAAGTTATAATGTATCCTCAACCAAATAGCTGCAACACTAAGGGCAAAGGCGCACACCATGATCAGCACCAAGCAAAGGACACAAGAATGGTCTTACTTACAAAAAAGATGTGCTATTAACATGATGATCACGGACTGTTTTTTTGGGGGGGGGGGGCCTGACAATGTATCACTTCAGGAACAGCCACTATGTACATTTATCAGCCTTTAAAACCTAAACATTAAGACAGCCTGATAGGAACGAAATGCGATACTGCCTGCCACTTAATCTGAAACTTTGTTCAATATCCCCTATAACATACCAACCCAAAGAGATATAGTTATGGGACCTGGATGCTTGTGACCTGGGGTTTTCCGGAAAAAGGGTCTTTCTGCAACTTGAATCTGCAAACATTGCCTACTAAATTTAATCATTAATTCAACCCAATAGGACTGTTAGGATTAATTATATCAAGTATTTTTCAAAAAAAATCCCGTAACTCAGAATTATAAAAATTCCAATTGATTAAAAAATGTATATTAAAAACATTTCAGCACACTGACCCCATGCTTGTGCACCTTACGCGTTTCGTACCCTCCGGCACTTACTCATTATGCCACCCTCGTGGCGGTCGATATATAAAGCTGATATAGCTCCTCCCACCTCCCTTTAAAACCAGAATGGTTGGGCCATGCTCTCAATTAAACACAACATCATTATACATATACATTTCAAGGGTCAAGTTGCATTTGTTCGTAAGCTGCATACATAATACCTTTTCATATATGTCTGGATGCCGCACAACTCGTATAGTGATGTAAGTGAAAGGCTACAGTGCTAGCCGAAACATCAGTTCCTATTTTTGATCAATAAACACCCTTATATTCTTTGTAAGACTGAGCCTCCTTCTGGGGGGGGGGGTGGTTGTTGTGGGTGTGTGGGTGTCTCATAGCCTCCATCTTGTTTAGATACATATAATGTTAGTAAAATACCTAAATACCTCACATAGAATACAGTTAAGATTTCTCTGTTAAAATGTGACAGGGACATACCTATAGACCAGGGGTCCCCAACCTTTTTTTACAGTGAGCCACACTAAAAAATAAAGAGAGTTGGGGAGCAACACATGCATGCAAAAACTTTTTGGGGTGCCCAATAAGGGCTGTAATTGGCTACTTGGTGACCCCTGCGTGGAGTGACAGACTACAGGAGGCTGTAGTTGACAGTACACCTAGGGGCCGATTCACTAACTTCGAGTGAAGGATTCGAAGTAAAAAAAACTTCGAATTTCGAAGTGTTTTTTGGGCTACTTCGACCATCGATTGGGCTACTTCGACCTTCTACTTTGAATCGAAGGATTCGAACTAAAAATCGTTCGACTATTCGATAGTCGAAGTACTTACTGTCTCTTTAAAAAAAAAAAAAAAAAACTTCCCCGACCCCCCTAGTTCGCCATCTAATACCTACCAAACTCAATGTTAGCCTATGGGGAAGGTCCTCATAGACTTTCCTAAGTTTTTTTGATCGAAGGATATTCCTTCGGTCGTTGGATTAAAATCCTTAGATTAGAAGGATTTAATCATTCGATCGAAGGAATAATCCTTTGATCGTTCGATCGTACTATCTGTGCTAATCGAAGGATTTTAACTCCCAGTCGAATATCGAGGGTTAATTAACCCTCGATATTCGACCCTTGATGAATCGGCCCCCCTAGTTTTTATACGACCAAAACTTGCCTCCAAGCCTGGAATTCAAAAACAAGCAACCTGTTTTAAAGCTACTGGGAGCAACATCCAAGGTGTTGGTGAGCAACATGTTGCTCGCGGGCTACTGGTTGGGGATCGCTGCTATAGACCATTGATCCCCAACCAGTAGCTCGTGAGCAACATGTTGCTCCTCAACCCCCTGGATGTTGCTCCCAGTGGCCTCAAATCAGGAGCTTATTTTTGAAGCACGTAACATCAAACTCATAATTAAGATACAATAATAACTGTAAGTGGGATTGATGACTATACATATACATTTTTTAATAAATTGGAATTTTTATTATTTTGAGTTACAGGATTTTTTTTTTTTTTAAATACTTGTGAAGTGTGCCTTGGGAACCGTCAATTTTGGTCCTTTGACTGATTTTGGATTACCCCAATTATTAGTATTGTTGCATTAATTATATCTTCGTTAGGATCAAGTATAAGGCAATTGTACAGGTTCCCTGGATAACAGGTTCCCACATAAAAAACGTATGCGCAAAATACTTTCAGCGCAACTGCCTGGTTTGTTCATAGCCAGTTCTTTTACAGCATTAATTGTTAGTTATAAAAAAAGAGGGGGGGGATCAACAAGCAAGCATGTTGTAGGATTATTATACTTTTCAGCTGCAAGACTTCCTGCCCCTTAGTCCAGGCCTAATGAAATAAACTGGACACTGTGAAAGAAAGCCATATGACCCTCCTAGAAGTGTCTAAAGATGAAACTGGTCACAAAGACATCCTCATTCATCTTTCTAAAGCTGCTTGTAATCAACAAGGGAGATTTCATTTTATTCTCAATCTTTCCCTTAAAAATGCATTACATGTAAATTGCAAGCAACTACTCAATGGGACGGTATAAAACAACATTTCCATTATGCAGGTTGTGGATGCTTTTAAGTGGAATTCCAGATAGATTTTAAAAAAAATATTCCTACATAGAATACACTTTATGTGAAAGTTAGGTGCATGTAACATTTTTTGCAGCAAAACAGAAAAAGCATAATAGGAACAGAAATCACACAAAAATAGGCAATTATTGTGTGAGGCTTATAGCGGACTTGCCCCAACAAGTCCCCAAACAAAATGCCCCATGACTACAGCCACATTAGGAGATGCTGACATACAGTTAAGTAGCTGTGCATTGTGCATGATTTTTACAGAATGTTATTGAAATGAAGACTATATCACTTTGCCTTGTCCAAAAACACATTCTGAAAGTCTGACTGGTTCGGTGCTATTGGCTGATGACTGTCAGAGTGGTGATAGTTTGATACAATTAAAACGGGCCATATATTGGGAGATTTATACTGCTTGATTGTTCAAGTGTTTGTCAGTTTTGGGATTAGTTCATGTTTGATACAACAAAAATAATATTTAATCTGCCATTGCAGCTTGTCAGCAGGATGAAGAGTCTGTGATATTAGCTAAGACCAATTGTCACCCTGTGTATGGCCAATTGTACCCCAGTACTACTACTATTAAATAGCCATGTATACCTTTAAGAGGGCAGCCATGAGGTTGTCAGATGTGGAGGCCCATTCATCAAAGGTCGAATTTCAAATCATGTGAATTTTTTTTTTTTTTTAACTCTAATCAATTCGAATATACTTGAAATTTCGATTGGGAGGTTATTTAATTAAACAAACAGGACCGGATTTACATAGTGGGCGCCCCTAGGCCCACTGCTGTTCGTCGCCCATGTTCACTCCCTTTTATTCGTGCAAATTTTCATCATCTGGACTGGAGCAATGGGGACTGGTGCACGGGAAAATTAAAAAATGATTATATCTCCAGCACATCCCCTGGGTGTAAGGCAGCCTGCTGCCCCCCTAAAATCCTGCTGCCCGTGGCCTTTCCACAAATCTAAAAAATATCTAAAACTCATACGAATATTACAGACACAAAAACTCAAATCTAATTTGACTAAACTTGAATCGATTTTTCTCTCTGGAAAAACTCGAATGTCAGGAAGGCTATTAAAGGGGTTGCTCACCTTCAAACAACTAGTCGTTTTCAGATAGATCACCAGAAATAACTTTTTCCTATTACTATCTATTCTCTATGTGTGACCGTTTTTCAAATATTGAAGAAGTGTAAATGTTTGCCTTCTAAAACAACTCTGAGGAGGGGGGGGGTCACTGACCCTAAAAACTGTTCTAGATTGATACATTTAGTTGATATATTTCTCATTTGTCCCTGCTGAGCAGAATCTCTGATTTTTATTAAAGGCAGCTGTTGGAATTGATACAATAGTTTCTAATACTCCAGAGATGCTGCTGAGAAATGGATCAACTAAATGTTGCAAATTTCTAACAGTCCAGAGTCTGCACCTGAATTACTGAGCTGCCAGACAAACACCAGAGACACAAACATTCAAGTTTAAACTTAAGATTTTGGAAAAACAGTAAAAAATACACAATGGAAAGTGATTGAAATAAATCTTTATTTCTGGGGAACAATCTGAAAACAACTGAACTGGAAAAAGTGTTTGGAAGGTGAACAACTCCTTTAACATCTTCAAATGGGTCACTGGACCTCTCCCATTGGCTTCTACATGAACTAGGCAGGTTTTAGGTGGCGAATAGTCAAATTTGAGTTGTTCCAAGGGTCAAGGTTTGAGAAATCGCGATTTTCAAATTCAAATTGCGTTTGGATTATTTCCAATTCGAATTTGAGAGTTTCGACCCAAAAAAAATTTGAAAATTCAAATTTTCTGACATTACTGTTTGAACTACCCAAAAACAACTGAAAATAGCGTTCGAAGGTGAATCTTTCATGAAAGAATCTTTCATGAAGGATTTGGCAAAATCCCATATAGTGGATTCGGGGCATCCCTAGTAGTAAATTGTTGATTTGTTTTGTGCACCTATAAACAAAACCCTTTTTTGTTGCAAAATGTATTTTCTGTATTTGAAAGCCATCTTTGGATGACAGGCCCCCATTCAGTACCAGAGTTTTCTTTCCTCCTAACACTTTAAAGGAACAGTAACAAAAAATAAGTGTTTAAAAGTAATAAAAATATAAATGCATTGTTGCCCTGCACTGGTAAAACTGCTGTGTTTGCTTCAGAAACACTACGATTGTTTATATAAATAAGCTGCTGTGTGGCAATGGGGGCAGCCATTCAAAGGAAAAGGCTCAGGTTACACAGCAGATAAGCTCTGTAGAACATAATGGTGTTATCTGTTATCCACTATTTAACCTGTGCCATATAGCCTTTTTTCAATTTCCCCCCATTGCTAAACAGAGGCTTGTTTATATGAACGATAGTAGTGTTTTTGAAGCAAACACATCATTTTTACCAGTGCAGGGCAACACTACATTTCATTACTTTAAAACACTTTTGGTGTTACTGTTCTTTTAATTAAAAATCAAGGTTTTTTTTTTCAGAGTTACTACCTCTCCCCTCGGCGATTCCGGAAAGGACTGCATTTAGAAAGCATATGTTTTATATAAAGAAGGTTACAAAAAGCAGTTAATAGAAGCATGCATGTTACACACTGAATTACAGTTGTAAACTGTATAACTATATGAAATGTAAGGTGGTAAAAATCAAGAAATACCTTTATATATGCTGATATCGTTCAATAACCCAGGTCCAAACAGCCCTTCTAAAATGCTCTCAAAACCTAAAAAAAAAAAATTAAAAAAAAATAATTAAAAAAAAAACACATTACACAGTACAACATAACTTAATGTGCATCTACAACATTCGGTATGAGACAAAATTATACACGACAAAATTCAGAGATATTTTTCAAACTTTCTATACAACTTAAACAACACAAATTGTGTTGCATAAAATTGTTAAGACTTCACATAAACGTCGCAGGAATGCAAAAACATGCTCCTAAAAGTGACACAGGAAATTCTATTTCTGCAGTAGAAGAAAATATGATACCAAAATAAAATTACAAGCAACAATAAACAAAGTAAAAGTACTGTTTTTATAGGGCATTGGGTCAGCGATTTTTCTGGGGAAAATCAGTCAAGATAAAACGCTCAATGAGGGCTGGTGTGATTACATAAGAAATGGTTTCCTCAAAATGCAGAGGGATGTGACATAACTACAGTGATTGAATTGATTTTTCTCAAAGAGAGTGAACAGTTACCTTAAGGAACAAAATGCACTGTGCCAGATTATAGAGAGTACAGGAACGTTATACATGCTGGGCTTAAGCAATGCAATATTCCTATAGGGTGGAGTACAAGAATCACACTCGTTAGAGCCAAAAGGTAATTGCAAAAGAAAAAAAATTCAGTCCCAATCGTTTTTTTTTTTTTTTTTTAAATCAACAATCATTATTACAATGACTTGCCAACACTCAGTCTGTCATTTTACTAGGCATGTTTGCTACAGAAGCTTTAAAGGACCAGTAACATCAAAAAATTTGTTAGTATAGAACGAAAAAACAAAACAAAACAAGAACAGATTAAACTTTTAAATTGCAAAGTTTTTATTAAGAAATAACTTCGAAACTCTGCTTGCGCTCCCCATCAGAAAAGGCGATTCGTCAATCCATTGTGCGGTGCTTGATTTCTCTTGCCTGCATTCAGGGCTGGATTTACATAGTGGGCGCCCTTAGGCCCACTGTCATCGCCCCTGTCCCCTCACCTTCACTCTTGCAAATTTTCATAATCTGGACCGGAGCAATGGGGATAGGCGCACAGGAAATTTAAAAAATTATTGTATCTCCAGAGCATCCCGAGTGTTTTTAAACCAATGTGGGTGTGGTTGGGCAGCATACGCCCCCCTAAAATCCTGCCGCCCTAAGCCCGGGCCTAGGTGGCCTTTCCACAAATCCGGGCCTGCCTGCATTCCTTATAGGAGATTGCCAGGGAGGAGAAATCGAGCAGCGCATCATGGATCAGCCGGGTCGCCTTTATGAAGAGGAGCACAAGCGGAGTTCCGGTAAGTTATTTTTTAATAAAGACTTAGCGATTGAAAAGTTCAATTTTTTTTTTTTTTTTTAAATTTATGTTACTGATAATTTAATGCAGAGTTACAAACACTTCAAAATTCTGCTCAGTGATGTTCGAAGTGAATGTGTGCTGTAGAACCACCAATGTCACACTTTATCCAAACAGAGACAACTTCCGTGACATCTAAAATTGCTGACATTAGGGGGGGTTATTTATTAAGATTTGAGTTGTGTTTTCAACGAAAAAATTTTTTGGTCAAAACTCACATTTTTGGGTTACAAAAAAAAGTAATTTCTTTTTTTTTTTTTTAAAAAAAACTTACATTTTTTTCCTTTTAATTATGAAATATCTGATTTTGGAAAATGTGAAAAAGTAAATTTTTTCATATTTTAGTTCTGATACATACCAATGAGTAAAGACAAACCAATAGCCCAATGAGAAGCCTCAGTATAATGAGCTGCTTTTTATCTTATAATTATTATCTTATAATTTGATAGACTATAGCTGGGAAAAGGGAGGGATTAATTCACAGATTCCTTCCAGAAGTAAAATATGAAAAAATTAATTTTCAAATTTTCCAAAATCAGATATTTCATAATTAAAAGAAAAAAAATGTAATGTTCAGCACAAGCTCTATTAATTTCACCAATATTAAAAAGTGAGGATACTGTCCATTTAAAGGGATACTGTCATGGGAAAACATTTTTTTCCAAAACACATCAGTTAATAGTGCTGCTGCAGCAGAATTCTGCACTGAAATCCATTTCTCAAAAGAGCAAACAGATTTTTTTAAATTCTATTTTGAAATCTGACATGGGGCTAGACAGTCAGTTTCCCAGCTGCCCCAGTCATGTGACGTTTGCCTGCACTTGAGGATGGAACTACTTTCTGGCAGGCTGTTATTTCTCCTACTTAATGTAACTGAATCAGTCTCAGTGGGACTTGGCTTTTACTATTGAGTGCTGTTCTTAGATCTTCGAGGGAGCTGTTATCTTGTGTTAGGGAGCTGCTATCTCGTTACCTTCCTGTTGTTCTGTTGTTAGGCTGCTGGGGGGGGAAGGGAGGGGGTGATATCACTCCAACTTGCAGTACAGCAGTCAAGAGTGATTTAAAGGAACAGTAACACCAAAAAATGTAAGTGTTTTAAAGTAATGGAAACATCATGTACTGTTGCCCTGCACTGGTAAAACTGATCTGTTTGCTTCAGAAACACTACTATAGTTCATGTAAACAAGCTGCTGTGGAGCAATGGCGGAAACTGAAAAACGGCTATATGGCACAGGTTAACTAATGGATAACAAATAACACCATTAGACAGACAGAACTTATTTGCTATCTGCTGTGTAACCTGGGCCTTTTCTCCTTTGAATGGCTGCCCCCATTGCTACACAGCAGCTTATTTATATAAACAATAGTAATGTTTCTTAAGCAAACACAGCAGTTTTACTAGTGCAGGGCAACACTGTATTATATTTTCATTACTTTAAAACACTTATTTTTTGACGTTACTGTTCCTTTTAAGTTTTTCAGAGCACAAGTCACATGACTGGGGCAGCTGGGAAATTCACAATATGTCTAACCCCATGTCAGATTTCAAAATTGAATATAACAAATTCAGTTTGCTCTTTTAACAAATGGATTACAGTGCAGAATTCTGCTGGAGCAGCACTATTAACTCATGCGTTTTAAAAAAAAAAAAAAAAAAAAAAAACGTTCTCATGACAGTATCCCTTTAAACCATAATTATTATTATGCAAGTAATACAGCATCCCATATCCTGAAATATGAAGAACACAGTGGAATTGAAATAAAAAAAATTTAGAATCTCCATCTTTTCGGATATCAGAATATGGAGAAAAAAAAAAGAAAATTACACAAATCCTTGCCCACTACACTTTGCAACTGAAACTTCCAAAAGTTCCAACCTGCAGATTCATTAAGCATTGCCAGTGGGGATTATAATGTTTTCTCATTTTGACAATTACCCCTAAAGCAGACACAAAAAAAATATACCTTTGTCACTGGTGCTTAGCATTGGGTGCTATTCCTGGATTTTACATCAACATATAACTCATGATCTTTTTTAAAATGCCTATTAGTCATTTGTAAAATTTTTTATTGGAAATAAAAGCTGTAGAGAATTGTTTTACATATCCTGTGGCCATCTCATCAAGCATTGTGATTGGTGGTGCATCTAATGTAAGGGCAGTGTGTAGCGGCCTTGCCAAATCTAGGTCATAGAGTACACAGTATACTGCTTAAACATATCCATTAACATAGTAAAGTACCATGCTTCTAAGAAAAACTGATTTGTGTGCTTGATTCCTAGAGTACTTTAATCTTAAATTGGCTTAAAGGGGAACAGTAAATTTTTATTCAAAATCCAGTAAACCTTAGTGCATGCTTATTCTTACAAATGTGTTTTATTTTTTTCTCCTGTTAAAAAACGATAATACTCGGGACATCTGTGGGCCCTGAATTTTCATGTGAATAGCAAGGTTTGGCACTTTAAAGTGGCGTATTTGTGGCAGGCTGAGCACCACAGAATTATTACCCGTCTTTCCCGCTACCAATATATTTATGCTTTCCCTATGGAGAATATGTAAAAGTAGGGATGCACCGAATCCGGGATTTGGTTCGGGATTCGCCCTTTTTTTTTTTTTAGCAGGATTCGGATTTGGCCGAATTCTTCTGCGCGGCCGAACTGAATCCTAGTTTGCATATGCAAAATTTGCAAATTAGGGGCGGAAAATCGAGGATTCAAAATGCATCATATAAATTGTATTTAAGTGTAAAGGCCACATCCTAAAGACATTACACTCTTCACAGTTGATAAAGCTGAAAAAGTCATCCACACAAGATGAACATGAACTTTTTAGGTTTCTAAAGAGCCAAACAATAATTGCTCTGTGCAACTAGTTTTGTTACGGTCACTGGTTATTACGTATCTTTCTATTCAGGCTAGGGATGCACCGAATCCAGGATTCGGTTCGGGATTCGGCCAGGATTCGGCCTTTTTCAGCAGGATTCGGATTCGGCCGAATCCTTCTGCCCAGCCGAACCGAATCCTAATTTGCATATGCAAATTAGGGGCGGGAGGGAAATTGCATGACTTTTTGTCAGAAAACAAGGAAGTAAAAAATGTTTTCCCCTTCCCACCCCTAATTTGCATATGCAAATTAGGGTTCGGATTCGGTTCGGTATTCGGCCGAATCTTTCACGAAGGATTCGGGGGTTCGGCCGAATCCAAAAAAGTGGATTTGGTGCATCCCTAATTCAGGCCCTCCCCTAGTCATATTCCAGTCACTTATTATATACAGGCATAAGACCTATTATCCAGAATGCCTGGGACCTGGGGTTTCCAGTAAACCAAACTTTCTGTAATTTGGATCTGCATACCTTAAATCTAACAGAAAATCATGAAAACATTAAATAAACCCAATGGGCTGGTTCGGTTTTCAATAAGGATTAATTATATCTTAGTTTAGATCAAGTACAAGGTACTGTTTTTATATTACAAAGAAAAGAGAAATTTTTAAAAATGTGGATTATTTGGATAAAATGGAGTCTATCTGCCTTTCTGTAATTCGGAACTTTCTGGATAATGGGCTTCCAGATAACAGATGCCATTCCTGTGCCAATTCCTGGTTGCTACGATGAACTGGACCCCAGCAATTGGACACCTGCTGAAACTCCAAACTGAAGCTCTAAAAAATGCTCAATAATTGAAAAACAACAAAAATGAAATCTAATTGCAATATGTGTCATCACAGTCTATAAAATACCGAAATTCGAAGATCTTCCAAAATCTTTAGTTGAACAGATATTTCTTTATGTGTCACACACAAAACCTTCTACCATGTTTAAGTACTGTGACTTTAGTCATTTTTATTAAATTTTAATTAATGTGAACAAAATAAAGATTTAAAATAATTCACAAAAAGGTGTGACAATATCCATACACCAGGCCAATCACTAGGTGTATGGGACATTTTGCTTCCCTTATAACGAAATAATGTGAAATGGACACTTGGGGGCTTATTTATTAAACTCTGAATGCAAAAATCCATGATTTTTTTTATAAAAATCAGACTTTTAAAAAATCACGAATTTTTCAGAAATTATGAAACCCCAAGCATGGGAAAGTCCAAATCTGAAAATCCGGCATCTCAGACTTGTCGAGGTTGCATATAAGTCAATGGGAGAATTCCCAATGATTTTTTGGTGTGCGCTGAATTTTGTGCAATACTCCAGTTTTCTGTAAATACTCATCTAACTGGAGAACTTGAGACATGGGAAAACCTCAAACTAAGCTTTTTTCCTGAATACATCTATTAAAAATGGTTCTTTCCCCTATATATTTTGCAAATGTGAATTTGGTTTGACACAAATTTAAATGAACCCCCTTTAATTGAGTCTGCATAGGTAACTCTGCTTTCCCAAGTGGCTTTTACAACCCCACTGTATATGCCTGGCAGCAACAAGGTCTTAGAAACATTAATAACTTACTAGCAACAGATTCTTCTATCCTCCCAAAATTCCCATTTTACATCAAACGAGCCCCCTTAAAGGAACAGTAAAGGAACAGTAACATCAAAAATAAAAATATAATGCAGTGTTGCCCTGCACTGGTAAAACTGATGTGTTTGCTTCAGAAACACTACTATTGTTTATATAAATAAGATGCTGTGTAGCAATGGGGGCAGCCATTCAAAGGAGAAAAGACTCATGTTACACAGCAGATAGAATATAAGCTCTGTAGAACATAATGGTATTATCCGTTATCCACTATTTAACTTATGCCATTTCCGCCATTGCTACACAGCAACTTGTTTATATGAACTATAGTAGTTATAAAATGGGACTACTAGCAACTGCCTATGCTGCTTCGTTCTGAATGCAAACTTGGAGCATTGTCTATGGACCTGCCTCAAAATCCAAACTTTCTGCATCCACTTAAATGGGAAATTGTTACGACTGTCTATTGATTAGGCCCTTTTTAGTAAACTACCTCACCCTACCCAAATTACATAACCGGAAAGAATACTAGCAGAACGCCTAGCTGCAGCTGCTCGCAAAACTATTTTACAGCTCTGGTTCACTCCAGATCCACCATCTCTAGATCTAGTCAAACAAGATTGACACTAGATTTTTTATACGGACAGGCTAGAGACAATAAGGAACAAAACAGGGCTACATTTTTCTCAAACAGGTCTATATACATTACCCACCTTCCTAGAGCTACCCAATATTTAATATTACACTACATGGTACGACACAGAAGTCCTGCAAAACAACAAGCTTATTATGGAAACAACATTTTGTGCCAACGATTTTTCAAGACAAAAGTTCACTACAGACTGAGCTCTTCGAGAGTCACCAAGTCACTAGGATAACATCAACATATGCCAATATCTACTGATCACGGAACTGGGTTGAGTCCTATTTTGAGACATTTGTTTTAATACTTATCTACTTTTAATGTTTGTACATTGTTACCCTCTTAACTACAATTATGCTATTCTGTCTTTAGTCTGTATAGTTTTCATAAATACATAAACTATATGACAGAAACTTGTGATTTACAGTGTACAGGTATAGGAACGGTTATGCAGAATGCTTGGGACCCGGATAACTGATATTTCTGTAATTTGGATCTCCATGCCTTAAAAAAATCATGTAAAAGTTAAATAAACCCAGTAGGCTGTTTTTTCTTCCCATAAGGATTAATTATATCTTAAGGTGCCCATACACAGAGATCCGCTCGTTTGGCAATGTCGCCAAACGAGCGGATCTCCCTCCGATATGCCCACCTTGAGGTGGGCAATATCGGGCTGATCCGATCGTGGGCCCAACGATCGGATCCTAACAATGCCTAAACGGGCGGTCGGATCGCATCAACGAATAGATGCGCACGCGATCCGACGGGATTTTTTGTCCCATCCGATCGAGATCTGCCCGACTTTCGGCCAGATCTCGATCGGTGCAGCCCGTCGGGCCCCGGTCTGTCGGCAGCTTTTATCGGCCCGTGTATGGCCACCTTAAATTTGGATAAAGTACAAGGTACGTTTTTATTACAGAGAAAAAGGCAATAACTTTAAAAAATTCAGATTTGGATAAAATGAAATCTAAGGGAGGCTGCCATTCCATAATTCAGAACTTTCTGGATAAGAGGTTTCCATAAAGGATCCCATACCTGTATGTATAAAAGCCATAATACATACGCGTTAAAAAAAAAAAAAAAAACTGTTAATGCTAATATTCTGTACAAATTCATACCAGGAATGAACTCAAAACAGTTATATGATAAATCAGTGAGGGGAGTGTCATACTGTCATGAAGACAAAAAACGGGGTTGTCATTACAAAACGTCAGACTCAAAGTACAAGTGTAACACAAAATGTTATTGTGACAAACTACATAGGGTTTGCACTGTAAGGCTTTTTAATCAATTTAAAGTAATTAAAAAACAAAAATAGTTGGAGAGATTGAATATGCATGTGGGGCTAATGGGGCAATTGCAAGAGATGCTGGATGCCAAGAGTATAAAGGAACAATCATATATACTTAAAAAAAATAGAATATAGTTAAAACCATGACCTAATTTTCTCATAAAAATAAATATGCAGGGTTTCATTTGCATAGTCTGTGTAGCCGGTTTCATGTATGTAATCTGTATGTTTAATGTACACACCCATTTACTGTACGGCTCTGTGGAATGTGGATGCTTTATAAATATGCGTTCATAATATATAGAGAACAACCTAGTTAGAATAGAATGGTTTAACTGCCAAAAAGGTGACTAGCAGGGTCAAACATTATTCATAGCTCACATACATAAAAAAGCAGGGATGTATGAAATCCATAATGTTTATATTCTCCTGAAGAATAAACTGCATCCTAATTTTGCACTCAAATTTGAGAAAAACAAAATCAGTGCATCATGTGTGAACCGCTTTGACGTCACATGACAAGTCTTGTTTCTGCTGAACACAGAGGCATAGTTTGCAACATTCAAATTTGTTATGTTTTTCAAATTCGGAAGATACAAACTCTCAAATGTTAAGAAAAGTCTCTAAATCATAGAAATGTAATTGCTTCTAAACATGAAAAACGAACTGCAAGGAAGGCAAATCACATTGTAACCTTTATTTTCAGCCTGACAAATTTCAAATTGGTCTCCGAAACTCAAATTGGAAAAAAAAAACCATAACATTGAAAATACATTTCCCAGTGACTTCTACATGAATTTGCCAGCTTTTAGATGCCACATGTTTTACATATAGTTTTCTGCGTCTAATAGATGTGAAAATTCTAATTTGGAAACAAAACCAAAAAATAATTTTGCGTGTGTGAATTCTGGATTTTGAAGCATTTTTTTTTTTAAACTTTATATACAAAAAAAACAATAACCCAGATAATGACAACTTATTCATTTCTGATATTAATGCATGGCCCTGTAATGCTTAAATGAGAGAATTTGACAAACATTTTAACTATTTTATAAGTAGAGTTAGCAATTCCGCAATGGGTCAGCAGACAGCCCACTATTTTCATGGGGGGGTATATATATATATATATATATATATATATATATATATATATATATATATATATATATACACACACACACACACACACATATAAATATTTGCATCTATATTCAGTATATACAAGTTGTCCTCCTGACTAGTCTAAAATAACACTGAGCAAAAGTAAAACATTTTTAGAAATGACAGTTAAAGCCAGAAATAATTGAGAAAAAGATGGCATTTTTACACCTGCTGTTACATGATTCTACGTCTCCCAAATAGACATTTTAAGAATTATCATTTGCATTCCACTGCGATCTAAGAAAACCCTAGAAAATATTAACCTCACATTTCAAGAATGGCATTTAGAATCTAGTTTACAGTCATCAGATTTGCCTGCCCAACCCTAAAAATATTAAACATTATACATGTCCAGTCTCTGATACCAGGGAGGACAAAGACGTGTTATCAGTGCATGAAATTACATCTGAGCGAATACCAGAAAGCACAATTTGCATAATGGGGTCTGCTAAAATTCTGTCATGCTGGGTTTTGGCAGAAGAATAGTGTTTCTGAAGGAAGTGACTTGTGGGCAAGAATACCTGAACTTAAAATGAAACTAGAACATGACTAACAATACACAATATTGAAAGACACTCTAGCCCAAGCAAACATTAGAAAATAAGCAGTTGCCTTTTAACAACAGTCCAATTAGCGAGGAGGGGCTAGAGATATTTGTGCTTTTAAAAACAAAACCTAACAACTTACTTTTCTTTTTCTGAAGGGGCCTTATATATTTATGTATAATACATGCAAGTTCAGCCTTTTAATCTTTCCGAGCATATAGATTCAGTAGAGGGTAGAGGGAAGGGAAACAGGACCTTAGAGAGAAGACAAAAAAAAAAAAAAAAACATACTGTAACAGGGGAGTTTTCACCGTCCCTCGCCCATCCCCCAGCAATCTGCTGCCACCAAAAGGAGATTTCATTCCTCGATCTGACTGATCCTCCGTAGCTAGAGTGATCGTTGATCACGGTGTGTGAGGAAGGCTTCATCGGGAAGGACAGCAAACAGCAAAGGATCTGAGCTAGGCCCAAGGCCCCTCAACCCCCCCACCATCACCACACACACCTCTCTCTCAGCCTCATCCCCTCCCAACCCTCCATTCAACTGACACACAAAAAAAAAGTGTTTGCAGAAAGAAGGGAGGGGGTTGAGGAGCAGAGCATTGAGTTTCTTTAATTAAGCAAACAGCTAAAACACACCCAAAAATGTCATAGCTGCAAATTGAAAGCAGCCTAAAAAAAAAAAAAAAACAGCCCTGATTAGAAATGATCTCTGAACCTGAGCTGTAAATGGAAATTGCCTGCTGGAAGCAATTACCTATAAACTCAGCAACTCCACTTTCTCCCCTTGCCATACAGATTCTACCAGGGATGTGAAATATTCATCTTCCACCTCCCCAGCTGATCTACATGTCATTGTTATCTACGTAGAGAAGCCAGGAATCGGCTCAACCCCACCGCTTGCCCTGCTGCATTCATCTGAATGTTTAAGGGTTTGGCCATTAGTATTGTCGAACAGCTAAAAAGTCACTTGTGAAAATGTGACTGGAGCCCTGGAGAAATTTCTTTGCATTCTGAAATCTAGGTTCAGATTTGAGGCGAGCCTTTCGCAGGGTTGATCAGAATTTGTGCGAATCCAAACATTCCGGATTTGGTGCATCCCTAATGTGTATGTCATTGTTCCCTCCCCCCTCTCTGGCTCAGTGGTCCAAGCCAAGTGTAATGCCCCTATGCATGGCAACGCTGTCAGTCATTCTCACGCCTTGTATAAATACCAGAGAGCCCTTTGGATGCTCAGTAGCCAAGGTGTTAGTAGCCATTACAAAGTGTACGAGCTTAAACCCTAATTCCAACAAGGAAAAGCCAGGGCAAGCATAAGAGATCGGCCGAGCAATAGCAATGCTATCTCCATGGTTACCAGGGAGCACTTGTCAGTGTTATAGGGAACTACTACTGACACAGGCTCTCCAGCAACACCGCTACATTCAGCATGTAAAAGCACAGGTTTTATCCGGGGACGGAGGTGGGTGTGAGAAGCAAGCTAGGGGCTGTACAAGGGAGCGCGCTGGGTGAGAAACACGCACGCGCACAAGGGCTGTTCACGCGCTCCGAAAATCTATGAGGGTGCGGCGGCGGGAGTTTCTCCACCAAATTTCCACGTAAAGTCCCAGCAACAGTAGGCGGCAGGCGGATCCACCGCTGCTATTGGCTTAGGCCGGAAAGCGAGAGGAACTACAGGACCGTATAGTTTTATAATTTGCTTCTCTCTTCCCATTGGTGCGAAACTTCAGCGCGCGGTGGGCAGAAGGAGAGGTTTATTCATCACCCGCGTTGACAGGGCAGTCAATGAGGTTGAAGCAACCACATAGAACATTTACACCCGGCATTCCAACCTCCTGAAACACTGTAGCCCCTGACAGGTATTTAGGGTTAATCCTGACAGGGGAAGTTAAATAATGCGCGCTCACGAAGCCACTCCCCTTCCGCGCTCACATTCAGGTGCCTTCCGCAACCCCACCCCTCCCCTCGCGCGCGTCTTCCGCAACTCCACCCCCTCCCCGCGCGCCTTCCCCTTAACTCTTCCTCTGCCGGCCAGGCTGGTTCCCTCGTGCGCTGCAATACACACACCCACTCCAAGCAGCCGAAGCGCTAAACAGAACTGCACAGCCCTAGCAGGGAACGCGAGCAAAACTCGGTGAGGAACTGCAGCTTCACTTTTCTCTATGCAAGAACCAACAAAAAAAAATGTCAACGCCGGTTCCGGGTTGTCCCTCTCGCCTCTACTCCAAAGTTCCTTATTCACGTTTTCTAATTTTCAAGAAACCCGAGGCACAAGACGGCAGCCGCGCGCTTATAAAGAATGGAAGCTTACCTACACAGTGAATAAGCTTGTGCCGCCACGAGTCAAGTTCCTGACGAAAACCGCGCCTCTCGATGGAACATTGCTGGCTCTTACACAGACTCGCCGCCATTTTCTGCTGGGCCCGCGCGAGCGCGCACCAGAACCTCCTCTCCCGCCACAAGATCCCGCCCCCGTGACAGCGTGGAAGGCGGTCACGTGACGTCACCTCACCAAGCAGCCACCTAGCGCTGCCCTGTCACTCCCAACCGTCACCGCCAAACCTACAAGTATCCATGGTGATGCTAAAATAGATCTCGGGCCGAAGGGCATTAGAGCGTTGACAATGCTCACCTAGTTTGGGAAGGCCTGAGCTGCCAAGCAAAGCAAAAGCGTCACACTAATATTTGGTGGTTAATTATCGCAGCTCATGTACAAAACATATTAATAAATTGATTTTACTGTGGAAAGTTTCATTGTACGCGCTCGCTGGTCTACCCTTCTGCCGTTCTCTTCACAAATTACCTCAGTACTGTCTCTGAGTAATTATTCGATATGTTTAGGTTCAGTTTTCTGCTCAGAAGGCGGCATTTAGGCAGGGCAGGGATGGCATTGATTTGCCTTTGGTGACTGGTGTGTAAAAAGATTAGCAAAGGTCATATATCTCTGTGTAATAAATAAGATAATTCAAATTCAGGAATGGCTAACCTGTAAAAACTAAAATCCTTGTGGAATCCACCAATGACAGACCAGTTTCCCTCTTGGGTGGGAGCAAGTTCTGGGTTCCCATAAATGTTGTATTTCCCTTCCAGCTCCTCAATTACAGAGTTGTCATCGCTCCCTATTTTTTAGCCCCCTTCCTCCAGTCTCCAATTACCCTACTGAATTCTCCCAATTTTTCAAGGTTCTTGTTAAATTCCATGGTGCACATGCACAATAGCTCAGGTGGCAGCGCCCCACTAGGTACCAGGGGCAGCAAAAATGCCGCTCATGGTACTTTAAGAGCCGAATTTCCAGCTCTTCTAGCACAGAGAGTACAGTTAGGCTCTTTGCGCTAGCATACTGGCCCTCTCTGCTGCCCTCATGCACCCCCTCAGGCGCAAAAAGGTAAACGCACTGGGGAGGGGCGGAAACTGCGGCTGTCTCAGGCGGTGGAGGGGCCAGGATCGCCCCTGACAATAGTATTCAGTGACATTACAGGGAAGCAATTGCACATTCTTGGGAAAGAGTTCGGTAAATTCAGACAAACGTTTGCACATGTGCATGACTACCTCCAAGTAAATGCATATAGGGTAGCCATCTGGCCAGTAAAAATTATGCTTGATGCCAATGTTATTAATAGGAAAAAATGGCAAGAATATAAGAAGGCTGGTATTTTTTTCCAGAAAAGGTGGCAATCTTAAGTGCATACTGCGAGTAACATCACGTCCCCCGTGGCACGGTACATGTGCTGCTAGGTGCTGCGGGTTTTTTATTCTCAAGGTTAACTTCTTTGCAATTATTATACCTTATTTTAGTCTAATCGTTGTGAAAAACAATACATCATGGATATATGCTAGCTATGGGTGAGCACCATGCCAAGGTCCAAAAGCCCTAAGCAAATAATCAAACAGATATGCACAGTGACTCATTTCAGGCATTTATTTGTGCAAAATCACCACCGCAGTTGATTATAAAATTGTGAAAAATAAACTCATACCATATGGCAGTATCTTCCCCCCCTGTCCGCATAACTCATGTCAGCCATTACCTTCTGACGCGTTTCACACCATTGGGCACTTCATCAGAGGAGACCTCCTTAACTGAACTGCTGTGGTGATTTTGCACAAATAAATGCCTGAAGTGACTTGTTTGTTTAATGTTTTATGTGAAATAATGTAACCCTTTCTCTGCACACTCCCTTACAATGGGATCATACTTGCTTAGAAATGGGGTTCCTTGCAATTTGTCTTTTGCCAAGAGCTCTTATTACCTCAGGTAGTGCTACCTTCCCCCAAGTACCACTCCTTAAAAAGGGCAGTTGTTCCAACATAATGTAGAAGGCACAACCACAAGACAATATATTCTTGGTGGTTCACTCACTGGGGTGCACAGTGACTCACAGAAGTCACAGTCAACTCTGCAGCACAGATGCATGGTCACCTCCTGGATCTTCATCAGCTTGGCAG
The DNA here is from genome assembly GCA_038501925.1 of Xenopus petersii. Taxonomy (NCBI): domain Eukaryota; kingdom Metazoa; phylum Chordata; class Amphibia; order Anura; family Pipidae; genus Xenopus; species Xenopus petersii. The sequence goes on from CM076684.1 coordinate 112,500,088, forward strand.
GGAACAGGATGAGATTTCTCTATGTAGTTGCAGCCCTAGGCCTCACCTTCTGTCCAAGCTCAACTGGGGTAGATACAGAATACTATTTGCTCGTATCAGTCTTTCTGTCTCTGGCAAAGGATCCATTCTAGTCTTTAATGGCCCACTCTGTAGCTTGGGAGCAAAAACCAGACTTATCTATATCCGTCTTTCCCAGATGTACCCTGTGGTTCCCAGCAAGCTTCGGGACTTTTAGTGATCGGAGCTGGTTGGCCTGAAAGAAATGCAGGAAGAACTAGAGAAAGCATTTACTGTTCTTCTGTAACTGTTAACATTTTGTTACATTTGGCAGGTAAAAATGATGCATGATGCCAATGTTATTAATAGGTAAAAAGATAAAAATTATCGGAAGGCCAGTGTTTTTTTTTTTTCAGAAAAGCTGGCAACCCTCCAGGCCTGACCTGTGCTCGGTGGGAGGTAGTATTCTCTCTATTCAGTGTCGGACTGGGACACCAGGGGCCCACCCAAAAACCTTTGTACAGGGGCCCACTAATTAATCTTAGACCAGGGGCCCATTCTTAGTACTATTTTTCTTCCTCTCCTCACTCAATCTCTTTTCTCCTAGTCTCTTTTCTTTACATACTATAATCTATTTTTCTATCTATTTAGCCTCTTTGTTCTCATAGAAATAGGGAATGGCCATGAAATAGCCCAAATCCATCTAATTGGCTACGTCGACCTTCGACTACGACTTCAACTTCGAATAGAACGATTTGAACTAAAAAAAGTTCGACTATTCGACCATTCGATAGTCAAAGTACTGTCTCTTTAAAAAAAAAAAATTCAACCACCTACTTCGCCACCTAAAACCCACCGAGCATCAATGTTAGCCTATGGGAAAGGAACCCATAGGCTTTCTAGCCAATTTGGGATTGAAGGAAAATCGTTTGATCGATGGATTAAAATCCTTCGAATCGTTCGAACGATTATTCCTTCGATCGTTCGATCGAATGAATATCGCTAAATCCTTCGACTTCGATATTCTAACTTCGACAGTCGAATATCGAGGGTTAATTAATCCTTGATATTCGACTCTAAGTAAATATGCCCCTTTGTGATGATGTTGCACTTAATTTAATATCCATCTTTTAAAAACTGCAGAATGTAATTTTGTGATATCAAGATATTTCTACATACACAAGAACAAATCGCTGGCTCTAATCTCTAATCGGACCAAAGTATCTATCATCTGTAGGCTTGCTGAGTAGATTGTTAAATGCTTGTATACTTCAAAAAAAATCAGGAGTGCGTGTGATTTATTTATCAAGATATTTCTTACAACTTTTGGAGAAAAAACTCGAATTGAGTTTTGTATAATTCAGATCAAATTTGTTTCGAGTTTGCGGATCGGTAAAATTTTTCAGAGTATTAGCATTTCAATTTTTCTAATAAATTTTCCCCCAATTGAATTTTGAATTTGAAATTCGACCCTTGATAAATATGCCTCACAATGCAATATATATATATATATATATATATATATATATATATATATATATATATATATATATATATATATATATATATATATATATATATATATATTGTTATATCAAGATATTTCTTACAACTTCTAAAAGGTGCCACTAATATTGTCCAGTCCTTTTTGGGATCTCCATGTAATGAGATTTTAAACCAGCTTTGTGCTTTTCCACTGCAAACAAAAGAAAAACATATGATTTTCAACAATTTTCTAGCAGGACTGGAGTATTATTTTTGCAGTTGTTGCTATTATGTGTAAAACTGTGAATATTTTAGGCCATTGTAGCTATAGGGATTAATGTTTTATATTTTGCCTTTCTCTGTCAATTTAGCAAAGTCATTCGGAAAGACTGGCAAATGCATGTACAATAACATTATATAAACAAATGTAGAAAGGTATAAATGTCTCTTTATTATGGAATAGTCAAATAATGCCCTGATAGTAGCAAAGCCTGCAATGTTTCATTTGTATGAGTTGGAAGTCTCTGAAATGCTATAATTCTCTGAAGAGTCAACATACTGTTATGTTTAGAATTTGAGTGAAAAATACATCATTAATGTCTTCTTACATTTTTTGTGGATTTCTGGAAAATCTTGAGTGATGCATATTTCATTTAGGGAAGTCTTTAATACCCCCAGGTCCATCTGTTCTAAATAATTTTTGTTCTTTGTCTGCTGGAAAGATTCTCTATTCTCACTTCTATTCTATTCTACTTTCAGTTTTCTTGTTTCCCATGGGAAACATCACATGTCTACATAAATTATCAGTCTTTACCCCCTAGCAAACCAGTTTTAGATAAATTCAGAATTCCACTGTCAATCTCCATGTGTTAATGTGTAAATATGTTCTCTGGTTCATTGTACATTGCTCTTGGATATGTTGGTGATTTTATGGTAAGTTTATTGAGGGCTACTACTGATTGATGGACCCACTATATAAACTAATAATTAAATTATCTTATTGAAAATGAATTTTGCTGAATACACAATATCTAGTACAAGTGTTTAGGGTAATCATTGGCATGTTTTTCAAATTCCTTAATAAAATGCTCTAGGTTTATATATTTCAATAATACATTGAATCCCGTAATGATTACACTCAGAAAGGGAGTTAGTGGAATTCAAATTACCAGAGGAAAGGAAGTATATGGCTAATGCCAAAAAACACCAACTTAAAGGGCATTTGTCACCTAATGGAGCCTTCACTCTGGTTGGGGGGAAACAATAGTTAAAAAAAAACACCAGCAATAGGTCTCTTCCATTGTGGACGGCCATGTTGCATAACGCACATGCCCATAATGAGTAAATCTCCCTGCTTGCTCATTATGCACTTGTGTCTGACATAGGCACGGTATATCTGCCTCACAAGCTTACGTCACATGCATGCATATGCACAGAGTGAGTTGTGGCACTTGCTCATTATGTGCTTGCATGTGCCCCAACATGGACACCTACACGAGGAGCTCCTTCCTGGTGTGTGCAGCCTAGTGCTGGCAGGTTTTTTTTTTGTTTTTTTTTAAACTATTGTTTCTCCCAACTGGAGTGCATCTCTGGTGGGTGAAACAAATTCAAGTGCTCTTTAAGAAGTGACTAAAAGCTTCCATAAAAGTCAGTGGGAGGCAGCATATGCTGTTTGAGTTGTCTCTCTGTCAACAGAGAGCCATCCTGACATTAACCTAACAATAAGTAGGAATGATTTGCTAGTCATAGCCAGGGCCGCCATCATGGGGGCACAGGGGATACAACTGGCCCGGGCCTGAAGGGGGGCCCAGCCATACTGCACTTTTTGAAGTGCAGTATGGAAGTCCTGAACCACTGAAAAGCTGAAGTCCCGAAGCGGTGAATAGAAAACAGCAGAAATTGAAGTCCTGAAGCCACGAGTTCTACAGAACACCAATGTTTGTTTTTTTTAGTTTTTTTAATCCCCTAGCCACCAATGTATTATTTTAATACCCTATAGGCCCCTGGCACCAATGTTTTTTAAAAAAATATTCTCTGGGGTCCCAATTTATTTTTAACTTGTAAAGGGGGCCCTGGCACCAATGTTTTTTTATAAAAACTTTTATGGGGGGCCCGGCACCAATGTTTTTTTTTAACATATAAGGGGGCCCTGGTCACCAATTTTTTTTAACTTGTAGGGGGGCTCTGACCACCAATTTTTTTAAAAAAACTTTTATGGTGGGAGGCTCTAGCGCCACAGTTTTTTTTTTAAATTATAAGGGGGCCCTGACCATCAATAGCTTTTTATAACTTCTGTGTGTGGGGGGGAATTACCTTTTTTAGCACTGATGTCTTTGTGTTCTTTTAACTGTGGTGTGGAGTGGGTGGGATCTGGGTGGGTGGGGCTTGAGGTGGGAGGGGTCCCAACAATTTTGTTGTATGGGGCCCCATCATTTCTAATGGTGGCCCTGGTCATAGCACTACCACAAACGTGTGAGCAAATATAGACTATAATCCATTTATGTCAAACATTTGTTTAGCAATAAGGAGAACTGTACCTTATTGGCTTAGACATCTCAATAAATGTTCTATTATTGCTAAGAGACATATAGAGAAATAAATTAGCTGGTCCATAAATGTTGACGTCTAGTCATACCTACTTGGGACAATGTAATTAGAAGCAAGCTATTACAACAATTACTCTGCAGTCACTGGAACACAAATTACATAGCTGGGGCAAACCTGAATAGACTTTGTACTCTGGAGAACCTTGATCTTCGCTTCTAAGACTGAAGTGCTAACTGAGCTTTTTTTAATTCTTTCCCATATATTTTATCATCTTCTAGGTTTAAACCAATGTTCATGTTCACCTTTTACTAAGAGAAGTCTAAAAGGGTCTATAAAATATAATTATATAACGAACATGTCAGCAATACTATAAGGCATGCCTTCAAAATATTGTTTCTCATATTAAAAAAAAAATCAGCATTAAGTGAGGATTCAGATATCTTTAATACAGATGAAGCAGTATTGCAGAAAGTGCTTTATGGTTGTGGTTAAGACATCCCACCATTTTATAAGCTATGGACATCTGCTCGACTGAGGTTATGTGAGACATTATTTATGTCAAAATTATAATATCCTACATAGTACATATTTCCTAAAATACAGTTTGCTAATTTTCTGTTATATAAAAACTAGATTAAGCTGGATAGCTGCACACCACTCTCCAATGTCAAAATTATACTGAACAAAAACAAAAAATAAACCTTAAGATGGGTTAAACCACATGAAATTCATATTTTCCCATAATATTTCTTTATTAGTTAAAAAAGTAGATATGCACAAAAACACTAAAAAATAATATGATGCACTATAAACATCTTATCGTTTGTATTTGGGAAATCATTTTATTTTCACTATATAGTAACTTTCTGTTCAAGATACCCCCTCTGATGTCCTCAAAGCTTCATTCTGGCATTCAGCAAAATGTCTTGCAACAGGATCTAATTTTTTCTTCAGCTGGAAAGTAAATAACCAATTATCTATGGGGTGTACAGATTTCAGAGCTATTTCCCTTTGTATTTCTTACAAGGATGGGATAAGCAATATACAGTATGACAGTTACAAAAACTATAACATTATGTATGTCTATTATTCATACTTGTACAATCAACACAATGGCCATGTGGAAAGGAGCATTTTATCCCAGATTTACCATTTTCGTTATTACCAAAAAAGCTACAGAAAATCACCCATATTAGGTGATCTTCAGAAGTTAGTTTGGCCTGCTATGATGTTCAGGTAGCTGTTACTGTTCAGTAAATAAATGTATTTATTTAAAATGTGGCTGGTCGTCCTCCAAAATCAAGTAATGGGCTAAATGGCCATCGCTATGCCAATTTACTAACAGGAGTAGAGGACAATTCGCTAGGTGCACCACGAGGAAGGGGTTGATCCCAAAAAGCTTGTGCTGCAGTTTCTGCAATAAAATGCGATAAAGGCAATTGCCAAAATAAGTTGGTGTGCTTCTTCCCCTACATATAACCTGGATGAGGAAAATGCATCTGACAGAGAGACGTAAGTCTTGCCGCAAAAAGTATTGTAATTATATTGCAGACAGGCTTATTTTGTAATGGAGAAAATTATTTCTAATCTTTTGTTTTTTGACAAAAGATTAAGACTTTTCACATTTTATAACAAACATGCTCAACAGTAAGCATTACAGATTCCACCATATTGTAACATATATGAGTATATATTATATAAAAAATTATCTGGGAAAGGAGATGGAGGAAATGGACGTGGTTCCCTTTGAAGCATTTGCCTAATACTTTTTTCTTTTTATTCCTATATTAAAAACTATTCTGCATTAGTTGTTGCGGGGCAGATGTATTCTATAAATGGTAACTGCCTGATCGATAACAGGGTACTGTGATAAGTCTTTGCAAATTTTCCTTTCAGTCTCTGTTAATCATCATGATCCTGGCACATTCCAGTAAAAGGCTCTGGATTTTGCAATGTCTTATACTGCATCCCAATTATCTGCACAGTAATTTATAGTTGTTCAACGGTAGTATAATGGACCTTTTAAGGACTTGCTTTACCGAATAAAGGTAACAGTATCTTAAGGCTTCATGCCCTTTTCCTTCCCCAAGAAATTATGAGACATCAAGACAGAATTTTTAAAATGGTGAGTGCAAAAATATGGGTTGAATGTTCAACTGGCTCATCAAGAGATTATAATATCACAATATCTATATATATATTTATACACCTCTTGTATAAATATGTGTGTTTGTGTGCTGGTTGTTTCTTCCTGATGATGGCTAGTGTTTAGGAGCCGAAACGTCGAATAAACACTAAATAGTTTTTTTTGCATCACAAAGACCCATGAGTGCGGACTCTTTTCTTTATTTTTTTAATTTTTTGTTTTCCAGCACCTGGGCAGTGACCTAGTGTTCTGGGTGCACCAGGCCCATTTTTTGTATATCTATCTATCAATATATATATACATTTCGTTAAGGGGCCGATTCACTAAATTCGAGTGAAGGATTCGAAGTAAAAAAACTTCGAATTTCGAAGTATTTTTTGGGCTACTTCGACCATCGAATGGGCTACTTCGACCTTCGACTACGACTTCGAATCGCAGGATTCGAACTAAAAATCGTTAGACTATTCAACCATATGATAGTCGAAGTACTGTCTCTTTAAAAAAAACTTCGACCCCCTAGTTCAGCAGCTAAAAGCTACCGAAGTCAATGTTAGCCTATGGGGAAGGTCCCCATAGGCTTTCCTAAGTTTTTTTGATTGAAGGATATTCCTTCGATCGTTGGATTTAAATCCTTCGAATCGTTCAATTCGAAGGATTTAATCGTTCGATCGAAGGAATAATCCTTCGATCGTACGATCGCAGTATTTGCGCTAAATCCTTCGACTTCGATATTCGAAGTCGAAGGATTTCAATTCCTAGTCGAATATCGAGGGTTAATTAACCCTCGATATTCGACCCTTAATGAATCAGCCCCTAAGTGTCTGCACGCTATTCAGGTGATCTTCGGGGTGCACTGTCAATTTCTTAGACACATAATTCAGTTTAGGAATGAATCATCCCAGGACCAGCACTTCCCTTTGTGAAATACTTAAATTTTTATTTAAATACACATATTCGTGTCCAACGCTACGGTTCTTGTTAGGACCTTTATCAAGGATATCCTATATATATATATATATATATATATATATATATATATATATATATATAGAAAATAAATGATAATAAATGTTACTTTAGGGTCTAAAAACACTGACATGTCACAATCAAAATTGTTTATAGGGAAACAAGACACAAGCATTTTAAATTCACAAATGCTACACCATCTGGAAACTCTAAATTTAGCAGATACCTTGAGGTTATTTCATCTGCCATACAGGGAATTTACTTAATTCTACCATGTTCATGCACCTCTGTCTTAATTAGTTTTCCCTGTCTACTGACCAAATTTCCATAAATGATATTGTAATTCCATAATTAAAATATTACTTCTAAACTTTATTTAGAGAATGTATTGCATTTAAATTCATACCTGATTTAGATTTAGAATGTTTTTTTGCTTTGTAATATATGGTGACATGTATTCTCTTAATAATAAACAAACCTTATTGCTCCATCAAGGAAGGTGATCTTAGAGATAGCTTTTATCTATAAAGAAGCATAGCCTTTTGTGACGCTAGTGAGATCTAGCAATATTCTTAAAAGCATTTTGAAAATAAAAGCCCAATTTTCAGATGCCATATCAATCTAGTGTGAGAGACGGGAGTTTGCTATAAATCTATCTTTATTTTTACTCATTGCAAGAAAGCCTATAAAGATTGGTTAACTTGGTATAGGGCAGGCAGGCAGGAAAATACTAACATCACACAATTAAAAACCCTCAATATCAATTTCAAGCTAAAATCAATTTTCATTCTTCTGAACTTATATGAAGTTCTAATATCCTGCTTAGAGACAAACCAGAGGGCATCATAAATACTTGAAATATGATTGTGCACAGAAAACCTATAGCTGTAAAAATTTGTAACTGCATGCTAATTATTATGCTTTTCATGCTTACCCAGCGCTTGAACATGATTAAATGCTGGTTAAGCTTAAAACGCGTTTGGCAAATTGTTTGGGGTCAATGCCATTTTTAATAGAAATGTAATAAATTGTAGGGTAAGTTTTTAACTTTAAAATGTGTAAGAGTAATAATTGGCATTTATCAAGTTCTACACTTGAAAACAGTTTTCAAACTTTTTTTTTAACAGTTTTGCATTTACATTGTATATGGTTATTATACAGATGTATGTTATACTTCAAAGAAATACCATATGGTTTAAAAAATAGCAACAGACTCTTTTCACTTTTGTGATCAACTGGTGAAAGGAAAAAAATCAACTAGGAGATCTATGCTTAACTGACATTTAGGCTAAGGCCACACTAGGCGATAGCGCCGCGATTTGACTCGCGGCGACTTTTCGCCGCGACTTTTAAGCCACAATCGCTGGGGAAACTTTTGCGCTGGCGTCTATGGGGAATCGCGAAAAATCGCCAGCGTAAAAACACACGCGGCGATCTTTTTTCTACTGTCACTCGAAATTGCCTCGCTAGGCGATTTCGAGCGACAATAGAAATAAGATCGCCGCGTGTGTTTTTACGCTGGCGATTTTTCGCGATTCCCCATAGACGCCAGCGCAAAAGTTTCCCCAGCGATTGCGGCTTAAAAGTCGCGGCGAAAAGTCGCCGCGAGTCAAATCGCGGCGCTATCGCCTAGTGTGGCCTTAGCCTTAGGGGCAGGTCTCTCAAAATTTGAGCTTGCGGTTTTTCTCAATTAGTAAAAAACGTAGCGAAAAGAGTTCAAGCGTGAAGATGCAATAATATTTCTTGAAACCGTGAATAATCACAGTTGATCAAAAATAAGAACCCATGAATAGTAAGGGGGAAAGTGAAAGCTGTTTAGTTTCTATAGACTTGAATAAAAAAAGTGGGTGTGTAAGAAAAGTTGTGAACCTTTTGTCACCTTTTTTACAGCAATTAAATTTAATATCCCTCAAGCTCTAAAATTGATAAATCGACCTCTCCCTGTCTGCAGTGGGGGTTAGATTCAAGACTGAGTTCTTACCTCTTATAAGGAGAAAGCTTCTATGAAGGTGCATGTTTGACCTTACACATACCTTACACATAGGCTGCTCAGAGACCTTACTTTATCATGATAGTGAAACATACTGCAGGGCAGACTTATCAACATTTGAATTCTAGTCAGGCTCAGATTTGAGACAGGGGCACAAAGGCCTGGGCCTAGGGAGAATCAGCAAAATTTTAGGGGCGGCATGCCGCCCAGTCGCATTTTAGGGAGCACTGAGGAACCGCAGCTCCCCAACTATCTGGTGCATACAGCCACACTAGCTCTTGGGGGGGTGCACGCCAAAGCTGTTCTGGGACCTGGCGGCTGAGGGGAACGAAATAAGGAAATCTGGCCCTTATTCTAGTTTTAACACAATTCAAGTTTTTCTGCTGTGAAAAAAGCATGATCTCAACTATATTTGAATTTGAGCTTACCAATATTAGAGTTTTAGCAAGGGCAAAAAACTTGAAAACTCAAATTGAAAATAAAATGACTTGCACATTTCTTTGGAAGTCAATGGAATTTAAGCTGTTTTATAATTGAAATTTATGTAATTCAATGATTTGAAAGTTTGCAGACTCATTGAAATTAAAGAGTAGAATGTGTTTCCAGTGTGGACCATTTTAAGCAAGTTTTCAAGTTTTTCATAAAAATGCACACAACTGAGATTTTACATTTTTTTTAATTAGACAAATTAGACAGAAACTTAATGATTTTAAAACTTTTAAATTTAAAATTTTCTTTATCTATCTCCCTAACAAACCTGTGGATTGATTTGATGATAATATCATGTACATTTGTCATCCTTATCAGCTGCATGCTACACTGTCCATCCATTTGTCATGTATGGTATAACCTGAAAGATTGCCCTTTTTTCAGGATTTGGCCAAATCACTAGTGATCAGCTAAACCAAATCTGAAACTTTGCCATGTGATTTTTAAGCTCTATATAAGTAAAAGAATCTCAAAGATTTTTTTCTTGAATTCCAACATGTAAAATTAGGCTTCATTTGGTATTCGGTCAAACCTTCTGTAGAGGATTTAATACCCAGTTGAATCCAGAAATCATGGATTCAGTGCATCCTTATGTTGGTAGTCTTCCAAACGCAGCCAGTCCCTCCTCTAAAAGAAATGTGCTCAAAAGTAAACTAAACCTTAAAAAGGGGCTATAAAACCCCTCCAGAAAACCGTCGCTCTGCACCTACTAGTTCTCTAAAATACATAACCAAAAATGTAATTACAGGTGCATCAATTTTATCAGTGAGAATGCTGCTTACCAGCACTATGTCAATCATCTTACTGTTATCTTACATATGGAGATTATTGTGTTATTTTGACTTCAGGATATTACACTGTAATCAAACATCAGGAGGGAGGACATACTGCTGTTTAGTTGTTCGTTGATAGAATAACTGTTTATAAAACTCCAGTTCTAGTTGCATAATCAAAGAATATGAAGCCAGCATTACACAGATCAGATGAGATTCTTGCTATTATTTGTGTTTTAATGGGGTTGCTGGACCTGGAGCACTTGAAAAATGTTTGTTATGCAATATTGGTTTGAGAATACAACCTTGATGTTGCTGGAAAGCTCCCAGCATGCTTTCAACCTTGAAATATGTTAAAGTATGCTTAGATTTGTAGTACCGTAATACAGAGTAAATTAGGATTTAACAATAATGTTTATATGGGCATAATTTAAAGGATGACTTGAGATCAATTTTATTTCTTGTTCTCTATGAAAAAAAAAAGATTTTTGCCCACATATAATTGTTTATTAAAATGGAAATCTTTCTATCACTCCACTTACTTGACAATTATCAACAGTTATTGAGTGTTGTCAAGATGCATTTCCAATGAAGTCTATGGCAGAAAATTCATCCTCTAGATAATTCATGTGATAAATGATAAATGCCCAAAAGAAAATTGTAATAGAAAAAAATCAGCATCTAAAAGTTGTTTTTTCTAAATGGATGAATACTCTATCCAGCACCATTTTTTTTGGGTCACCATTTTGTGATATTCTTTGGGCTCCCTCAGAGATCATCGAGGAGAAACCTATTTACTAACAATCTATTTTTTTCACAAATCTATAAAACACTGTGGTCTGTCTATATTTCTTTAAAAAATCGAAAAATTCAAGATTTATTAAGGGGCAGATTTATCAAAGGTCGAATTTCGAAGTAGAAAAAACGTTGAAATTCGACCAGCGAATAGAATCCTCCGACATTCGAATTCGCAGTAGGAGGATTTTATACGATCGTACGATTCAAACGATTTCATCATACGATCGTACGATTTTCCTTCGAATACAAAAAACATAGAAATACGCTCTGGAAGGTTCCCATAGACTAACATAGCACTTCGGCAGGTTTAAATTGGCGAAGTATTGAAGTCGAAGTTTTTTTAAAGAGACAGTACTTCAATTATCGAATGGTCGAATAGTGGAACAATTTTCGAATCAAAGTCAAAGTAAATTCAAAGTTGTAGTATCCTATTCGATGGTTGAAGTATCCAAAAAATTACTTCGAATTTGGATTTTTTTTACTTCCCTCAAATTCACTTCAACCCTTGATAAATCTGCCCCTATATGTAAAACCATGAAAAATTCTAATGCAAAAATTTGCCAGGTAACCATTGTTATCATCATTTATTTATATAGCGCTGTCAAGATACGCAGTGCTTTTAATTTTGTCGATGTCCTATAAAAGTCAATGGGAGCTGCGCTGATACTATTACCATTTTTAATCAATACGGACTTTTAGAGGTTTTCGGAAATTTTTTTTCTCACTAGGATTTGTCCGGGGAAAAATCTTATATTCAGATCTTTTAATAAATTCCATCACATTCTTGCTTTTATTGAAAGTGAGTTTATATGTAGTTTCAAAAAAATCTAAAAACAACTAAAATTAGCTTCCATGTGTAACAGGAGGAAATGTTTAAATTAAAGACAAATCTCTGTCCATTCATTGGACATGTATGTGTACCCTTGGTTGGTGTGTGAGCACAGTGCCTCATATCAGGCCAAGGGTAGAGCTTAGTACATAAATGGTCGTTTTTTCAATTTGGGATGGCACATACTGTTAGAAAAGTTTATTTTTAGGAAAAGGCTCTATTTATATAAAAAAAAAACCCTGACCTGCAACATTTAGGGGCATAGTTTCCCTTCCAGTCTCTGACAAAGGGGTTATCCAAAATACTGCTACAAGAGATATTAAGAGATAGAATATGGTATAGGCATACAATATATCTATTCTAAAGTTTTTTTGTGCCTTTCGTGATTTGTAAACCCTTAAGGTATTTGAGTCATGTAAAATTTTGTGAATCATTTACTAAGCTATTCTTTGGGCTGTTATTTTTATTCTATCTGCCCTGAAGAACTTCTTGTTTATGGATTGCATTTTTAGTTAGTAACACTGCAAGTTCCTGTTCAGTTAAAACCAGCTTCTGCAGACTTGTGACTGTGTTACATGACAGACTGGAATTAGAAAAAGTAATCATTATAATAAATAGATTAATCATTTAACATTGAATTGTATAATATTTTTCAAATGGCTTTTCAAAAATAAAAAAATAAAGCCTACAGATAACTGTATAAATTACTTTTGCTTCTTATACTGGAATACATTTAAATCACAAGGATAACTTTGTACTGCTGTTTTGGTCCTACTGAGAGGTGTGGCTTGTGGTGGGCAGGTGGCAGGTCACAAGATAAGCCATCATGATGCCACTAGTGATCTTGCAGCAGGTTTATTCTGACTGCTCATTGTACAGTATTGGCGCTCAATTTTGTCGCAATGTTTTGTCGCTTTCAAGAAAAATTATTGATAAATGAGTTTAATTTGTGGAAGGGAGTTTGGCCGACTTTGTTTTCATAAAACACTGAGATTAATTTGAGTTTTAATAAATAACCCCCTTAATATAACATACTTACATACATACATATGATGGGACATTTACTAGGTGATTGGGGGGAGGTTTACTAGAGAGATGAATTACAAAAACACTTTTTTCAGTTCAGTTGTTTTCAGATGGTTCCCCAGAAATAAAGACTTTTTTCAATTACTTTCCATTATTTATTTTTTACTGTTTTTCCAAAATTTAAGTTGAATCATTGTGATTCTGGTGTTCGAGTCTGGCAGCTCAGTAATTCAAGCGCAGACTCTAAACTGTTACAATTTTGCCACATTTAGTTGATCCATTTCTCAACAGCATCTCTGGAGTATTAGCAACTATTGTATCAATTCTAACAGCTGCCTGTAATGAAACTCAGAGATTCTGCTCAGCAGGGACAAACATAAGAAATGTATCAGCTAAATGTATCAATTTAGAACAGTTTACAGGGTCGGCGACCCCCCTCCCAGAGCTGCTTTTGAAGGTGAAAAATTACACTTTACACTTCAATATAAGAAAAACTGTGACACATAGAAAATAGAAAGTAATTGGAAAAAGTTGTTATGTCTGTTGATCTATCTGAAACCAACTAGTTATTTGAAGGTGAACAACCCCTTTAAGGCATTGAATCCAGCTAGAGTATCAATTTGTTTGGAGGAGCTTATATTTTGCAGTCAGCTTCTTAGTTTCTTTACTTGCATCTCAAACCAATACATAGATATTAAAATGGTACAGAATTCCATTTATCCTACAATCACTTGTCAATGACATCTTTTCCACTGATTTCCATGCCTTCCAGCATTATTTTAGGTGTTGTTCCTCAGGTCATAATATAATATATATATATTATATATTCTAACATATATATTCCAGCTATTGTAAAGACACACCCTGGTGGTCTAGTGGACCAGTGGGGACGCCCGCCCTCCCTCCTCCCCTCAGGTCAGATTCTTCCAGTGAAGTCCCACGAGTCAATCTTCCGGCTCCTCGGTAAGCTGACTGAGAGATCAGCAATTTCTACGCATGCGCAGTTGAAGCAGTTTGCCGGTCTGCGACAACTGTGCTTCCGCGGAATTATACGGAAATTGCCGATCTCTCAGTCAGCATCTCCCCCGGGGGGAGTAGTTAGCCTGGAGGGGGGGAGGAAGGGGTACCTGGGGTGAGGGGTAGGGTTTTTTCCCCACAGGTTGATTTCTCCTTTAAGCTGTTGTTGCCTTCCGTTCTAAACCTTGGTAACAACATGCCTCTTTACTTGTTCAGAACGCTTGCTTTGCTCCTCTCAAGTTAAGACCTGGCGGCATCTGAATAGCTGAGGGCTCCTCCCGAGACAAAAGGCGGCTGCTACATATGGAAGATTGAGCCATAACCGGGAGCTTAGCACTTAGTACATGACACTATCTCCAGTGATCTCCTCTTCATGTTGACACTGTAGACAAAATATAAATTCATCGGCCATAACTAATATTTTCTATATCACACAAAGGGGCAAATTCACTAAAGTGCGAAGCGCCTAACGCTATCGCAAATTCGCCAGCATGACATCATTTCGTTACTTTGCCAATTTACTAACGGGTGCTGGCATAAATTCGCTAGCGAAGTAGACCTACTCTAGCGCTACATCGCACCCTTACGCCAGGCGAAGTTGTGCTATGGCGAAGGGACATAACTATGCTAATTCACTAACTTGTGCAGTTTACTGAACGTTACCTCTTGCGCCAGACTTGCCTTCACCACCTCAGACCAGGCGAAGTGCAATAGAAACATAGAAACATTTTTTCTAAGTCCCAAAAAACGCTGGAGTCTTTTCCTTTTTTAAGGGTGATAGGCTGAAAAAGATCGTCCTTTTTTTTACGCTACCCTCCTTCCCCCCTACATTTCCTAACATAATACCTAAACTATACAGTGGGCACATGTAAAGGGCAAAATAACAACTCTATTTTATCTTATGAAGCTTTCCCAGGCTTGTGTAGTGTAATGTATTTGTTGCTACATATACGTCCATTGTACTTTAACTTGGCGCCGTATGCAAATTAGGCATGGCTAGCGTACCTGTGCTTTACTTGACAAATTAACGCTACTACAACTTCGCTACCTTTCGCCTCCCTGAGCACAACTTTGGATTTTAGTGAATTAGCGGCGCCCTGGCGAAGTGCGGCGAAGTCTGTCGAAGCCTGCGCTAGTCAACTCCGCAAGTTAGTGAATATGTCCCAAAACCTTTGCTTGCATGTTTTTTTAGTATATTTTATCCCTTGTCATAGTGATGGGCAAATGAAACCCAATTTTGCTTTGGCAAAAATTAACAAAACAGCAAAAAAGTCACCAAGCGCATTGCAGTCAATGGGTGTTTTTTGTGCGACAATTTTGTGAACCATGCAACATTTTTTTACTATCCATTATAGTCTATGTTTTTTCTCGACAAAACAAGGCAAAATATTTTTCTCACCCCACAGCCATCTAATCTAGTTACGTCTTATAATTAATTTCTCCTTTTTTTTACAGATATAACTGTAGACTAACACCACCACCGTCCTTTAATTTATTACTGAAAGTAGTGTTTGTAGAATGTTTTTGAGCAATAAAACACTTACTTGTGTTTTGCTAAGTTATTCGAGTGTTTTCTTATGAATTCCATTTTGTTAAAGCTTTGGCTGTAACAGGTTTAAACCGCAGTCTGACAGCTTGCACTATGAATAGCTAGTTGTTAAGCGTATGTGCTCACTGTCAGATCAGTCATCTGTTGTCTGCACACACTGTCAGAGAGCCTACATTGCCTCTTGTTTTAGCACATATAGATAACTTTTTGCTCATTATTTTGGACACTTAAAATTAACTAGTCTTCACAATGAGAGCTGTCACACAGAGTAACTCATGTTAGAGTATCTGTGACAGATTTGTGATAACTCTTGTGAGTTCAGCATATGCTGTTACAGACGTGCAACATTTTGATGTATACTGTACCATTATATTTTAAAAGTTCTTATTATTGTGTTTTTCCATGTCACCCCCCTCCCCAGTGTATATCTCCTACTCTCCTTTCATGTATTTTCCCATGTTTTTGTATCCATAGGAGCTGATTTATCAATGTAGACTTTTACCGCGATTCTAATTTTGTAAAACTCACAATTTCGAATTATGACTTCAAATCAAGTATTTATTAAGCTAAAAAAACTCACAAAAACTTGAATGTAAAACTTCGGCATCCAAAAGTTTGCAGGGGTTTTCCTAGGCAAAATTTAAAGTATTTATTCAATTCTAGTTTTTTGAGGTTTTTTTTTTTAATTTTTATTACATTTTCCATCATACAACAAATAACAATGTACATACTGCTCCTTTTAAGTTGACATAATTATCACAATCTTAACATAAACACCAAGTTCTAAATAAAAATTCTTAGAGACAGATTTTAAAAAAATCAAATTGTTAAAACTTGGACGAATTTTACAGATCGAATTCGATTTTAATTATACAAAACTCTATGTCAGGAAGGCTACAAACATCTCCAAAAGGATTACTGGACCTTTCCCATTGACTTATACATTCATTTGTTAAGTTTTAGGTGGCAAATAGTTGAATTTGAATTCTTAAAAGCTCTCACTGCTGTCAATAAATGAATAAGTGAACTCAGCAACTCAGTTGACTCAGCATCGCTTTGAGGTTTTTTTGAGCTCGTAAACTAAATTTTTTTATATTTAGGGTTTTCATATATAAGGAAACATTCATGCTTTTTTTTAAATCATGAGTTTATTTGAAGTAGAAAAAATTTCTAAAATTACTCAAATTCAAATTTTGATATATAAGCTCTATAGTGTATTTTCTTCTATCTTGACATACAGAGAAGGGACTAAATAACTAAATATCTTGAACTTTTTTTATTTTATTAAATGGACATCTTCAGGGAGGGCAAGACTTGAGATGTCTGCATTCAGTGTTCAGTTGGATCTTCTCTACTTTTTTTTAAAATGATACTTCATAAGGTTTGAGGTCACAAGCAACTCTGCCGTTTAATCATTTGATCTGTAACTTAAGATTTGTGGCCTAAAATCATATGTACACACCAAACAAAGAATTACACTGGATTATTTTCTATTTATGTCTCTCTTTCCACTTTCCCTGAACATCAGGGGATGCAAGGAGATGTAGTTGTGTGACAGCTGTAGTGTCACAATTGTGTGAACCCTACTATAAACCAATAACACCTCTACACTTAGATGTGTGGTTGATTTTCTTCTCTTCTTTACAGCATGCTCTTGTGCTCACTAATCAATGCAAATACCAAAGCCACATGCTATTATGCAGAAATTAACAGCATGGCTTTCATCAACCAGTTGGAAATTTAATTATTTTTGTCTTGTAAGGTCATGACACTTGGTAATAAGAGAACATTAGGCTGAATATAAACGGGCTGGTGCGTCTTAGAGAGACAACAACTCTGAGGTTGAGTTTATCTTAAATATACAGTACATAAAAAAAATGAATACTAATAGATAAGCAAACTTTCCTTATCATCGAAAATCATTATGTATTCAGTCATTACCATCACTTATTTATGTAGCTCCAGCAAGTCAAGCAGTACTTTACAAAAATGTTCAACAAACAGGGGTCTTGCAATAAATTAGAGCAAGCTGAGCAACATTGTCAGGAAGCTGTAACGCACAGTTTTGCAGATCACATGCCACATGTTTTACCCTCTGTCAAGCTACTGTAAACTATATATATATATATATATATATATATATATATATATATATATATATATATATATATATACATATATATATATATATATATATATATATATATATAGATAGATATATATATATATATATATATATATATAGTTTTTTAAAACAAAACAAGCTGAAATGCCGCTCCTCATCTTTCTAATTGGGTGCACGTGGGCAAGGCTTAATTTACATACTAAACAAGTTAGCCCCAGCACTCTCAATATATATGGGGGTTATATATTGAGAGTGCTGGGGCTAACTTGTTTATTGTATATATATATATAGAGAGAGAGAAAGAGAGAGAGAGTTGCCATGTTATCCTAAAATTTTTACGTGCTGGTGGGTTGCGGGAACAAAAGTGGGCGGGCAGTGACGTAAAAGGAGGAGGGCCATGCTGTAAAATGGGACAGGGCCATGTCGTGGAGATCACCAGAAGGAGGACAAAAGTTTACAAATTTTACAAAGTTTACAAATTTACCGGCAGCTACATTGCTGGTAAATTTTTTAATACCGGCCTTGGCAGTTGTTTTTTTTTTGCCGGCTAGGCCAGTAAGATACCTAAAAATTTCTAAAATTACTCAAATTCAAATTTTGATATATAAGCTCTATAGTGTACTTTCTTCTATCTTGACATACAGAGAAGGGACTAAATAACTAAATATCTTGAACTTTTTTTATTTTATTAAATGGACGTCTTCAGGGAGGGCAAGACTTGAGATGTCTGCATTCAGTGTTCAGTTGGATCTATATATATATATATATATATATATATATATATATATATATATATATAGCAATTATGGAACTGTTTCAAGAAAAACATAGATAAAGATTGATAGATAAAGAAACTGAAACCTACTTTTTTATTTATTTTCCAAAATGTCCCTTTAAGGTTCAATGTCAGTGATGATTATTTAGGCACCGGAGGCTGTTTGGCTTGATCTTGTTGGAGTTCAAGTAGAGAGTAGACATGGCCTTGTACAAGCCTCAGATTGGGTGGAAAAGTGCTGAAGGATCTATTTGAATATATTCCTGAGTACAAAAAGGTCTTGAATGATGCATCACCATTGCTTGAAAATACTACATAATTTTTATTAGTTTTCTTTGAAGGCTGAAGTATGATACAAATACTTGTTTCAAGCTTTTCACTTTTGTTTACCATTCATTCTTTGAAAAAAATGCTTAAATACATTCCCAATAAATGAAACATGTGAAAATGCTCCCCTGAGCACTTTTGCATCGTACCAATGATGTACCAATTACATTTTAGGATGCCCATCTGTTTGTTGCTTTGGGAATCCAAACACCACTCTCTGTGAACATGTGCTTTCTATGAAAGTTACTTGGATATTATTTTTGCACATTAGCCAGTTCTAATTAATAGAACAAGCTGCAGTTCTTTAGCTTGCTTTGCACTCCAATTTAAAGGAGTTTTTCTAGCAATCGAATGGATTTTGTCTCAAAAAACACCAAATCATTAGTAAGCCTAATTACTGTAATTAGCAGAAACCGTTAATTTCTTAATTAAACTGAGTAATTAACAAATACACGTAATTTGGGACTGCTTATATTATGCGGCTCAACCCTCTTTATTGAGGGTTGAATATGAGGCAGAATGAAATTGCTTTATAGGAATTGGTAATGCTGTTGGCAAAATGCTATTAAAATTATAAAAGCACACTTATTGGAATGCAACGATCCAAATGTTCACATAACTTTTGATTGTTCCTAATCTAAATTGTTCACAAGCTTTTCTCATGAGTAGCTGCCCAGCTCACACACATTGCCCCAATTTAGGCTGAATAGAGGAAATAGGAAAAGATCGTTTGGGCATCAGGTCGCTCCAGATACAGCTAGGTGGTCTTTCTGTACAGGTATGGAATCAGTTATCCAGAAATTTGTTATCCAGAAAGCTCAGAATTACGGGAAAACATTCTCCCATAGATTAAATTTTAAGAACATAAATCAGATTTTTTTTAATTGTTTTTTTTGTCTCTGTAATAACAAAACAGCACCTTGTTCTTGATCCCAACTAAGATATAATTATTCTTAAATAGGTTTATTTAATGTGTAAATTAATTTTATATACACTTAAGGGATTATTTACTAAACCACAAATTTATCTGGTTGGACTTTTATGGGCAAAAAGTCAAATTTTTAGTCTAAAAAAAAAATTCTAGTATTTCTTGAGATTTATTATAACTCCATGCTGCAAAAAAACCCCAATACGGGCAAAAACCCAAACTATTCGGGAAAATAGTCAGAAAAAATTGTATGATTTGGGTTTTCGCTCGATTTTATCAGATTGTTTCCAGATCTGATTTACTGGAGTTATGTTATTAATAAGTAAGGCAAAATTGGACATATAAGTTTGGTCAAGCTTTTTTTATTTGAATTATAATTAGTAGTAAATAATTCCCTTAAGGTATGGAGATCCATAATATGGAAGCATTCCTTATCCAGGTCCAGAGCATTCTGTATAATAGATCCCATACCTTTATTATGCTTTGTTTTAGGATATGTTATGTCTGCATGTCTCCATGTGAACTTAGAATAACTCAGCAAGGTGTGAATGTGTTTTACAGCATTTTGATCGATTTAGATATACAACCTGACACAACAGATGGGATTGTGTGAAATAACAGGTTAGTTGCTGCAATGACAGGACAAACATACATTTTCTGCTTTGCCTTACAGCTTAAGAAAAAGGAATTTGGTTTGATTGAGGGTAGTTTCACAAAATTTTTTATTTTCCAATCTTTTGGATAAAAAAACTAACATTTTTTGAGATTTATTATGCCCCAAAGTTACTAAAAGTCTGGATACGAAAATACCCCAGCTAAAACCTGTCAAGGTCATGTACAAGTAAATGGCAGAGGTTTTTTCTTTCATGATTTTAGGGCTTTTTATGGTGAAAACTCGATCAGTTCTAGATATTCAAGGATTTTTAGCCTATAACTCGATTAATTCGAGACACATTAGTATTTTGTGGGTTTGGATGGTCACATTTCCCGTATTAACATATTTTTTAAAAGTGTGTAAGTTTCCTAAACAGCAGAAAACCGAGACTGCTTATGTCATTTATACAATTATCCTGCTCATCATGTAAGTCATGTAATTTCATATATTCCATAGCACTAAAATCACTCAACTAGGCAAAATACTACATTTGAAATCAAGTGCAAAATAGAAAATAAAAAATATCTTTTATCTCTCTCCTTATACAGAGCTATAGAAGGTCTATGCCCTACTTTTTGGTTTATACAGAAAATGATGAGATTTTTTAATCAGTTGGCATAAATAATTTGTTTTCATTTCATATTCCTCAGAAAACTAGTCAGCCTGACCATAACCCTGACAATTCCATTTTCCTTGGCACTGGGTGTGTAACATGAGTTTAAACCAACTAAGGTGTATTCAAAGGTGTTTCATTATCTGTATTGATTACTGTATCTATCACACATGCTTGCACACACTGTATAAACACTAATAAATGAACTGTTCACAAGAAACTTGTTGCATATTGGCTTTCCAAAAAGACATACTGTCAGGAGAAAGACGCCAGGGGGCAGATTTATTAACCGTCGAATTTTCGCCAGCGTCCGCAAATGCGCTCAGACTACGCCAATTAACTTATATGAGAGTTTCGTCCTGGGCGCCGAACGCTGGCGAATTTTCGGCAGTGCGAGCATTTTAAAGCGAAGATGCACTAGCATTCATTCATGCCTACCAATAATTCTCTACTGATCTTGCACTCAGGTCATTTTGCATATCCCGGGAAATGTAAAGTTGAATGGACATCTTTATGTTAAATGTTGGTAGAAATACTTCCAAATTCCACTTTTAAAACACATGTCCAGGGAACCTTAATAAAAACAATATAGTTATTATAATGCCCTACATATGTGCCTACTGTAAAATTCATGTTCCATATGTTTGAAACTGTATGGGGAAAACCATACATTTCTTCTATGTTCCTTTCCAGCTGCACATTCACAGTAGAGTCTTTGCAGAAGCAAAAAGCTATTCACTCTACCTTTCAGTGTGCCAGGCCTGAGGCCGAAGAGAAGATCAAAGTAGCAAAAGAAGATTGTGATGTAGTTCTCCTGCAAAAGTACCCCGGACTGGTGCAGTTTTCAGCGACAGGAGCCTGGGGTATCAGGTAACGGAGTATAATCATTGGGGAGTACCTAACATTTGGCACCCCCAGTTATTATACATTATAGAAACCTTCTCCTTTAATGTTGGTTTCTTTAAACATAGGGGTGGTTTACCTTCAGGTCAACTTTTATTATGTTATATAATGGCCCATTCTTAGCAACTTTTTGAATTTTTAAAGGTTTTTTTTATTTGCCTTCCACTTCTGATTTTTTCCAGCATTTAAATGGGGGTCACTGCCAAAAAAACTATTGTTCTGTGAGGCTACAATTTAATGTTATTGTTATTTTTATTACTCATGTTTCTATTTAGGCCTTCTTTTCTTCATATTCCCATATCTCTTTCAAACCATTGACTGGCTGCTAGGTTGAATTGGACCCTAGCAACCATGGGTGTTTTACTGTTCATTTTTGTTTTTTTATTGTATATTTTGTTTTTTATCCTGATGGTAGAGCAGTGATCCCCAACCAGTGGCTCGTGAGCAACATTAGTGTGTATGTGTGGCCAAATTGCAATATCTGTCCAAAGGGCCCATGTCCTCATCAGTTGAAGATCACAAAACAATGTGTGACAAGCAATGAATAAAAGAATCACTAAAAACACAAACTGCAGATTTTCTTATGGTACCATTGTCTATATGACATGAAGGACTTGTTTACAATTACTGAAGCTTTTTGGCTCGATCAGTCTTTGAGGAAATCTGGTGTGAGGAGCCACTTGTTTGGTTAAAATTATGGAAATTGCAGAAGTTTTTTGGCCTGACCAAATGCTCTAGCAATCTTACATAGCCCCCTAAAAGTTCATTCTAAGGTACATTTTCCTTTTTAGCAAGGATATTGACAGATAGCACAGCTTTTGACTGGGTATAGTAAGTGTTTTATGGGTTTGCTGAAGATCATGATGCACCATAGAGGGACACATATGTAATACTTGGAACACAGGACAGGTAGGCACTTCACAAAATGCATCATTATTGTACAAATCAGTGATTTTTACTCTTTATAGAAGAATGTTTCAGCTCAGATTTTCCAATTAACACAAACTCTATCTAATAGATAAATATACATTCCGAAACCTGAAACTTTTGCTTTTATGTGTTGAATTAAATATGGTGAATGTGCAATGTTTAGTGTTTTGTTTTAAAGAACATTCTTCACATTCATAAATCAGTACATTAGAATCTCCATTTGTGCAATTTAGCCCTTACTATTCATTAAAATTACACTTTCATTCACCATAATTTATACATTGTATATAGAAATGCATTCACTTTGTTAAATTGTATAGAGGCCACAACAAGACATGGTGCTTATCACCTTGGTTCATTTTTTTCTAAAAGCTTTTATTATTTCACCTTGGATCATCCATTTTCACTGGGTAGTCAAGGATCAGGACAATGCAATATTTAGAAGTGCTAATTGAATGGTATAGTAAATTACTTGAATTGCCCTATATTGAATGGTCTATATACAAGTCCATCCTCTGTAAAACAATTTGGAAGATCCATTCTCCATATACAATAAAATATTGCTCTGTGACCCTCTATAGATATTCCAGGCATCTTAATCTATGGCTTTTCCATGTACCATTATATGCAAACTGACTGAAATTTCAGTTTTTAAAAGAAGGGAAATGTATTTACAAGGTAAAACAGTCTATTGAAAACATGGGCTAGAAAAAACATCTTAAAACACTTATTAGTTCCACATTGTTGTGGTATTATTGGTGCTCTAGAACAAGCCAGGGAGTGAGATGCCTGCATGAGTGAGATGCACTTCCATGATACAGCAGATAACATTTATCACTTTTAGAAAAAGCTAAAGTGATTCAGTAAGACATTTGGGGGCAAATTTACTTAAGATCAAATATTGAGGGTTAATTAACCCTCGATTTTCGACTGCCGAATTGAAATCCTTCGACTTCGAATATCGAAATCGAAGGATTTACCGCAATTCGTTCGTTCAATTTTAATCCATCGATCGAACGAACGATTTTTCTTCGACCAAAAAAAGATAGCAAAGCCTATGGGGACCTTCCCCATAGGCAAACATTGTCTTCGGTAGGTTTTAGGTGGCGAACTAGGGGGTCGAAGTTTTTTTTTTAAAGAGACAGTACTTCGAATGGTCGAATAGTCGAACGATTTTTAGTTCAAATCGTTCGATTCGAAGTCGTAGTCAAAGGTCGAAGAAGCCCATTCGATGGTCGAAGTAGCCAAAAAAAACATTCGAAATTCAACGTTTTTTTTCCTCTATTCCTTCACTCGAGCTAAGTAAATGGGCCCCTTGGGCTGTTCTTGACGAGATTGGATAATATGTGTGTGAATCTTTCACAAACTGTAAGGATTTGCTGCCTTAACCATAGCTTGCACTCTCAGTGATATTTACAGATTTTGTTATATGCTTTAGCACATTTAAAGGAGCAATAAACCCCTTTTTTCAACATGAGTTCAATGAATAGAGCTTGTGCTGAACATACTTTATGCTATAATTAGGAAAAATCTATGTTTTTTTTTTATTCCTTAAGTTAAACAGGCAAACGAGGAAATTAAGGCTCATCCATGTTTGCTCCTTGTGAGGGTGATAATTCAATTACTAGTATACATACCCCTCCCACCCCCCCTTGTGTTTCAGCAAGAGTCCATTAGACAGGGGGATTTGTCTGCAGTGATAATCTTATTATATAATTTGCAAGACCAAACATGGAGTAGCTTCAAATTCCCTGTTTAGCTCAATAAAAGACAAAAAACATAGATTAAAACAAACAGGGAAAAGTATGGTCTGAACAACCCTTATTTATTGAACTCATGTTGAACAAGGGGATATGCTGCCCCTTTAACACATGCATAGCATTTGCGCTGAAAGAGTTTATAAATAAAATCCAGTTTTGTTAATGAAGAGTGTTTGTGGCCCCTTCCTGATGTGGCATCTCTGGTTCCATAATGGAAGGCGTTCAGTAATCTGTCATACATACATTTCATGTCTTTCTATGAAAGACATTCCTGTGTGTCTTTGTTGGATAATCAAAACACTATGAATTACTAGGGCAATTCAATTGGTTCACATACAGCAAATAGATGGCAATACAACAAACTACAACTCTTGTTTATTCTGATTTAAATGCAGGGGAACATGGAATTCAGATGCAGTTTTCCATGTAACTTGTTGGATACCATTTAACATGATGCCATTTCCCCTTTTAAGGAAAACCAATAGCATTGCATGAAAAATCACATGAAATGAGGTAATGTCTGCTGCACCAAAATCACGTCTTGTATGATTTTCAATTTGAAAAACACTGTAGGATGCCCAGCACAGACACGCGTAAAGTAATAACCATATCATATGATATCAATCTATACTTAACCTTTTGCCCTTGTTCTGTTTCCTTGTTTATTACCTATAAATACAGGTTCCCTATACCTGTATTATAAATTATTTCAGAAGATAAACTGAAAGATAGGAGTACAGTTAAAGGAGAAGGAAAATCCAAATTACTGGGGGGGGGCAAATGTTACGGATTTAGCTAAAACCTGGGTCAAGGATCCTATTAGCAAAAAACTGCACAAGCCCAGGGTATTTCTGTGTGAGCAACACAGAACAATTGTGAGAATAATTCGGTGGGGATAGCCCGTCGCCTCCTCTTCTGACGTGCAAAGCGTCCTCTTCGGTGCCGCTTCCAGGTTCACATGCCGCTCGTGCATCTTTGCTTTATTTGGCACTTTACGTGTGACGTCTTTGTGCCTAGCGCAAAGTTCAAATATTAAAAAGGGGTCACAGCCAAATTCACATTGTCCAATGTAGATCTATTTTCCATAGTTCCTTGGTACTATTTCTAGTTTGTCTTGACTGTTCCTGATCTTGTTTGTCCCTGACCATTCCTAGTTTACTGCCTGTCCTGACCTCTACCCATTTATTGACTACTCTCTTGGATCATTTTACTGTACTGTGATATTGGTGTTATTGACCCGGCCTGTGACCTCCCCGACTATGCTCTTGTCTTCTGATTTGGTTCTGCTCTGCCTGATTGGTATCGACTTGGCCTGACCCTCAACCACGGTCCTTGTTCCCCATTCCTCTAGTTCACGTTTAGTTCCTTTGTCTGCCCAGAACTTCCCCCTTGGTCCTTTCACTATAAGATCTGGAGGCATCCGAGTAGCGGAGGGCTCCTCCTGATGCGAAAGTTATAAGCAGAAACGTGAGCCAAGGCCGGGACCTTGGGGTTTGTTCTGGATTTGGGTTACCTTACGTAACAGCGATACTCTTCCTGCTTCTTCTTTCTTGAATCCCTGGGGCCGAGGCATGTGCAGTAATTTGAAAAATGTGTTTTTTTTTGGTTAAAGTTTGACTTTTTCTTCGAAAATCCCAGATTCTAGAGGCTCCCAAACATTTGGCAGTAAGTATAGTGTAATAATGGCTAAAACAATGTTGTATGGCCATTCTGGGCATTTACTAGTGCCAAATACATTTTACAAATACAAATACAATTTTTTTGGTCTGTCGAACTCTAAAGTATTGATTCTTACAGTTTGCTATATAGGGTTGCAAGGTGAAACACCCTGTCTAGTTTTTAGGGATGGTAAAACCAGACAAACAAAAAGCTGCCGCGTTTCTATAGACGTCAATGGGAATTGTCTCAGAAGAAACTTTATTATTTTTTATTCTTCCCCAGTATATTAAAACAGTCTCATTTTCAGCCTCATTGAAAAATGAGTGGAACAATGCAGGCTTTATTGTTTTTCCCGTGACAAAACATGGAAAAATAATTTACAAATGCCAAATGGCAAATCCCTGAATTTGTCATTTCAAGCCCTTAAACCTTATCAACGTGCTCATATATATTTAGTGACAAGATTATTACAAAAGGGAAAAATAGGCAAAGCGAACAGGAACAAGACTGTTTGTCTGTCTGAGGCTCGTGATCCACTTTTTACAGTGATGTAACCTCTCTCTTGAGCTCACACGTTGTAAATACAGTATTTTTGCAGCTGAAATTCCTTTGCTGATGGTGAATAATACAACTGTACACCTAATTTAAATTCTTCTCACAAAACTAAATCGCTCTTGAAAACATAATCTACAAAGTGTGAAAGGTAGCCTAGACAATGCGTGTTGTGTTTACATTGTTTATTCAGTACATTTGTTCACGGGATTTGCAAAGTCAAAAAGCCTTGGCCATTTTTGGAATCTTTTTCAACCACTTTTTTTTGCAAGAGTCCTGGAACAGAAGCAGTACTGACGTTTTTTGTCTGCCATGTACGTGAGCCCCACCCTAACCTTGCTTTGTCTGCTTATGTAAATAGAACAGCCACAGATACATCATGGGGCACTTACCTAGTCTCAGTCATATTATGATAATTTAAGAATTTGGTAAAATAAGGACTATTGTATTTTCTTGTACATTAGACTAAAGAACACAACCCCCACGTCAGCATTGCATTGCCTAGAGAGTCATTGCCCAGGTTTATATACATAGTTACATAATAAGTTAGGTTGAAAGAAAGACACACGTCCTTTAAGTTCAACCTTTTAACTCTATTTTAACCTGCCTATCTGCCAGTTGAGCCAGAGGAAGGCAAAAAAAACATTTGAAGCCTCTTCAATTTGCCTCAGAGGGGAAAAAAAATCCTTCCTGACTCCAAAATGGCTCCAATTAATTGGGCTTGATAGTTTTATGTCATCTGCAAACACGGTTACATTACTTACAATACCCTCCCCTAAGTCATAAATGAACAAGTGAAATAAAAGTGGAGCCAATACCGAGCCCTGTGGGACCCCACTAAGAACCTTACTCCATGTAGAGAATGTACCATTAACAACCAACTTTTGTATCCTATCCATGTGCAAATGACTTCATTAAGCCCTACAGCCTTAGTTTAGAGTCAGTCATTTGTGGGGCACGGTATCAAACGCTTTGGCAAAGGATAATTTATGAGATTCTTCAATGCTCACAAATTCAAAGCACTTCTTCTTGATGTTCCTGGTCATCTTCTGCATTGCTGCTCATTAAAATTCCATCAGCCTTCTGAAAAGTGCTATCTCTTGAAGCAAAAACACTAATAACAAAAAATAACAATAAGTACATAATTTAGTTGTAACGCAGGGTATTCCAAACCCAGAACAAACCTCAAGGTAGCAGCTCTATTGAATGAAATTGCAAATAGGGGTACCACACCTAAATCTATGTCACAGCCCTATATTTCAGTAATACCCAAAAACAGAAAAGGACGTGTTACAATGCTCCGCATACCACCCGATATCGCTTACAAATTTTGATGCTAAAATATTGGCTAAGGTTCTGGCGAACAGGCTTAAGCCATACATGAAAGAATTAGTGCATTCAGATCAAACTGGGTTCATACCCACAAGAGCAACTGATGTAAATATCAGAAGGCTTTTCACACACCTACAAATACAACACGACAACATAGGAACTCTGGAGAAGGCCTTCGACTCGGTCGAGTGGCCCTTCCTGTGGCAGACTTTAAAAAGATTTGGTTTCAGTCCCCGGTACCTCTGTTGGCTACAAGCTTTATATCACCCCCTACTGCACAAATCAGAGTGAACAATATGCTCTGTATTTGCGTTTCACCAAGGCACCAAACACTATCCCCTTTTTTATTCTGCCTAGCTATGGAACCCTTGGCTGAAATAATAAGAATCACACCAGGCATAGGTGGATTTACTAGGAGTAAACTCTCAGAAAAATTGTCACTATACACTGACGACCTATTAGTGTTCCTAGACAACCCCAATCAAACCCTAACCAGTCTATTAAATGTCATTAACCATAATGGCAGGTATTCTGGCCTTAAAATGAATTGGAGCAAATCTATTCTGTTTCCGCAAGATGAGGAGGCCAAAAAGCACTTCTCCCCTTATTCGCCACTTAAGTGATTAGATACATTCACATATCTCGGAATCCAGGTCTCACAGGAGATCGCCCAATACAGGAAGCTCAATATTGAACCAATTCTGACGGATATGAAAATTCTCACAGTGGGCCTCACTTCCTCTTTCACTATATGGTAGACTTAACCTTGTTAAAATGAAATTCCTTCCTAAGTTTTTATATGCTTTTAGAAATACACCCGTAGCTTTGCCAAAAAGTTTCTTTACTCGGGTAAATTGAGCGCTTATTACATTTATATGGACTAACAAGATCCCGAGGATAAGTCATACCACCCTGCAACACTCAACACTGGCGGGTGGCCTAGTTTTGCCTAATGTATATTACTATTATCTGGTACTAGTTACCGCTCGTTGGTGGTTCGAGTCGGATTGCTCAAACTCTGCAGTGACCTTGGAAGCAGCCGGCTGGGGTCCAGGGAGGCTTTGAGATTACTGGTGTATAGGGGAAGGGAGGCACACCCATTAGTAACTATATCTATGGATACAACCATAAGAGCCTGGAAGGCAGCACAGAAGATCCTTACCTCTAGGGGTCAAAAAACCTATTCGCCTCATGCACCATTGTGGCACAACAGAAACCTTCCTCATATGTCGGACATACCGTACTACCACATCTGGGCTAAAGCTGGTCTTAAATTTGTGAAAGATCTGTTTCCTGATGGCCAATTGCTAACGCTTGAACAAATACAAGTAACATACCAATTGAGTAAATCGGCTCATCTTCGGAGCTTACAACTTAGGCATGCAGCCGAAACGCAGTTCCCTACCCCACAGATCCTAATTTTGGCCACTACCCTGGAAAACAACCTGCAGCTACAGGAGGTACCCAAACCACTCTCCACCATTTACCATACCATTCAAGCCTGGGAGGAAAAACAGGGGCTACACACTACATACTACAATAAATGGCTACATGATATTGGGGACCTGGACCTGAAAGTGGTCGGAAGTTCTAAGACACTTAACACAACCTACAATTGTGAGCAGATACAAGCTGATAAAGGTGAAATTCCTGCACCGTTCCTACCTTACCCCTGAACGCCTACACCGCATAACCCCCCTGAGAGACTCCAATTGCAAACACGGTTGCGGCCACCCGGGCTCCTGGATACATATGGTCTGGTCCTGCCCCAAGCTAGCGGCCTACTGGATACAAATCTTTGCATTCATATCCATGGTCATGGTTCTTACAATACCACCGGACCCAGCACTGGTATTATTGGGCCTCACTAGAGGCTTTGTGGACTCGGTAGCAAGCAGGATCTTACTCCAATTGCTAATGTACTATGCACGAAAACAGATAATCTTAAAATGGAACAGACCAGACACTCCAACACTGGAAAATTGGAAAGAGCTTTCAACAAGCCCTTGCCGTGCTAAAAAGCTACCTATTTTGCTAGGGGATGTACAGACAAGTACATAGAAATATGGATGATTCGGGTGCTTAATTCTGAAACTAATAGCCCGCATGTATTTTAGACAGATGCAGATGTGTATCATTTTAGACAGATGTGTATAATGCAGATGTGTATAATTTGATGCCCTGTAAGTGATTAAGGTACTGGTCCGGGTCCTTCCCTCTTCTCTCCTTTCTATTTCTATCCCTTTCTCTCTATTTCCTTAATTTTACTTTTATTTCATTTATTGTTATTTGATAAAACTAAATAAAAATTATGTCACTTCCGGTTTACAATGACAGCACTTCCTGTTTTACTCCTTTTTTTCCGATAATGCCAACTTCTAATGATGTCTCTTCCGGTTTACAATGACAGCATTTCCTGTTTCTTGATGGTCAGAAGCAGTAGCGATCCTAGAGGGGGACGGGCCCTGGTGCGTGACGCGCAGCCGGGCCCCGCCTCCCTCTCTACAGCCGCATTTGACAGTGGCGCGCAGACTGCCGGGGGCCCTGAGGGGGTGCGGGCCCTGGCCCGCTCGCACCCCCTGCTCCCCCGGTAGTTCCGCCACTGGTCAGAAGGTCGTGGATCGGGTTGCGGATAAGGTACCTGCATTTACTGACACAGCGCCGAAGAGGACGGAGGCGATGGGCGTCCCCGCTGAGGGTGAGCGGGCACCTGCTAGATCACCAGGCAAGTTCTCACATTAGTCTTACCCCAACCATTATGAATGTCTGCACTAATCCTCAGTTTGTGTCTGAAAGTTGACTATATCCTATAACGCAGTAAAGCCTCCTTGTGCAAAACCTTTAAAATTTTGCTGGGCTTTTTTTTCTTAAGGAGTAAAATAATGATGCAGTGTTCACCACTTGGCTAGAGGTTCCCTCTTCGAACCAATCATGGCTTTTCCAGCTATTTTAAATAAAGGGCAATTTTAGCCAATATTCATGAATATAAACAATAGAACACTTTCCACAAACATGCAGATCTGCCTGCTGGACCCAAACATTGAATGGCTGGTCCTGTGACATATGGGGGCACATTTACTTAGCTCGAGTGAAGGATTAGAATAAAAAATACTTTGAATTTTGAGGTATTTTTTGGCTACTTCGACCATCGAATTGGCTACTTTGACCTTCGACTACGACTTCAAATCGAACGATTCGAACTAAAAATCGTTTGACTATTCGACCATTCGATAATCAAAGTACTGTCTCTTTAAAAAAAACTTCGACCACCTACTTCACCAACTAAAACCTACCGAGCACTAATGTTAGCCTATGGGGAAGGTCCCCATAGGCTTTCTAGGCAATTTGGGATTGAAGGAAAATCGTTCGATCGATGGATTAAAATCCATACGATATTCGAAGTCGAAGGATTTAACTTCGAGGGTTTAATATCAAGGGTTAATTAACCCTCGATATTCAACCAATAGTAAATGTGCCCCATGGAGATGCAAACAGTACATAAAATGCATGAGTCCAGTTTTTTTACACGTGCAGCACATTCTGATGCTGGGATACTTTGCAGGTTGTTTCAGCTATGAACACATCCACACATTAATGATATCATTAGCTGGAATGGTTCAAAATTAATATATTTTATTAGAAGGAAAGGTTTGATTGGATTATGCCACTTTGTTTGACCAGTTATTCACTGACCAAATGCTTTTCCCTTCAAACACTAAGGTAACAATACAATCTGCTTTATATTAAAGAGACACTGGTAACAACAGTAAAATTCATGAATACATTGGAACATTTCTTAAACTTAATGGAATTGAATGTATAGCTGACATGATTGTTTTTCCGTGACTAAGATCATTTTCTACCTCTTTACATCAGACGCCTGCTATGAAGCATGCAGAGGGAGATGGCAGCGAATCTGTGCCTAGAATGGCTGAAAACAGAATCACTTGTAAAAGTAAAAAACATTTAATATAATGTCTATATAATAGACTTTCCAGGGGGAAAATGTACACATTATTTAAAACGATTGCTATTATGCTTTATGGTGCTGACACATTTACACAGCACTTTACAGAGACTATTCATCATTCACATCAGTTCCTGCTGAAGAAGAACTGACAATCTAAGTTCCCTTTTACATTCACACAAGTCACACTAGGGTCAGTTTATCAGGAGCCAATTAAAGGGGTTGTTCACCTTTAAGTTTACTTTCAGTATGATGTAGAGAATGGTATTCTGAAACTATCTGCAATGCATTTTAATTTTTTATTATTTGTGTTTTTTGAGCTATTTAGCTTTTTATTCAGCAGCTTTCCAGTTTACAATTTCAGCAATCTGGTTGCTAGAGTTATCCTAGCAACCATGCATTGATTTGAATAAGAGACTGGAATACGAATAGGAGAGGACTTTAACAGAAAGAGTAATAAAAAGCAGCAATAACAATACAATTGTAGCCTTACAGAGCATTTGTTTTTTTAGATGGGGTCAGTGACCCCCCCATTTTAAACCTGGAAATGATCAGAAGTCAAAGGCAAATAATTACAAAACTATAACAAAATAAATAATGAAGAACTATTGAAAAGTTGCTTAGAATTGGCCATTCTATAACATATACATCAAAAGAAGAGAGGTCATAAAGGTTAACTGACCAAGTAAGGGAGGAGGTTCAGGTTCACTGCCCTGAACCTTCAGCTAAGGGAGTGGATCCGAATGGCGTTGTAGTTGGGCAGGTACTCAAGAACCAATCCTCCACACAGACGTGTAAAAGAAAAATGTATATTTATTCGGTGCTTATGGCATAGCCTTACGCGTTTAGTATTTCCATTGACACTTAATCATAGGCTAGCCTATGCATTCTATAATATACTAAAAGTTATGTTGAACGTGAGCCAACCGTTTAACCTGCCTATATGTCTGTGTTGGAGGAAACCAGAATACCAAGTGGAAGCCCACACATATACAGGTATGGGATCTATTATCCGGAAGCCCGCTATCCAGAAAGCTCAGAATTACAGAAAGGTCATATCCCATAGACTACATTTTATCCAAATAATCCAGATTTTTAAAAACAATTTCCCTTTTCCCTGTAATGATAAAACAGTATATTGTACTTGATCCAAACTATGGGGCGAAGTGGCTAATGCTAGTGACGTTTCGCCATAGATCACATCCGCTTGGACATCGCCAATTCACTAACAGGCGCAGGTGTCAATTCGCTAGCGAAAGAGGCTGTCACTAGCGTTCGCACTCTATTGCCAGGCGACTTTTCGCAAATTCAGTTAAGTGCGGATTTTACTGAACCTTACCTCTTTTGCCAGATTTGACTTCGGTCACCTCAGAACAGTGCTTAAAAGAAAATAGCTCTTCCCCAATCTTCTTCCACTTACATCATATCCTGTGTGCCGAAAATGCATTATAGTTCAAAAAACTTTTCATTTTTTAAGCGCGATTGCCTGCAAAAGTCCTAACAAACTTTTGTTTGTTAGGACTTTACCAGACATTACCGAACATATGGAACATTCATTTTACAGTGGGCTCATGTGTAGGGCATTATATAAATTCTCTTGTCTTCCCTGGACATTTGTAATAAAAGTGGTAACTTCAAGCATTTGCACCAACATTTATAATAATAACCTCCATACTACATTAAATTACCCGCCGTATGCAAATCGACCTAAGTGCAAGATCACTAGCGAATTTTTGCTAGGCACAAACGAACGCTATCGCATCTTCACTATGAAATGATCGCACTGCCAAAGTAACTCTAGCGAAAAGTCGACAGCATTCGACGCACAGGGCGCAACTTTGCATATTAGTGAATTAGAGTAGTGGTAGCAATTTTGCACCTGGCGAAGTGATGCGATGTGAGCGAATTGGTCGCTGGCGACAATTTGCCCTGTAGTGAATCAGCCCCTAAGATTTTAATTAATCCTTATTGGAAGCAACACCAGCCAGGGTTTATTTAATGTTTAATTGATTTATAGCAGATTTAAGGTATGAAGATCCAAATTACGCAAAGATCCATTATTCGGAAAACCCCAGGTGCCAAGCATTCTGGAATACAGGTCCCATACCTGTATAGGAATATTAGACTAACTCCTTGCAGACAGTGTTGGTTTGATCGAATTCGGGCCTTAGTGCTGGATGGCTTTGAGAAAAGCACAAGGCATTAAAGAAAGCCAAAATGTTCAGAGCTTTAATCAGCTTAGTAGTAGTTTATAAATTTTAAAAACTGGACTTACTGTCCATTCCTTTGTATATCAAAATCTACACTTTTTGAAGAATTCTAAAAAAGGAACCAGAGACAAAAGAATTGGGGAAGGCAGCACAATATTCGCGGAAGTGCGGGTGCCTGTTGAAACAACCCTTTCCTGATTTGGTTTGCTGTTTGCAAGGTACAATACATCGTAGGATCGTACCACGACAAACGTTTTGATTGAAGACTGAATTTTTTTAAAAATAAATCTGTGCCGCATAACCTGAAAATCAGGCTTTTGTATTAACTAGAATGAAGGGAACCCAAGGGCATTATCTACCGGATTCTTATAAAGTGCGAAACCAGAGAACGCGGCAGTATGTTTCACTAAGTTGCTGTGTTACTCAAACACACTTATTTTATATACCTTTAAATATGTTTCATGAATATATTACGAGAGGAATGTTCACGTTTTATAAAAATGAACATAAACTGCATCTTTAAGGTTTATTGGTTATAAGGACAATTATTGGTTACACCTGCATCTTGTATGAAAGATGTGGGAAAAACAAGTGCAATCATCCTCCCACAACCAAAAACAGCTTTCAACAAAATCACCCGCACCTTAAAAATAATAAATGAGAATCCTTATTTAAACACCTGTGTGAAAGGGCCGCTCACCAGGAAACTGATTAGAGCCAAGCCAGGCCACACTGTAAATTCTACTTCACAAAGCAAACTGCAAAGGCGTGTAATGTAAACATCTGACACCTACGATTATTTGAACCTGCTCAACCCAAAATATACAGCTCCTTATCTTACTAAACCTATTAGGACCTTTAGTATAGACAGCATTTTCTGCAGAATGACTTCTACACACTTACCTACAAACAAAGTGAACTGCACTCAGATATGTTTATGTTTAAAGGAAAACTAAACCCTAAGAATGAATATTGCCAAAAATGCACTTATTATACCCATCCTAAAGTTTCAGCTTGTCAATAGCAGCAATGATCCAGGATTTTCATCACAGGGGGTCACCATCTTGGAAAGTGTCAGTGACACTCACATGCTCAGTGGGCTCTGAGCAGCTGTTGAGAAGCTAAGCTTAGGGGTCGTCACTAATTATCCAGCAGAAAATGAGGTTGGTCTGTAATATAAGCTGATGCTACAGGGATGATTATTAAATTCTGATGCTAAATGCACTGGTTTCTGTGCTGCCATCTAGTAATTATCTGTATTGATTACTAATCAGCCTTATACTGTGATATTTATATTCTATGTGTACTGTATATTGTGAGTGGGTCCCTAAGCTCAGTAAGGGGCCCATTCATTAAGTTCGAGTGAAGGAATAGAAGAAAAAATGCTTCGAATTTTGAAGTGTTTTTTTGGCTACTTCGACCATCAAATGGGCTACTTCGACTTCAAATCGAACGATTCGAACTAAAAATCGTTTCACTATTCGACCATTCGATAGTCGAAGTACTGTCTCTTTCAGAAAAAACTTCGACCCCCTAGTTCGCCACCTAAAAGCTACCGAACTCAATATAAGCCTATGGTGAGGGTCCCCATAGGCTTGGCTAACTTTTTACTTACTACTTACTGTATGTATAATATGGCTAGAATTTCAGTATGAACTGAGACCCCTTTTCATGACAATAATTACTATAATCAAACTTCCTTGCTTGCTATCTCATGCCCTGCAGAATTGGGCTTTATGCAGAGGAATACTCATGATAACATTTTTGTGTATTGCTCAGCAAAGATTCTATGTATTAAGGTTTCCATTACTGAGATTTGCTTTACACAGCTAGACATGAAAATTGCTCACATAATGAAGGTGTATTTAACCTTACAGGAGACAGAAGAAAATACAGATGGTTGTATTATCACTATAGGGACACACTTCACATCCAGCTATGCATATCTATTCAAGGAGTCAGGCCCGGACTGGCAATTTGTGAGTTCTGGCAAATGCCAGAGAAGCTGCTGTAAGATGCCATAGGCAATGACTATTGATTGGGCTGGAGGGGGCTGTTTGGGCCTATGTGCACTTGGAATTTCACGGGCCACAGCCTATTTTAATTCCCAGGACAGAACTGCTGGAAGTATTGGGAGAAACTTCTTCTCAGTACCCATAAGTTCAATGCAGGCCATTCCCTGTGGCGGAGTTACACTCATGATATTAAACGTAGACATTCAAATGTTCAAGTCACCTACTTAAACTACTCAATGTTAAGACAAAAAAGAAAGAAAGAATTATGTTATAATAAACAGTGTGCCCTCATTATTTTCTTTTTTGTCTTGGATAATCTCAGTGTGAGTAGCTCTCGTGAATGTAGGCACACTGAATCTTCTGCAGTCCATTTGTGATACCTCGTGAAGGAAGCAGGGGTGAGTCTGATTTGTTTTGCTGAACCATTATTCAATGTTAACAACTATGTACAGGTATGGGATCCGTTATCCAGATTACTACCATTATCCAGAAAACCCCCAAATTTGCAAAACTGAAAAAAGTTATGAAATACATTGAATCCATTTTTTTTTTTGCTGCGCTTCTGTGCTCATAAAATGCTTTGGAGTCAATGGGCTTTTCTTTGCCACATTTTTTAAGTGCAAATTACATTGGAGTCAATGGGCATTTTTACTTGTGGCAAAAATCCTTTATAGCCAGTGTGTGTTTTTTCTTGCGCACGGAATTTTGCCACAAATCCATGCCTGATGAAATATTCCTCTCATTGCTACTATTAGTAATCGTGTGTGGATGACAAATGGCCCTTATGGACATTTTAGACATTTAGAAATGAAAACCTGTAGGGGATTTTGAGGAGCAATCAAGTATTGTAAAAGACTTATAGAAAGAGAATTTAAAAGAGAAAATCCTTAAAGCTAAGATTATTAATTTTGAAATCTGACATGGGGCTAGACATGTTGTTAGTTTCCAAGGTTCTGTCAGTCATATGACTTGTGCTCTTATAAACTTCAGCACTCAATAGCAAAAGTTCCAGAGTGACGCCTCCAGTTACATTGAGTAGGAGTAACAATAGCGTATCTAATGTCTATTAAAAACTACACCATAAAAGCATGACAGAATCCCTTAGTTTGCCCAAGAGCTGTATCCCATAACAACCAATTAGATGATTGCATTAAAGCAGGTGAATTTAACATAAGGTGCCCCAAAATCCAGAACCAACCCCAAGATCCCAATCACAGCTCACACTTCTACTTATAACAGCCGCCTTTCACTTTGGGAGGAGCCCTCTGCTACTGGTATGCAGCCAGGTCTTAAAAAGGACCAAGGGGAGAGTTCTGGGTAGACAAGAGAACCAAACGTGTACAGAAAGGATGGAGAACAAGGAGTGTAGAGGAGGGCCAGCCCAGGTACATAGCAATCAGGCAGAGCAGAACAAAAACAGTCATGGTCATAGCTGAGGTCACAAGTAGGGTTGCCACATTTTCTGGAAAAAAATACCGGCCTTCCTATATATTTATCTTTTTTCCCTATTGATAACATTGGTGTCAACCATCATTTTTACCAGCCAGGCCAGTAAAATACCGGCCAGGTAGCAACCCTAGTCACAAGACAAGGTCAACACCAACAGTAGCACAGTACAAAATCAGGATCCACAAGAATGGTCAATAATCAGGCAGAGGTTGGTACAGGCGGTGAAGTAGGGTAGAGTACAGGCAAGAGATCAAAACAATAAGAAAACCCAGGAACTGTTAGGAAATAGACCTATGCTGGGAAAGAAACAATTGGCTGTGGGCTCTTTAAATATTTAATTTTCATGCCAAGCACAATGACATCAGACACGGCATGCCGAATAAAACGGATGCACCTGCGTGGTGCGTGTCCTTACCGGATTTGGCACGCATGCAATACGGGGCGTTGGGCGTCCCCAGAGGCTACCCCAATGCTACCTGTGGATTGGTTGCCATGAGTTACTGCTCCTAGAAAACTCTGTGCCTTCTATTACATAACCCCATATATGTTTGAATTTAACAATTATATACCCAGTCCTAAAAGTCAATGTGGCCTGTGCAGGGCAGGTATGTTAAGATGTAAATAAAAAAAAAACTTTTAATGAAAAAGTACAGGGGCGAAGTTTGAAATAAAAGACACCATTAGGTGTGATTCTATCATTGTAATCTATATGCTGAAGGGAACTTGTTTACACAAAACAAAAAGAAAACTAAATGACAAAACAGGAGAATTTTAAATAATGTTAAAAAGGGAAATAAGAAAAAAAATGTATTTAATCCTTTTGAAGAAACACATGGAAATAATCCAAAAGTTTTTAAAAGCAGTGGCAGTTGACCAAGAAGCAATAGCTACAGTATATTTATTAATATCAGGTAAGTACACCTAGGGGCCGATTCACCAATGGTCGAATATCGAGGGTTAATTAACCCTCGATATTCGACTAGGAATTGAAATCCTTCTAATTCGAATATCGAATTCGAAGGATTTAGCGCAGGAAATTCGATCGATCGGTCGAAGGATTATTCATTCGATCGAACGATTAAATCCTTCGAATCGACAATGATCGAATGAATATCCTTCGATCAAAAAAACTTAGGCAAGCCTATGGGGACCTTCCCCATAGGCTAACATTGAGTTCGGTAGCTTTTAGCTGCCGAACTAGGGGGTCGAATTTTTTTTTAAAGAGACAGTACTTCGACTATCGAATGGTCGAATAGTCGAACGATTTTTAGTTCGAATCGTTCGATAGTCGTAGTCGAAGGTCGAAGTAGCCCATTCGATGGTCGAAGTAGCCCAAAAAACACTTCGAAATTCGAAGTTTTTTAAATTCGAATCCTTCACTCGAATTCACTCGAATTTAGTGAATCGGCCACTTAGTATTAACCAGAGAATCCTAATGGAATCAGGAATATCTGAGAGTATTACCACCCTTTACGAATATGAAAGGTAACGAGGGCATTAGCAGGATCCATAAAATTAGGGGCTGTTATCTGCTTCAACTATTATAGTTATACAGATATGAGAATAAAGAAAGCTATGTACTTTCTTTTCTCCCATAATTAGCCAAAACTCTTCAATAAAGCCATCCCATTCCATTATTTTGGAGTTGTTCTGATTTTATAATTCAGTATCTCTTTGCATTGCTGAAACCATACCCAGCTTGCTTCAGAGTGTGCAGATAAAATCCTTTGTGAAGATGAAAGACCCTTTCTTGTGTTTGAAATTATGTCTATGTGCCCTTTGTAAAGCTCTGATTATTAAAAGACCCTTGGATAGACTATTGGTAGATTTGCATTGGTTTCCTTTTTATGTTAATTTATTAAGTGCTTCATTCTAAATGTAAAAGAAAACACAGTGTGTCTATCTGTACAGCACCATGTTTGGACATATATTAAAAAAAGGTGGAAAAGGAGAGAAAGTAGAAGGGAGAACGTGAATGAAGCTTTTCTGAAACATTTTATGGCACATCAGCTTTACGTAGCTAAAGTCAAGCCACTATCACCCCACCTCCAGATTATGCTTGTGGTTAAACTATCTCATATTCTGATTTCTTTTATTGCCCATAGAGTAGTAACTGTGACACTTCAGACCTATTAAGTAAAGAATTACCTGAGCACCATGGCAATTAATTTTTGTTAATAAAATTCCATAAAAGTATTGTACTAAGGTATGAATATTGTGTTTCTCCCATAGCAGAAATAGATTTATTTAATAGCCATCACTCTCTGGGTGCATTCAGGTTTAAGAGCTAGTTTGAAAATATTTCTGAATGAATACAAAATTGTACATCATTGCTTATTTTATTTAGTGAAGTTGCTATATTTTATTGACATTTCATGTAGGTGCAGATTTGCGAGGGGGAAAGTAGAAAGAAAGTTAAATTTTCCTACCAAGATGACAAATGGTAATAAGTGGTCACATAGTGATTGGCAATGACAAAGTATGTTGGGTGCCCAGGTCCACCATCCTGACCCTAGGCATAAACCTAGTAATAAAGACCACACATACTATAATGTCCTGTACCTCTTCCTGCTTTCAAGGTGGTGACCATCTTTGTTCTAAACTCACCTTTACTCAAGATGGACAGGTGGTTAGACATTTTATAGTGCAATAAGCAGACTGGACAACTTTTCAGTAATAGTAAAAGGACATTGACTAGAAAGTAAAGAAAATGTGTTTCAGGTATTGGGTCAAGAAAAGAAGATAGAATAGTAGAGAAAAGAAAGGAATGCAAAATAGAGAGAGGGAGATGATGAGAGGAGCTTAAATAAGTAGGCAGGAGAAGGCATAAAAAAGGGACATGAGAACAATAGAGGTCAAATATGGTAGAAATGGAGAAGAGCATTAGTGGCCTACATTTATTCCAGATGGTGCCATTTTCAGTGCCACCCTAATGAATGTATGCAAGCACATTTCCATTTATTTTACCTGTACATATGCACCCGTTCAAGCTAACTTTAAGTTTTGGGCAGGGCAATTCTTTTGACTTCACCCTCTGTACTTGGCTTTTGTGTGCATTTTTGTACACATGCAGATGATCATGGGGACGTTCTACCTCCTGCTTGTGATCCAAGTAATGTTTACTGGGGTGGGGGTGATGGTCCTAACCTTTGCAAATATATTTCATATAACTAAAGGGTAGGGTCATGCTGATGACATTTGATACGTTCTTTCTTGTCATATTGGCTGCAGTATGTCCATACATTCAGCTCACTAGACTACCAGTTGAATGCTGCTCGGTCCTCTTTTGTGACCTCCTCAACTCAGAATGGGAACAGGAGGTATGACACAGGTAATACTATTCTTTTTCACTGGTAGACTTATGCCTGAACAGGAACAAATAGAAAAATTTATATATATGGGCCTATTTATGAAACCTCGATTTTTTCTAAGGAGAAAACTTGAATTTTTAAAGGGGAAAAAAACTTGAATTTTTAGAGATTTATTATACTCCAAAGATGCTAAAAATCCAAATCCGAAAATACTCCAGCTAAAACCTGTCGAGGTCATGTAGAAGTCAATGGCAGATGTCGCTGAAGATGTTTCTTGACATTGTGATCTGCGCTGGTTTTCATACAATAAAAAGTTGGGGTTTTCGGTGACACCTTCACTTGAAAAATCAAGCGATTCAAGGTTCAAACTCGAAAAAATTGTACGTTTCGAATTGTCACACATTTTTGTCAAGACCTTTCCTGCACCAACTTTTTTGAGCTGATTTCTTGATAAATGCGTTAAATTTGTGGATGGGAGTTAGGTTGAGTGACTAGATAAATTTGAATACCTCCTATATTGCCAGCACTTGAGCAGCAGCGACTGGGAAAGTGAGATCAAGGCGAGGAGAGGGAATTCCAGAGAAGAAGAGTTTTGAATATGGGGATACATTTGTTGCAGGAGGTGGTATGATTGTAGAGAGAGAAAAGGAGAGGGTTATGGCCAGAAACTGATATACAAAGGGGATATCAGAAAGAAAAGGGGAGGTATATTATGGTTGTAGATATATTACAGTGTTGGAAGGTTTATGCCAGGTAGGACAGATAATTTAAAAGGAGGGGGGTATTTTTTGATGATCAACTGGGCTTCTGGGACACCAAAATGAATTATTTGGCTGATGTACTTTAGTGCAAAAAAAGCAGGCCTGACTTTGATGCAATTTGCCATTGAAACTGGCCAATCTGAACTTGCACCTAGCGATCCAACTGATTGTTCTGTTGGCAGATCTCTCCAATCAGGACAATTTTGTTATGCAAAGATGTGGCTTAATTGCACTACTTTTTGAATGGCTTTCAAGTGTATGATTACAAGGAGCACCATATCCCGTTTTCAACATACAGTAAGTTGAATAAATAGGGCTTGTGTCCAACATACTTTTTGCCTACCTCTTAAGGACCAAACATGAACTAGCTTCAGTTTCCCTGTTTGACATGTTTAGCTAAAAAACTGAACAAAAACAATTGTTTTTTTTATGATTAAAACAATAGGCAAAAAGACCTATTCTTTCAACTCATGGCACAAGGGTTGGTATCTCCAAGAAGATTTTGGCATGAACACGCATACTTTTGCATTACTTCTGCCCTGAATTCTACTCTGTGTGCAAGTAGGGTTGCCACCCGGCCGGTATTCTACCGGTCTAGCTGGTAAAACACCTGCCAAGGCCGGTATTACAAATTCACCGGCAATGTAGTTTCCAGTAATTTGTAATACCTTTAAGAAAAAGCCCTTGGCCCGCCTCCAATTCGCTCAGTACTTACCTTTTTTTTACAGACTTCTGTCCATTGCACGTGTTGCTCCGCCCATTTTGCGGTACTGTGTGCAACCCCGCCCCCTTTTACATTACGGCCCTTTTTTGTTCCTGCCCCCGGCCAGTAAAATTTTTTTATAAAGGGTGGCAACCCTATGTGCAAGTCGTCAGGCTTATCGTGTGGCTGTCAGTGTACATACCAGTTGCAGAAGACAGTGTGCCATTAGCCTTAAAGGAATAGTTCAGTGTAAAAATAAAAACTGCAAAATAAATAAAGTTTCTAATATAGTTAGTTAGTCAAAAATGTCACATATAAATGCTGGAGTGAGCAGATGTCTAACATAATAGCCAGAACACTACTTCCTGTTCCTGTTCGTGATCTCTAACTCTGAGTTAGTCAGAGACTTGAAGGAGGGTCACATGGGACTGCAATTGAGACTAGCAATGTTCTGTATTTATAGGACTGTACATAATGATACTTGGCTGGCTGGCTGAACATGTGAGAATATTTTTCAGTAATGACTGATACCACTTTGCAAACTGGCGGTCTTAATTTAAATATGGTGCCATTGATTCAACCATTGGCAGCCCATACATGGGAGGCATAGACATATCAGGATGGATTATGTTGATTCTACGTGGTTAGAATTACTTTTATTCAAACAAATTCTAAATAACTCATAACCACCTTCTGTAAAGTGGATTTCATTGCCAATTCTTTCTGTTTCACATACATATGTCTTTGTCTAGCGCAGTCAACTACATTTCACAGGAGTTTCGAAAATTGCCATCGGCACAAAGAGATAGCATATCGTTTCAGGTTTATTAGAACAAAAATAAAGATACAATAAGAAACCTTAATGTAAGTGCTATGTATTTACCCTTTTCCACCAGCAATCTGTTCTTTCACACCAATAAAAGAAAAAGTCTTCACTTTCAGAGCCGCTTTCAGATTCCGTTTCTTTATTTCAAAACCACTAGCTATGGCTAATGAATTCATTGCACTCGCACGCCTACTCTCATAATGTGCTTATTTATGTACATTCACATTTCAGGGTGTGAACATTAGAAAACAAATGTGACTATGTCTAAAAGAGATGGCTAGATTGTAGATAATTAGTAGGGGTTAAACGAAACAAAAGCCCACTAACGTGACTTGTTTTGTTACGCTGTAAATGGATATTTGCTGATAATCTCATAGACTCTCACCATTTTTGAACTGTCTTTTTTCCCCCTTCTTTGTGGATGTGCCATTGCATATAAACCGAAGGTCAGAGGTATTTGCCATTATTCTCAAAAAAAAAAGGTTATTCTCCTTTCAGTACTAGGTCTCCTATGCAATGTTTTCTTCCCTCTATACAAAGACAAAATATGTCCTGTGAAATAATGAATTTAAAAATATGTTGTTTCTAAAGCATACTATGTATTTTATCCAGGAATTCTGAAATTACCGTCCATCTTTCTCTATTTAGTAGGCTAATTATAATACAGGGCTTCAAGGTTTTTCCAAACATAAAGGGGGAAAAAATGATTGCATTTTTTTCATTGAGTCTTTATCTATTGCAAA
The DNA here is from genome assembly GCA_038501925.1 of Xenopus petersii. NCBI lineage: Eukaryota > Metazoa > Chordata > Amphibia > Anura > Pipidae > Xenopus > Xenopus petersii. The sequence continues at coordinate 112,544,244 of CM076684.1, forward strand.
TCTTAAAAAAAACGAGGCATGACAATTTCGCCACCTTAAACCCCTTGATAAAACTTATTTGCATTTTTCCATGATTGCATTTTTTCTCTATGACAAAATGTGAAGAAGGCAAAGGTGAAAGCAAACAGAACTGAGCTAGATATCAATTCTACAACAGCAAATCTAACTTGAAACTCAGCTAATATAAAGCAATTTGCTTTATCATTTTCAGTATCTCCTAAGTTTGCTTCTTAATAGCAGCCCAGAGCACCCTAAATTTGTGCAGTGCTACTGACACTTGAAATATGGCCTAACAAGATCAAAAATAAGGAACCACTATGGGCATCTTTGAAGGCCTGGATCATTACTGTTATTAATGGAGAAGGAAAGTCATTTGCCACTTGGGGGTGCCAAATGTTAGGCACCCCAAGTAATTGTTTTTACTTACCTGACACCCCGGGCCGGTGTTCCTATCAGCAGAAAACTGCAACGACCCGTGGTTCTTGCAGTGAGCACCATGGAGTGATCCTCTTCCTGCTTCTTCTTTCTTCTCGCAGGTGCACATGCACAGTAGATCCCAAAAAAAAACAGCTATTTCATTCTACTGCGCATGCGTCTGCCTCCGTAAATTTGAAGAGTGAAGAAGCAGAAAGAGGATCACTCCATGGTGCTCGCTGGAAGAATCTCAGTTCAGTGTACTTTTTTGCTGATAGGAGCACCGGCCCAGAGTATCAGGTAAGTAAATTCAATAAACTGGGGGTGCTTAACATTTGGCAATCCCAAGTGGCACATGACTTTCCTTCTCCTTTAAGTAGTTCAATATCTGGACTTAGTGTGTAAAATCCAGCTTTTTACTCTTAAACTTTACTTTTAAAATGCGTTAGTTCATCTTTAAAAATAACTCAATCAATTTGATTGATTTTCTCATGTGTGGCTGAGTTTGAATTGCAGCAGGAGGAATAGTAAACTGCTAACAGCTTTGAGCTCTCACATATATTGGTGAAAAAGAAGGCACAGCATTGATACATACGAATATATATGGTCAAAATGTCATACTACTCACACAACCCTTTACACCCATGAGCTACATTCAAATGTAAAAAGTTGGGGAGCAACGCATGCATGAAAAGTGTTCCAGGGGGTGCCAAATAAGGGCTATGATTGGCTATTTTGTCGTTTCTGTGTGGACTGGCAGCCTGTTTGACACTACACCTGGTTTGTATGCAACCAAAACTTGCCTCCAAGCCAGGAATTCAAAAGTAAGCTCCTGCTTTGCGGCCACTGGGAACAACATCCAAGGGGTTTGTGAGCAACATGTTGATCATGAGCCATTAGTTGTGGATCACTGTTATTATGAATGCACCAAATCAACAATATTCAGCCTAAAATAGCCTAATACTAAGACAAGACTTTTGTCTCTCCAGCAGTATGTCATCTGAACAGTTTGTCTCCCCCCCCCCCCAACTACTGGTGTGTTTGTCTGCCAATGGGAAAAAGTTGGTCTTATAAAGAGAGTACAATTTAAGTTACATACGTTTAATGCACATTTGTCAAAAAATTTTGCCTGGGAGGAAGCAAAGGCAGTGGATAAAAGGGATACGTTATAATTTCCCAGATGGGCTCACTGAACTCCATACTCAATTCGATTCCCCTTTACGTGCTTAGAATACAACATAGAGGGGACTTTGCCACTTTTCTAAGAAAAAGCCTTTAGTTTGTATCTTATTTCATCACAATGATTACATTATATTTTATTTGGAATGGTTTAGTCATTTTACCACAGGAGATGCCTCAGCTGACAAAGTCAATAAACTTTTATGGGTAAGAGGAATAATGGCAGTCATAAAATATTTTAAACAGATAATAGCAGACACGCAGCCCAGGATGAGCTCACTAGAGGCTTACAGAAAAGAACATGTAAAATGAACACTTGTTTTTAACGCTATGTAACGTTAGATGAATGAACCAAACTTCCTTCTGGAAAGACAACACATGGGCCCTAAATAAGGGCCAGTCTTAGGCTTCCCTTTTCTTTCACTGCCATGCTGTCTTGCAACACTGGGACTGGGAGTTGAGCTCTGAAACATCTGCAGTATCTGCCATCACACAATAAAGACATTCTGCATCCCTTAATCTCATTTTTTAAGTATCAGAACTCCATTTCTTGAACACATCTGACACATGCCTGGCAGTTATCTGTTACTATATATATCAAGTGTTCATGAAATGAATATGTTAAAGCTGCTGTGTAGCTGTTGCCTGCTCCTAAATACGGTTTCTCGATCAGTCTGCTAAGAAATCCTGCTTAAAATTCTGCAGTGATATAAACAATGGGTTTCAAATAGAACCTGTGACCATTGTTACAGTTAAAGCCTGGCACTACTCCTGTGAATGTGACCATAGACAGTATGCTCCACCAGGGCATGGACTGGTTTGAATGATAAGTAAACTTAAAAGGATACTGTCATGGGAAAAAATTTTTTCAAAATACAGCAGTTAATAGTGCTGCTCCAGCAGAATTCTGCACTGAAATCATTTTCTTAAAAGAGCAAACAGATTTTTTTCATATTTAATTCTGAAATCTGACATGGGGCTAGACATATTGTCAGTTTCCCAGCTGCCCCCAGTCATGTGACTTGTGCTCTAGTAAACTTCAGTCACTCTTTACTGCTGTACTGCAAGTTGGAGTGATATCACCCCTCCCTTTCCCCCCAGCAGCCTAACAACAGAACAATGGGAAGGTAACGAGATAGCAGCTCCCTAACACAAGATAACAGCTGCGTAGATCTAAGAACAGCACTCAATAGTAAAATCCAGGTCCCACTGCATCACATTCAGTTACATTGAGTAGGAGAAACAACAGCCTGCCAGAAAGCAGTTCCATCCTAAAGTGCTGGCTCTTTCTGAAAGCACATGACCAGTCAAAATGGCTGCCTACACACCAATATTACAACTTGAAAAAAACACACTTGCTGGTTCAGGAATTCCATTTTGTATTGTAGAGTGAATTATTTGCAATGTAAACAATGACAGAATCCCTTCAATAAAGAGCTAGGCAACATGCCCACACTACATATATAAACAATAATAAGATTGCTCTGGATCAAAATTGATACAAGAGGCAGGGACAGTTTATTAATGTGGCCAATGTGCCATATAGGGGTACAGGGGGTACTGTAGTCAGACACTCCATTGCAGAGGGGGTTCTAAGAGACATAAATGTCCACCATGTCATGAACAGGGTGAGGCTTACAGGAGTGTTGGCGTTGTTGAGGCAGAACATGGACAGATTTTTAATTTACTCGATATTACGGATTTCTCAAAACACGTTTTACAAAGTTTAAAATATTGTACTTTGTTCATTCATTACATATCAGCTAAGGTACAGTGCATATGTATCAACACTGACGCGTTTCATGCCCTTAAGGCACTTCCTTTTTTTACTAGACACAACTTTATAGCTCCCTTAATTACTAAACAATACACACTATGTGATTCTTAAAGGTATATTACACATATAAATACAATATGTATATATAAAGATCTTTTTATCATATCCTCAATACCTTAGTCTATTAAAAATATTAAAACCACCACAAGTCATAATTGGTATTGAGGATATGATGAAAAGATCTTTATATATACATATTGTATTTATATGTGTAATATACCTTTAAGAATCACATAGTGTGTATTGTTTAGTAATTAAAGGAGCTATAAAGTTGTGTCTATTAAAAAAAGGAAGTGCCTTAAGGGCACGAAACGCGTCAGTGTTGATACATACGTGTATGCACTGTACCTTAGCTGATATGTAATGAACGAATAAAGTACAATATTTTAAATTTTGGAAAACGTGTTTTGAGAAATCCGTAATATCGTGTATGAAGTGATTCCATGGCCGGGAACCCGGATTAAGAGACATGTGATGTCCTGAACCTATCGGAGATCCCGCACACCGAAGTGTCTATAGATTTTTAATATAACTAGCAATGTTTGGGTGGACCAAGGGTGTGACCCTGCATCCACAGTTCATTTTATTTTCATTGGAGATTCTGCTAAATTGCAGGACCCTCTACCCAGGGGCACTGGTTACCAACCAGGTAATAATTAGGTCCCCCTTGTGGGTAGGGACCAGCTAGTGTCATGGAATGAGACCACGTGATTCTTGATGGCGGCTCTGAAAGTGGCATAGGACACAATTTCATGCAACTTCTCTATAGCACTGAGAACCATTTTATTCTTTATTTAAGCTAAGGGTGTATTTACTACTAATATTAGTTTATTCTTCATCCAGATACAGGATGAATGTGGATATGGAAGAAGCATTGTGGAATTTGCCAGAGTATACCATACTATATCAATATACTCTATACTATACAGTATGGGTCCCCAACCTTTTTTTACTCATGAGCCACATTCAAGTGTAAAAAGAGTTGAAGAGCAACACACGCATGGCAAAAGTTCCTGGGGGTACCAAATAAGGGCTGTGATTGCCTATTTGGTAACCTTATGCAAACTGCAGCCTTCAGGAGGGTCTGTTTGGCAGTAAACCTGGTTTCTATGAAACTAAAACTTGCCTCCAAGCATGAAATTCAAAACTAAGCACCTGCTTGGAGGTCACTGAGAGCAACATCCAAGGGGTTGGTGAGCAACATGTTGCTTGCTAACCACTGGTTGGGGATCACTGCTGAAAGGTTTTAGTCCCTACCATTTTAAATAAGAAAGGATGCAACCATATGCAGCCCAAACAATAATTAGCTTCTGTAGGCTATGTAGACACATGATGTATTTTACAAGAAAGTGCTAAAATAGAGGAAATGCTAAGGAAAAAGCTATATTTTTACATTATATTCAGGCACAGTTATGGCAGTCTTCCCTTCATATTGATATTTACCCGTAGAGAACATACTGTGGATACAGTTTAAATATTTTTTCAGCAATGTTGTTTATGCTAAGCGTTTAGGTTGGATAAATCTCTTGTTGTAAAACTGCTGATCTGTTCGCAAGGTGAGGTGAGAGATAAGCTGCTGATCTGGTTATAGTTCAAAATAAAATTCAGCAAAGGGAGGGGAAAGTGACAAGAAGTGCTAAATATTACTTACACAAAGGTAAAATGTAGAGAAAGCCTTCCATTCCCACTGCTAACAAGAATGAAACTCAGGCAAGGAGATAATGTTTAAGGGGAACAATAAAGAGTAGCTACTGTATATAGGGTCCAATTCAAATCAACGAGGACATTTTATTTTATGGTTTATCATGTGACAAATTATAGGTGATATTAAAAAACTTTTCTACTAATTCCATTTCCGTTATTATCCATAGAGTTCAATAGTATTTTCATGTGATAAACAGCGCGGTAATTCATTCAGTTCTCACTGAATTGCATCTGACTCCATGGAGCAGTCTTGAATTAAACAAGTTTTTCTCAACTAAATGAATGCAGCCCATAGTCTGATAATTACTTTCGGCAAAAAAGTCCTTGCGGCTGTAATACTTCTTTTGTCCTTCACTGAAATAAATGCTTTTAAAATTGTGTGAATGTGATGGGAACTGAGAGAGGGTAAGATCCATTTGGGCAGGGACTGATGCAAATGATATTTAATCTCTGTAAAGTGCTATAGAATATGTCAGGGCTATATAAATAACAGATAATAATAATAATAATAAAAATAATAATAAAATATATTCTTTTGTCTTCTAAATTAAAGTCAACATTTCACTTGTGATCTAATATATTATGGGATCTGTTGTCCAGAATGCTTGGGACTAGGGATGCACCGAATCCAGGATTCGGTTCGGGATTCGGCCAGTATTCGGCCTTTTTCAGCAGGATTCGGATTTGGCCCAAATCCTTCTGCCCAGCCGAACCAAATCCGAATCCTAATTTGCATATGCTAATTAGGGGCGGTGAGGGAAATCGCATGACTTTTTGTCAGAAAACAAGGAAGTAAAGAATGTTTTCCCCTTCCAACGCCTAATTTGCATATGCAAATTAGGGTTCGGATTCGGTTCGGTATTCAGCCGAATCTTTTGCAAAGGATTCGGGGGTTTGGCCGAATCCAAAATAGTGGATTCGGTGCATCCCTACTTGGGACCTGGGTTTTTTTTGCATAAGGGGTCTTTCAGTAATTTGGCTCGTCATACTTTAAGGGGGTTATTTATCAAGGTCCGAATTTATCTCAGTATTTCTAAGTTAGAAATCCGACCAACTCTGATTGCCCTAATGGACCTTATTTATGAAGAAAAAAGACAGAAAAAATAGGGTCGGGTAAACTTCGGAGCTTTCCCCGAAAACTCGGAATTGTTTGTGGTTTCTGCGCAAGAAACTCTGAAAAAAATTGTAGTTTTCTGAGTTTTTGCAGCAGAAACCATAAACTAATCAGATAAGTGCAGACACTGGGACCTTCCCCATTGACTTATTCAGGACCTCGAGAGGGTTTCGGTTTCAGAGTTTTTAGACCATTAGAAAATTCGTCGTTTTTTTCCTCCGAAAACAACTAATTATTCGAGGTTTGGATATTCGGAGCTTGATAAATAAGTCTACTAAGTCTGCTAGAAAATCATGTAAACAATAAATAAACCCAATAGGCTGGTTTTGCTTCCAATAAGGATTATCTATAGTTTAGTTTGGATCAAGCGTAAGATTATGTTTTATTATTAAAGAGAAAAAGGAAATCATTTGTTTTAAAAAATGGATTATATGGATAAAATGGAGTGTATAAGAGATGGCCTTCCAGCAATTTGGAGCTTTCTAGATAATGGGTTTCCAGATAACAGATCCCATACCTGTACTACAACCCTAGCAAATGTATTTGTTAAAAAAATGACTCTACTCTGTGTAGAATGTTTTGGATGGCATTTCTGATGGGGAAATTTCCTGTTTTAATTTTCAGAGATGACCTATGGATCTCTGATCTAGTAAAAAAAGTGCCAAAAATATCCTGCAGATTATGGGGGCAATTTTGTGTAATTTTGAACACAATTGCCATGTTTTTTCCCATAATTAGTGATGGGCGAATTTGCGAAACGGCGAAAAATTTGCGAAACGGCGCCGGTGTCTCGTTTATGACGCCGGCGCCCGTTTTTTTTGATGCCGGCGCCCGTTTTTCGACGCTGGCGTCTGTTTTTTCGGAAAAAAAAAATTTGAGCCGGCGAATTTTTGCCGCGAATTTTCGCGGGCGTTTCTCGAATTTATTCGCTGACGGCGAATAACGCAAATTCGCCGCAAATTCGTGCCTGCCGAATAAATTCGCCCATCACTACCCATAATGCATTTTTTTCCCTCTGAATTCAAGCATTATTGTACTCACCAAGGAGAGTTGCGTCTGATGCAATTTTGGCCAACGTGTCAAAATGAACGTGCTCACATTTTGCCGTAAATCAGATATAATTGAGAGCAAAGTGAATCCTGAAACTACCACCTGGTCCAAAGGTGATGGTAGTGTAGCTCCAGGTTTCCCCTATGTCAATTGGAGCAGCAGCGCTTGATTCAGAAAAACAGGAGGCTTTTGCGCTTATGCCTTTATATGACCATGAAACTCAGGGACTTGTGTATTATATATAAAAAAAAAGTACCTCCTGAAGCCTTAGTGACATTATTTTTAAAGGGGTTGCTCACCTTTGTGTTACCTAGTAGTAGGATGTAGAAAGCAATATTCTGAGACGATTTGCAATTGGTTTTCATTTTTTATTATTTGTGATTTGAGTTTTTTTTAGTGTTTTATTCATCAGCTTTCCAGTTTTCAGTTTCAGCAATCTGGTTGCTAGAGCCAAATTAAGATAGCAAGCATGTATTGATATGAATAAGATACTGAAATATCAACAAGAGAGGGCCTTAATAGAAAGAGGAGTAATAAAAAGTAGCATTAACAATAAGTGACAGATTTATCAAGGGTGGAAGTGAAAATATGAATTTCAAATTTCGAAATTAGAATTTTTGATTTTTTTTGTGTGGAATTTGGCTAGGGAATAGTTAAAATTTGATTCAGGTTTTTTAAAAAAATCTAATTTGATTTTCGAAATTTATCATGTACTGGCCCTTGACTATTCACCACCTTAAACCTGCCGAATGGCTGTTTTAGCCTGTGGGGGACGTCCTAGGATCAATTTGAAGTTGTTTTCAGCTTTCCTGAAAATTTGATTCGAGTTTGCGCGTCAAACCCATTCACCTGAGTTTGAAAAATTAGATTTTTCTTAAAAATTTTGATTGGTCGTTTTTTATGTGAATTTCGAGTTCATGGGATCTCATGAGCTCTAAATTCGACCCTTGATAACTATGCCCCTAAATTTATAGATTTACAGAGCATTTGTTTTAGGTGGGGGTGCCTTTGTGGTCTCGCCACAAATCCGGGCCTGATCGAGAAGTCGCCTGAAGTTTCCTCGTGAGGCAACTTCAGGCGACTTTGGAAAATGAAGCAACAGTTGAAAAGCATTTCTGCCTCTCTTAGAAGCCCACCCCAGAATGTGTGAACCTCTGCTTGAGAGGTAGCCAGGAATTGTTTAGTGTTGGGCCTCACTTACCTCTAAGCTCCCATGTATTAAATTTGATCTATATCACTTTAATGCACTAAGCTTGTGTTATAATAATTTGTCCAGGGCAGGATGAAAAAGTACTTAATTTATGGCTTGATTCCACTTGATTCTCAAACAGAGGTTCCAACAGTGTGGGGTTGCCTCCTAAGAAAGGCAAAGTATTGGTATGAGGGGACTCAGCCTAAAAGCCAAGTGGGGTGAAGTTTCGGTTAAATGCACATTTAGGACAAGTATTGTTATGGATCCATCTATTACGAAGTAACATTGTGGGGGTTATTTACTAAACTCCAAATGCAAAAATCATGAATAATTTGTGACTTTTTTTAAATAAAATCAGACTTTTAAAAAATCACAAATTTTTCGGAATTTATTAAACCTTGAGGATGGAAAAGTCAGAATCTGAAAATCCGGCATCTCAGACCTGTCGAGGTTGCATATAAGTCAATGGGAGAAGTCCCAATGTTTTTTTGATGTGCGCTGGGTTTTGTGTAATACCCCACAGTTTTCGGGTGAAAATTGTGAAATAATCTTGAAAATCGAATGAAAAACCCGAAAAAAACGTGGAAATTGGATGACAAAATCCAAAAAAATCATCAAAATCTGATTTTTTTCCAGCAAAGCTAATTTTCGGGAATATGTATTAATAAATAAGAGTAAAAAACCCGAGCAGATTTAATCGGAGTTTGTAGCAGGAAACATTGAGATAAATTCAGACTTTGATAAATAACCCCCACAATGTTAGGTTGACAAATGACACATGAGGGTGGTGTAATAAGAGGAGCAAACTTTATTCTGGGTCTAGTACCAATAGCAATCAATCATAAATGGTTTGCTGGACCACTACCTGCTGATGGTTTGTTATGGGCTACTAAAATTGCACCTGCTATTAAGTTATCCCCATGTATACAGGAATTTCCACTACTGTATGTCTCTCTGCAAAGCAGTGTCAAAATGATCAGCAAAAAAGAATAACATATCCCTCACGTCAATATTCCTTCTGGCATCTTTACAGAAAGCTAGCCAATTTATTTGACAAAATCTGTATCTCACAACAGCAGGTTGGCTCTCACAACATTGTTGTCCAGATTCAGGTATTCAAGAATGTGGTCTTGTAATAAACCTTCTAAAAGCTTCCCCTCTGTAGCTATCAAACTTACTGCACAATAGTTTCCTGGCTGAGATAATTCTCTCTTCTGAATAAAGGTACAGAACATGTGCAGTATGCCAAGATTCAATCATTACAGTGTTTTGTCAGTTGTAATAATGTAAGGTTAATAATACAATATATTCTCCGCATAAATATATGATCCGATGGAGTGAGGCCTTGCACATAGAATTCCACTCCCCAGGTGGGAGAGAATATTGGAGAATGTGGGGAAGACATCAATAATAGTGATTAGGGAATACATTTGCTTGGCGCTAATTCGGGATGAATTTCCGTGTTTCGCCACCAGCGAATTAAACTTGTCGGCTGAAAAACAGTGGCATCAAAATCGCAGTCAAATTATTGGGACACCCATTGAATTTAACACGCCGTCAAAATTGACGCGGCCATCAATTTTCGAATTTCACAAATTTTTTCTTATTATTCGCAAATTTTTTGGCGAAGTGAAACGGGAAAAATTCGCCCATCATTAATCAATATGTGCCTCTATCAGGGAAAACATTTATAAAGCGATAATGGGTTGGTATCACACCCCACCACTACTCACAAATTGTTTCTGGATACCGCCACTCCAACCTGTTGGAGATGCGAAGAACAGGAGGGTTCACTACTACACATGTTTTGGGGGTGTTGCAAACTAAATAGATACTGGGAGATGGTCAAGGGGTATCTAGAGAGTGTGACCATGGTAATAATAAAATTAGATCTACTGGTATTCATTTTAGGTGATAAAATCCCAAAACTGAGGAACCCATCCCAAAGGATGACTAACCATATCTTGATGGCGGCAAGGGGCCTGATTGTAAAACACTGGAAAGCCCACAGCCCCCAATATACGGAGGATGGACTATTTGACAGCGTTGAAGCATGACACAGTGGATCTATTTGATAAAATATGGTATAATTGGGATATACTTGAACAATAATTAGGGATCCATTCAAATCATGGGGAGCAGGAAGCGACTAGGAAATAGAAGAAAAGCGAGGGTGGAGCAGGGAAATGAGAGAAAGTTAAATGTCTTTCATTACCAATAAAAGCAGCTGGATGCCATGTACCGGCACTTCATATGTATGTATGGGATTATTGGACCAAAGTATGAACAATGTATGATATACCACAGATTTTCAATGATGATTCCTGTACTATGTTCTGGCCATGGACAGGCAAGTTGTATATTTGATAAAAAAAAGAAAAAAAATCATAATAAAAATATAAATTAAAAAAACACACTATATTGTAATGCATTCATGTTTTATCTTCCGGTATTTATTCTTGTTTTAAATATGCATGAATTTGAAAATGAAATATGAAGAATGAAATGAAATATGATGAAATATGAGTACCAGTCTCGTTAAATACTTAAAATACAATGACTGATGTTCCTTAAAGGAGTGTAGAACGAAAAAATCCCCACAAAGACATATTAAACATTTAAATCTCTAAGTCTTTATTAAGAAATAACTTACTGAAATTCCGCTTGCGCTCCTCTTCAGAAAAAGCGACACAGCGACGATCCATCATGAGGCGCTCGATTTCTCCTCCCTGCTTTCCTTATAGAAGGATAGCCAGGGAGGTGAAATCGAGCGCCTCATGATGGATCGTCGCTGTGTCGCCTTTTCTGAAGAGGAGCGCAAGAGGAGTTTCGGTAACTTATTTCTTAATAAAGACTTAGCGATTTAAAAGTTTAATATGTCTTTGTGGTTTTTATTTCATTCTACACTTATAAATTTTTTAATAAAAAAAATTTATGTTACTGATCCTTTAAGGGTAATTATTACAATTAAAAGTAGGTATGGTACCTATTATCCAGAATGCCTGAGGATTTCCGAATAAGATATCTTTACAAAGTTTGGATCCCCATATCTTATGTCTACTAAAAAATATTATAAATATTAATCAAAGCCAATAGGATTATTTTGCCTCCAATACAGATTAATTATATCTGAGTTGGGCTCAAGTACAAGGTACTGTTTTATTATTACAGAGAAAAAGGAAATCATTTTTAAAAAATTAAATTATTTCATTATAATGGAGTCTATGGGAGATGGACTTCCCATAATTCAGATCTTTTTGGATAATGGGTTTCCAGATAACAAATCCCACACCTGTTTTTATCTCCCATTTATTTCCACGCACTTTGCCAAGGCTAGTGGTTTAAAAATATTTTTCCTGAATTATTCTGGGATATGCTTTTTTTTTTATAAACAGGCACATTGGAAGTTTTATATTCAGAATTATGAGCTTTAATGAATAAAATAACTATTTTTACAGTGACCTTTCTGCATCATAGAAAGTGCTACAATTGATCAGTGCTACCCACTGGGGTCCTGTGTTTGATTCCAGCCAGGGCACTATGTGCAGGGAGTTTGTGTGTTCTCTCCAAGGGGTAAATTTATCAAAGAGTGAAGTTCCGCCACTAGAGTGAAATTCCACCACTCTCAATTCATTTCTATGGGATTTTGAAAGGCGTATTTATCAATGGGTGAAAGTGAAAGTTCACCCTTTGATAAATACATCTATAAAAATACCATAGAAATGAATTGAGAGTGGTGGAATTTCACTATTAACTTCATTCTTTGATAAATATACCCCCAAGTCTCTGTGGGTTTCCTCCAGGTACTCAATTTTTCTCCCAATCTTAAAACATAAAGGCATGGAAATTAGCTCCTTATAAAAGTTGCCCTACTTTGTGTCCCTGTAAGCTCCACTGGTACAGGGACTTATGGGAATAAAGTATAATCTCTCTAAAGTGCTGTGGAAATGTGTTGAAGTTATCTCTCTCTCCGCTAAAATGATTTAAACATTTAGGGGGTTATTTATCAAAGGTTGAGTTGTGTGTTCCACTGAAAATTTGAGCTTTTTAGTTAAAAAATAGATTTTTAGGGTTAAAAAAACTGGAATTTTTTGAGTTTTTTTTGAAGGAACTCAAATTTTTCAAGATTTATTATACTCTGAAGGAAATAGCTTGAATCTGAAAATGTACCATCTAAAACCTGTTGAGGTCATGTATGAGTCAATGGCAGAAGTCCCTTGAACCAAGATGTTAATAGTCTTCATGATGTTCGAGTTTTTTTCAGTGGGTTTCGAAAACTCAATCAATGTGAGCGATTCGAGATTTTTTTTGCCGAAAACTTGATCAGTTTGAGTATTCGAGTTTTTCATCCCAACTACACTGATTTGAGTTTTTTATATTCGAATTTCTTCTTAAATTAGAAACCACTCCAGTTGTGAGTGCACAAGGTCTAGAATAGCTTACAAAACTCTAAAATTCGATCTTTGATAATTAACCCTTTAAATAAACCCCACAAGAATTCCACCTTATGGATTCATACAGGTTAGTTACCATCAAGTACAAGGTACTGTTTTATTACTACTAAGAAAAAAGAAACACTTTTTGAAATTAGAATTAGAATAGAATCTATGGAAGTAATTCAGAGCTTCATAGATAACAGGTTTTTGGATGAAAGTTCCCATACCTCTTTTTTTTCCAAGTTTATTACATTTCCTTATTTTTCCATATAAATCAACCTGTGCCGTTCATCGCCCCTTCCTCCATCCCTTCATGCACCTTCCAGGTCATTAGAATTCTACTTGACTATACTGATTATTCTTCTGTTTCTTAGCTTTCTTATTACTGTATATTCTAGCAATTAATCCAAGGAGAGGTTGATTAATCCTAATAAAGTTCTACAGCAGTGTAAATAATAGGTTTCAATTAGACTAGAAATATCCTCTTGTGATTTGTAAAAAAGCAAGCTAGAATGTCAATCATACAGGAAGACTAGACTGCGGCTTGGAAAAGGCACATGCACCCCTATAATCAAGCAGAAATATTTTTAGAATGCATGAAAATCTCTTTGTTCCCTCCAGACATTCACACTTCTAACCCATTACTTATTATTTCAGGCACAAATTGCAACTTTTTATTGTGGTGTATCCGTCTTTTAATCCAAGAAATTCTGTTTCAGTTCTATAGGCATCAAGTAAAAGTATTTCATCCTAGAGTAAGGGATCAATTTCGCCTTTTTTAAGACTTAGGGGCATCAACATTCAAATTTGCCTTTTTACCACAAGTCAAGGTTAAAGTTATGGAAGGTTTATTATGCACAAAAAATTTGAATATAAAAATCTGCCATCTAAAAGCTGGCGAGTTCATGCAGAAAGCTATGGAAGTTGAATTTAAAAAATTCAAGATTTTTTTCAATTACGGTTTCTGAGATCCATTTGAAATTTGGCAGACTCTTATATGAAATTTATAGGTAGAATGTGATTTCACTGTCTTCAAGTTGTTTTTTCATGCTTTTATTTTTTTCAATAAATAAGCACAAATTAGAAAAAAAAATCACATATCAAAAATACTTGGAAATTCGAAAAATGAAATTTGTGATAAATCGGCCCCTTAGTTCCATGTTAATGCCAAATAGTAGTGGTATAAATCTGGATCATTGTGTGACATGTGCTTGGGATGGCCATGCCCAGAGCTGTAATTAGAATTTATTGGACTTCACAGCAAATATGATTTAAAAATGTAATGGGATTGACAACAGGTTGCTCTCTGGAGGCAGCATTGGTAAGTATAATTGAAAAAAAAGTTAACTATCTGTTAAAAAATAGAAAAACCTCTAAAAATTTTGATCTCTTACACTAAGGGGCAGATTTATCAAGGGTCGAATTTCGAAGTACCAAAAACTTCCAAATTTGACCAACGAATTAAAAAAATTTGAATTCGAATATCGAATTCGAAGTTTTTTCAGCAATTTTGGCAATCCTGCGGTAGAATAAAAATCGTTCGATCAAACGATCAAAAGATTTTTATTCAATGTGTAAAGACTTGTAGAAGTTTGTAAAAGGTCCCCATAGGCTTACATAGCACTTTGGCAGGTTTAAGTTAGTGAAGTATTGAAGTCGAAGTTTTTTTAAAGAGACAGTACTTTGATTATCGAATGGTCGAATATTCAAACGATTTTAGTTCGAATTGAAGTCAAAGTAAATTCTAAGTCGTAGTATCATATTCGATGGTCGAAGTATCCAAAAAATTACTTTAAATTTCGAATTTTTTACTTCGAAAATTCACTCGATTCACTTCAACCTTTGATAAATCTGCCCCTAAGAGAAAAAAACATTTTTTTAGAGAACAAATAAGATTTGTGAAAAAAAAGAAATCCAAACTATAGAGAATAGGCCCCTTAGTGTTAGCACTTCTAGATTGATACGTTAGTATCAGGGGGATCAGGGGGATCACTGGTCTAAAGCGTAGTATGGTATTTCTGATGTCATCCAAGACACCCAGAAGGCATTTTGCTGGGGCGACTACCTTTGGGGAAGGCCAAGTAATTCACCAGGAATTTGTAATAATACCTGGGAGATGGGGATGCCCTCCACCTCCTTTCCTGCGCTCCTCCTGACGTTTTGCTTGGCACGAAATGCAAATATTTAAAGGGGCCGTGGCCAATTGTTCCTTCCCCAACTTAGATCTATTTCTGTAGTTCCTGGGTACATTTTCAAGTCTGTTTTGTCTGTTCTCTGATCTTTGCAAGTTCGCTGCCCATCCTGACCTTTGCCTGTTCCTGACCATTCTTTTGAAACCTGATTCTGTATTGCATTACGGTTGGCTGTGAACTCGCCCTGTGACCTCGACTACGTCTCTGACTCCTGATTCTGTCCTGCACTGCCTGATTGGTATCAACCTCGGCCTGAACCTCGATTACGTTCCCTTTTCCCTGCCCTTCCTGTACATTTTACGGTTCCCCTGTCTGCCCAGAACTCTCCCTTAGTCCTCTCACATTAAGTTTGGTGGCATCCGAGTAGCAGAGGGCTCCTTCCAATTGTAGGCACAAGAATGAGCCAAGACCGGGACCTTGGTGTTTGTATACCGTACGTATAAAATTCTACTACTGAGGACAGGCCTGGATTTAAAATAGGCCCTGGCATTTCTAGAACACAGAGGCCCAAATAGCCCGTTAAATAGTGACTGTCTATGGCACCTTACAGCAGTCCTGACAGTCCAGGCCTCACTGCAGACTAGAGTTGCCACCTGGACAGTATTTTACTGGCCTGGCCGGTAAAAATGATGCTTGATCCCAATGTTATTTATAGGAAAAAACAGCAAGAATATAGGAAAGCTGGTATAAAGGTGGCAACCCCTACTGTAGACCAGAATTGTTGGGATTGAAGACAGGACCAGATAATACAAAAGAAATTGGCTGAGGCTGCACCACACCTGAGGCAGGAGTCTTAACTCAACTGTAAGTATTTTGTTATATTATTACATAGTTCAGTTGGGATGAAAAAACAACCAAGTCTATCAAGTTCAACCCCTCCATACGAACCCCAGTGCAGATTTTATATATACAGTGGTGTGAAAAACTATTTGCCCCCTTCCTGACTTCTTTTTCTTTTGCATGTTTGTAACACAAAATGTTTCTGATCATCAAACACATTTAACTATTAGTCAAAGATAACACAAGTAAACACAAAATGCAGTTTTTAAATGAGGGTTTTTATTATTTAGGGAGAAAAGAAATCCAAATCTACATTTTCATGTGTGAAAAAGTAATTGCCCCCTGAACCTAATAACTGGTTGGGCCACCCTTAGCAGCAATAACTGCAATCAAGCGTTGCGATAACTTGCAACGAGTCTTTTACAGCGCTCTGGAGGAATTTTGGCCCACTCATCTTTGCAGAATTGTTGTAATTCAGCTTTATTTGAGGGTTTTCTAGCATGAACCGCCTTTTTAAAGTCATGCCACAACATCTCAATAGGATTCAGGTCAGGACTTTGACTAGGCCACTCCAAAGTCTTCATTTTGTTTTTCTTCAGCCATTCAGAGGTGTATTTGCTGGTGTGTTTTGGGTCATTGTCCTGCTGCAGCACCCAAGATCGATTCAGCTTGAGTTGACGAACAGATGGCCGGACATTCTCCTTCAGGATTTTTTGGTAGACAGTAGAATTCATGGTTCCATCTATCACAGCAAGTCTTCCAGGTCCTGAAGCAGCAAAACAACCCCAGACCATCACACTACCACCACCATATTTTACTGTTGGTATGATGTTCTTTTTCTGAAATGCTGTGTTACTTTTACGCCAGATGTAACGGGACGCGCACCTTCCAAAAAGTTCAACTTTTGTCTCGTCGGTCCACAAGGTATTTTCCCAAAAGTCTTGGCAATCATTGAGATGTTTTTTAGCAAAATTGAGACGAGCCTTAATGTTCTTTTTGCTTAAAAGTGGTTTGCGCCTTGGAAATCTGCCATGCAGGCCGTTTTTGCCCAGTCTCTTTCTTATGGTGGAGTCGTGAACACTGACCTTAATTGAGGCAAGTGAGGCCTGCAGTTCTTTAGATGTTGTCCTGGGGTCTTTTGTGGGCTCTCGGATGAGTTGTCTTTGCGCTCTTGGGGTCATTTTGGTCGGCCGGCCACTCCTGGGAAGGTTCACCACTGTTCCATGTTTTTGCCATTTGTGGATAATGGCTCTCACTGTGGTTCGCTGGAGTCCCAAAGCTTTAGAAATGGCTTTATAACCTTTGAAATTGAACTCAGGTGTGATAAACCACAGTTAAGTTATTTTTTAACAAGGGAGGCAATCACTTTTTCACACAGGCCCATGTAGATTTGGAGTTTTTTTTAGCCCTTAATAACGTAAACCTTCATTTAAAAACTGCATTTTGTGTTCAATTATGTTATCTTTGACTGATAGTTAACGGTTTTTGATGAGCAGAAACATTTAAGTGTGACAAACATGCAAAAGAATAAGAAATCAGGAAGGGGGCAAATAGTTTTTCACACCACTGTATATAGTGTATATATATATATATACACAGATAACATATTTATATTATAAGTACTCAGGAACAATACAGCACAAAACAAGATGATAACATTCACAGGATTCAGCAGTGCTGCTGTTCTACTATCTAGTCAAACTGTGGCTCTAAAGTTGCAGTTGAACTACAGCTCTCAGTAACTGTGCCGCAGACTATAAATTATCGAGAGCTGGAAAGTCACTGGTCGGTTACAATTACCATGGAAACAAAGTACTGTAGAAAAACCTGTAGAGCAATCTGTGTACTGTACATTCACATACGGTGGTCAGGAGGACCTAAATGACCTCCCGTGGCACTGCTTGTTACCATAGTAACAGGAAGGAAGACAGCGGGAGTAGAGTTGAGCAGCGGTGCTAAAAAAAAGTAGAATAAAAAAAGTGTCAAGAATCGTTAAAGAAACCTAGGATTTTTTACTGACTTCAATCTTATGTCTTTAACTTGGGGATTTTCTTTCAAAAATGTGTAGAAACTCGTTCTGCTAGTGCCAATTCAATAGAACCGCCGTGCTTCTTCTTGTTGTCCATACATTAGGAGGAATGAAGCTGTTTAGGGCGGCACCCCAGGGCCGAATGTTTGGATTCACCCGATATCGTCCAGCCATTAGTGGGCTTATCGGTTTAAGAACCACTCGTTTGGCAACCCTGCCAAACGAGAGTATCTTATAGTGTGTGGCCACCTTACTTGTGTTTTTTGTTTGCCACCCTCCCTCCCTAAGTAAGATGGATTCATTTGAAAGGACAGTACTCCAGGGTGTTTTCACGATCAATCACCTGGATGAGATGAGGAAGGAATTTTTCTCTTGGTGCTAATTGGCTAATTTTTTTCACTATTTACTATGCAGGCCAGGGTTTGATAAATCTAAATTTCTGTAGGTCGTAGACGACTATTCTGTCACTCCTTATTTTCCTTTTATCCTAATACGCTGGCTCATCCCTTACCCCCAGGTCTCCCCATCTCACTGTCACACCTTGACCTCCTCCATTCTGATTCACAATGATTCTATCCTCTTTACACCTATTGCCCCGTCACCACTTTACCCCACTCTCTTTTTAAATATTGTTTTGGTCACGTTGTTTTTAGCCTTGACTGCTCTTTTGTTCTTTCCCAATTGGACCTTGTACCGATTTCCTTCTTCTTATGCATGTGATTAGAAAATTAAATACAGCCCTCAGTTGGCCCTCCTGTTCCACACTGTTTTCTGTAGTCAGTGGTCCTATCTTCTTTTTGTTCTGTAGCCTTGAAGTACAAGGGATGAGAAAACCTGGTTGTGGATGAGCTCCAGTGTTGGCAGTGTTGTCTGCTTGAGTGAAGGTCTGCCTCCCGCTACTTTGTGTGTTTCAGACACACCCTTTCCCATTTAATAACGTTAGAATCATTGACTATCTGTGCATGGTATGGTCACCTTAGACAGAATTCCATGGGATCACAGTTGGGCTTTATAAACAATAATTATATCTGCTCACACTTCTTTGCATTATGTTCCAGCCATTTCTCTCTCTCTCTCTTTTATGCTTAACTCTGGGAATAATAAGTAGGTATGATCATTAATTAAAGATCTCTGGTAAATGACCACGGAACAATACAACTCCCAAAATTGAGGCCGGGAAGGAATGATTATCCCTCCCCATTCAACAAGATTAAATTGCCAGCTGGCCTTCTCAGGAGAATCAGTTGCCTATAGATCAACATAATGAGATATTGGCAAAGGTTGGAATCTATGCCCAGTATGTCCATGCCAAGAATGCAAGTAGATTGTTCTGCATATACAATGCTTTAACTGCTTAGAGTTGGGTTCCTTATGGGCCTTTACATATTCTGTATATGCAGAACATTTTTATTTTTCAGTCTAAAGGACAGCAGCAAATCTGGTTTATTTTCTCTTTGTTAATCTCTGCTGCTGAAACATATAAATGTCTTGTTGGAACATTTCATGAGTGAACTTCTTGCCCTACATTTCCTGCTTAATTGTACCACTGGTCCATGTCCTATAATGAAAAAAATGAAAGCTTATGATTATTAGTATGTGTATGGTGGTCTGCCAATCCCAACTGATATTGATGTATTATGGCTATTAGTTTGGTTCAGTTTAGTGGAGGGCCCATAAGACTGGCTTGACCAAAGGTATTGGGTTATTACCAGAAATAACAGTGTTAGTATGCAATTCCTAGGTGCAAGGCTATAGTTGATGTAAGTGCAAAGGAAGCCCTGGAAGTAACATCTCCTCAAGTTCATTCCAGGACTCCCTGGTCTCCATGTGCTTTGTACTTTTGACTGAAGGGGCAAACACAGAGGAGCATACAGTATATTGATCCTCATACCTTTGCGAATCCCAGTATTCCAAGTAAACTAATGGTATAATCACTAGGAGGTGCCAAAATTTTGGGCACCTCCCTGTAGTTGTAATCGTTTACCTGATACACCAGTCCTGTGCTCCTGTTTACTAAAAACTGCCACCAGATACATGTGCAGATGAGTGAAAAGTTAAAAGCAAAAACCCAGCTTTTTCACTCTACTGCGCATGTGCCTGACCAGGCCGGAAGAAAAGAAGAAAGAAGCAGAAAAAGTTTGCGGCGAACAAACTCCTATAAAAATACCCTGGTCCAGTGCAGTTTTTAGCAAACAGGAGCATCAGCCCAGGATATTAGGTAAGTGATAATAATCACCGGAGGTTGCCTAAGATAACTTTCCTTCTCCTTTAAGGAGAATTCAAACCCCCATGATCAAAAGTCCCCACTGGACCCCCTCCGCTGGCCGCCCCCCTGCCTCCCCCCTGCTCAGTGTTACCCCAGAATTGTGTCCCCTGTAGAATTACACACCTCACATGATGAGTCAGCGCATCAGAGCTCACAGGTGCCATCTTCACCTCTTCGGTACTCTTCGTTAAGTGAGCGCCATGTTGGCACATGCGAAGTTGGAGCAATCGAAATTGGCGAAGGGAAGAAAGACCTTAAGATTACCAAATCGCCGGAAGATGTCACCCATGAGCTCCTCTGCGCTGTCTCTGCATGTGCGGTCAGTAATCCTACAGGGGACACAATTCTGGGGTACCACTTAGCAGGGGGCAGGCAGGGAGGGACTTTTGACCGTGGGGGTTGAATTCTCCTTTAAGGCCTGCCATATGGAAAATTATGCTCATTTAATGGACGCCTACTTGTGTACCTACTTGCATTGCTAGGAGCACCCTCAGCCAATTATCCAATATAATCTGCATTGTCAGTTACTGGGCTCCACAGCAAATTCCCAAAGGGTCCCAAAGCATTGGTAAATTTACCTATTTTACCAATACATTTTGAAATTGCTCATTTATTTATTTATGGCCTGCACTTATGGCACCTAAATATTAGCTTCAGGGAAATTGTTCTTCAGCGCTTATTCAAACTAGAACTAGGTATAATGTTTGACCTTTGTGTACAACGCTGTTACTATTCTCATATTAACCCCTTCTGTCCTATAGGGGAATTCTCATATTAACCCCTTCCTTCCCTAAGGGGAAGGGAAGCACTCAGCGGCTCTGGCAAGGCTGATAAAAATCCTACTAATCTCAGATAGCAGCGTGCCTTTCATCCTACGGAGGCTGCTTGTTTCACTTGTTTTAATGTATGTGAACGACACGGAGCATGCATGACTGTGAAGATATATCTCTTGAAACCAAGAAGAAAATATAGGAGCCCAAATCTCCATAGTGACAGCCAATCAGTAGAAGCATATCTTTGGAGATGGGGGGAAAAAAGGGAAATGAAGAATGAAATGAAAAGGTCTCAATTCGATTAATGGGCCCCCAACCCCCCAATCATCCACCAATTATTGTCCCATTAACACCTGTGAATGATTACATAGCATAAAATAGGTGTTCGTGTTAAAGGCAAAAGGTTAGCGAGGAAAAAAATGGCACTTTTTTTTTATTCTTTACTGCCCTTTCACTGCATCAGAATTCAAATCAATATCTATAAAATCTAAAATGACTTTATCACTAAATGAAACCATTAAAAAAAAAAAGCCTGGAATGTAGAGGAATAAAAATCAGGGACCTTAAAATCAGCAATTTATGGAGCATGAAATCAACAGCAGCAGGAAGGTAATGCGGGCATTAATGCAGAAAAGCCGCATAGGCGCTTCCAAAATCAAATTTTAAAAGGCTGCTCCATGGTGAAACCTTGAGGAGACAAGACAATGTGTGCAGACAGTGTGTCATCTGAGCAACACTGCAGCTTTTTTGTGATCAAGCCTCGCTATACACAATGTTACTGGATTCCAAGGAGCTGAAGGCTTTTTAGGTTATGATCATTTTGCAGGATTTCTGGCAAATAGGTCAAGGCAGATGAGTCTATGTGCAGTGTCATTTGTGTTGCTTTTTCCTATGTAACACGTCATTTTTTTTCTGCCTGACACCGGATGTTATTTCATGTTTTTTAAGGGTTTTTTTCCTTCAAGGCATGGTTAGAATGATATAATGCCATTTTTTCTCCCTCCTCGACATATAGAGCGGTGTTTAAGGTCTTGTTCACAAGAGGGATTTAATAGCGCCGATTCTGTGGGAGTGAAATCACATTAAGTGCAATTTTGATGCATTTAGGTTGCAGTTTTGTGACTGTGTGTGTGTGTTTTTTTTTTTTCCAATGCTTTCTGGAAGGTTGGCAGGGAGATTAACCAAATGTGAGGTCAAAAATCAGATTTATAAAAAGGATGCATCCCTGTTGGAGTTATACATCAGAAACCTATAGGACAGAAAATGTCCCTTTTTCATGTTAACAGCCCTATATTTTCCTTGCCACAAGCATTATAGGGCTCATCTAATAGGGGTAGGGCTGAGCAATTGCTGTGGTTACGGGTGTAAAATTGTGCCCAATAAAGGGCTATGCACTTAATGCTTGAACACATCCCCACTGCACCATTGTCCCCTTTTGTTTGTGGAGAAGCAGGGCATTTGGCCACCAACAGATCCCTAAATGTACAGGACTCACCTGCCCCCATAGGCACTGCCTCTTTGTGCCTTCTGGATAGCTCAGGATAGAGTGCACATGGAGGCCCTTGTTCCAGAAAATTTCACCCAATAAAAGGCTAAGCACTTATTCCACTCTAGTGCCGCCACTACAGAGACACAAACTGCAGACTATTCACTGCCAGGCACAACGATTGCTGACTTTGCTATCTGTGTTATCCTTTTACTTTATTACCCCCTCACTATAAGGGTAAGGGCATACCTGGAGATTCGGGGAGATTTAGTTGCCCAGCAACTAATCGCCTCTTCTTTTGGGTGATTAATCTCCCTGAACTGCTTTCCCGTGTCTTCCGCCTGCTTCAATGAAAAAACGCCTGTGCCAATGCACTCGCGGCGCTTCGATTTCTGAACTCGCCCAAAGTTTACTCGTCAGGCGACTAAATCTACCCGAATCTCCAGGTGTGTCCTTACCCTAACAAGCCCCACCCATGAATACACCAGTACAGGTATGGGACCTGTTACCCAAAATGCTCGGGACCTGGGGTTTTCCGGATAATGGATCTTTCCGTAATTCTATGTTCATATCTTAAATCTTCTAGAAAATCATGTAAACATTAAATAAACCCAATAGGTTGGTTTTACTTTAAATAACGATTAATTATATCTTAGTTGGGATCAAGTGCAACGTGCTGTTTTATTATTACAGAGAAAAAATAACGTCATTTTTAAAAATTTGGGTTGTTTGAATAAAAGGGAGTCTATGGGAGATGGCCTTTCAGTAATTTGGTGCCTTCTGGATAAAGAGTTTCTGGATAGTGGATCCTATACCTGTATTAAGGTTCTCTGGGCCCTCTCAGCCAGGGGGCCCCTGATTGGAGGTACTCCGTGATGGTACGACTACAGCTTTGCACTGGGCTGGGGATACAGCTCAGTTTAATACTATGACAACTGGAGGCACCATATTTTCTAATTGGAGCATCCTGCATAGGAACAGTTAGCTCAGCAGCAATATGAGGATCTGTCATGCTCTTATTTTAAAAGAGGGTGAAATTTTATTGTAGAAATGCACTGGGGAACACTTTAAATTATATACTTTTATATGTTGGAAACTTTTAGTTCTCTCATTTATTTCTATAAGATTGTTACACCCATTCCAGTTGGAAAATGACCTGTATATGATTTTAGTGCAGCCCGGGATGAGAGGCATTTAGTTTGGCTGCATAGTGGCTTAGGATGAAAAGGCATCTAGTTTGTGACTACTCTACTTCAAAGCTAACAGTAGCTCTTCACAATCATCTGTGGGAACAGCCAAAAAAAGAGGTGACTGTAACCTAATTGCTCTTTTTATTCTGGCCAAGAGAAAACAAATCTAAGGCTTTCAGTGAGGTTTATTAAATTGAGTGCTCTTGCCATAATTGCAACTGTTCTGTGACTGCAGCAACTAACACGGGGCTATATCTGCAGCCTTGTTGTGTGCCCCAAACAGTTGCTTCGTGTGGCCCCTGGCAGATGCAAACCCTGCTCCTCAGTTTTGTATTTAGCTGCCAGTTATGGAGAAACTGTTCACTTTTTATAGTTGGGTTGATGTGTTTGGGAAATGGGCTGTTTGGTAGGCCTGCTAGGTAAACAAAGTAATGGGGGTGGTTTATTTCCCCTTTAATAAACCCCCATAATACTATCAGCATAATGCTTGTAAGTGAAAGAATATCCAGTGACTTCTTCACAATTGGTCACAAGCATTCTAACAACTGTAGCATCAGATATACAAGTTGTCACATATACACAGGTATGGGATCCGTTTTCAGGAAACCCATTATCCAGAAAGCTCAGAATTAAGGCTGTTTCCCATAAAATACATTTTATTCAAATCATCCAATTTTTTCCTGTGATCATAAAACAGTACCTTGTACTTGATCCCAACTAAGATTTAATAAACCCTTATTAAAAGCAAAAGCAGTCTATTGGTTACCTAATTTCCTAGTAGACTTAAGGTATGAAGATCCAAATGACAGAAAGATCTGATTTCCAGAAAACCCTAGGTTCCGAGTATTCTGGATAACAAGTCTCATACCTGTATATATACATAGAGTGGAATAAATACACTACTATTTTGCATCGAAAACTTCCTGTGAGTGTCGCTTCCTTCTGCAAATGTATATATACATATATATTTCTATATGGCAGACATGCACGCATGTGTGTTTATATAATATGCATATAATAAGGATAGTTTTATTTCAGTTCTCTAATTAAAAGCCTGGGAGAAGAGAGTGCCGGCCTTGCATACAAATATTCTCCTGGGCTTGATTAAACTCATTGCCGGGCCGATGATTGCACTGACTTTGTGTCATGTTTCTAAAGGATTCTCATGTTCTGATGCAGCAGAAAATGACCGAATTGCAGATCCTTGGAACTGGCGGTACATTTTTATCCCCTCCATTAATGACATTTAAATGTTTCACAGTATATATATATATATATATATATATATATATATATATATATATATATATATATATATATATAATACATGATGGTAACTGGCAAGAAGGAAAATGTTAATTGCACACGGATTAAAAAACATACAGAAATCTTTAATTCCTGCATAGATATCTATCCAATGACGCCAGGTCAGCTGCATTGTAAAGGTCCCGTTCTCATGCTTTACAGTCTTGCTCTACTTCTCCAATACAATGTACAGAAGAGGACTCAGGTATTAACATGACACTTTAGCAAAGATTGCTGGCTTAATTAGAGGGCCAATAATTGTGCCCTTTTTGCTAGGGATGCAGCGAAACCACTTTTTTGGATTCGGCCGAACCCCCGAATCCTTCACGAAAGATTCGGCCGAATATCGAACCGAATCCGAACCCTAATTTGCATATGCAAATTAGGGATGGGAAGGGGAAAACATTTTTTACTTCCTTGTTTTTTGACAAAAAGTCACGCAATTTCACTCCCGCCCCTAATTTGCATATGCAAATTAGGATTTGGATTCGGTTCGGACAGGCAGAAGAATTTGGCCGAATCCAAATCCTGCTGAAAAAGGCCGAATCCTGGCCGAATCCCGAACCGAATCCTGGATTCGGTGCATCCCTACTTTTTGCTATCCTAATGGAAATATTAAAAGGTAGACGAATATTATAAAGGTATAACATACTACTGTACTCCATTTTATCCAAGTAATACAAATTTTTAAAAATCATTTCCTTTCTCTATGTAATAATAAAACAATACCTTGTACAGGTATGGGATCTGTTATCCGTAAACCGGTTATGAATTATGGAAAGGCCGTCTCCCATTGATGCCATTGTAATCAAATAATTCAGATTTTTTTTAAATTATTCCCCTTTTCTCTGTAGTAATTAAACAATAGCTTGTACTTGATCCAAATTAAGATATAATTAATCCTTATTGGAGGCAAAACCAGCCTATTGGGTTTATTTAATGTTTACATGATTTTCTAGTAGACTTAAGGCATAAAGATCCAAATTTCAGAAAGAACCATTATCCGGAAAACACCAGGTTCAGAGCATTCTGGATAACAGGTCCTATACCTTTACCAGGGTTATTAAAAGTTAAGAACTCTGGATGTTGCCACTTGTTAATGGTTAAATTATAAGTTATGTTTTAATCTTTTCTACACAATCAGTAGAATGATTCCTTCTGAAATGCTCCACTAGGTCCAAGGATGGGGGGGATATCTGGAGGTTCTATCCTTTGATACCACTTGTACATGTATAGGATCCATTATGCGGAACCTCATTATCCAGACTATTCTGAATTATGAGAAGGTCATCTCCCATAGATTCCATTTTAAACATAATTCTAATTTTAAAAAAATGATTTCCTTTTTATCTGTAATACTAAAACAATAACTTGTACTTGATCCCAAGTAATTAATCATTATTGAAGGCAAAATAATCCTGTTGGGTTTTTTTATGTTATAAATGATTTTTTATGTTCTTAATGTTTTTTTTAATAAACTTAAAGCATGAAGATCCAACCTATGGAAAGATACCTTATCTGGAATACCCCTGAACTTTGCCTTGTACATGGACATGGTGTGTACACCAGATCTAAGATATGTAAAATAACAGAGCAAATTTCAGCATCTGGATGGAATACCACACACTATGAAACACACAACTTGTCAGCTAATTTGCTTAATTTGCTTAATTAATATGTAATTTATTAAGACTCTTTCCTTTGTTTACATAGCTCAATGAATAGGCCCCTGAAAGTAGCTGCAAACATGTAAAAGATTTAATTTAATACAAGATGTAATGGAAAGATATAAAGCAGCGTAAGGAACAATTAACAAAGTGTATCCTGCATAGGTATTCCTTGTATTCAGCAAGACTGATAATTGAAATTACCGAAATAATTTGGCGCTCAAGCCCATGGTACTTATTTTTACCATAGTTTATGTAAAGTGCACATAACATCTTGTTTTTGTTGCACTTTATGTCCTGCCTTGCACATAGAAGAATTGCTGCAGGTCTAGGGTTGCCACTTTTCACGGTTGCAAACTCTAGGCGGGGGCAGGATGGTAATGGTGCAGGTCAATGATAATGGCGAGGACGGGACAATGACGTTGTGGACGGTGACATCAGGGGCAGAGTTATGACATCGCGATCGGCGATTGGTCGATCACCACATCTCAGGGAATCTTGCCCAGTTTTCCTTATTTGGAAAACTGGGCAGGCAGTTTTGAGCCGGACAGCCCTTCCAAAAACAGGGGTGTCTGGGTCAAGACCGGACAGGTGGTAACCTTATGCAGGTCTTTGTGCTCCGGGCAAAGATCTAATTATCCTTTATTTATATAGTGCCAACATCTTCACAAGTTATGCCACTGCCAAACTGGAATCAAACCCAGGACCTTAAAGGTGCTAACCTTTGTGCAGTGCTGTATTCATGAGGGTTGGGTTTAGGGAGAAATGTAGGCATCCCCCTTCCATTCCCTACATGGTAATGAAAACTTACTTTGGGGAAGGGGAACAAACAGGTAACCACTTATCTGCTGATTGATTGCTATAGGTTACTAGACCAAAACAATAGCAAAGTTTGAATATTTTTACATTCTAACGATTTTTAGTACTATAAAATATATAGGGTCAACAAACAAAATGTGTACTTTAATACAGTTGGGTATATTTAATTTTTTCCCCTGCATACCCCATACTAACACATCTGTGTTCAACTACAGCACACGAGCCGGCATTAATTATTTTGCACAAACAGTACTAATCAGCCTCTGGGCATCATTGTGGGGGGGGGGGAGAGATCAAATGCAAATGAGGGTTAGCAATGGCTGCATCCTACTGCCGAGGATCTAAATGTTTATGCAATGGGCGCATGGATGGCCTATCCATTGTATAAATGATAAAATGACTCCTTGACTCCCTGCGCCTATAAAATTCTGTGTATGGCACCTGGTATATAAAAAACAGAGATTTTACTATATGAACAACTTGTTTATACTCACTGTATACTGATTGTTCCTTTTTTAAGTGAAGACTTTAATTGGTATTAAGGTATAAATCACACAAAACCCCCACTGTCCTGGAATGAAGAGGAAGAAATGCGTCTTTGTTCCAAACTGCATTTGCTCTCACATATAATCAACCTCAACAATGGAAGAACAACATGTACTCAAGGGACTGAATGGTACAGCCCCGCTGTATATCATGATATCAATAAACCACCTGATTAATCCTGCACTATGGATTATTACACAAGTTGTCTTGAGCACACAAACGAAAGAACGCAAATAAAATATTGACATAACCAAATACAGGGGGGGGGGGCGTGCGCTGTGCATTAAAACAGAAGCTGAATCTCCTTGGCATTTGGCATTTTTTTTTCTTTTATGGGCTGGTATTTAAAGCATTCCCAGCCCTGATGAAAAAATTATAAATGCATTTCAACAAATGTTACGGCTAAAGCAGGCGTTTTGAAATTAGAATGTTCCAGTTTTCAAACCAACGTTTCTTAGGCTTGTTAGGAGATTTTGACCCAAATATTATCCGGTCTCAAGGTTTATTTCTTTCCTGGAGAACACATATTATACCGGAATATATTACAGGGATATTGTTTAAAAAAAGGAAGAACCAGAATAACATAACCTCCACAAACAAGCTGCTTTAGGAACTGTATCCTGCCCTCCCTCCCACTGGATATATCTGCTGTCTAAAATCAGTGCACAATTCCAGAGCATAAAAGTCTAATCAATATGTTTAGACATATTTTATTTTCTCTTGCAGTGTGAGTGCGCTTTAGAGTCAGTAGGGAAATGCTATTTTCATTTCATGGTGGTATAATGCAGTACCTTTCCACAAAGGGAAAAAAAACCCTTTCCTCCCCTCACTCACAATTCAGAATGCATTGCCTTCTGTTTCTGAGTTTTTCCTGCTTTGTACATCTTTCTGGTTCGGCTTCTAAGGAACAGGGTGTGAATTCCTAATGATATGTTAGCAGAAGCTTTCTTAACATGGGCTGCAATTATTCCTCCAATAACCTCCAGGCAGACACTAGAAAAGGCCCTAGAGGGGAAATATATCCCCCCTCCAACGCCAAAAACAAAAACAAGGGGTTTTGATTAAAAATTGTGGATGGTGAGATGCCACTCATATTTCTAGCTACACAGGTGCAAATATTTTCTACTTAAATGAACAATGTAAGCATTTTTAAATAAAAATACAGTTATGGGATCTGCTATCTGGAAACCCGTTATCCAGAAAGTTCTGAATTACGGAAAGCCCATTTCCCATAGACTCCATTTTATCCAAATAATCGAAATTGTTAAAACTGATTTCCTTTTTCGCTGTAATAATAAAACAGTACCTTGTACTTGATCCCAGCTAAGATATAATTAATCCTTATTGGAAGCAAAACCAGCCTATTGGGTTTATTTGATGTTTACATGATTTTCTAGTAGACTTAAAGCATGAAGATCCAAATTACAGAAATATCTGTTATCCGGAAAACTCCAGGTCCTGAACATTATAATATGTATATTATATTATATATCTATATATATTATCTCTGTTTATTCAAAGGATCAGTAGGTTACACCTTACAGTTCCTATTTTTCTAAACTGCACCAGACTAGGATATCCTATTATTGCATTTCATGGATCAGTCTCTGAGTCACTACACATGGGTTGAATACGTCTCAGTGGTATGGCTATATGATATTGACCTCTTTGTCCAGTGCAGTGATTACTGCAACCACAACATGATCACTGTAGCACATCATCAGTCCTTTGGTACCTGAAAAGCTGGGTAATCATTATAAGGACAAAAGTATTAGGACACTTGCCTATCCGGCATCTTATTCAGAAGCTCAGAGTATTTATATGAATGAGCTCCTCAGTTTGCTGATATTACACAAATTACCCCTCAGGGTAGATGCTGGAATGTTGTTGTAGGAATTTGCTTCATGAGCATTAGTGAAGTTCAGCACTGATATTGAGTGATCACATATGGCTCTCAGTTGGAGTTCTTATTAGTGATGGGCGAATTCATTCGCCAGGCGCGAATTCGCAGCGAATTTGCGCGATTCGCCGTCAGCGAATAAATTTGCAAAACGCCCGTGAAAATTCGCCGGCGGAAAAATTTTTCCGAAAAGACGGACGCCAGCGTCAAAAATGGGCGCCGGTGTCAAAAACGGGCGCCGGCATCAAAAAAACGGGCGCCGGCGCCAAAAAGGGGGCGCTGGCATCAAAAAGTTTTGCGAATTTTTCGCCGTTTCGCGTGAAATTCGTGATTCGTGAAATGGCGCAAATTTGCCCATCACTAGTTCTTATTCATCCCATTGGCTTTCAGTTGGGTTGAGATCAGGGCAGGCCTAGATTTGTAGAAAGGCCACAAGACCTGATCCTAGGGTGATAGGTTTTCAGGGGGTGGCAAGTTGCCCAACCACACCCACATTGGTTCAGAAACACTGGGGATTCGCAGAAGAAAAAATCGTTTTTTTAATTTCCCGTGTGCCAATCCCCTTTGCTTCGGTCCCGATGAAAATAAAGGGGAGGAGACAGGGGCGATGAATGGCAGCAGGCCTAGGGGGGGCCCGCTATGTAAATCCGGCCCTGGATTAGGGTTGTGTAGGCCAGTCAAGTTCTTCCATGATCATCATGACAATGTATTTCAGTGGAACAGAGCCCAAACCATAAAAACACGCAAAGACTATTATTCCAGCTCCACCGAGTATCACAGCCATCGTTATGCATTTAGGCAAATAGTGTTCTTTACTTAGACTCAATTGTCAGACTGCCACATGATCAAGTGTAATTCCTTATTTAAGACGATGTGTCCCCACTGCTTCAATGCCGGGGGCCTGTACACCACAAGAGGTCAACACAAGGCATTACACAAGGTGCTGACCATAGGAAACCTAGTTTGTTGACAAATAGTTCTTATGCTGACGTTGCTTTTTTAGTGAGTTCTCCAGATGTGGATATTAGTGATGTGCGGGTCAAGAAAACACTCAACCTTGACCCACAAAACCTTAATCCGCACTCAACCCTAACCTGCAAAATGTTGCCACTGTAAGACCCACAACCAACCATGGTGCGATGGTACTATTTAGCACAATCCATTCTACTGCCAATATATGTTGTTGGTGATCACATGGCCATATTGTATATCTCAGTGGCTGAACTTGACCACTCCTGCCCTTTCCTAAAACAAAGGCCACAAATATGTTTGCACTTCCCGTTGCAGGATAACGCCTTTGAACGTTGTTTCAATTACAGAGAATGAACCACAGGTCAACGTTACTTTGCAGCAGTGATTAAGTCATAGAGGATGTATTTATAAATAACACATACAGGCTCCATGCCTTAATTATATCCACAAAACAGAGTTGCCCTATGGTTCGTTCTCTGTAATGCATGTTCATTGTATGGTCAACCCAGACCCGTAACCCCTTGGAGCAGTTTTACTTGCAGCGGATAACAGGAAAAAACTTAGGTAACAGATTACGTGAGGTTGCGGGGACTAAGATATTATAGAGAATGATCTTAATGATCTCCGAACAAGAAAGAAATCATCACACACAGAAAAGAATTCTTGCACCTGTATTACAGAATTATAGCTCATCAGAAAGGGATCTGCTTAGGTTCACAGTGAGTTAGTCAGACTGATTGAGACTCTCACCATTCCAACAATGCATTCCAGTCACTAGAGCAGCATATTTTATTCCCAAATAGTAGACTTATTCTGCACTTTACTGAGATTATATGTCCTTCTTATCAGTCCTTGTCCTGGAAGAGCTTACCATCTAAGGTGCCTTTTACATTCACACACCCTATGTAAAATTTTCAGCACTTTCCCAAAAATTTTGTTAGTGGGAAAAATCCAAAAAAATCCTGAAAACATCAGATTTTCACAATTTTTTCATATTTTTCATCCGATTTTCAAGATTTTTTCATATTTTTCACACGAAAACTATGAATTTTGCCAGGAAACTTCGGGGTATTGCCAAAAACACAGTGCACATCAAAAAATCATTGGGACGTCTCTCATTGACTTATATTCAACCTCGACAGGTCTGAGATGCCGGATTTTCAGATTCTGACTTTTCCATCCACGGGGTTTAATAAATTCCAAAAAATTTGTGATTTTTATAAAAGTCCAATTTTATTAAAAAAAAAATCACAAATTTTTCGTGATGTTTGCATTCAGAGTTTTGTAAATAACCCTCATAGTGTGTCTAAAACAGTGGTTGTCTGACTTTTTTGGTTCAGGCGTCCATTGGAGGCCAATTCTTTGATGGGGCCACCCCTAGCCTATAACAAGATGAAAGACATCCCTGATTAGCTATTTAGCAGTGGTTCCAGCCATATCCAGAACTGCAAATAAGTGCACAACCTGGAGTTCCGCCATTTATTTGCCACTCCCCAAAATGGAATTTGGACAATTCTACCTGAAGCAAGGTTCTCCCCTTGGTTCATAACTAACAATCTCTGAGAGGGGACCTATACAGGAGACAAATGATTGGGACACTTAAAAGCCAGTCAGAGACTGTGGGACATTGTATTTAAAATTGCCAAATCTGGCCAGGGACCCTGCTTTTCTAAAACTAATAACAGGCTTGCACATCTACAGCAGAGCATTTCTGGTGAAGAATACATCCCATATGTCATGAGTCTAATACCTGTTCTCTAGCACAGATGCCACTTGCACTTCTTTTGTACAGCCTTGACTTTACGAATCCACCCTCTTGCTAATGATCACTCTGAATTTGTAACTGCTTAAATATATATTTGTGCAATCTGTCAATCTGTATCTCATTTATAATTCCTTTCTATATTAGACTTCCAGTTGGGAAAAAAATCTTTCATAACATTTTTCTCACCATATGTTAAAACCCTGCCTGGGATATTAAAGGAGAAGGAAAGCTCCAAGACAGTTTATTGCCAACAGATTAGCAACAATAGTGCAAGCTAGAACGCTATATTTATTCTGCAGAATGCTTTACCATACCTGAGTAAACAGCTCTAGACACTGTCTCTGTTTGTTTAGGATAGAAGCTGACATATAAGCTTGGTGTGACATCACTTCCTGCCTGAGTCTCTCCCTACTCGCTTACAGCTCTGAGCTCAGATTGTAGCAGGGATGGGAGGAGGGAGGGGGAGAAGAGCAAACTGAGCATGCTCAAGCCCTGCCCTGGAGGTTTAAGATGAAAACAGGAAGTCTGATACAGAAGCCCAAGTGTACACAATAAAAGGAAAGAAATGCTGTGTTTCTTTTGACAGAGGACTCAGAGCAGCATTACTTTGAGGGTTTACTGGTATATTTATATAGACCTTTCTGATAAAGCTTACTTAATTTTAGCCTTTCCTTCTCCTTTAAGAAGTAGAAGTGACTTTATTTAATTGCTGGTACAATGGGTTAAGGTTGTAAGTGTCTTCTCCTTGTCAGACTTTCCCTCTATAATCACTAAAATATGTTTTTATTCTTCTCTATATAGCATATAATCAGAACCAAGATCACTTAAATGGGGTTATTTACTAAACTCCAGTTGGGCTTTTTGGGGCAAAACTCCAGATTTTTTAAAGCCCTATGCAGCAAAAAGCAAAAAGCAAGAATCTGAAAATCCGCCATCTCAGACCCGCCTGGTCTGCGCTGGAAATAGCCAGAAAATCCAACCATTTCAGGATTTTTGGGCAAACATCTGAAAAATTCTGGGCTTTTCGGGAAAAAGCCCCAAAAAATCAAGCGATTTGTGAAAAAAATCCAAAAAAACATATGGTTTTGGGTTTTTGCTTCTTGAGTTTTTACCCGAACTGATTAAATCAAGCATTTTGAATAATAAATAAGGTCAAATTGTGGATTCTAGTTTGGTCAGATTTAAAAAATCCGAAAAATTCAAATTTTGATAAATAACCCCAAAGTTTCATGTTAAAAATGTATATTGATTTTGGGTTCCTTGTATTTGAAAGTTCACAAATATTTGTTATGATTTGAGTTCAGTAACATCTAAGAATTAGCCATGTGTCTGTATAGTTTTGCAAGGCTTTGTAATCATATCTATAGGCTGATAAAGAAAATGTGTCCTTCAAATAGTTAATTAATCTCGTACATTTTTATTAAAAGAAAAATAGTTGTTGGTACATTCAGCTGTCCCGGTATCTTCCTTGTGAGTCCACCCCACACCCAAAATAGTGCAGTAATCTCAGTTTAACTGTATAAAGCAAATTAAAAGGACTAATTTAATAGCAACCCCCCACCATCACACTTGGCAGCACCCAGTGATAAATACATACTTCATGAGCACACTAAAAAATCCAATTATTGTTTGTCTATAGTAAGAGCAGCCTGTCACTACTCTCCTGATCTGTCCCTGTGTACCCAGTCTTTTGTGGCCTTTCCACAAATCCACGCATGTTCTAACATTCATTTAGTGATATCATTCAGAAAAGTAGCGAAGTTCAAATTAATCCGGCAAATCCTTTTTGCCGACAAAATGTAGAAGGTTAAAGGGCAAATAAAGGCTGGAATAAAATTAAAGCAAATATGCAGAAAGGGCTCCCCTGAGCAATTTTTCCAATTATTTATATTTTTAACTTAGACAGCTGCTGGGCTGGATTGCCTGCCAGTAACAATGCATGGAAAGAGAGCTGTGGAAAGGAGATGGGAGCCAATGAGGGGGGCTAGCATAGACTTGTGGCAAAGTGACAAGTACAGCAGAATGTTAGATACTACCAATTCGACAAATGACATGAATGTGGCTCCCATCTATGTGATGCCCCTTTGGGCACAACAGATAAATTAGCCTGAGACTGGCTCTGCCAGAAATCATACAAGACCTTGTATCTAACACCAATTTCTGTACAGGTACAGCCAGATTTATGGTATGAAAATGGTTCAGAACTGTAGGGCCAGCCTCATTGGGGAGCTCTGGCAGGGAGCTCAGTAGTGATGAGCAAAACTGGCTTGTTTTGTATCTCTGGCAGCATTCACAAAATCAAAGAAAAATTCATAAAACAAAAAATAAATTTAAATTTCTTCAAAGCAGGCACTCAAAAGGACAGACTTTCACCAGGCAAAGGTTTTCAAGGTGAAAAGTAATTTATTGTATCCATGGCCTTACGCGTTTCGTGTTAACAAACACTTAATCATATACTAACTAACTATACAGAGACTTTCTAAGGTATTTAAACAAACGCCCCCCCAATCAAAAAACAACATCAATTAAACAAATCAACCAGTAGTAACACATCAATTAGTCAAAAATGCACCAATCACTATCCAGAATTGGCAGTTCCACCATTTTTCTTTCTTGTAGGGGCCACATTGGTACACCTTTGTTGGTTGGCAAGTGATATGGTTAAAAAAAAATCACAAAACTAATAAAAATTCACAAAACAAAAAAAAATTCACTAAACCAAAAAAAATCAGAAAACCCAAAAAATGCACAAAATCTAAAAAAATTCACAAATAGGCTAAATTTAGCCAAATACAGTACATTGGAGTCAATGGGCGTTTTTCTTGTGCCTTATATATTTGAGTCAATAAGCATTATTTTTATGCCAACCGCATCTTTTTGCCTTTTTAAAAAATGTTGCCAAAATTCTAGCCCAGATTTGCAAAATGACATCCCTACGGCTCAGCCTTAAAGCTTATTTGGGTAAAATTGAGGGAGAATGCTTATTTGCTCATTTAGATACACCTTAAATTTAGTTGAGATTTCGGATAAACATTTATTTGCTGTGCTATATATTATTGGAATAATGGCTAAACGGCTGTACACCAATTTTTAACTCTTATCTGTAACCTTATTATGGTTATGGGGGGGCAGAACAAAGGTTAGACTTCCAAGGAGGACTTGAACACTACACTGTAGGAGTGGTGAGTTAAACATGTACTTTTATTATAATGTATTACCCCAGTTCAAATAATTTCATAACACACTTATATCCTTATATTGCATGATTAGATGGCTTATGCATTTCTGTGGCTTATGTTGTTTTATTGATGTGTATCAAACATCCCCCTATTAGTTGTGTTTTTATTGCTGATTCACCAGGGCTCTGGCACTTCCAGTGCACACTAAAGCAGATAACAGATGGGCAGAAATAAAACATAATGTATTGCTGGCCTAGTCCTGAGAGCTTATAGAACTATACTGCAAGAGAAAGACTTTCTCTTATTAAGGGAGATACAATTCTATCTTACAAAACATGACCTAGAAAAGTAAGGATGCACAGAAATATGGGTCCTCTTCCATTTATTTTCCATTAACTGAAAAGAAAAGTTTGAGGGGAAAAAAAAACAATTATTGTATGTTCAAAACATTTCTTAGAGACTTAGCTGCTTTGTACATGAGGAAGAAATTCTATAAGTAAAATACAGAGACAGGGTGGTTAAATGTTTGTGTCAGATGGGTTTTACCAAATAAGACAAATTGGAGGACGAAAAAGTCTTGCCTAATTAATGGTCAAGTAGAATTAAAGAGACAGTAGGAGGGGAACTGGAAATAACAGCAAATGCCTTTAAACATGTTAAAGCTGCAGTGAAGAATAACAACTACGTTCCAAAAATATCTGGTAGCTGGAGTTCCAGATTGTTTGGTCAGCCACCTCCAGTTTCTGATGGAATTCCAATCAAATAGCATTTCACAATCCTCTTACTGGGGATTTGGATTGTAGACTGAGATCATGGAAAATGTTCCCAAATTGGTCCGTTGCAGAAATGTCCAACATGGGCCTTCCAGCTGTTCTTGAACTACAACTCCCAGCCTCTTATTCTTGGTACCTTCACTTACACAGCAAGCCCATGACTTGTAGTTTACCAATGGATGGCGATAAGCAGTCAGAATGGACAAAATAGTGCTTTTAATTCATTTCCATCCCAAAACAAAATTACGGAAACAATTTTGCTTTGTTTAATGTGACCTTTAACTATGTATTGCTATCTTTAAGAAATTAAAATAGTATCTCAACATCTAAATATTGTTTCATCTTTTAAGGCCCAAAATATAGATTTTAAAAGCCAAAAAGCATATATATGAAATCAATATCTGTTTATATGCATATATGTGTGTAGATATATTTAATATTTACCGTTACACCCCCTGCCGTTCTTACCATTTTTTTTTTTTTTTGCATTAATCAGTTCCACTAAGTCCCAACCCCCAAAGTAGAGCGGAATGGATTTACTTAACTGGTATTTAAAAAAAAAAGGGAGGGGGGGAGTGAAGACAGAAATGGCAAAAATATGCAAATACTTGTAGAGATACACAAGCACACACTCGTATTTCTTTCATTTGTTTGTGTATGTCCTATATATATTAAACCTGTACTTGACTTAATGTACAATGTTATTCCCAAATCAAAGAAACTGCAGGCCAAGGCTTGTGATACAGAAGATTTATGGATTTATAAGCCATAATCATTGTTAGGCTATGGTTTTTTTTAGTCCTGACAACCAAACGGAGATCTATAGAGTAAAGGGTATTGTTCTTGATGGATGGAAAAGCTTTTTCTGTTGAATTAGGTAGAAAGCCTTTGTAGGTCAGGTTCATCTGGAATTATCATGGTTACTGTGTATCTTTGAAGATCAAACATATGCCATAGTGTTGTTGTCAATAAGAGAATACAAAGAGAGACCCAAACAAAGGACTACGCCACCAGTCACCATGACCAAGCCAAGTCCATATCTGCATCTTTGGTAATTTCTGTGGATTTCATTAAATTTTTTTTAAAGGGTGGTAGGCCAACTCTGCACGCAACGGGTTAAAAAAACCGCAGGTCCAAAAAAAAAAAACCCCAAGGTTGTTAAATCTCATCTGATCATAGACTTTGGAACGGTGCTGAACATATATGAAGCATAAATATGTTTTTGTCAAACAATTTAGATAACTTTTTTTCAAATGCTATCTTTCTTATCTGTTTCATTTACTTTTTTTCCTGAATGTGTCTAATTACTTATTAACAGCTCTTCCCACACTACGCTCCCCTCCCTCGCCTGCAAGTTAAAAGTCAAATCTTATTAAATTTTAAAAGGAGGTTATTTCCGTAGACCTTTGGAAGGAGGTGGGTTGAGTGCGGCTTGCATTTGCAAATTTTAGCAGATTGCCGTGGGGGAAGGGTGGCTGTGAAAAGAAATTTGTCTCTTTGTTCCTTTTCTCTGTCACGTCAGCATTGCACTTGCAAGGAAAATGGTGTTAAAATAACATTTTGACTTTATAACTCTAACAGCGAGGTTACTTTTAATAATTACGTGACACTTGATGTGCTAACAAATACTGCCGAATCCCATATGTACGGCTTTTTTTTTCTCAGCTGCTTATTGTGTGTTCAAACCTCTTGTCAAATTAGCCAAAGGGATCTTAAATTACAACATTTTCTGCCTGACAAACAGACGTGAGTGATTTGCTACTATGGTTTGGGCACGGCCATGGGTACCGCAAGGTCTCCTTTATTTTATGCAGATACACTGGCTTCTTGTGCGAGACATCACATATATAAAAGCCTTTTTTTTGTTTCTTATTAGCGGTTTTTCGCTAAGAATGTGTAATACCAGCATGTTTATTTAGACATGGCTATATCTTTAAACGGGCAATGACATTAAAGGCAAGAATATTAGGTATGAGGGAGTCACCCTGTCATAATGAAGGAAAAATAGAGAATATTTGTCATTAAGAGAAATCTAGAACAATTTTAAGAAAAACCATCAATGAAACAATGTTTTTTTTAGTAATAAATCCCCTAGCTTACACTGTTTGCTGGTCTTAACATAGTAACATAGTAACATAGTAAGTAAGGTTGAAAAAAGACACATGTCCATCGAGTTCAACCTTTTTTTTTTTTTTTATTAACTACCTATCTGCCAGTTGATCCAGAGGAAGGCAAAAAACCCATCTGAAGCCTCTCCAATTTGCCTCAGAGGGGGAAAAATTCCTTCCTGACTCCAAAATGGCAATCGGACTAGTCCCTGGATCAACTTGGACTATGAGCTATTTCCCATAACCCTGTATTCCCTTACTTGCTAAAAAGCCATCCAACCCCTTCTTAAAGCTATCTAATGTATCAGCCTGTACAACTGATTCAGGGAGAGAATTCCACATCTTCACAGCTCTCACTGTAAAAAACCCCTTCCGAATATTTAGGCGGAACCTCTTTTCTTCTAATCGGAATGGGTGACCTCGTGTCAGCTGGAAAGACCTACTGGTAAATAAAGCATTAGAGAGATTATTATATGATCCCCTTATATATTTATACATAGTCATCATATCACCTCTTGATAAATATGGCCTCCCAATATTAACATTAATAGTTTTAGTAATCTACTTTAATGATAATAATAATTATACAGTTATGGGATCTGTTATCTGGAAACCTGTTACCTGGAAAGCTCCAAATTACAAATAGGCCGTCTCCCGTAGACTCCATTTTATCCAAATAATTCACATTTTTAAACATGATGACCTTTAACTCTGTAATAATAAAACAGAACCTTGTACTTGATCCCAACTAAATTAAAAAATGAATCCTTATTAGAAGCAAAACCAGCCTATTGGGTTTATTTAATGTTTGCATTCTAGTAGACTTAAGATATACAGTAAAGATTCAAATTATTGTTAGATCCGTTATCTGGAAAACCCCAGGTCCCGAGCATTCTGGATAACAGGTCCCATACCTGTAGCTGCAGGCCAAACATGAGATACAGGGGCAGATCTGGAAGCCATACTTTATTTAATATCATAAAAGTAACACTTAGGGGATTATTTACTAAACTCCAAATGCAAAAATCCTGAAAAATTTGTGATTTTTTTTTAATAAAATCGGACTTTTAAAAAATCACAAATTTTTCTGAATTTATTCAACCCCGAGGATGGAAAAGTCTGAATTAGAAAATCCGGCATCTCAGACCTGTCGAGGTTGCATATAAGTCAATTGAATAAGTCCCAATGATTTTTCAATGTGTGCTGGGTTTCGAGCAATACCACGAGTTGTGGGGCAAAACAATTTTTTTCAGGTGAAAAATCTGAAAAAATCATGAAAATCTCATTTTTTCCCACAAAGTACATTTTCGGGAAAATTTAATAATAAATAAGCATAAAAAACCCGAGCGGATTTGATCAGAGTTTGTAGCAGAAAATGTTGAGATAAAATCAGACAAATAACCCCCTTAGGGTTCTCATCTACATCTTCATCAACTACAGAACTATTTAACTTACTCTGAACTTGCCTATTTCCAAATAACATGAATGTTTTGGAATTAAATAATGAGTTATCAAGGTTTTTGGTTGGCCCCATATGCCATCCCTGGTGGTTAGTAATGGGCAAATAAATTCGCCTGGCACTAGTTTAGTCAAATTTCAGTGTTTTGCTGGCGGCGAATAAATTAGCGAATCTCCCGTGAAAATTCGCCTGCAAAATATCGCCAGTGTCAAAATCTTTTTGCACGCGTATCCAAAAAGTTGCTCATGTCAAAATCGGCGTGCGCCAACACTATTTGGACACCCATTGACGGAGGCATCAATTTCCGTTTTTCACGACTTTTCGTAAAAATTTCAGGTTTTCACGATTTTTCCACGCTAATTTTTTGCCCATCACTACTGGTGGTTACAGACACATAGTTGCATGTGATGCAAAGGATCAATCCATATCTGTAGATAACCTTATTTCTTAACCACGGGAGACAATTAGGTCTAGATTTAATAACTTGCCTTCAATAAGATTTTACCAAAAGTTCTGCATATTTAAACCCCAAACCTAAAACCTTTATTTTACTTAAAAGCATTAATTTCGGACTAAGGGGTTGATTTATTAACAATCAAGGGTTGGGATCAGGTCCATTAATGTAAAGAAAGGTGTGTGTGGGTCCTGTATCGTGTTCTTTGCGTTTGCATTGATTGATTTTTATTTTCAACAATTCTTTTTCCTTTCTAAAAATGGAACCTGTTGAGCTTGTTATTTCTTGAAAAAAACTCAACTGTGAAACAAGCCACCCTCAAGCAGTCCAAAAAAAAAGTAACAGTAGTAGTAGTAGTATATTTATACTTAAATTTGAGAAATGCTGTTGCGTTTATGACTTTTATTACTTCAGCCCATAAGGATTTACCTGTCTGGGGTGGGCCATTGGCGAGGGAGCAAATATATTACTTAGGGTTCATAGGCATTTCTTTAATGCAATTATCAGGCAGCAAGTTGCTCGTTTGTACTTTCCTTGCAAGTGTTCTTATCTCACCAAGAATTTATATATAGCAAGCTAGGCTTTTAAATAACTGTGTCAGACTTTTCCCCACACTGAGCTTTTTCTTATACTTAGGGTCATTTTTTTTTTGCAGCAGCAGCAACAACATAATCATTCCCCTTTAAAATGAAGCCTCAGCTTTAGACTTCTCTGCAGATCTCCATTGTTGCCTTTCCCCCTGCATATGGAGCAATGTGAGTGACGGTTATTATCAGCAGTGTATAAAAACATGTCCACAAATGATACCACTATAAAAAGGGAAAGAGAAACAACTCAGACAATAACAATGACCCTATGAATTGTACCAACAGATATATATTTGGTCAACAGATTCCAGTCTTAAACGAAGCTGCCCTGTAGTTCTTTTTAAACCAGATTTTACTGGCTAGTCTGTTTGTTTGCAGATGTAATTAAGGCTTTTATTGCCATACTGTGCATAATTTAAGTGCCCTTCCATATGCCGCGAGCAACCAGACTTTGACATTTTAGAAACAAACAATTTTCAACTTCAAGAGTACAATAATTGTGACCTTTGGTTTCCCAAAGTAGAACAAGCACTATTTTGTTGAGATATTTAACCTTTGTCCAACTGGGAGGAGGAGGGATATAGAGGTGTGTTTGCATATAAGCATTTAGGGTCCTTTGTTACACAGTATATCGCAAATATATATATATGTGTAATGTGCTATGGTTATATGTTACCTATTTGTGTTACTTTGGTTCCTACCTCCAACACTATTATACAATTATTTACATTGAAAATGAACAGAGCGCAAACACTGACCAAAGCACCACCTCTTGTGTATGCAAAAAGG
Organism: Xenopus petersii; assembly: GCA_038501925.1. NCBI lineage: Eukaryota > Metazoa > Chordata > Amphibia > Anura > Pipidae > Xenopus > Xenopus petersii. The sequence goes on from CM076684.1 coordinate 112,586,209, forward strand.
CAGGAGCTCTGAGAAACAAATTTCATTTTAACATGTGCCATACTTCTATAGTACTGGGGTATTTATACATGGAATTGCTATTGTGCCATCCTTCTCTGAGTTCTGGGGGTATTATACATGAAATTCTCCCACTATTTTCTGCAGAGGGGGCCCTGAAACATTTTTTGCAGGGGGGCCCTGGCATCCGAAGTTACGCCACTGCCAGGGAACCTTAATAAAGACAAGAGAGTTAATATAATGCCCAACACATGAGCCCACTGTAAAATGATTGTTCCATATGTTAGGAAATGTCTGGAAAAAAAATGGTTCCCCAAAAAATGTTTGTTAGGACTTTTGCAGGCAATTACGCTTAAAAAAGGAAAAGTCACCAGCGTTTTTTGAACTTAATGATATGATGTAAGTGACAGTAGATTGAGGAAGATGTAGCTGCTTTATAGCACTTTGTCTGGTCTGAGGTGGCAAAGTCAAATCTGGCAAAAGAGGTAAAATCCACATTTTAGTGAATTTATGGAGTAACGTCCATTCGCCAGAGTGAAAAGTCGCCTGGTGATAGAGTGCGAATGACTGCTAGCGACGGTTTGGTTCGCTAGCGAATTGGGGCCTGTTAGTAAATTGGCAATGTCCCTGCGGGTGGCAACCCTGGCAAAAGTCGCTAGTGTTAGTCACTTCGCTCTTTAGTAAATCTGCCACTATGAATGCTTCCAAGCTGTTTCTGCACTGAAGGCTTGGTAAGATTAAAAATATTGTACATTTTTAAAGGGTAGCCACATTTAGACATTTGGTAGTTTGAACTAGAAAGACATCTATCAATAATAAATTCTTCCGATGTGCAGTTTCCAAAAATGTACGGCTTTATGGAGTTAACTTAATATTAGGGGCTTGTGCAAAATATAAAAGCAGGAGTGTATAATGTCTGCAGGCTCTAAAGTATCAGCCATAAAAATGTTTTATGCATCATTGACATTTGTGATATGTTTAGATAAACCTTGGAATTTATATTTATGATGTTTTGACAATGTAACCAACAGCGTATGGGTGATAAGATCCTGATAAATACGTTTGAGCAGGTTTTTGCAAATTTTGAGAAAAATGCAAATTTTAGCAAAGTTACAAAATACAACGATAGGCATAATTACCTATTTGGAATTCATTAATTGTGCAGTTTCTGGTATTGACTTACTGCAATGGGGTTTTAGGGATGCATAAGAAGCATGTGGCATCTGCAGACTAAAAAATGTCTATGTTTTCTATATATTTTGGGGTCTAAACAATTTTCCTACCCCAGGTGATAATAATCACCAACCTTAGATCCTGGGCCAGTGCTCACTTTCTATACTGGCCTGGGGCCTGAGGTTAGTGATTATAATCACTATGTGGTGCCTAAAAAGTTGGCACCCCCTCAGTGATTAAGCTTTTCTGTGTCATTAAAGGAGAAGTAAAGGTAAAAAGTCAATAATCAGAAAGGTTTATATAAATAGACAAGTAAACACTCTGTCAAAAGAAACACAGCATTTCTTTCCTTCTATTGTGTACACATGGGCTTCTGTATCAGACTTCCTGTTTTCTGCTTAAATCTCCAGGGCTTGGGCTTGAGCATGCTCAGTTTGCTCCTCTCCCCCTCCCTTTTCCCTCCTCCCCTCTCTGCTGTAATCTAAGCCCAGAGTTATGAGTGAGCAGGAGGAGGAAGTGATGTCACACTAAGCTAATATGGCAGCTGCTATCCTAAACAAACAGAGAGAGAGAGTTTCTAGAACTGTTTACCCTTGTATGGTAAAACAGTCTACAGAATAAATATAGCATTCTAGCGTGCACTCTTGTGGTTAATCTATTAATAAATAAACTGCCTCTGTAACTTTCCTTCTCCTTTAATGCATAAATCACATGCACTGTTGTTGCACTTGCATTGCTCATAAAAATTTGTAAGCACTATTTACATTATTACATTTCTTGGATCTCTACATGTCATATATCAGGATAATCTTATGCATATTGTATTTTTGTTAGGAAAAGTGGCATTGGAACAGTCTGCTGCATATCAGTGCCACGTACCATTGGCCTTAGGGTGCAATATATCTCACACAGCGCACGCATAGGGGCAGATTTATCAAAGGTCGAGGTGAATTTTTGAATTTAAAATTTTTTAATTTCTAGCTATTTTTTGTGTATTTCGACTAGGGGACAGTCCAAATTCCATTTGAATTTGAAAAAAAAATTAAAAATTAGAATATCTAAATTTATCATGTACTGTCTCTTTAAAAATTCGACTTTGACAATTCGCCATCTACAACCTGCCAAATTGCTGTTTTAGCCTATGGGGGACCTCGTAGAACCTATTTGGAATCAAATTCGATTGCGCTATTACTTTGATCGAAAACGGATCTATTCGGCCAAAAAAAAATTCAAAACCGAACTTAATTTCGGTTGGTCTTTTTGAATTTTCAAATTCTAAATTCGAACCTTGATAAATATGCCCCTAAATGTCATAGATAATTAAAGGGGGTGATTCACCTTTAGGGCAGAGATACACGCTGCAATTCAGGGAGAATTTGCCTGAGGACAAATCTCCTCTTCTTCGGGGGACTATCTCCCTGAACTGCCTTCCCGCCAGTAGAATGAAAATCACCAGCGGGATGGCACTCGGAATGCATCTTTTCCGAAGTCGCTCGAAGTATCCTCGTGAGGCAAACAAAGTGCTCCGAGTGCCATCCCGCCGGCGATTTACATTCTACCGACGGGAGGCAGTTCAGGGAGATTTTTCGCCCGAAGAAGAGGAGATTGCAGTGTGTCTCTGCCCTTAAGGTAACTTTTAGTATGTTATAGAACGGCCAATTCTAAACAACTTTTCAATAGGTTTTCATTATTGATTTTTTTATAGTTTTATAGTTATTTGCCTTTTTCTTCTGACTCTTTGCAGCTTTCAAATTGGAGTTGCTGACTCCCTTCTAAAAAACAAATGCTCTGTAAGGCTACACATTAAGGGGCAGATTTACTAAATTCGAGTGAAGGGTTCGAATTAAAAAAACTTCGAATTTCGAAGTTTTTTTTGGGCTACTTCGACCATCGAATGGGCTACTTCAATCTTCGACTACGACTATCGAACGATTCGAACTAAAAATCGTTCGACTATTCGACCATTCGATAGTCGAAGTACTGTCTCTTTAAAAAAAACTTCGACCCCCTAGTTCGGCAGATAAAAGCTACCGAACACAATGTTAGCCTATGGGGAAGGTCCCCATAGGCTTGGCTAAATTTTTTTGGTCGAAGGATAATCCTTCGATCGTTGGATTAAAATCCTTCGAATCGTTCGATTCGAAGGATTTAATCGTTCGATCGAATGAATAATCCTTCGATCGATCGATCGCATTTCCTGCGCTAAATCCTTCGAATTCGATATTCGAATTCGAAGGATTTAAATTCCTAGTCGAATATCGAGGGTTAATTAACCCTCGATATTCGACTCATAGTAAATCTGCCCCTAATTGTTATTGTTACTTTTTATTACTGATCCGTCTATTCAGGCCTCTCCTATTCATATTCCAGTCTCTTATTCAAATCAATGCATGGTTGCTAGGGTAATTCGGACCATAGTTACCAGATTGGTTAAGATGCAAATTGAAGAGCTGCTGAATAAAAAGCTAAATAAGTCAAAAACCACAAATAACAAAAAATGAAAACCAATTGCAAATTGTCTCAGAATATCCCTCTCTAAAGCTCCCCATAGACGCAACGATTCTTCTTGCGAACGACCGATTTTAGGGAAGTCCGACCAATCCTTCGAAATTATCATGCGGTTAGTGGGATTTGAGCGATTGTACATCTAACGATTTTTTGTCCGACATCTGTCAGGAAATTGATCGGCCAGGTCAAAAAATCTTTGTCGGTCCCAGTGTAATCTATCTATGTTTGCAGGGCCAAGCAGGCAGCTCCCATTTGTTTTCCTGGCAAATTGGTCTTTTTAGTTGATGGTCAATTCATACAATCTTACGATCGTTCCTAGAAAATCGTGGTCTCACGATGAGGATCGGATCCTTTAAAAATCTCAACATCTAGGGCCAGCTTACACCATAATAAAAGTTAATTTAAAGGTGAACAACCCTATTGTTTGTTCATGGTTGCTTAAATTTGGTTGGGTCTTCAGCAGTGTATCAATATACAGTTATCTTCAATACTTTAGAAGCACGTGTGTTGCCTTTTTAATGTTTTCTCTCTTTTAATTCTGATCTTGCCAAGGCAGGGAGAGACAGTTTATCTCTTCTCTTGTTAATGACATTAAATAACTTATGGAAAGCTCAAAGCCCTGTGGCTATTGAAAAGTACTGTACAAAAATGGCTGCATTTCAGTCTTCAGCCAACCGCTGGGGAGTTACAGTTCACAACATCTTGTGAGTCTTGCCGTGTGCTTGACGTTCATTCTTTGAGGCACGCGATGTTGAAAAGTGTGAATTTTACCAAATTAGTATTGAAATGGAAGGAGTGTTTTATTTGTTAACAGGCAACTTAAAGAGGCAACTTAAAGTATTCAACACACTAATCTAACAGCCAGAAATGGGATTTTATATTCTCAGTTTTGCTTGGAAATAGTGTTAGAATCTACACACTGCACATATACAATACTACTGATTTTGTCAACTTCTTTGCACTCTTATTTTGACATTCATTTACCAATCACACATACACGTACCAAGTTTGTCATCCAAAATGTCTTTGCTTGTACCTAAAGTGCTGTTGTTATTATTATGTAAAATTGTGGGATTTTAAGATTTATTTTTATTTACTCTGATTCCAAAAAAACTGGCCAGGGGTTTCTATGGTAAAACAAAATGCAGCAGAACTGTGGTGCTAAAATACTTCTGGGAAACAAGACTGTAAATGCTTTGTGGAAGACACGAGAATGCTTAGATAAACCATAGCAAACAAAAACATAATACTTTAAAAATACATATATATCTCAATAGTTCTAAGTAGAACATCTGACATGAGCTTAAAAGAATACACAACTTTTAAAGCTTGAATAAAAAAAATGCATAGGATTATAAAACTAGGATTATTTTGTGAGGACAGTATACTGTTAGGTAGATACGCTCAAGAATTTACTAGTGGGGAATATGTTAGGCACCCCCCAGTGAATCCAATCACTAAGTTGCCTTGCCTTGTATGGCCACTCAAGTGCTTGTTGGTTATTGTTGCCATCTTGCTTTGCCGTTCCTGCGGTACTAGAGTCTTTCTATCTACAACTGTTCTGCAAAGCCCATGACATTCTTGTGTTAATCAAGGGCGATATCACATCTTTCCTAGAAAAATGGCTCCTTCTCTTGGTAAAATAATGTTTTGAAAACTGAAATACCTGCCTCATTTTTCAAATTGCCACTTTGTATATAATTGTATGTTTTTTTCATATCTTTATAACCCAAAACTTTGTGGGAAATTACTGTTCTTTGAAAAGACCGTTGAGTTTGAGCATCTATCAAAGATCTGGAGTTAGGTAGCTCATTGCTGCCACTTCAGGTGTCATGTGGAGTTACACACTGACCTTAAACCCCATGGAGTTTACAATCTAAGGTCCCTATCACATTCAAACACACAATATGGTCCATTTTATCAGGAGCCAATTAATCTGCCTGTATGTTTTTGGAGTATAGGTAGAAATGGGAGTACTCAGAAGAAACTAATGTAAGTGTAGGAGACTGATAAATGTACTTCCCATTTACTAAGTATTGGCCACCAAGGGGGCCCTTAGTTATAAAGGAGCTAGACTCCTTTTCCTGGGTCAAAGCCTGGCCCATAGCTTTCCCCAGTTTGGCCACTAGGTGGCATAGTGTGAAGATATATATTCCTGAACATACATGTGCTCAGGGACCATTTTCTTAGTCCCCTTAACTGAGCAGGCAGGAACCGTGAAATGGAACCTAGACAAGGTCAGGTCTAGTAAGGGTAGATTAATTAATTTTAATAGATCACTCTAGGAGTGATAGAGAGTTAAGCTATTTAGCCGAGCAGCGGAGGCTCCACCGAGGAGTGTTGAGTGGAATTATGATCCCAGGTACCAATTGCCTAGAAGTAGGGACTAAGTGTTAGTATATGCTCCACTTAGGGAAAGGCTGAAAGCTGGGAGTACCTTCGTAGATGCTGTGTACGCTATTGTCCCTGTGGGGACAACCACTGATACTGACCATTGATGCTGTGAATATATGTCTATCAACTGTTGTTCCATGTTCCTGTTTATCTCTTTTTGAACTCCCTTGTGGATTATTCTCTTCAATAAATAACTTCCATGTTTAAGTTGCAAGAACGAATAGTGCTCAATTATTGTGCATAGCATACAGTTACAGTTGCACAACACCCTGCCTCCACACCATTGCAAGGGCTCAACTCCTGAGGATTAAGGTCTCATCCGGAGCATATTATTGGGATAAAGCTCATAGTTAGAGAAACGGTGCCACTCAGTTTACTATAGCCTTACAGAAGCATGGGGAGAACACATTCCTTGAAGATAGCGCCCTAGCTGGAAGTCTAATTGGGAAAGTTACCAAAATTGTGCCCTCGCCACTTTAAAATCTTAAAACTCAATAACACTAAACTGCAGACCAAGTGCATGTGGATTTTTTTTTTAGATTTCTAGCTTTTCTTTTGCAATCAAGCAATTTTCCCCTTGGTTTCCTAGGAAATTTGATTGATTGACAAGCTATTTCTCATTCCACAAGAACCCATTCAGGCCATTTCTTGCTCTGAGACTCTGGAATCTTTCTTCCAATTTCCACTCTCTATGCCCAAAACCAACCTGCTAAAGGAAGTGTTTTTTCCTAAAACTCTTAGTTTTCGTTAGCCAGTTCCGGCCAAAAATGATTTCTGTGTTTCTTTCCCCAGCTTTAATTAGATTGTAAACTATTTAGGACAGTGATATTTTTCTTTACTTAGTCTTCATCATTGCACTTATCCTTTTATTAAGAATCCTTTGTAAGAAACTCTTACCCTGGTGGTCTAGTGGCCGGAGGAGACGACCCACCTCCGGCAGGGATGCCCGCCACGTGCTTCTCTCTCTCTGAGTGCCGGTATTCCTATGGCGCGCAACACTTCTGGGTTTTAAGCGCCAGCGTGATGCTGTCATCACCATTGGCGAGAAATTCGAATGTGTTTAAAGGGATTTCAATTCGAATTTGTTGCCGTTGTTGGGTCTAACTTGTTTCGTTCCTGGCTGCGTATTCTTTGTGAATCCAGCTTGTTATACTGATATTGACCCTTGCCTGCCTGCCTGCCTATTCTGTACTCTGCAATCCTGACCCTAGTCTGCCTGACTATTCCAAACTCTCCAATACTGATCCTTGCCTGTCTGCCTGATTATTCTGAACTCTCCTATCCTGATCCTAGCCTGTCTGCCCTTGCTTGAACTCAGCCTGCACCGACCCGGCCTGTCTGACCACGTAATTCTGTTTGGTTCTTCCTGAGTTGTGGCCTTCCGTCCAAAATCCTTGGTAAACAATCGTGCCCTTTTGCTCCTCCAGAACTCTTGCCAGGCTCCTCTTTTATTAAGACCTGTCGGCATCCGATTAGCAGAGGGCTCCTCCCGAAGTGAAAGGCGGCTGCTACAGGCAGAAGTGGAGTCGATACCAGGGGAGCCTAGCACTTGTTCTGGATTTAGGGTGCCAATAGTGACATCCTTTTTTTATTCAGAGATATATAAGCTCTATTTATAGTTATATATGTATTGACATATTTTACATTGTCAACTTTCTGTCTAAGCTTAGTTTGACAGCAGTCATACATGGGCCAATAGACATCATATTCGATAGATCACACCAGCAGTGACAGTGTTCAAGTGTATTGATGGCCAGTAGCTCTGGATCCCCTCACTTCTAGACCCAGGCTGGACCCAGGCTGGTTACATACTGTATACGGAGAAAAGAGCAGATGAGATTCTACTGATCTGTCCAAACATCTACATTGTTCCAGCAATGGTAAGGCATTAAGGCCAAATTCTGGATGTAGCAAAGGACTCTTCAATGGTATATAAACACTTAGACTGTAAGCTCTACAGGGCAGGGACCTCCTTCCTAGTGTCTCTCTTGCCACATGGCACTGAAGCAGCGTCGGACTGGAGGCCTGGAGGACTACTGGGGCTTCCGCCATGGGGCCTCCTGCCTCCTACTCTGGGCTCCCTGCCCACCCTCTGGGTCCTCCTACCTCTGTGGCCACCCCCTTAGAGGCCTCCCGCCGAAACCACGACCCCCCTCAGGGATCAGGGCAGGCTGTATGTGGTTGCAGTTCTGGGTCGGTGGAGCCCACCGGGTTTCTACCTGACACGTGCCCAGTCCGACCCTACACTGATGCTCTGTGTATTTATATATATTTATTGTATGTTACTTGTTCTCCCTGTCTGTGCTTTTATATACTGTAAGATTGCACAGCTCTGTTTTTCTTTACAGCTCTTTATAAATAATGTTAAACATACATACTGTACATACTCAAACTGATAAAAATATTAGTGTCACAGTTGTTTTCTGAACTGAACTGATAGCATATTAAGCAATATTAAAGATAGTTTGCCTTCTGAGAAGACTGCTTGAAGGTTTCAGTAATTGGACAAATCATTTTACAAATATGAGTTGGTTTACTGGATCTTTAAAACTCTCAAATCTCACATTCTGCAATTAAATCACATCCAAAGGCATCATCCCTGCTCATGCAGCACGGTAATTTACAGCAGACAAGAAACCTAAGTAGGGCCAGATCCACTTTTAACTAATGAATCAGTGAAATGTAGCTGTTAATTTGCCTAGCTGAAGGCATGATGCAGAAAAGGGCAAATGACACGTGCCAGAAACTGGTAACGCTTCCATTTCACACCATATTAAATATAAAAGAAAACAGACAATAAGGCAATAAAATGAGTCCATGTGTCCAAAATAATGAAACACAGGAGTACAGCACAACATAACATCTTCAAAGGGGACTGTAATTTCTCTATTAATAGAAAATGTTGAATATTTTTCTATGTAGCAAAAAATGTCAGCGAGCTCACGTGATCAAGAACAAAAAAGGAATTGTACCTGCTGGACTGTAATGCCTAATGTTGATGCTCCCACTCAATATCAGTAGTAAAACTCAGCACTATAAAAGATTGATAGGATGAGGGGCAATCTTGTGATTCAGGAACTGATGTGGATAAGTGCCTCTATATGTATACCGATAATCATACGATTTTTGTATGTGGTTGCCTGACAATCCTAATAGATATCACGTACTACAGATATCAATGGTTTCATGAATTGGGCATGTTTAGGAATGTATTGTGTCAGTGCTTCATATCTGCCAGTATAGGCTTCACTAGCAGATGAGGAAGTGAAGAAAAGCCGTATAGAAAGGCAGATATAACTAGACATTACTGGGCCCCACAGCAAATAACTTTGTAAAGAGCAAAATGTAAAGAGGTTGACATGTTGTATCAATATTTATTGGAATTGTATATGAATTAGTGCCTCATAGAGCCACCTATACCTCCTGGGCCAACCTTGCAGCCGCAGGGTCTGCTTTCTTTTTAGTTACGCTCCTGTTGGTTGGTTATCATGCATGGTTGGCCCTTGTATAAACACTAGGGATGCACTGAATCCAGGATTTGGTTTGGGATTCGGCCAGGATTCGGCCTTTTTCAGCAGGATTCAGATTCGGCTAAATCCTTCTGATTAGCCGAACTGAATCCGAATCCTAATTTGCGTATGCAAGTAGCCTTAGGACCAGCGTATGCAAATTAGGGACAGGGAGGGAAATGTTTTCCCCTTCCCACCACTAATTTGCATATGCAAATTAGGATTTGGTTCGGTATTCCACTGAATCTTTCTCGAAGGATTCGGGGGTTCGGCCGAATCCAAAATAGTGGATTTGGTGCATCCCTAATAAACACCTTCAGGTCCTTCTGTTTTGGAGATCAGCTTCACTCCATCTTTCAGCTAGCCACAAGCCCTCACACATTTTGGCACTTGGAGCACATTTTCATTAGAGCTTGCATGTGGTTCCTGGGGCTCCAGGATGCAAAGAAGCCTGGATTGTGGATTTTGCTGGATGGCAGTTTTCCCTTCCCAGCCATTACAAACTTTTATGCTGCCTGAGATGGGTAGCGATGTAGTGGAAAGGTAAGAGGCTTCAGGCCTCCCTGTTGAAGATTTTTGAGGGGAGGGGCTGGTGCGTTGAAGGAATGCCATGGTGTCCCCTGTCCACAGATTATTCAATGGAAAGTTCCCTGGTTGACGAATATTCTCAGCAATAATTTGAATTTCAAAATAAATGATCAAGAGAGAATTTTTGTGTGGGAGTTCAACTGGCATTGTTCTGTATGCATCAGCCACAGTGCTTTGCATTTAATAGCCTTAAGGTGGCCATACACGGACCTTGAGATGGGCAATATCGGGCCCAACGATCAGATCCTACGGTGGCTTTACGGGCAGTTGGATCGCAACAAACAGATGCAACAAACAGATGCGGCTGCGATCTGATGGGATTTTTAGTCCCGTCTCAGAGACACCTATGACTAAGCGCCAGAGGGTGCCAAACGAGTAAGGTGGGCCTTGTGGGGTCAGTATGTATCTGAGTTTTAATGCTAATTTAAATAAAAATATATTTTTTTACTGAAGAAAAAAGCCTTGGGACAGTTATCTTTGGATATAGGATTTTTTTGCATATGATTGCCTGTGAACTGGGGCGAGACCCTCAGGCTTAATTAAGGCAGAAATCAGATGTGGATTCCCAATTGATGAATACTACATTGTCCATAGATACCCGGAAAGAATGATGTCACCATGTTGCATCACGCAGAAACACAACTATAAAATGGATGCATCAGTTCCAGGATTAGTTTACGGAACTGGCTGAAACATGGAGCTTATTTGCCAGCATTTTTAGTTACAGTGACCCTGAATTCAAACCCTTAAAGTGACACTATAGAAGTCCTTTCTGAAATCAAGTGCAGGGTGCAAATTCCAATTTCGTGCTCAAATCATCAAATTTGTTTACCCACAATATAGTGTTTTGTTTTGTTTTTTGCATAATTCAAGTGTAGTTGCTGGTTAGATTTGGATGCTAATCCGGTTGCGTCTAGTATTTCCAGAGTGGGGGGGGTTGCATTACTTTTGGATTACACAAAATAGTATTTGTATTCAATTCAGAAGTGTCAATAGATGCAGTTGTGCACTATTCATAAGAAACGGTAGGGAGGACACAAGGGAAGCCAAGCTCAGGAGCAGGTTTGGACACAAGTACCTGAATGAATCTTGTCAGTATCCAGTTTCCATTGCAATTAGTTTAGAGCCCTGGAACTTGTGCTATAACACTCTTTGTCAGTAGCTCCAGGGATCCCCAGTGTCAGTAGGCACAGTTGTGTAACATTCATCAGAAGAGGCAGGATGGGGGCAAGTGCAGCTGTGTGTTATGATGCAAATACTGTAATGAATTGCATCAATATGCATTCTCCGTTGCAGTTAATTTTATCTTCTTTTTATTACTACTATCATGAAGTGTGACTTTTATTCATATATAATTTATAAATATATATATATCTGTTACAGTGGATAAGTTATACCCTGAAGCCAGTGGCATAACCATTGGGGGCAGGTGAACAAGGAGCCCATGGGGTTCACCATTATCTGCAATTTTGCATGTGATATGCAAGACATGCTAAATTCAATGTGACCCTTGATTTTGCACTTGTCATGGATCACTCTCAATTTTTTTGCAAAAAAAACCCCACTTTGCATGCCTGGGTGCCCAAATTATGCCACTGCCTGAGGCACATTGCCTCTATAGACTTCTTGAGGTCATAGCATGACAAGAGGAAAGCTATGGAAGCAGTGTTGGACTGGGGTGTGCTAGGGCTGCAACTAGGGTTGCCAACCAGCCGGTATTGTTTAGGCCCCCCCAAATGTCTACAGGCTGACCTGTTTTACCAATATTTATTGAAATTGTAAATTAATTAAGGCCTCATGGGGCTCCTATACCTCTTGGGCCCCAATGTAGCCAAAGGGTCTGCTTCCTCTGTAGTTACACCCCTGACCTTTACATCTTCCAGATTGCTTAACTTGTGACTGCAGACGAGTATCTACAGGGAGAGGATCTGGGTTGGCTGGAGCCCACCAGGTTTTTACCCAGTGTCCCGCAGGCCCAGTCCGACCATGTATGAAAGTAAAAAACACAGACCTAGCTGCTGTGCTTATAGACAATTGAACTACTGCCGAGGCAAGTCAGTCCCTTTCAGGCAAGAAATACAACTTTAAACCAGAATAGTTGATCTTTTATCTGGTATGGGATTTGTTCTGTGGGATCTGCAAACTCGTCTGCAGAAAGTTCTGATGTACAGGAAGGCTTTCTCCCACTGACTCCATTTTAATCAAACAAAAAATTAAAAAATGATTTCATTTTTCTCTGTAATAATAAAACAGTAGCTTGTACTTGATCCCAACTAAAATATAATCAATCCTTATTGAAGGCAAAACAATCCCATTGGGATTTATTAATTTTTTTAATGATTTTTTTTAGTAGATTTTTTTTAATTATTTTTTTTCTTTAATATTTGTGCAGTGTGCAGCTCATTTTATAATGTTTGGCTTGGGAGCATCCCTGCATTTTTTGTTTCCGATGCAAGCTATGAATCTTATACTGTCGCTTTAAGAAACGACCTCCACATCATGGGACCCAGTAAGTGCTTACCACGCCACAGAAATCATGAGGAACATGTAAGGAGCTTAAAAAAAGAATGAATATCCAGGACGATCAGTTGGATAACAAATGCACAGGAATCAGGGATATTCAAGGAATGAAACCTGGTACTAATCCTCTTTATTCCCTGATTTCTTAGGCCCTCGATGGCAGGAGTGGAGCAATTATAATTAAGCTAAACTACTGCACTTTGCTTTTAGAGAACAGCGGGATTGAACTGGAGAGATTTATGACATTGCTTTAAGTGCACCAAACATTTGAACTTGTAAAACTCATTTTAAAACGACCATTCTAGGCGAGCCTTTGTGTTTTATTTCCATTGCCTTGTGTGATTTGACGTTAGTATTTTTGGTTGGATCTCGCTGAATGTACACGCTGGCTCCAGGCTTAGGTTTTCCTACGCACAGAAGAATCTAATAAGCGAATAAATCCAGAGAGAGGGGTTAGTGGCACAAAAGATCTGTTTGGTGTATTATACAGAATACACGGTTTATCTTAATTTGTATACGTTACACAGAATTTGCATATATATCTAATTTTAGCAGGTAAATATAGCATAACTTTAAAAAATTGCCACGAAGTGAAGAAAAAGCTTTCTAAGCAATTCCATCGCTGTCTATTGTGTGTGTGTTGCAGTGGGGATATCATTCATTTCATGGTTAATGGGGTGGTGCCTCTTCATATTGCTTCATAGTGTTAGTAACAATTTTTTTTAAAAAAATGTAAAATTAAATAGCTCTAAGGGTCAGGCCACACTGGGCGTTTTGGGGAGATTTGGTCGTCTGGCGACTAATCGCCTCGTTTTTGCGGGGACCTAAAACGCCTTGAACACATTTCTGTGCTTGAACATTTTTTTCAGTTATTACAGTTTTGTTAATGAAGTTGAATTACCCTTTAAGCTGTGAGGGACCTTCTTATTAGTGATATGCGGGCCAGCCCGATACCCGCGGGACTCGGGGGGTTCAGGCCGACCTCGAACTCCTCTTCCCGGGCGGCAGGCGGGTGCGGGCTGAGCCCTTCTCCTGCTCTCCCCACCCACCACCTTCAACTGCTAGCTTCCAGCTTTATAGCCGCTCGCCGGCTTGCTGCGCCCCTTTTGTGTTGTCATCGGCGGGGTGGGTCTATAAAAGGAAGCCGGTAGGCGGGTGCGGGCAGGCACAGTTGGAGGGAGGTCGGGCTTCAGGCTGGTGTGGGTTGGAAAAAACCCGACCCGCACATGACTCCTTCTTATCTAAATTACCTATTTGCTTACCTCAAAAGTATGTTAGTTGCACCTGGGCTCTCTGACAAAAGCCAATTAAGTTAGAAACTTTGTTTTTTATTTCTGGCTGTTCAGTGCAGAGAACGTCGGGACTTTTTAGTAAAAAGCGGGACTGTCCCACTGAAAACGGGACAGTTGGGAAGTATGCGTTCATACTATAACAGAAAGAAGCGTGGGCACAGCTCTGTTCATTCATTGGCTCATGTAACCTAGCAAGCAGGCCCTATTCATTTATCATAAAACAGCGCAACCTAATGGGGGCGGGTCCGTGATGCAGTGGGGAAAGGCCATGACATCAGGGGTGGAGCTATGATGTGGCAATCGGCGATTGGATATCATAGGAAATCCTGGCCAATTTTCCTAATTTCCAGGCAGGCAGTTTTGACCCAGACAGCCCTTCAAAAAACCCTGCTATCTGGGTAAAAACCAGACAGGTGGAAACCCTAGTACAGGGCTCCATTACAGCCTGCAGTGAAGAAGTGAAGTTTAGAAGTTGGGAGAGGGCCCCTGGTGACTCCCAGGAGGGCCCTTCCTGTCGCAGCCCCGTTGGGCCCCCAATGCTCAAGTCCGACCCCGGTCCTACCAATTTTACTAGTCTTAAAGGAACAGTAACACCAAAAAATGTAAATGTTTTAAAGTAATGAAAATATCATGTAGTGTTGCCCTGCACTGGTAAAACTGATCTGTTTGCTTCAGAAACATTACTATAGTTCATATAAACAAGCTGCTGTGGAGCAATGACGGAAATTGAAAAATGGCTGTAAGGCACAGGTTAACTAATGGATAACAAATAGGGATGGGTGAATTTTTTCGCCTCGTTTCGCCGAAAAAATGACGCCCATAGACTTGTATGGAGACGTGCGTCAAAATAATTTCGCCGCGCGACGAATTTTTTTTGACGCCCATAGCCTTTAATGGGCGCCTGCCACATTTCGCCGGCGGTGAATTTTTGGCGAAACGGGTCAAATTCGCCCATCCCTAATAACAAATAACACCATTAGACAGACACACACCAGTTATACCAGTGCAGGGCAACAGTACATGATATTGTAATTCCTTTAAGACATTTCATTTTTTGCTGTTACTGTTCCTTTAATGACATTTAAAGGAGAACTAAAGCTTAACCAAAGAAGTAGCTAGAAATGTTGTACATTATGTTTTGGACTTCTGCACCAGCCCAAGGGAACTAAAGCCCTTTAGCATTAAAGATCTGTGTCTCTAAAGATTCACTGCACTTGCTCTGTGCTGCTGTCAGTTACTGAGCTTTCGGGCCGATACATAAGATACTGAATATATATGGTATAATAAAAATGTCACAAGCACAATATACTGAATATATATAATATAAATGTCACAATATGAGGCTGATTAGTGAATAATTATTGGTACATGGCAGCTCAGAAACCAGCACAATTAGCATCAGATTTTAATAATCAGAGCTGTAGCATGAGCTTATATCACAGGCAAACCACATTTTCTGCTTAATTATTTGTGATGCCCCCTAAGCTAAGCTTCTCAACAGTTATTCAAAGCCCACTGAGCATGTGCGTGTCACTGACACTCCTGACAAAATCTAAGATGGGAAACTCATGTGACCACTTTAAATGCCTATAGTAGTAGTAGCCTTTAATATATAAAATATGGCATTATAGCATTTATAGCCATATTAATTTTTAGGGTTTAGTTCTCCTTTTAGTTAGGGGTTGGGTGCCTTTTTGCCTTCCCCTGCCCCTAATTAATACATTGGTGCCAAATGCAGACACTGCTTTATTTATGGAGTGGACCCATGTTTGTCTACTTTGTCTTTTAACCCATCGGTCCCAAACCTTTTTTGCCCCAGAGACCTGTGTAAAGCCATAATTTATGCCCAGGGGTGCGTCAACTGCACGTGCTGTGTAAAATTCGGGCGTGCCAGCGTCAAATTCGGTACATCCGGATTAAATTCGGTGCGTCCATGTCAAATGCGGACTCGGCTCGCTGGCCCAGTTCAGGCATGTCCGCAGCCTGGGGGTTGGGGCCCCCTGTTTTAACCTACAGGTCAGGTTGCAAACTGCAAAAAACATGGATGAATGGCCCGGTTTATATTTTTGCACCTAGCCCTGCACTTAGTAAATAACCACTAGAAGTTTATGCACTATAAAGTTTGCTACCGTTCTTATCACCTACAGCAACCAATCAGAAAGTAGCATTTTCTTATTTTATCGATTGCTATGGGTTACTGCCCCTGGGAAAATACTGTGCCTTTTATTACAAATAGTATTTTCTATATGGGCTGTTTTATGTCATATATTTTATTCAGACCTGCACTGCTCAGTGGTATAGCGGAAAGTCCACAAAATATAAAAAGTTTTAAACTCATGAATCCCTGCCTGCAATGGTAGATGCAATTCATAACAAGCACACGCAAGATAGTACCCTGCTTGGACCTTGGAAATTAATTTTAATTTTCAAAAATTGCCTCTGCTCTCATAGTCCGACTGCATCAATCTTCCTATGGAGATAATAAAATGCCTCACTGTATGGCAAAAGGTTCCCGGCACTGACTGTGATTTTCAATTTTCAATGGAGCCATTTTAGCTGTTTGATAGTTGCCATCTTAGCAAGGTAAACACAGTCGGCGTGATGTCGATTCCCTCCCGCACCTAATATAAACTCTCAGAGCCGTCTGTATTTACTTTACTGTCTATAGCTGCCATTCTTTCAAACAAAAGCAGCATTCTTGCCTTTGCGCTCTTCATTAAGTGCATGTCAAGGTTGTGTGCTATGAATAGTTGGAGTTTCTATGGCAAACCAGTTTTTAATATCAGCGAGCACATCATATTTTCCACCGTTTCCGCGGCCATTTTGGCAAAAAGACAAAAGGTCAAGAATATTTTGACAACGGTTTATTGTGCATATTTTTAAAAGACGCTGTCGGTTTTCACAGCCCGTAAGTATCTCAGGGAACAAATTTAATGTAAACCTCATCTGATCCGAGTCAATGGAAGGCTGGAGCTAATTACGCCTTCTGCTGACACTCAAATTGTGACGCCTTTTTTTGTTTTTTTAAAGTAAATTTAACCATAAAAATAAAAGGATGTAAAGGTTTTGTATGATTTTTGTCTTCTTCTTCTCCACCCCCCTCTAGTTTTATGCCAAAATAAATTGATTCTTGAATTCAGTCACGTCGCCACTGGGTAATTTTAAAGCTGAAATCTCTTGAAGTGGATGTAAAAGGCACTTATAGCAGAAACGCTGGCTTGCCGTTAATTGCATCATGAGGTGAGCACAAAGAGCTGATTTAGGATCTAAAGAGGAAATGTGTGTGCATGTGTTTTACCCAAACCTTGGTCACCTTGAGTGTGCATGTACATATCAATATAAACAGCAATATAAAGCCTAGGGATACACAGAGGATGATAACATCTGCAGAACTAAAGTTGCCTACAGTAGGGACAGACATAACTAGTGATGAGATAACCAGCTTAAGGGGTTTCACTTTGTTTAAAGGTGGCCATAGACATAAAGATAGAAAATCGCCAAACAAGCGGATCTCTGCCCACATTGAAGTTGGTGATGTCCGGCAGATCCGATCATGGGATCTGCCGGACTTCAATGTGTTCCACGAATTTTTCGGCAAAGTGAAACGGAACAGATTCACTCATCACTATCACTGGGAATGTGAAATTAAATTGTAGTTAAATAACCTCTAATTTCAAATATGGCTAGAATTGCTATATTTTATATATTGCGTTACTGCACCGGCCTAGAGATTTAGCACTATAACTAACTAACTATGGTATACTGAAAACATTCTTTATTTTGCACAGCCTATCTATTTACCCAGTTTTTATTTTTACACTGAACAATTCCTTTACGCTTTGGTTCTTCTCTAATGAGCTTTAAAGGAACAGTTCAGTATAAAAATAAAAATGGTGTAAATAGATAGGCTGTGCAAAATAATACAAGTTTCTAATATAGTTAGGCAAAAATGTGATGTATAAAGGCTGGAGTGACTGGATGTGTAACATAATAGCCAGAACACTACTTCCTGCTTTTCAGCTCTATAACTCTGAGTAAGTCAGTGACTTGAAGGGGGGCAACATGGGACATAACTGTTCAGTGACTTTGCAATTGATCCTCAGCATTCAGCTCAGATTCAAAAGCAACAGTTATGACCCATGTGGCCCCCCCTTCAAGTCTCTGATTGGTTACTGCCTGGTAACCAGGGTAAGTGTAAACCAAAAGAGCTGAAAAGCAGGAAGTAGTGTTCTGACTGATATATTAGACATCCAGTTATTCCAGCCTTTATACATTACATTTTTGCCTAACTTACTATATTAGAAACATTTTTTATCCATTTACCCAGTTTTTATTTTTACACTGAGCAATTCCTTTAAGCTCTGCAGTAGCATATACTTTGTCCCTTTTAAAGGGGACCTGTCACCCTAAGAAATAATTCCAAATTCCTATTGTGTTTGTGTAGCAAAATAATCTTTACTTACACTATAAAAATGATTGGAATCTTTGCTGCCACCAGCCTTTGAAATCACAATCACAGGAAGCAGGCAGCAGCCATTTTGTGGACACTGTTATTAGGACAAGCTTTGCCCTGCCCCTATGCCACAATATATTATTGACAGCTAAAATTTTTAAATGCATTTATAATAGGTATGGATGTTTTAATGAAAATAAAGTTTGGGTTTCATGTTTAATTTGAAAAAGGACTTTTATTATACAGATTTTTATATCTGGGTGACCACTTTAAAGGGAATGTAATGTGTTTACATTGTTTGTTACAGCGTACAGGCAGTAGCATAATTAGATCTTACTGGGCCCCATAGCAAATTATTTTTCAGGTCCCCAAAATGTCTAGAGTTTGACCTGGTTTACCAATATTTATTGAAACAATATATGAATTAGGACCTCGTGGGGCCCCTAAACCTCCTGGGCCCCCCTGCAGCTGCAGAGTCTGCTTCTTCTATAGTTACGCCCCTGCGTACAAGGATTTATTATATTGCATGTAAATCAGTTTTACCACTCTAGCACACTAGCTAGATTCCCCATTAAATACGTACTAGTATGAATAATATAAGTATGGGATCTGCTATCTGGAAACCTGTTATCCAGAAAGCTCCAAATTATGGGGTAACCCATAGACTCAATTTTTTATCCAAATAATAATATTTCATTTTATTCTGTAGTAATAAAACAGTACCTTGTACCTGATCCCAACTAAGATATAATTAATCCTTATTGGAGGTCTAAACACTGATTATTTGATGTTTAAATAATTTTTAGTAGACTTAAAGTATGAAGATCCAAATTACAGAAAGATCCAAGTCCCAGGTCCCAATCATTCTGGATAACAGGCCCTATATCTGTACATGTTATAGTTTTTAAATGATTTACCTTTTTCTTCTGACTCTTTCCAGCTTTCAAATGGGGCTCACTGACCTCATCTAAAAAACAAATGCTGGGTAAGGCTACAAATATATTTTTATTCCTAATTTTTATTACTGTTTTTTCTATTATGGCCCTATCCTATTCACATTCCATTCTCTTATTCAAATCAATGCATGGCTGCTCAGGTAAATAGCAAATTGGCTCAAAATATCACTCTCTGAGCTTTCTGGATAATGTTTTTTCCTGATAACAGATCCTGTATATCTGTATTGTAAAACTGTGTAAATTGCTGGCACCATATAAATAAATGATGATGGGAATTTGCGTATAGGAAACTGTAATATCTTACCATTTATGGAAGTAGATTGGATTCACAGCCCATACGCACTTATTGGTTTTAGTTTGCCTTTTAGTTATCATGGTGGAAGCTCATTTTCCCCTCAAAGGTTTGTATCATTTTCACCTTTTATTGCTAACTGCACAATTGTTTTAGAACTGGGAGCAGTCGGATCTTTACAAGTAATCTCGTCCTCTACCCTGAAATGAAACTGCCACAACGCTATGTGGTTTATGCAGTCGGTTTTATAGCACTGCTGTCCAAGGCTGTTGGGGGCTGTAGATCAGCGTTGGAAATACGTTGGATCCCATTGTCTTACAAAGAGCTAACTGCCATGCTTTACTGCCTCTCTTTCCTAGCTATACAGCTGCTCTTTAGGGTGCTCCAAATGAAAGAAAATCCATATATATATATATATATATATATATATATATATATATATATATACTGTATATATATATATATATATATATATATATATATATAAATAAAGATCAATTCAAAGCAGCTACAGCTGTTCGCTTTGCTACCAGCTATATCAGCAATTTTCCTTTTTATAAATAGCAAGCATTTTATATCTGAGATCTGAGCATCGCACCTCGGTATGAATAGAGGAAACGTGGAGAGGACTAAGGCTATACATTTAATGACTACCTCCTGCCTTCAGTGCCCTGCAAGCCTGCAGCATTGCCAACCATTAACTAGAGAACCTCAAGTCTCTTTAGGGGATTTTTTTCCCCCTTACTGTAAGGGTGCTATATGCACTGGTCTATTTATGTAGGAATTCTACCCCTGCAACAAAGACATAAATTCATTTAGAGACGGAATTCTACATGCGAAGAGGTTTTCTGTTACAAAGTAAAATGGTTAAATGAATATGTTATCTTTTAGCAATGAGTTACTGCTGTGGAATGATCACCGGGGCCACCTAGTGCTTTACAAAAGTAATGGAAGCAATAGGAACACAAATGGTTTCCCAAAATGTATCATCATTGGAGGGCTCTACATTAAATTATAACAAACGGGTGGCCTTATAATAAATTATAATAAATTAGGAAAGAAAGGTTACAGAATAAAACAGTAAAATTAGAGCGACCTCTAGAGCGTTTTCACAGTCTAAAGGCGAGGGAACAATTAACTGGGGACTAGGGATAAAGGTATGGGACCTGTTATTCAGAATGTTTGGGACCTGGGATTTTCCAGATAAGGGAAATTTCCTTAATTTGAATATTCATACCTTAAAGGAGTTGTTCCCCTTTAAATGCACTTTTAGGGGTCCGTTTACTAAAGTGCGTTAAAAATATTCGCACAATATATAGACAGAATTTTCGCCAAATATGTTATCGCCAGTTTACTAACCTGCTGTAAATATAAATTTGCGAATTTTCTTGCGCAAGAATAATTGTTCGCCAGTTATCGCATTCGCTGAAAATAACGCTACGTATACATTAACGCATGGTTTACTAAACAGCGAAATGTGCTAAAGACAAAAATATTTGCAAACTTTTACCGCCACCTATGTAGTGGCGTAAAAGTATTTTTTTCGCCAGAAAATTCTCAAGGGGCAGGAAATATCCCATAATACTGTTTTTTTTTACCCATCATTCTTTGCTGACAGGAGAGAGATCTGTAGCTATTGCTGATGGGATGTTTTGGCTTCTGCTTCTATCTGTTGCAACAGCAGCAGTTTCAGCTCAGAGTCGAATTATTGGCAGCGGCATCACAGTCCAAGGATTCGTCAGCCTCTACACTTTTTTGGTTTCATTGTGATTGGCTACATTAAACTGTGCATTTCTATGAAGCAAAGAGATTGACTGGTATCATTTCTTGTTCCTATGATTCTATTGGCAGAAGGGTTTATATGATGCAGACATGTTTGATTGGTGTTACTCTGGTGATGTTCTTGGATGGTATAATCATCAGTCAATAAAGTTTATGAGTTTTGAAGGTGCATTTCTGGCCATAAATGTCACAGTAAAAATTGCCATAATAACCGCCATAAAACAAGACTATTTTATAGCATAAATATTCGCAAAAACGTAATTTTTCGCCAGAAAATTCGCAACTCGCTAAAATTACTGCTAACGTAAGCTGGTTCCTTAACGTAGTTACCGCAAGTGATCGCAATGACTTCTGAGCGTATCACTGTTTAGTAAACTTAGTCGCTGCGAATATTGTGGCGTAAAAATATTCTCAGCGATAACATGCGGAAACTTAAAGTCAGATTTACCGCACTTTAGTAAATGGACCCCTTAGTATGATGCAGAGAGTGATATTCTGCAATTGTTTTTCATTTTCAATTATTTGTGATTTTTGAGTTTTTTTTATTCTGCAGCTCTACAGTTTGCAATTTCGGCAAGTCCAAAGTACCCTAATAACTATACATTGATTTGAATAAGAGACTGGAATGAGAATAGGAGAGGTCTGACTAGAAAGATGAGTAATAAAAAGTAGCAATAACACTATACTGTATTTGTAGCCTTAAAGAACATTTGTTCTAAGATGGGGTCAGCGACCCCCATTAGAAAGTTGGAAAGAGTCAGAAGGTGGCAAATATTTAAAAAAACTATAAAAAAATTTAAGGCAGTTAAAAAGTTGCTTAGAATTGGCCATTCTATAACATACTAACAGTTAACTTAAAGGTAAACCACCCCTTTAAGACTTAGAAAATCATATAAACATTAAATAAAGCCAATAGGCTGGTTTTGCTTCCAATAAGGATTAATTGTATCTTAGTTTGGATTAAGTACAAGGTACTGTTTTATTGGAAATTATTTTGATGAAATGGAGTCTACGGGAGGTGGCCATACCATCATTTGGAGCTTTCTGGATAAAGGGTTTATGGATAATGGATCCTATACCTGTAGTAAATTGACTTCTAATACATCTATGTTTGTAAATCCGCTATGCTCTGTGCTTTGTTGTCTTTTGTCCAGACCCACAACTTAGTCTCTAATGTACTTTAGTGGATCCTCTGGGGCAATAGGTAATTTGGGATGGCCAACCTAAGGGCCTCTAAATGCTGCAACTCCCAACTCCCTTCTACGCAAAAGATGTGTAGAACTTACCCTTTTTTACGTGCAGCAGCAGTTATTTTGTTCCTCTAGCATACCTCCCAACATTTGAAAAGTTTTGCTAATGAAGGTGAATTGTCCTTTAAGCTGTAAGTCTCAGTTCTCCCAAGAGACCTGTTTAACTTAAATAGTTACAACTGTTTCTTTGCTTATCTTAAATTGCTACAAATGTATCTAAGTGCAGCTGTCGAGTATTCTGGGCTCTCTGCCAAAAGCCTCTTATTTAATGACATTTTAGAAACATTGTATATTGTTCTGGCTGTTCAGTGCAGGAGATCAAAGAGAAAGTCTGGATATTTCAGTAACAATCCAGGACTGCGAGCCGAGCTGTCAAAATCTAGACTGTCTGGAGAAAAACTGTCAGTTGGGTCGTATGCACTAGGGTGGTGTTAATTGACTTGTGAGTTTTAGATAAAGCAAAATTTGCTACTATTACGTTTAATCTGGTTACCAATATGAGATGCTACAAGGCTGCTGCAGTGTGTATCTGTACTGCTAGCGACCAAGGCAAACTAAAAAGTAACTGCTAATGGAAATGTTCCATAGCCATTTCTTAGCTCATTCCACCAAGAAGTAGAGGTAGAGAGCATTGTAGTAAGACACTGCTGGCATTCAAACCAGGGACCTTTTGGCTGACATTTCACCTGTCCCCTAAAATGGTTTCTCCCCCCATTCTGGGTATTGTAATGAATCCCAAAGGCCACAATGACTTATTAGAAACAGCAATTCAGCATTTGTCACTTGCCTTCCCCTTGCTTGGACATTAGTCTGAATTATTTTAGCTCTAGCTCTTACCTGTGAATTCTTGACATTGGCCTGATTCATTTTTATTCCTTCACAGATTGTCCCGCAGGTTGCTTGCTCTGTTCTGTCCACCCTGTTACCTATTCTTTCCTCTCTGGGCCTCTACTGTCCTATTGCCTGAAGGACTTTAAAGGGCATGTAAAGGCAAACAAAATCCACTTTTACTATCTTTAATGAAAAAGAAACCTATCTCCAATATAGTTTAATTAATGAAATGTGTACTGTTTTTATAAGAAACCTGACTGAATGCAGTTAAAATCTCCCTTCATTTACTGCTGTGGATAGGAATTGTCAGATGATCCCTAACTGCTCTGCAGGGAAACAATCATACTTATGAACAGCAGGGGGAGCCCCCGCCTTACTTCCCAGCCATGCAGAACTCAAGCAGCTTTGTTTGTTTCCGTGTAGAGCAATCGGCGACTGTGTAGAGATTTGTATTGGATTTTAGTTTTGCCTTTACATCCACTTTACTGTTTCAAACTCCAGCTGCAGGCGCAAAGATCATAGAGCCAGATTTAAACAGATAAACTGGGATTCTATTTGGAGGATTATTTTGCTGCAGCCACTGGTTCTTTAGAGTTGGAGAAAGTTTGTATGAAATACAAAAACTATATAATTCACATTAGATTATATGACAACTCAGGACCCAGTGCAGTCTGTATGTTCTGATTATTAATCAGGCTTGCTGTATCGGCTTCTGGCAGATATTATTTGACTTGTGTTGTTTTGATAATTTATGACGATCCCTAAGCAGCCCAGACCACACTGAGCTGAGTAATCACCCTGGCTATGGAAGGCAGGTAGAGTGTGATGGTAAGGTAGGGTTGCCACTTGCCCGGTTTTTAAATCTGCTGTGAAAATACCGGCCTGTCCACTGCTTTTATTATTATTATTTATTAACATGTATTTATATAGCGCCAACATATTGCGTAAAGTAAAGTAAATGTGATTACACAACTAAATCACATGAATTATATACATAGAACATACATCACAATCAATACCAGTACAAAAGGTGAGGAAGGCCCTATGCAAAGGAGCATACACTCTAAAGGGAAGGGAGTAATACACAAGGTGTGGGAGTGGGCAAGATTGAATTAAGTGGGTGAGAAATGTGGTACTGTATGTGGTGTTGCGTTTGGTAGTTAAGCAGAGTGAGGGTAGGCTTCTCGAAAGAAGTGCATTTAAGAGATTTCTTGAAAGCAGAAAGGTTGGGAGAAAGTTGGACAGTCCGTGGGAGAGCGTTCCAGAGGAGGGGTGAAGCCCTTGCAAAGTCTTGAAAGCGAGCATGTGAGGAGGTAATGAGAGAAGAGTTGAGTAGCAGGTAAGTAGAGGAGCGTAGTAAGCGGTTGGGTGAATATATAGAAATGAGTTCAGAGATGTAGGGATGCAGGGACTGCTTCCTGAGAGATATGGGCAATCACAGGCTGCCACGTCATCATCAGCCTGGCCCTTTGCATCCTGGCATCACTGGTGCCGCCCCACTATCTGGACTCCAAGGTAAGAAAATATGGCAACCCTATGGCCAGGCCTGGTTCAGTTAATATGAACAATAATCTAAGACAGTACTAGAAGATGCAACAACTTGAACTGCAAAATGTATATTGTTCTGCAAGTATCGTTGACTGCACTGCCCTAGGAAATCAAGGTCCTTAGTCTATGGGAAATGTACCTTTGGCCTATACCAGCTCTGGTCTGGACATATCCTGTATCAAAGCTGAGTAGCACAAGCAGATCACAAGTGTATGGGGAATTGTGACAAGTGCTGTGTAGATCCAGAAACTGCTCCATGAAGACCTAAAGACATTAAGAAACTAGGTTCGAACATGAAATGGAAGAGAGGTCAATTGAAGAACTAGGGATGCACCGAATCCAGGATACAGTTCGGGATTCGGCCTTTTTCAGCAGGATTCAGATTTGGACGAATCCTTCTGCCTGGCCGAACCAAATCGGAATCCTAATTTGCATATGTAAATTAGGGGTGGGTTGGGAAATCTCATGACTTTTCATCACAAAAGAAGATTTTTTTTTCTACTTTTTCCTATCCTGGCCCTAATTTGCATATGCAAATTAGGATTCATCTGAATCTTTCACCAAGGATTTGGTGCATCCTTATGAAGAACAAATTGACTTTACATAACCCCTTAGGTGAGTGCAAGTACAAGGCTAGATCCCTTTAAATGCACTTCTGTATCACTGTATGATTGTGTATATGTGGCTCTGGAGCGCCCTCCTGTGTTCTGAATGAACAACTTCAGAGGCATATTTTGATGCACAAAAACGCTTGCAAAACTGGCTTGCTGCAGAGGAAGGATGGGTAATAAGCAGTCGTTTGAAAAGTGCATGCATTATGGATTTCATTAATGATTATCCTCTTTGCCGTGAGAGTCCATATAAATGTATATTACCCCTGTATATTCATTAATACTTCATACAAATTCTGTATCCACTGTGCTGAGACGTGTATCTACTAACATTGGGCAAGTTTACCCAAGTGCAGTAACACGGGAGCTAATCACATTTTTGCTTTCATTATCTTTCCTGCAGCTGTCTGGAAAGCACTAGTTATTTACGGTTTATTATGGCTGCCCCCCCCTCTTTGAGTGGTTTGTGTTTTAATGTTTTTTTTTTTGTTTTTTTTTTTTTTCCACGATAGGAGTTAATCCAGCTGTTCATACATATTCTCCTATATATCCAAGATATATCAAATGCTATTTATGTGGCCATACACAGATAATGGCTTCTTGTTTAACCATTCCTGAGCAAACGGCCAGCCTACTGGTCCTGGAGCAGGGACAAAACGATTGAACTCTGCGAAGTCGTCAGGAACAAATTCAGATCCAAAAACTGGAAAACCTCATCAGACGCCTGATTTTCAGGATAATCATTCATAGTAGTATGGGAAGTTAATGGCAGCAATTCTAGATATGCAACTGCTCACTGAGCTTATAAGAAGTACATCATTCTAGAAATGGTCCCTCTAAGGCCAGTTAGGGTAAAATTTGGGGAAAATGTTTGTTCTCTCTGCTATTTCTGGAAACCTGGTCAACTGTCAGACTCTTTAAAGTATTTATGCTCCAACAGTCAGACTATAAAGGTATATTGATCCCAAAAAGACTAGGTATAGTAGGATCTTGGAGGACAGCATAGGTTCAAGAACATGGAAGGACTGACTTGCCGAGCTTGCCCCTTTTTTACATTTCACATTCTACAGTGGCCGCCCCCTTTAGCTTTGGCATTTCAAACCCATCTCTTTTATACTCTCAAATACAACACTTAATTGTGTGCCAGATTCTTATTGCAGCATCTGTAAAATGCCCTCTACTCTGCAAGTTTTTATTATCCATGGACATTATGGGGCAGATTCACTAAGGGTCGAATTTCGAAGGATTTAGCGCTAAACATTCGATCGAACGATCGAAGGATTTTTCGTTCGATCGAACGATTAAATCCTTCGAATCGAACGATTCGAAGGATTTTAATCAACCGATCGAAGGAAAATCCTTCGATCAAAAAAAGCTGAGCAAGCCTATGGGGACCTTCCCCATAGGCTAACATTGACTTCGGTAGGTTTTATCTGCCGAAGTAGGGGTCGAAGTTTTTTTTAAAGGGTAAGTACTTCGACTATCGAACGATTTTTACTTCGAATCATTCGATTTCGTTCGACTTCGATCGAATTTAACCAATTCGATGGTCGAAGTACCCAAAAAAAACTTCGAAATTCGAAGTTTTTTTTATTCTAACCCTTCACCCGAATTTAGTGAATCGGCCCCTATCTGTTCTGTCCACCCTGCCCCCCCATTCTCTCCTCTCTGGGCTGCTGCTGTCCAATTGCCTGAAGGACATTAAGCAATGTTAAAGGGCTGATTCACCTTTATTTTCTTTAAAGATATTCTAGCAACTTTGTTTGCCATTGGTAATTTTTTTTTTTAGTTTTTTTTTTTTATTTGCCTGATCTTTCCAGCTTTCTCCTGTTTTTTTTTTTTTTTTTTTTTTTTTTTTTAATATATATATATATATAGCACTTCGAACCAATGACCGCAATACGCACTATTCACATACGTGAGTTAAACTTTGTACCATTTTGTGAGGACCACATATCCATACAGGGGAATTCACTACAACTTCCAGAATTCCACTGGTTGTGCAGGCTGTAGTATGTAGACATCACACTACAGAGGAGAGCAATCTCAGCAGGTTACAGGATCATAACAAGCAGCAAACAAATTACATTACTTTAATACTCCTCGATATTGCCCTGTTACACCTTATCCTTTAAAGGAGAAGGAAAGGCTAAAATTAAGTAAGCTTTATTATAAAGGGCATCTGTATCAGACTTCCTGTTTTCAGCTTAAACCTCTAGGACATGGCCTTGAGCATGCTCAGTTTGCTCCTCTCCCCCTCCCTGCTGTATGCAATCTGAGTCCAGAGCTATAGTGAGCAGGGAGAGACTGAGGCAGGAAGTGATGTCTCACAAAGCCAATATGGCAGCTGCTATCCTAAACAAACAGAGAGCTTCTAGAGCGGTTTACTCGGATATGGTAAAGCATTCTACAGAATAAATATAGTGTTATAGCGTGCACTATTGTGGCTAATCTATTGGCTTCAGTAACTTTCCTTCACCTTTAATAGAAATCCGTAGTGATGCAGAGTTGGGGGCTGCCATATTTGGGCATTTATTCCTGTCCCTAAATCTCTGGTGGCAACAGCACAGCAAGTGAATGTGCAGCTGAAGTGATAACCAGATTAGCCATAAATACAGTCCCAGAGAATTAGGAAGCCAAGTGGCCAGCTCTGGAGGCCACCAACTGCACTGCCTTTTAGCACAGGTAACGAAAATGCTTGGGGCCTGGGGTTTTCCAGATAAGGGATCTTTCTGTAATTTAAACATGAAACTCAATCGGATTGTTTTACCACCAGTAAGGATTAATTATATTTTAGTTAGGATCAAGTAGCGTTGTTCATACAGGGAAATAGTTTTAATTTTTTTAATTATTGAATTCAATTGGAGTCTTTGGGAGATAATCTTCCCATAGCTTGGAGCTTTCTGGAGAAGGAGTTTCTGGATAACAGAGTGGGGTCATATTGGAAAGTGTGGGTGGTGTGGTATGAGAGGCATATGTAAACGTTCCTTGCCCTTTAACCAAAGCAATGTGCACATTTCCAGGATCCATTTACAACAAATTTCTGGATGAAGCGGAAATACAACACTGACAATAACAGATTTAAGAAAAGAAAAACAAACTGGTTCTATTTTATCTTTTTTATTGATTTTTTTTTAATCTGCATAGTGATTTTTTATCATATAGTATAGACATGGTTACATTATTCAGAATGCACTTAAAGCATTTGTTAAATAGGTTAGAAAAACAAATGTCATTAAAAAAAATCTAATTGTCTTTAAACCTTTTTTATCATGATTTTCTTGTTTATTTTAGAAAAAAAAAAAAATAGGGCACGCGTTTGCTTTAACGGCATTGTCATGCATTATAATTAATGGCCATATCCAGTGTTTTGAGGTAAATAGTTTTGGTTATAGACTCTATAGGTTTGATCTCTTTGCTTGAGCGGATGCTCCTAACGTTACCTCCGGATATTCTTCTGGGCTTGTTTCAATAACGTATCAAAATCTAGGCTTTCAAATTTGCTCCTAACGGGCGCTGGATCAAAGTCATCCTTGTTTGAATCTGGGACAAAAAACATAGCATTTGTAATATAAATGCCTACTTACACTTTTTCAGCTTACAATAGTAACAAATGCAAAAGCTCTAGGTCCTGGCATACAACTGGCAGCTTCTCCTATTGGAGGTTGGGTTGCAGGGCATGCTGGGAGCAGCAGTTTAATAGCATGAGGACTGTAGGTTACAAATCAATTCTCTGTATATTATAACAGGCCGGGGACATCCCTCCAGTAAATCATGATGCTTCACAATAACAGACTGATATCTCTTACTTCATGGATCAATACCCAAGACTCTCCATTAGATGTAATGGATATTTAGAATTTATGGATCAGGAACGAATATTAAGTCACAGTGTGGAATTCTAACACACGTGAATTGGTTTTCTAGTTGTTCAATACCCAAAACTATATTTTTTTTTAAGAGGAAAAAACCCTGAATAAGATTGAGGAGAGGAAAAAGGAGAGGACGATCAGTCTACATTACAAGCACCAAATACGGAGTAGCTTCAATTTCCCGGCTTGCCTTTTTCATCAAGAAATAAACGAGATTTCTTGCGCCAAACCTACTTTTTGAAAATTGTGCATAAGTCCTAGTCATTGAACAAGGGGGTGTACAGCCACTTTAAGTGTCCGATGCTTGACCGAATGGTCATGATTTTTATTTCTAAATTACACTGCAAATAATTCACTCTACCATATAAAATTTCATTCCTGAACAAGCAAGTGTATTTTTTTTTTTTTTTTTTTTTTTTAGTTTTAATATTGATGTGCAGGCAGCCAGCTTGGGTCATTTTGCCTGGTCATGTGCTTTCAGAAAGAACCAGCACTTTAGGAAAGAACAGCTTTCTGACAGGCTGTTGTTTCTCCTACTCAATGTAACTGAATATGTCGCAGGGGCACCTGGATTTTACTATTAAGGCAGCTGTTATCTTGTGTTAGGGAGCTGCTATCTGGTTACCTCCCCATTGTTCTGTTAGGCTGCTGGGGGGGGGAGGGAGGGGGTGATGGCACTCCAACTTGCTGTACAGCAGTAAAGAGTGACAAGTTTATCAAAGCACAAGTCACATGACTGGGGCAACTGCAAAACGGACAATATGTCTAGCCCTGTGTCAGATTTCAAAATTAAATATAAAAATATCTGTCTTTTGAGAAATGGATTTCAGTGCAGAAGTCTGCTGGAGCACCAGTATTAACTGATTGTAACAAAAACATTTTTTCCCCATGACGGTATCGCTTTAAGGATAGGGCACCACTAATGTGGATCTGCTCTCCTGCGGATCTTATGCTGCTCTGCCTGCACCTGGAAGTATAGTCTCTACGTTCGGGTTCAGACGTGGCCGATCGACAAAAAACTGCGAGCGTTCGCATTTCCCAGCAGATATCCACCACGTCTACCCGCACCCAAGCGGAGACTATTTCCAGGAGCAGGTCCTCCTAGACTAAAGTTTGCATCTCTAGACTATTGACTAAAAGGAATAAAAGTTATACAACAGAGTTTGGCATCATGTGTCTTCTTATACACCAGTATCGTGTTTTGCATCTACAGGGCATCTGCCATCCAGCACAAAAGAAAAGGGTCGGCAGAAAAAAGCACAAACTTGAAGCAATAGACACTTACCCAGATCAGCGTAAGTACTCTTACAGAATTGTCTCCTGCCACCAAAACAGAGGTCAAATGGCAGCTCGTCTGGAAGTCGCAGCTTGTGGCCGTTTTCTATGGCAGCAAAGGCCTCACAAGTGTAACGATAGGTGACAAAGCCATAGTTGTCACTAGATAATGAGATGCAAAAGTGGACAAAGGAGCAGGATTATATATAACATGCGATAGATTTAGTATGTGGACATATAGTTAACTTGTACATGCTTTGCATTCATGGCTACCCATCCCTGTTCCTATCCAATCTCTACTGAGTGCAGTTGGGTTCATTAACACCCAGAATATGCTTAGGAGTCAGCACTATGTATGCTGCTTGTAAAATAGCAAATGTGGGAAGAAAATAAAATAAATTGTATATAAGAAATACATATTATCTTGCATAACCTACCATACTGCTCACCATATCCAGCAACAGCATCACAAGAGATCAGTGGCAGCACTATTGTCTAATAGCATACCTTGCAGCAATGGAAACAACACTGCCCTTTTAATTTAAATATCCCGTCATACATTTATCAGCAATTTTGCTGATACGCAACTTTCTTGGTTGGCAAGATATTCAACAAATGATAAGGGGGTGGGGAAATTATGTCTTACCCTTCCTCCCTGAAGTGAATGGTGCATTCCTCGATTTCCCCAAAAACAGAAAACCGGCTTTTGAGCTCAGATCTCGTCATGAGACTGTTAATTTTTCCGATGTAGACGACTCTCCTTTCCTCCTACAAGTCAGAATCATTATAACAGATCAATATCACTCTATTAAGATTCAAATAAGGCTTTTGTATGCCGGCAGTTTCTATGCATTAGTGTAGGATTGTTACAATAATGTAATTGCTCAGTTCTGCTTGTTCTTCTAGAATGCTCCAAGGCATGCATTTAGATTACTGGACCCCTTTTATAAATGTACTACAGATATGGGATCAGAAATACAGAATGCTCAGGACCCAGGATTTCCACATAAGGGATCTATCCCTAATTTGGATCTCCATACCTCAAGTCTATTAGAAAAATGTAAACATTAAACAGAATCTGATTGTTTTGCTTCCAATAAGGATTTATTATATCTTAGTTGGCATGACAGTATTGTTTTATTATAGATAAATAGACGCCAAATTTTACATTTTTAATTATTTTATAAAAGGGGCTGTTCACCTTTAAAGTAACAGAGTATGACTTAGAGTGATATACTGATACAGAGAATGACATGAGACAATTTGCAATTGGTTTTCATTTTTGAGTTATTTAGCAGCTCTCCAGTTTGAAATTTCAGCAATCTGGTTGCAAGTGTCCAAATTACCCTAGTGACTGCATTTTTTTGAATAAGAGACTGGAATATGAATAGGAGAACGTTTAGAAATACGGGTAATACAAAATAGCAACACTACAATTGTAGCCTTACAGAGCATTAATTTTTTTTAGATGAGGTCAGTTTGAAACCTGAAAAGTCAGAAAAAGGCAAATAATGCAAAAACTATAAAAGAAAAAATTAAGGCTAATTGCAATTGCTTAGAATTAGTCATTCTATAACATACTGAAAGTTAACATAAAGGTGAAATCACCCTTTAAAGTAGTCTATGGGAGATGGCGTTCCTGTAACTTGGAGCTGTCTGAACAATTGGCTTCCGGATAACGGATCCAATACATGTACTTACAAAGTTAATTGAAGCCCATATAAGTTCCATCAAGATCAGAAACATGCCTATGACATGTCAATACCATTGCATGGGCAGAGGGTGGATGCTTTGCTGACAGCACCCGGGAAACATCATTGGGCAAAGTAGATGAACTTTTCATTATGAAAATGCCCAAACTATTTTTAGCCCAGAACTTACAGTAGCCATAGCTACTCTTCTCATAAAATAACTTGGCCAAACACCACAGTTACACATGAAAACCGTTTCTCTTTCAAAACTGGAAATAACTTAAGGAACAAAAACTATTGCCACTGCAAGTTGCATCAAGTGCATGGAAAAACTTACAATTGCCCGCTCCTTGTGCTGTATCTTCTGCCTGTTATAGCTCTCCCGAGACTCACATCTGACAAATGAAACAAACGTTAAGCCAGGAACAGAGAGAACTCGTATTTACCATATGCATCCAAATGGGCCAAAGGAAAACTTACCTTCTACTTCTGCTCCTGTACCTCCGACGACAGGGGGATCTAGAACGGGAGCGAGAGCAGCTTGAGGATGGAGAGCAGGAGCGGGAGGAATTAGAGGATGAAGATGACCAAGATCTGCTGCTTGAGCCATTGTATCGAGATCGGGAGGAAGAGTGGGACCTGTGGCGACTCCTTGATCTGTAACTAAACAAAAAAACAAGGGCATGGATGAGAGGCAGGCATATGAATTCAATAGGGATGCACCGAATCCAGGATTCGGTTCTGGGTTAGGCTTTTTCAGCAGGATTCAGGCGAATCTTTCTGACCGGCTGAACCGAGTCCAAATCCTAATTTGCATATGCAAATGAGGGGAGGGAAACCGCGCGACTGTCACAAAAGAAAGGAAAAAATGTTTTCCCCTTCCCACCCCTAATTTGTGTATGCAAGTTAGGATTTGATTCAGTTCGGTATTCGGCAGCATCTTTCGCAAAGGATTTGGATGTAGGCCGAATCCAAAATCGTGGATTCGGTGCATCCCTAGAATTTGAAGTCAGCTGCACTGTCTGGGAACAGCAAGACTTGTCTACATAAAGACAGAGTCACCTTTGCCTGGTACATCGCTACACACAGTCAACATGTAATGGATATCAGTCTGCCCTCCAGATGAAGTTTCATGCACAAATGACCTCTAGCACTCACTGTTAGACATTTCACTAGTTACTTGACAATGCTAATTTTACTGTAAAACAAATAAATATTTTATTTATGGAAGGAAAGCCACTCAATTTTCTAATACAATACTATATGTACAATACACATGCACTTTATGTAACAAAACAGCTAGCCAAAGGATTAATAGAACTAGACGGCCATACGCCCAACATCAGAAAGCAAAAGATTGTGTGTCTCTAATTGTGATTAGATATGAAAAACAGACCGCACATATCAAAACCATGTCAATATCTAAAATATGGATTTTCCACCAAATTCACAATCCTCTATCTCCACTTTTGTGAATTTGACTTTTAAAACAGTTTTCAAATTTTGTCTTTGGCACAACATTTTAAAGGGCACGTAATGGCAAAAAAATAAAAACCTATGCTTACTTTCTTTAATGAAAAAGAAACCTCTCAAATATACTTAAAAAAAAAATGTGTACTGTTTTTATAAGTAACCTGGCTGTATGCAGTGAAATTCTCCCTTCATTTACTGCTGTGGATAGGAATTGTCAGACGGTCCTTGGTTCAGCAGGGAAACAATCATACTTATGAACAGCAGGGGGAGCCCCAGTCTTACTTCCCAGTCATGCAGAACTCAAGCAGCTTTGTTTGTTTCCCTGTAGAGCAGTCATTGACTGTGCAGAGATTTGTATTGGATTTTATTTTTGCCTTTACATCCCCTTTACCGTTTCTAACTCCAGCTGCAGGTACAAAGATCATGGAGCCAGATTTAAACAGATAAACTGGGATTCTATTTGGAGGATTATTTTGCTGCAGCCACTGGTTGTGCAGAGTTGGAGAAAGCTTGTATTAAACAATACAAAAACTATAACATCAACATTAGATTAAATGACAACACAGGACCCAGTGCATATTCTGATTATTAATCAGTCTTGCTGTATCGGCTTCTGGCAGATGATATTTTACTTGTGCTGTTTTGATAATTTATGACGATCCCTAGCCTGGACCACACTGAGCATGTGCACAGTCTTGGTCTTGCAAAGATGTTTAACAAAGTTACAAGATGTGGCATACATCATTTGTTTGATTAGGCTTCTGGCGCAGTAAGTTTATGTTTAGTATACAAAATACAGCATTTCTAGCTTTATTCTATTTTAGGTTTTACTTCCCCTTTAAAATAAATTTTTCGGAATTTGTCTTTAGCTCTTACTACACCTGTCAATCAGCCATCAAACTTGAATTTTTGGGGGAGGGGGTTTATTTTACAGGTTTCAGGATAACCTGGGCTTTCTTAATCTGCCTACATGTTTGTGCAATTAAACTTCTGTAACCAGATATTAAGGGTCTAAATAGAAGAAATGCTATTTTGCATAATAAAGGGATTTGTATAGAAATATACCAATATCTTAGGTCATGTGTCTGCTGCTAAACCTTTAAAAAAATGTCTTGGAGGCTTTTCTTTTCCTACAGATAATATATTCACTCAAATTGCTATTATTGCCTCATTCATTAAGCTAAAACTAGTAAAATAATGCAAGTGTGAGTTAAAAACTTTACATATCAAATTGTATAAAATACACTATTTGATTAATCAGAGTTTTACTTGCTTTGTTAAGGAGGCTTTTATGCTTATATGGTTAGACCGAGACTATAAAATGCTAATCCCTATTAATATGATAATTCCCCAATGGGGCACCAACAAGAGGTGTGAAATGAAGATTGAATGAACCAAAACAGAGCAGATTATTTTATAATTGATCCGATACATGAGGAAGAGATACTAATCTTTACTCCATTTTTAAAATGTTTAAAATGTCGTTCGAAAGACAAATACATAAACGTGTGTAAACTTTCTCTTTCACTAAAATATGAAAAATGTCAGCGGAGTCGGAATTTAGGCGAATTTCTATTTGTGAATATGGAGAAAGTATTTTACTGCAGTTCACCATCACTTTTACTCCAAAAATAGGCTATTTATGGGCCACTTTTGTGAATTCCCCCCTAAATCTCTCTCTGAACTTGGGTGCTGAACCGACTATAAGAATCAGGCTGCAATCAGGAAACTACCGACAAGACATGAAAACACAGGTGCAAAGAAAGCAAAAGGAAATGATTGAATGTGCACCTGTTCCATAGATGAAGCTTTCTAAAAAAAAAATTTATTTTACTATTGTTCTGCACTTCAGATCCCTCGGCCCTACCCCAACAACTTATGCGACGTGTCGTTGACCGCGTTACCTTAGTAATAAGGGTTAAGCTGCAGAGACAGAATGGAGCAATGTATTTAAACACCCAGCCTGTATTTGATCTGGGATTTCTGCCGAAAACCTATTCACCGGTACAGTAACTGCCATGGGTTAGTATGAGCTCAGCTAAAGAAATGGAACAAGAAGAGGCTGAAAACCAAATATGCAAAGGGGGAGAGTATCTTATACAGAATGCTGCAAAGTAAACAATGCGACTACACCTTAAATGTACTGCAATTTAAACAGAATACATGGTATTACAGGTAAGGGGGCTGCAATATGGGGCACATGCCTTAAGACAGCAGTTTACCAAGCTGGTACTGGACTCCATCCCCACATGCGGCAATTTTTTTGGCCCCATATGCACAGATGTAAGCGTGCTGGTTCGGATGGGTTAATGAAAGTGCATGGATTGTGACCACACATCTACTTGCTGCAGGACCCATACGGTTTCAGCCAAGAGAGATGCTATAGAGAAAGCAGACTCTGCTGTCCGAGGCCCCCTTTTCCCAGCCGCCTCTGCGACGTTTGCTTCCTCTATAAAGTTAGGCCACTGTTTTAAGGTACTAAAGGTTACTGAAAAGTTAAAATGCAATGCTAAAATCCTTTTCAGCACTTCATTATACTAGGATACTAGGATAGCTACAATAAGCTGTTATTGTTACTGTAAAAGTCTGAATCTAATCCTGGATTCGGTGCATCCCTAATTAAAATAAATGCAATGTGCATTGTAGAATCTATTGCTGGCAGTTAAGAGATTTTTGGATAATGCCTATAATTCACGGACATTATATAGAACTACATTCAGCAGCCTTGTGTTGTTACTGCTTCTTAAAGGGGAACTATGGCAAAAATTAAAATTTAATATAATCATACTGAAATAAGAAACTTTCTGAATTCAATCAATTAAATATTCTGAAATAATCAAGTTTATGTTCACTATTCTTCTCTCAGCATCAGGTTTTTCTTCATTATGTCTTCATTCAGGAGTTGGGTGTCAGATATTCATTGACAGTTAGATCCAATACGGGGCTTCCCTTCCCAGCAGATGTATTAAAGCTCACTCAAATAACGGATTCCAAAACAAACAAAATCAAACAACATAACTGCCTTTTGCACAAATCCTGCATGTAGAGAGACATGATGTCTGGTGATTTTAATAGAGTGAGCTCGAATACATCTTCTAGGCAAAATGAATATCTGACACCCGACTCCTGAATGAAGAGAAACAGATGCGGAGAGAGGGATATTGAAGATAAAATTGATTTCAGAAACGCGTCAAATTTTTAAATTGATTATATTGAGAACGTTTCTTATTTCAGTACGATGAAGCTTATATTAATTTAAATTTTCGCGATAGTTCCCCTAAATAAACTGGCAGCTCAATAGCCTTCAGATTCAGTTAACAGAGCTCCCAACCAAGATGCGATAAAATGGTGCCACCTTGAGTATATTCAACATCATATAGATATATATTGCACCATGTACTGGCTGATATGGTGTATGGGCACAAAACATTTTGTAAGCCTACCAGTGTATATGGGCAGCTTCAGTCTAGAATAGGCTGCAGAGTAGGGAATTACTCAGTGTTTAAGGACTGTGCACCCTTATGTATTACTGGAATTGCACATAATTTACAATCAAAACATGCCAACCACAGAGTATATTCCAGAGCAATATATAAAACTATAGGCATACAAAAAAAAAAAAAAAAAAACTGGGTGAAAAGGGGAAGTTTGCCTTTCATAGACTTTAGTGGATTTTTATAAGCAACAACTCAGTGGCAGTCAGTTTCGGACTGGTAGACCAGGGGCCCACCCAAAAACCTTAAACCAGGGGCCCACTCAGTACTTTTATTCTTCCTCTTCTCACTCGACCTCTATTCTCCTAGTCTCTTTCCTTACATTTTATAATCTATTCTATCTATTTAGCCTCTTTGTTCACATAGAAAAAGGGAATAGCCGTGGAATAGGCCAAATTTTTAGCAGCAGGAGGGCCCACGAGGAGTTTTCCTGGTATCCCGGTGGGCCAGTCTGACACTGGCGGCAGTCTGAATACAATTGCAAATTGCCAGGACAGGCAATGACGAACTGATCAAACTGCTTAAAAACTACAGGTGTGAAAGTTTGTTTTTTTTTTTTTTTTTAAGATCCTTTAAGGACATCAAATTGTCTTGATGTACTTAAAAATATAGGGGCATAAGCATGAAAGGGATTGTTAGAACAGATCCCATTGCCACTAGAGGGAGACATATCACTGCAAACATCCAGAGAACAAAGAGACCAAGAACTTCTTTTCTAGCAGGACCTCTAGGCAACAACACTAACCGCTGTGGCTCTATCTATAATATGAGCAGTAAAGAGTCAACCAGCAAATTGAACAGTTTATATTTTGAACAGCTTGGCTGTGGTAAGTATAATGCCAACTATAACCTGTGGCACGGCAGAACTCTTAGTAGCACATGAATGTTCAATTAACCGATTCAAATATAACAAATTTTTACAGAAGATTCGATGAACAGAAATATAAATGTAAAGGAAACACACTTTCCCAACTAAAACTGAGCGCCAAAGAGCCTGTGTTGCCACAAAGTGTCAGCTCACTAGTGCTATAAAGTCCCTTAATTAATTACTGTGCAACTAAAAAATAAGAACCTTAATTCCTTATCTGTACAATTATTTAAATTTTGTACAGGCTACAAGCTTCTCACGATTAATGCTAAACATATTTGATCCATAATAGCCACATGGCATTGGGAATGTGTAAATTCAATATGCAGGTATGGGAATCCGTTATCCGGAAGCCCGATATCCAGAAAGGTATAAATTACAGGAAGATCATCTCCCATAGACTCAAATAATTCAAAATGTTGAAACATTTTTTCTTTTTTTATGTAATATTAAAACAGCTTGTACTTGATCCCAACTAAGATATAATTAATCCTTATTGGATTATTGTTTAATGTTTAAATAATTTTATAGCAGACAGTGTAGAGATCCAGATTACGGAATTATCCCTTATCCGGAAAACTCCCACAACCCCCCAGTTAGCTGCCTGCCAGTAGGCCAAAAGATGAAAAATGTCTCATGGTGAAAGTGATTTAAGGAAAAAGTAAAAAATAAAATAAAATGAAAACAGTTTTGCTGCTGTTTGAACACAATATGAAAGTACCGGCAGGAAGTGGAGTTGCCACACCAAGCTTTTACTTCCTTTAATATTTCCTTTTTTCATAGGTACGTTTATAAGCAGTTAAAGTGATAAAAGGTTTTGTTTTCAGATTTTTCACCAGAAATAAAGCCTTTTTTTAATTACTTTCCATTTTTTTTACCGGAATCCCAGAGTTGAGGTTTAAAGTTTAATGTTTCAGTCTGGCAGCTCAGTAATTCAGGTGCAGATTCTGAACGGTTACACTTTGCTACATTAGTTGATGCATTTCTCAACATCATCTTTGGAGTATTAGCAACTATTGTATCAATTCTAACAGCTGCCTTTAAAGGAGAACCAAACCCTTATTAAAATTCCCTACCCCCCTACCTTACATAGACCCCTACCCTGCTCCCTCCCAGCCTTGGTGTTATGCGAAAAAGTGACGGAAATTGCCAAAGCACCAGAAGAAGACCCAAAGATTACCGAAGAGAAGAAGATGGAGCCTGTGAACTCCGCTACACAGAATCGGCATCGAGGGGTGAAGCGGTAGGGGCATTTACCGGGTGGTAACACCTAGGCTGGAGTCTGGAGAGTCTATGTATGGTAGGGGTTTTTAGAATTAAGGGTTTGGTTCTCCTTTAAAGGGGTTGTTCACCTTTAAATTAACTTTTAGAATGATGTAGTGATATTCTGAGAATTTGCAACTGGTTTTCATTTTTTATTATTTGTGGTTTTGGAGTTATTTAGTTTTTTATTCAGCAGCTCTCCAGTTTGCAATTTTAGCAATCTGAATGCTAGGACCTAAATTAGACTAGCAACCATGCATTGAATGAGAAACTGGAATATACTGTAAATAGGAAAGGGTCTGAATAAAAAAAAAAAAACACATTTGTAGCTTTAGGGTAAGGGCACATTGGGCGATTCGGGGAGATTTAGTTGCCTGGCGACAAATCGCCTCGACCAATCTCCCTGAACACCTTCCCTCACTCTGCGCTGGCTAAAATAAAAAATCACCCGTGCTAATCACATGTGGCTATTCGTTTTTGAAGCCACCCAAAGCAACTGCAGAAAACTAAACGGCACGTGTGATAAGCGCCGGTGATTTTTCATTTTAGCCAGCGCAGAGTGAGGAAAGGCGTTCTGGGAGATTGCTCGCCACAAAGTTAATCTCCCCGAATCGCCCAGTGTGCCCTTACAGAGCATTTGTTTATTTGATGGGGTCAGTGATGCCCATTTGAAACCTGAAGAGAGTCAGAAAGCAGCAAATTATTTATATATATATATATATATATATATATATATCTATATCAAAAAAAAAAAAAAAATAGTGGCTTAGAGTGGTCATTCTATAACATACTAAAAGATAACTTGAAGATGAACCACCCTTTTAATAAAACTCAAGGATTCTGCTCAGCCGGGCCAAAGATACAAAAATGTAAACATGCATCAACTAATGTATAATTTAGAACAACTTACAGTCAGTGACCCGCTTCCCAGAGCCGATTTAAAAAGACTTACAAAGGTCTTCTGAAGTATTCTGAAAACCGGTTACAAATAGAAAGTAACTGGGAAAAGTCTATTTCTGGTGAACAATCTGAAACAAACTGAACTGAAAAAAGTGTTGGAAGATAAACATCCCATTTAAGCCTGCATAATGGTTGCATGAAAAGCATTGATGGGGTTTCCAGTTACATTCCAACCAGGGTGCTATGTGTGCAGAGCTATCATTACTTGATTTGTGTACCTTTCCTCCGACTAAACACATTGGTAGCTTACATTTGAAACAAACATATGAATGGTAGGGAAGT
The DNA here is from genome assembly GCA_038501925.1 of Xenopus petersii. NCBI lineage: Eukaryota > Metazoa > Chordata > Amphibia > Anura > Pipidae > Xenopus > Xenopus petersii. The sequence goes on from CM076684.1 coordinate 112,627,091, forward strand.
TACACTGCATGCTCCACTAAAGCAGGGGACAGATAGAACTTTCCAAGACATAAGCAGAACAATGAGGAAACTGTTCCCATTAGGGTAAGGTCACACCTGGAGATTCGGGAAGATTTAGTCACCCGGCGACTAATCGCCTCTTCTTTGGGCCGACTAATCGCCTCTTCTTTGGGCCGACTAATCGCCCCGAATGGCTTCCCCCTGTAAGAATGAGAAAACACCATGGCACTCACGGCGCTTAGTTTTCCCTAGTCACCTCACGAGGAAACTTTGGGCGACTTTGGAAAACGAAGCGATGCAAGTGACATGCCGCAGGCACTCTCATTCTTGCAGGCGGAAGACGAGGGAAGCCGTTCCGGGAGATTTGTCGCCCCAAAGAAGAGGCAATTAGTCACCAGGCGACTAAAACTCCAGGTGTGACCTTACCCTCAAGCACATGGCAAACATGTTGAGACAACCCAAGCTGAATTTTTAATGTACCCAAGTAACACGGCAAGTTTCACAGCAGATATAAAACCTGACAGTCCCATAATAATTATTATTGACACCTAGTGACATTGTACCTAGGGAAACATACGCGAGTGCTTTTTTTGAATACTTATGACATTTGGAAACTTTTCCGATAAGTGAAACTTACGTTCTTCGCCTCTTTGATGGAGGAGATCTTGAGCGAGAGCTTGAGGAGGATGAAGAGCATGAAGAATCTGAGCTAGAAGAACGGCTACCGCTGGATTTCTGAGGGCTTGGAGAACTTCTGTACCTTCTGTAGCAGCGCAAAGATCTCCGGGAAACAGCATTATCTTCCCTTTTAACAGCAGTTCTCGTCTCCCAGTCTTCACTGTGGCAAGGGGATGCATCTGGAGACATTAACACTGAACCTGGGTGCTTTTCTGCCACAGCTTCTACTACATTAGTCCTATGATCTAGTGGATCATTAGTCATTTTCTGGTTATTACTAGAAGATAATATAGACTTGTCGGTTGCACAGGGAATACTTCGTTTGCACACATTTTTTGCCTCAGGGGTCGCAGGCTGATTCGGACACAATTTGTTCTGAACCCTTTTATTAAACGGTACTATAGGCTTTATAGTAATATTTTGGTGATGCTTAACATTCCATCGGGAGCCTTCTTCACAATGGGAAGGCTGGGTTGGTGTGACAGTTTCTGACATGGATTGTGCAAGAGCAGATGAAGCAGTAACTGGACACTTGGAGGTGGCAAAAATACAATAGTCGTGATCACCCGATGCCACGTGGATAGGCGGTTGTGCGTAAACTGGAGGAATCACTGAGCTTTTGTTGCGTAGTTTACTCTGTGGAAGAGGCTTTGCTTCAATTAACTTTGCAGCCTTTAGCGGAGAAGCACAAGCTCTGTCTTGGAAGTTTCCATGCAGTGGTTTTGCTTTTCCAGTCAGAGACGAGGCAATTGCTGGTTTCCACATCTGATGCGGTGGAGTTGCTGGTGGAGTTAACCCTGTAATAGGATTAGCGGTTAAGAAACCGTAGCATTTTGAATCGATTACAGTACCTTGTACAAACATCATTTGAGACTATTCTGAGGTAGATAGCTTTTATGTGACAGTTTATCATCAGGCAGGTTGATTATCAAGCTGATAAGACCAAGAAACATCCAGCTTAGAGAATTAAATATACACTCATATTATCCTTCTGAAACCATACAAAAGTGATAGGGCGTGGGAAAATGTGACCTTTAAATAAAAAAAAATAATAATTTTACCAGCAGTACTGGCCAACTCGGGGGCCAGAAGTCTATCCAGTGCCTTCTTCTCCACTGGTCTCTCGGACCTGAGAATAGAAATTACGCAAGTTTATGTGCAATGTCTACATTTTTATCAGTTATACATGGAGTAACAGTGGTTAAAATATTTATTTTGTGTGACATACTCCAGGATATAAAAAGCTCAAAACAGAAGGAGCAGTCAACAACTAGCCTTTCTTTCTATCAAATGTATCCATGGAAGACTATCTTTTATGTGGAATTTCCGGGGGGGGGGGGCACATTATTGCATCCCATATACAGTATAAGGTCCCATGTAAATGAAAAAGGACACTTCCAAGATGGTAGTACTGAAGACATAAAACAGTTTGTTAAGTGATCTACTGAACCCAATTCTTAGAGGAGGGGTGTTAAAGCTTTAGAAAGCAGGTGGCTGCCTCACTAACAAACTATGCTCCACCTATACAATGTCTCTGCCAGCAGAAATCCAAGGTTCTAGCTGGACAAAATGCATATTTCAAGCATATTGGGGCACAAACTGATGTACAATCGTTGTTTCAAACCTGCTAGAGAGACACAAGTGTATAGCTGTAGGGTAACTCTCATACTTACCCAGAGTTTCCTACAGCCACTTTTAACTCAGGACTTTGTGTGTGTTGTTCCTCATTGTTAGCTGTAAAGAACCAAATCTGTTAAACTACTTTGCATATTTAACCTCCAAATATTCATAATTTTACATTGTTTAGATCTCTTTATATCAATGGTTCAGCTAGCTAGCTCGTCATGTACACTATGCTAAATTTAACTGGCTGCGCTCAAATATAAAGGTTGAAACACACTTTACTGCCTAACCCGCAGCTTCTTTGAAGGAGTAAGCAGCAAAAAATGTAAGGTGCAAAGAATGAAACACCTTTGTGCCCTGTTATCTGGAAGGCAGTAAGGCCAGAATGAGTACATGATATGCACTTTAAGATAATAAGGCACAAAAGAGGGATTACTACAGTTTGCAAAATCATTGACCCAACCCGATGATAGGAGGGGCAGGCCCCATAAAATGTGTCTTGCTGACCAATGCCTATGAAAACACTGGTGAAAAAAATGTGTTAGGCCCTTTTGATAAATTATCTAAGTTTCTCACAACACAGAGAATGTTTATTTCATAGACAAGCCAGTAGCAAAATATAGGACTTCACTTTCTTACTCCAATTCCTCCTCCCTTGTCAAGGTTGTCTAATCTGCCAAAATAAGACAAGGCCAAAGCCATAGAACAAAGGGACTTTCATCCTGCTAAAATCCTGAATATGCTGTAATTTTTCCATTTTTTTTAACTCAAATACATATGAAGCATGTACCTTCAGACTTCTCAAACTGTTCCAGGAGACTTGTTAGATCAGTAGCTTCAATACCTACAAAAACAATAATATTTATTTTACCACTCAGAATAAGAAAACACAATGCAACAGGCAAAACCAAATACCACTTGCCTTCTTCACAAGGGAAGTTTTCCACAGAAGTATGGGCATCTTTTGCAACGGCGGAAGTGATCTTGAGGTTTCCATCAGCTCTAGTATCTACTGGGATGGGATCTATGGATACGGATAGCTGGACTGGCTGGATATTGGGTACCTGAGAACTCTCTGCTGTCCCTTGTTTCTGCACTTCAGATGTTACATTTAAATTTTCACCCTTTGCCTGTTTCTCCAGGACGGGATGATTTGTGTCAAAACTTTGGGTCAGTGTTGATGGTTTTACTTTCCCTTGTTCCTTGCAAGGCTTCTCATTTTGAACTGGTTGTAAGGGGGCACACAAAGCCAGTTTTGGACTGGAGAGAAGTACGCCTGATTTAGCACTTCCAGATTCCAAAGTTTGTTGAGGGTTTATTTGGAAGCCGAGTTTTTGAGCTTTCTTTAGAATCTCCATGATCTTTAAGACCACCGGATTTGCAGACTTTGGATCCAACAAATTTGCTTTTTGTGGCTCGGCTTTCATACTTTCCAGCTTCTTCTCCACCGATCCAGCAGATTTAGAAAGATCGGATTTCCTGAGGTCAAAGTGGCCCTGTGCAGATAGCTTTGTTGCTCTATTCTCAGACTGCTTAAGGGGTACTTTGCTTTGTTTAATCAATACTTTTGGAGGTTCTGCAACATCATTGGTATTTCCATCACTTGAAACTAAACCACTATGATCAGCTTTCTTTGAGGGACTTTTACCTGTGTGCAGCTGGTGTTTAACCGGTGCAACATAGGTCTCTTTAGACAAGTGAGGATCAATATTTTTATTAACTTCACTGGAGGCAACTGGAGGCATGGCAGTAGTTCCATCCGTGCTCAGTAATGGTGGCCCTCTTTCAGGTAAACCTTGCTGCACTGGTGGATGTGGCCAAAAAGGAAGTGGTGGAGGAGGTAATCCAGCACCCCAGAGAGACAGATCAGGAGATGGAACAGGACCCATTGCAAATGGTGGTGGTGGATATGGAGGCCAAGCCATAACAGGTGGTGGAGGCATAGGTAGTGTGTGCAAGGGATCATGTGTTACACCATTTGGAAATGTAACTGCAGGTGGAGGAGGTATACTTGGATAGTATGGAGGTTGCAAGGAAACAGAAGGCCATGTAGGTGCGAAAAATGGGGGTGGCGGAACATTTGGTTGGGAAGCCACGCTGAAAGGAGTAAAGTCCATGGCAACAGTTTCTGCCTGTACATCAGGCTGTTTAGGTTGCAGAGCTTCTGCAATTGGTACTGACTCTACAGATGTTGCAGAAACAGAGCTAGAGGAGTTCTCCAAGCCAGATGGTTCTTCATCTCTGAATAGAGCACATAATGACTTTTCCTCTAATGGCTTTACGTTGGATGGTTTTAAAGAGACCTGTTCCTTTCCAGGTACAACCAAACAAGGGATTTCTGCCAATTCAGTTGGTGGCTCAGGAATGGATGGCCATTTACTTTCAGATGTACTTTCATTGTCTCGCTGCTCTGCATTTGGTTTGCGCTGTTGCATTCTCATCCTGTATTCACTTAAACTGAGGGACTTTGGTTTGGCCTCTTTAGTCATCCTTACTTCATCATTTTGTATCTCCCCTTTCACTGGGCTTCTCTCATCCAAATTAAGACTCTCTTTGCACTGGGCATTTGGAAGGAAGTCTTTACCTTCACCCTCTTGTGGGTGGACTTGTTTGTCATCTAGAAATGTATTCACTTCAATGTGTTCAGCCGATTTGCCTTCAGCTTGCTCACACAAATTTTCTACATTGTTTTGAGCTAAACATTTTTCTGAAGCAGTATTTTCTGAACTTTTCTTTGCTTGCTTGGTTTCCATAGCAAGGGACTTCTCAATCTTTTTAGTCTTTTCATTTTGCAATTTCTTCACTGGAGCACTGGAAGTATCAATGTTTAGCCTTGACCTTGCTTTTGCTCTGACCATTTTAGAAGACCTTAACTCCAGAGTCTCCTTTTTCACCTGCTCTAGTTGTTTTATTAGAAAATCGGACTCTTGAACTACCGGGTTACTCAGACACACAGGAGGCTGGTTGTTCTGTAGTGACATCTTCTCCGCTACATCCTGCTGTTTACATTCAGTTGTCTTCTTATTTTTCATTTTCATCTTAGATTTTTGGTTGTCGTGACTTGCTTTGTCAGATTTCTTCCCCTTCTGTGCCACATATTCATTAACAGTATCTTGAACAGATAATTCTGGTTCATTACCTTTCGTTACAGGACCAGGCTCTGCTGGCTCAAAATTCTGATCATTACTTTTTGTATCAAAGTCATGGCTTTGTTTGAAAATGGTTTCACTTAAACCATCATCTAACGTAGGCTTAGGTTCCACAATGTCCTTTTGCTGTGGTTCCAATGTGGGTTCCTCCTCCTGAGAGGATAGAACGGGCAACATTTCTTTGCAGTCCAAAAATATTGGTTCCTGCAAGGATTGTGTACATTCACCTGTACCCTTTTCTAAATGTTGATCACTATCCTGTAGAGATCCGCACTGTTCTTCAGAAAATTTCTGCATTTCAACATCAGAATTGTTTTCCCCCGAAAGACAGATTCTTTCTTCAAAGCCCTCGGATTCCGACATCTCCTCGGCCGGCTCAATCATCACTGGCAATTTAATACATTTTCCATTTGCTACAATTTCAAGAAATATACCTTCATTTAGGTTATCCTCTATCTCAGTCTCTTGAGAATCCATGCAAGCAGCAATTGATGGAAGGCAATATGGGTGCATATATTTCACAAGGTCATTAAGAGCAACATTTTCTGTATTAATTATACAAGGTGTTCTCTTCATAAACATCTGCTCCTCAAATGCATTTTCCCCGTTTACGGAATTAGCTGCAAATTCTGGTTCAAAATCTACTGTGGTGCTGTTTTCAGAGTTTTTTTCTGGGCTTGGGACATCTTCATCTTCCCCATCACTTCGCTGATGGGTAATCGCTGGCCTTAACCTCCGCATTAGACATCCCCTCATGTTTCTCTGTCTGTTGTGTCTCTTTGGTGTAGAACTGATGTTTTCTGGAAATAATTCCCAATTCTGACCTGATGTGTGAGAGTCAAACTGTGATAGAACACAAAAAAAAATGTATTAGAGAAAACATATGGTATAACTGTATATTTTAGATAAAAATTATGGCCAAAGAACATCTCATATCAATAACAATAATCAAAGACTCAATGATTGTGTGAGAAAGTTGTGGTTTACCACTACTCATAATGTTGCATAGGGATTGCTTTGTCTCAGAGCACTTGTTCTCACAAGTTATGGGGATATACATTTATTGCCTGCCCTCTATCCTTAACCTGTGTGTACAGGCTAGAACAAGAGTTGTGCACAGGGGTATAAGAATAAAAATTACCGGTAGTCATTTTTATCTGTTTAGTGGACAGCACTAACTCCGACAAAGACACTGCTGAGTCACAGGGCCTAATAATTTCTGTGCATTTTAAAAATAAATAAGTTGAAAGCAAAAAATAAACCTAGACTAAACAGAGCATGTGGATGAAACTCAACTCTCCCTGTCTTAACTAGAGCAGCATACGATTCCACAGATAAAGCCAACAGGCAATGGACAACATACATAAGAATATCGATAGCAGAAAATCACCATATAACATCTGCTAGTGTAACAGGAGCAAGCACTTAAGACGTTCAGCCAATTTTATTGAGCCACAAATTTGTATGCATTGTAATTCAACATTTCAAAGATTCCTGACCATGGGAGGGATATACAACAGAAGCTTGTGATGAAATTCAAACCGTCCAAGGTATATCACTCCCTTGGTCAGGAATCTTAGAAATGTTGGACTTAGCCTCTAACCCTTAAAATTCTTACCTTGCCATTAATTCTGCGTTGATCATCCAATGGTGAAACCGCTCGATCAGGTGGTGTACGTGATAGACTTAGAAATCTCTGCAACTAGACAAAAGGTTTCAGAAATTAGGCACTTTTAGCTTTTCTGCAACTGCTCATTTTGTCTGTTCAAAAATATACACATTTGAAAAACAAAGCAAATATTTTAACTGGAAAGCCCTATTCAATTTAGAAATGGGTGTAATCTTATTTTACTGAAATTACCAGTGAAATACATTTCTCTTATTGATACAAGTAGTGCTTGCTCTGACGAGGAATTCAAATTGCTAGCCTGTGGGTCAGGGCGAGTTAGAGGGTGAAGTGAACAGTGAATGGATACTTGACCACACTATGATCCCTATCATTAACAAAGTGAATATTAAAGTTGGAGAAGCGTACATATTTTTCATATAATGGACAAAGCTGAAAACAGACTGACCAATGACATCAGATGCAAATAAGCAATGGTTTAAAGAGCCTTCCGATATACAGTATATCCTTAATGAACAAAATGCAGTTTCCTTGTAGCAGATGCATCAACTTGCCAAAACTTACTGTAGAATTTTCTTTGTCTTTTGGGGAAACAAGCAGTTCCGTGTCCGGGATGGTGTCAAAAGGAGACATATTCTCGTCGTCTGCATTGTCCAAAATCTCTGTCAGAGCATTCAGAAGAGACAGCTCGTTCTCTTCATCAAAGTGGCCTTTGTTCTACAAAGAGGAAAAAGAACAGAATAGTCTTAGAGGGTTCGACAAAGTCTAAATCTTACACTAATGTGGCTTCATCAGGTAGCATGCAATGTGGGGAAACCATTGTCACTATAAAAGACCTACCTCAGCCAGTGCACCAGTATCATCAATGATAGATATGATCGAGTGATCCACATAGCCCTGGAAAGTTCCCAGGAATCCACCTGCATCCAGGCTAAGGTCTGAAAGGCCGGAACAAGACTCATGATCCTCCAGGACATTGCACTGTAACATACAAGAGAATTCAATCTTTAAACATTGGAAAAATACAACCATTGAACATTAAGAAAAATAATAAAATTGTACATAATGGTAAGGTTATGGCAGGAGGTGTATTTTCACTTGAATGCGAAAAGCATTTAAACACTGGTATTGGTCTTTCAGGCTGAAAATAAAGAAAATTTTTGGGCAAAAGGCATCAGTGTCAATGCTGTGAATAGGAGGCGACAGTGGCTGTTTTAGGAGCTGCTCTGCTGATGGTGGAGAATAATTCCCATCATCACTAAGCTAAAATTAATTCACTTTTCATGGTGATGGCAGATGGGGTGGAAATATTATTCCTGCAGGTGACAAAACACCCCAATATACTCTTGCCCCCGGAAAATTGGAAATTGTCAAATGAAAGAGCAAAAATTCCTTCCGCATTTTTGAGCCATTACTGCCCCATGTAATGAGTTCTTCCGTTCACCTGCGAGAAAGTAGCACTAGAGAAGCATCTGTACCAGGCAAGAAACAAGTCCCCTTTATGTTTGTTACAAGTAAAAAGTCTACAAAATACCTCAAACATATCAAAATGTGATTAAGGGTCAATTTTTCACCACCATAAACTTTATTAAACCCATCTAGCCTGTATTCATTAGTTACTGCTGGACGGGAAGAACAGAAGAACGTGCAGCTAACTGCACTTATCTCTATAGAGATCAGGGCACAGGAATTTTCCCCAGCAGCTCATTGTTTAGTAGTAAGGCAAAAAGTGTATGCTACAGCAAAGTGGATGATGGGAGAAACACTATACTCAGCAGTGTTCTGTGCATTCACTGCTATGGGATTTAGCCAATAAAAGTGTGCTATAGTCATTTATTTGAGGGGGGGTAGAATTATACTTATGGGGATTGTATTCATTGCACACAATAGATCAGTGTGCCACATTGCTTTACATGCTAAAACCCAGACAATAAAATTTAAATATCAGAAAAAATGTCTTACACAGAATGTGTTAAGCAAATAGTATTCCAGTATTCTACTGTAGGCAAAACTTCCATGCAAAGAAAATATTTTACTTGTACAGGTATGGGATCAGTTATCCGGAATGCTGCATTAAAGAATGCTGCAAATTACGGAAAGGCAGTTTCCCATACTCAACAAAATACAATTTTTCTAAAATGATTTCCTTTGTCTCTGTAATAAATAAAAAAACTAACTTGTACTTGATCCAAACAAATATATAATTAATCCTTATTGGAAGCATAACCATTTGGGTCTATTGGGTTTAATGTTTACATGATTTTCTAGCAGTATAAAGATCCAAATCACAAAAATATCCATTATCTAGAAAGCCCCAGGTCCCGAGTATTCTGGATAAAAGGTCCCATAACTTTATATGTGTTTTTTTTTTTTTACAAGTGAAAGCCAAGACATCTCAACAGGAAGCACTAAATTGTGTTATTCCATGGAGGTAAATGACTCTCTCTACTAAGGCAAACAAATCGGTAACTTCCAAGCAGAGTAAAGTTTGGAAAATTCAGGAGAAGACAAAGCACAGCAGATGAGTCACAGGACTGACTCAGGGAGGTTTGGCTCAATCCATGACTCAAATTCTTAGAAGTTACTTCATTTTCTCTGCTTCTGATGAGCCTTACATAATGGAGAGGGAAGCGAGCGATTTCTGACCATTAGAGGGTGTTAAACCCACGTACATTAAAGGTCCTTTGAGGTAAGCATCACATCAAGTCACTCGCAGAACGAGAAATACAGCGTTGGATCATTCTGCACAGACAATAACCTACGTCCTTATGTTTCACTGTTTATTTGCCAATTGCTGCTTGTTAAAATCAGACACGCTACAAATTTTAATCATTAGGCTTTTGAATTAACGGGGCTACATTTTGAATCCAAGGTTAGTTTTTTTTTGGGGTGGAAAAAAGTAAAATCAGGATATCATCTTTCATATTTATTCATAGGAATATAGGGAAGGTTTTATTTTTGTAGTAAAAGTAGGCCACTGTTATAAGCTATTTTTTCAATAATTAATCGGTTTTGCTGAAAAGGTGACAAAGGAACAGTAAGACCAAAAAAATTTGTATATTAAATGAAAAGGAAAGGTTAAATCTAAGTAAGCTGTTAGAAAGGTCTATATAAAACCATCAAAGTAATGCTGCTCTGAGTCCTCCGTCAAAAGAAACACTTCCTTCTTTTGTGTATAAATGGGCTTCTGTATCAGACTTGAATTCAGCAAAACCTCCAGGGCTAGCATGCTCAGTTTGCTCCTCTCCTTCTTGTAATCTGAGCCAAAGCTATGAGCAGCAGGGAGAGACTGAGGTAGGAAGTGATTTAAGACCAAGCTAATATGGCAGCTGCTATCCTAAACAGAAAAAGCATCTAGAGTGGTTTACTGTGGTATGGTAAAGTATTATACAGAATAAATGTAGTGTTGTAGCTTGCACCATTGTGGCTAATCTATATATCTATATCTATCTATCTATATACACAGTGTGTATATATCTATCTAGATATCTATATATCAATAAACGATCGGTAGCTTTCCTTCTTTAATGGAATGAAAATATAATGTAGTGTTGCCCTGCACTGGTACAACTGGTGTTTACTTCAGAAAGACTACTATAGTTTATATAAAAATGCTACTTTGTAGCCATGGGGAAGCCATTCACATACAGGATAAGCTCTGCAGTATACAATGGAATTCTTCAGAACATATCTTATGTGTTGTATATCCTGTGCCTTTTCTCCTTTTTCAGCTTTGAATGGCTGCCCCCATGGCTTCACTGCAGCTTGTTTATATAAACTATAGTAGAGTATCTGAATTATACACATCAATTTTACCAGTGCAGGGCAACAGTACATTATATTTTCATTACTTTAAAACACTAATTTTTTGGTGTTATTGCTCCTTTAAAGAACCAGGTGTGTTAAAGATATGGCCTCGAAGATAAGTCATTTGGGACGAAGGTGAAATGATAGGAAACTAGCAATGTGGAAATACAGACAGCAATATTTACAATTTTTAACTGGCACAGTAATTCCATTCCCAGGACCATTTGTTTCCCTGAAAGTGGTGTGGAAAACACAATCCAACTGTTCAGAGAATCAAAAAAGTCCCATACAGAATAATTGCTTGCAGTGCTCTTGGAAGTGTTGGGGCTGTATATTTGTGTTGCTTTAGCTCTGCTAATATGGTATTTCTGGCGAAACAAAATGCTACCTCGGAGGAACAATGGTTAATTGGTTTGGGGCACTGCACTAGAGGAAGTAAAAGCATTAGGTGTTGTTCACATTTAAATTAAATTTTAGTTTGATGTAGAACATGATATGCAGAGACAACCTGCAGCTGGCTTTCATTTTTTATTATTTGTGGTTTTAAGTTAAATAGCTATTTATTCAGCAGCTCTTCAGTTTGCAATTTCAGCACAGTTTGCTAGGAATCAAATTACCCTAGCAACCATGCAGCGATTTGAATAAGAGACTGAAATATGAATAGGAGAAAGAGGAGTAATACAAAGTACATATTTGAAGCCTTTCAAAACATTTGTTTTTAGATGGGGTCAGTGACCCCCATTTGAAAGCTGGAAGAGTCAGAAGGCGGCAGCGAATAATTCAAAAGCAATAAGAAAAAATGACGACCATACCATTCTATGGCATGCTAAAAGTTAAGTTAAAGGTGAACCACACTTTTAAGTATAGTCCTTATTAGAATGCAGTAAACACACCACATAGTTTTCATAATCATAGCCATAGAGAGGACCCCCCCAATAAATGTGTGGCCAATTCCATGAGGGCTTTGAAAGACCCATTAGCATTTAACCAGTCAAAATGCTTAAATTTCATTCTACTGGGAAAAAAAAGGCACTTAGTAAAAAGCAGTAGGCTCTGTGCTATAATTAACTGCCCAAGCTTCACGGGATGGGGTTCTAGAACTAGTGTTTAGTCCCTTGTTTAGGTATTCTGGTTCAGTCATCCTGAGCCTGGAATTGGACCTTAAGAGATTTTTAAAGTAATTGCTCAGCATAAAAATAAAAATTGGGTGAATGGATAGGCTGTGCAAAATAAAAAAAATATGTTTCTAATATAGTTAGCCAAAAATGTAATGTATAAAGGCTGGAGTGACTGGATGTGTAACATAATAGCCAGAACACTACTTCCTGCATTTCAGCTCTCTTGGTTTCAACGGATTGGTTACCCTGGTGACCAATCAGTGACTTGAGGGGGGCCACATGGGCCATATCTGTTGTTTTTGAATCTGAGCTGCATGCTGAGGATCAATTGCAAACTCACTGAACAGTTATGTCCCATGTGGTCGCCCTTCAAGTCGCTGACTCACTCAAAGTTATAGAGCTGAAAGGAAGGAAGTTGGATTCTGGCTATTATATTACAAATCCAGTCACTCCAGCTTTATAGATTACATTTTTGCTTATCTATATTAGAATCATTTTTTATTTTGCACAGCCTATTTTTCCAGTTTTTATTTTTATACTAAAATGTTCCTTTAAAGGGACAAAGCCAACTGAAGAGCAAAGCTAGGAAGTACATTTCAGCATTCATTCATCACATTTGTACAGCCAACAAACGCATCTCTGTTCATCTCTATGCATATGAGCTGTAGGGAAGTCACATCCATTGCTACAATGTACACAAATGATTTTATATAGGTTTCCGTTAAAAGAAAGACTAGCCGAAGCTGGGAGTCTGACAGATGCAGCCTGAACAACGTCCACAGTGTGAATTGCAGCGACACCTTGGATACATTTTATCTATTGATTGCAATTTGGAGTGGAGGAAACAAGTATCAAACCTGTGAATGAACAGGAAGCATGTGCTCAGTTTCCCAAGTAGCACAGTGAGGATATGATCGGATTCCTAAGCGCCGTTACAAGAATGTTAGATATAAATACATTTTGTTACATTAACTGGACAAACAAAAGTTGAAACACCGTGGGAAGCCACCACAATAACTGCAGAGATGCCCATTTATCCTCCCACAACCTGAAATACAAAACGGAGACCTAAATAAAACTCCAAGGAGAAGATCACGTGACTCTAAAGCTGAGGCTGAGCAACACATGGAGGGATGCAGATGCCACACACTACAGTGAGAAACCTTAAAGGATGCGAATAACAAAACGCAGGCATTTTCATTGAAAAACGGTCACCTCGGTTCCTTCCTAGTCATTTGCATGCACAGTTCTCAACAGTTGCAAAGGTGATGGGTTTCACACTTGCTTATGTGCTGGATTGTCTCTGCCATTTTATCACTCCATTGCATCCACAACCAGAACCCAAACAACTGAAGTCATACTCCTAACAGTACAAGGAGCACACAGAGAAAGAATAGATAACTCACAAAATGACATTGTGCTTGTGATTTAATTTATACTCTATACATATAGGTTCACTCTTATTTTAAAGGGCTGGTTCTAAGCAACTTTTTAATTGTTTTTCATTATTTATTTATTTATTTTTATAGTTTTATAGTTATTTGCCTTTTTTCCTGACTCTTTGCAGCTTTCAAATGGGCGTCGCTGACCCTTTCTAAAAAGTAAATGCTCTGTAAGGCTATAAATGTATTGTTACTGCAATTACTCATCTTTCTATTGAGGCGTCTCCTATTCATATTCATAGTCTCTTATTCAAATCAATGCATGGTTGCTAGGGTAATTTAAACCCTAAATTCCAGATTGCTTAAAATGCAAATTGAAGAGTTGCTGAATAAAAAGCTAAATAACTCAAAAACCTTAAATAATAAATGAAAAACAATTGCAAATTGTGTCAGAACATCAGTCTCTACATCAACAAGCCCTTAAAATGAATAGGGCTAAAAATGCCATGTTTTATATATTGAACTTATTGCACCAGCCTAAAATTTCAGCTTGTCAATAGCAGCAATGATCCAGGACTTCAAACTTGTCACAGAGGGTCACCATCTTGGAAAGTGTCTGCGACACTCACATGTTCAGTGGGCTCTGAGCAGCTGTTGAGAAGCTAAACTTAGGGGTCATCACTAATTATCAAGCAGAAAATGAGGTTGGCCTGTAAAATAAGCTGATGCTACAGGGCTGATTATTAAATTCTGATGCTAATTGCACTGGTTTCTGTGCTACCATGTAGTAATTATCTGTATTAATTAGTAAGCCTTATCATCATCATTTATTCTTATATTGTAACATTTCTATTCTATGTGTACTGTATATTGTGAGTGGGTCCCTAAGCTCAGTAAGTGACAGCAGCACAGAGCATGTGCAGTGAATCCGCAGAAACGAAGATGGGGAGCTATTGGGGCATCTTTGGAGACACAGATCTTTACTGCTAAAGGGCTATGGTTGCCTTGGGCTGGTAGAGAAGCACAAAACAGAATATACAACATTTCTAGCTACTTCTTTAGTTTAACTTTCCTTGTCCTTTTATGCTCTCTGATCATATAGAACTGCTCAGCCTGCCTATTCATTAGAGACACTACTGCGTGTAAGTAGATCTGTAGCCCTGTAGTAGTGATGTGCGTGCCAACCTGATAGCCGCGGGGTGGTGGGGGGGTTCGGGACGACTTCGCACACTCCTTTCCGGGTCGCAGGTTGAGCTCTTCTTACAGCTGTGCCTGACCGCGACCTTCCAAATGCTGGCTTCCGGGTTGATTTTATTTTTATAGACACGCCTCTTGCCCCTTTTGTGACGTCATTGGCGGGGCGGTCTATAAAAGAGACCCGGAAGTTGGGCCCACGGGCAGGAGGAATAGTAACACCAAAACAATTAAAGTGTTTAAATGAAATTAAAATATAATGTACAGTTGCCCTACACTGGTAGAACAGACATCTTTGCTTCAGAAACACTACTATAGTTATACAGTAGTATATAAATAGCGGATGTGTAGCTGTGGGGGCAGCCCTTCAAAAAAAAAAAAAACAAATGTAAAAAAAAAAAAAATAAGCCTGCGGTTACAGAGCTTATCTGCCATTTAGTCACAATTGCCTCCATTGCTACACAGCAACTTGTTTATAGACAATATTAGTGTTACTGAAGCAAACAGATCAGTTCGGCATTTTTATTTTGATGCTACTATTACTTAAAACATCCAACACTTATACTTGTTATTAGACTCTGCCACCACTTGTGAGTTGATCTAATTGTAGACTAACATTTTGTATACCAATTTGTATAAGATAGTTTGTATAGCAAGCATGCTTTTTAATGGCATATTTTCAATGGGGACTAAATAGGTGCTAGTGCTGTGTGGACCATTAGTCGCAGAAAACCGCCTGCTCAACATTGGGTTAGACTTGGCCACACACAGCAATTTGGAGCGGAGATCACATGTCTATATTGGTTCAGATATAAGTCATAACTAAAACGTTCCTGTCTTCATAGTATACCTGGAAAACAAACATTCAGCAGCCAGGGATACATACATAACTGCTGTACATGTAGGAAAGTGTTGCTACTTCTTTAGTGTTAATAGAACACATGGGAACACAAATATCAGCCTTAGCATCCTGCTCATCGACAAAAAAACCTTCTAAAAGCCAAATAAATTTTTTGCACATAATGAATTTAAGAAATATTCCAGTTTACACACATTAAATAATTCAAGTTAGGTATGGGATCTATTATCCAGAAAGAGATTACCCAGAAAGCTCCAAAGTTACGGAAAGACGTGTACCATACACTCCTTTTTATCCAAATAGGAAAGCTTTTTCAAAAAATATTTAATTTGTAATAATAAAACAGTAGCTTGTACTTGATCCAAACCAAGATAGAATTTAGTTTAAGATTTACATGATTTTATTAAGATGCAAATTACGGAAAGACCCATTATCTGGAAAACCATAGGTGCCAAGCATTCTAGATAACAGGTCCCTTATATGTAAAATGTAAATGCAACTGATAAGCATGATGTGTGTATCCCTTTTGTTTCTGCAGGGACATATGGTCGTGACTCTATACAATGTAGCAGAAATCAGTTCTGCTCCAGGATTTTGCTTTATTGTTTTAGGAGACAGATGCAGTAGTCCAGAGACTTCACATTCACATAATTGACCAACCATTGCTACATATTTAAATTAGATTAGTATATATATATATATATATATATATATATATATATATATATATATATATATATATATATATATATATATATATATATATATATATATATATATATATATATATATATATATATATATATATTTGGACAGCTATCAGAACTGTTGGATAGACATGCTTGCAAACCCCAGAACGATTATGCATCTATAATATGGGCGTGTAGTCTATGACTGCATGTACTAATTGGGACATTTATGCTAATTTTTGCACTCATTTTGCTACATATTTTGAGAATCTCAGGAAGGTACAATAAAAGCAGAGATCTTCACATTCAGTGGTTAACTAAACCTGAAATTATACCCAATTATCCAATCATAATTATTAATCTTGAAAAAAAAAAATTAATCAAACTCCATATATTTATTATAAACCCTTTAAGTCCCAAACCCTACAACAGCCTGCTGACTACAGATTTCTCCCCTGAATGCCCAGCTTAAGATCAGGACAGAATTCAAATAGCACACTTCCATGTGCATTACACTTCCATGTGCATTACACTTCCATGTGCATTACACTTCCATGTGCATTACACTTCCATGTGCATTACACTTCCATGTGCATTACACTTCCATGTGCATTACACTTCCATGTGCATTACACTTCCATGTGCATTACACTTCCATGTCTCTAAGGACTGCATGTGTGCTGCTGCCTATCCAACACATGGAGCACCCTTCCTGGTCCCACTCGTATGTATGTATGTATGTATGTATGTATGTATGTGAAGGCAAGTAAAAGGAAGAAAGAACATGTGCGACGTGCTTAAAACACAGGTAAAGTCGCACTCATACATTACAAACAGGAAATTAGCCCGTATGAGGAAGTTACACAGTGAAACTAATAAAAACATGTCAATGGAAACTTTGTATCCTTAGTAGACACCATGAGAAATGCGGAAAAGCCACACGTTCAACAATAGTTCCGACCACTGCGCAGACCCAAATGCTGTAATTAAAGTACAACTCCCTTCATCCCTAGCCGGACAAAGTTGTGTCGGTGCGAGCGACAGCTGGAGTGCCACAAGTTGCATGCGAGTGTTGCACACGGAGTGCTGCACAGGGTGTGATGTACAGCAGCGGCAAACAGCAAGACGGCCTCCACGACTGCACGTGTCAGGCTTGCCGGCTCACCAGGAAAGCCCTAAGAGGCACATGTTGCCACTGCCAGGCAGCCAGAGAGGTGTTACTAATGGATGACACGCTGCACTATACTAAAAGAGCGGCCTTGCTCGGGCGGATCCTACAGACACGAGTGTCTCCCATCCACGTGTCACCGGCAGCCGGGAAATACGGGCCCCCTAAGCGCAGACAAGCACCGTTAAGGGACGGACTGGGTTCGGGCTTCCTTCCAAGTAACATTAGCGTACCTGGAGAGGGCCTCCGGCGGTGAAGAGCTCCATTCCTCCGATGGCTAATGTCTCCTCTCCTGCTCCCCACCGCGCCGCCATCTTGGCCCTTCAACTCCTATGCTTTGCCGGCAGCTCAGTGCTAGAACATGTGGTACTTGCCGCATGGGAGGGGGCGGAGCTTCATACCGAGTCATTGCTAAAATAGTCAGCAAGCGTGGGTGGAGGCTTGCAGCCATCTTTGTGGTGGCAAGTCATATTTTCTCAGAGTAATGAAATGAGGCAACGTTTTACCGTAACTGGCGAATTTGTTATTAATGGTTTGGAGACAGATATTTGGATGAATAAGCAAATCTCTTATAGGTGTTTAACATTAGTTTACTCGAACCTATGACTGACATATGGTTAGTCTGACAAGGCCTAAAATCTAGTGCATACAGACAACAGGGCTCTGAAACTCAGCTGACCAAATTAATAAAAGCATTTTAATGTTGCTATTAAACTGCTGCTTTCCTAGTTCAACCTGCACTGCTCTCTAAAGTAAAAACTTAATTGCCCGTATGTAACAAAATGCAAGAAGTTTGCCCAGTAACCCTTAACAACCACAAAGTTTGCCTTAATAAAGCTCCATTTCATGGGCAGTGTCCACATCAGTTATAGACACAAATCACGAGACAACATTGCTCATGCCTCATGAAATTGTTAGGGCTGGAATCCACAAGCGTATTTCATTGGATCAACACCCGCCAACAAAACGCACACGACAAGTCGGATGGAATCACACAAGCCCGGACTGGCAATCTGTGGGTTCTGGCAAATGCCAGAAGGGCTGTTATAAGGTCCCATAGAAAGTCAGTATTTAGTGGGCTGTTTGGGCCTCTATGTGGGCTGATTGGGCCTCTGAAATGCCAGGGCCTATTTTAATTCTCAGTCTGGACCTGCACATGTGTGAAGATATAATTGCATTGAATGAAAAGTTGGAGTAACTACATTACATCCGACGCGACATGACTGTCGGATATCGATGCAGAAAGCAGCGTCTTTATCTGACAGTCCGACCGTGTAGTTCAGTGATCCCAACCAGTAGCTCGTGAGTAACATGTTGCTCTCCAACCCCTTCGATGTTGCTCCCAGTGGCCTCAAAACAGGTGCTTATTTTTGAATTCCAGGCTTGGAGGCAAGTTTTTGAGCATAAAAACCAGGAGCACTGCCCACCAGAGCGTCAATATAGGTTGACAACCCACATAGGGGCTACAAAATGGCCAACCACAGCCCTTATTTGGCACCCCAAGAACATTTTTCATGCTTGTGTTGCTCCCCAACTCCTTTTACTTCTGAATGTTGCTCACAGGGTCAAAAGGTTGTGGACCCCTAGTGTAGTTGACTTTTCATTTAGTCCAATTATATCTTCATGCGTGCGACTACATCCGACGTGTCGCGTGCGTTTTGTCGGCAGGTGTCGATCCGACCCAAAATGCTCGTGGAGTCCAGCCCTAAAATATTGTGCTGATTATGTGTTAATATTAATGTCATGCACCCAGGGCTGCCATCAATAATCAAAGGGCCCTTCCACTGCCAACTGGGTGCTGTAATTATTAAAGGGGTTGTTCACCTTTGAGTTAACTTTTAGTATGATGTAGAGAGTGATATTCTGAGACAATTTGCTATTGGTTTTCATTTTTTATTATTTGTAGTTTTTGGGCTACTTAACTTTTTATTCAGCAGCTCTCCAGTTTTCAATATCAGCATTCTGTTTTGCTAGGGTCCAAATTAACCTAGCAACCATGCATTGATTTGAATAAGAGACTGGAATATGAACAGTAGATAAGGGGTGTGATTTGGGACAATGCAGACAATCATATGCTCTGGAATACAGAGTTATAATTGCACATAGAATAATTATCCACTATATCTTGTCAAAGATGTATATATACATAATTATTTATTTATTTAAAGCTTTTATTGTATACATATGCAGACAAATAGCTTAAAAAATGCATTGAAAAATGCTGTAACGTCCAATCACCCTATCATTTATTAGCAACAATGAACCATTTCTGTTTAAAATGTTTTTTTCATATTTAATCAATTGCTTAATCAGTGGGTTAAATTCTCCTGTCCCATTTATGTAAACAACTGAGCAGTTTACTAGGAGCTTCAATTAAAGTAATTATTCTAGGTCAATTTACAGTTGGTTTTCATTTTTTTATTTGTGGTTTTTGAGGTATTCAGCAACTCTGCAGTTTGCAATTTCAACCATCTGGTTGCTATGGCCCAACTTACCCTAGCAACCATGCATTGGGTTCAATAAGAGACTGGAATAGGAGAGACCTGAATAAAACAGATGAGTAATAAAAAGTAGCAATAACAATAAATCTGTAGCCTAACAGAGGATTTGTTTTTTTAGATGAGGTCATCAGTGATCCCCATTTGAAAGCTGAACAGAGGAAGACAAAAAGAAATAAAAGAAGGGCCGTTATTGATTTTGTGAAGCATTAATATACCACGTGACCTGCAGTTTATTTTGATCACAACATGTAGCCCAGCAGCACTTATGGTTCATGGCTGACCTGTTAGCAAACTAAGTCTACCCATATAAGAATCATATCACGCAGGCTTTATTCTTTATGCAGTGGAGTCTTATTTGTTTTCAATGTGACTACTACTTTCACTAGCCGAGTTTTTCCCCGTTGTCCCGCTTTGCACATTCCGCCTCACTTTCATTTCTGGAAACAGGCGCTGTCTGACATCACTACTCCATTTTTAGTCCTGGCAAACCGCTAATGGCGCGAAAATGAGTCAGAGGGTATTGCCCGGTATGCTGTTTACTGTACGCTGATTGGCTGAGACCGCAGCCTGAGACGGAAGCGTGACCTGCGGATGCTTTTTCCCGCGAATTGTCATGAGGTTGCCATCAGGTTACACGTGGATTAATGGTGGGGCGGAGGCTGTGCGGGTTATTCAGGGTGTTCCGGTCAGTAGAATGTGTCGATTATTAATGCTGGAGAGCTCTGTCACTTTTAAAGGGACAGTATATACGTATCTACTGATCTCAATAAATCGGGATTATGATGAAACTATATTATGCCTGTTCAATTAACTCGAAATTACTTCAATTAGGGAAGTCATTGTTTTGGATAAGAAAAAACGGTTTCTTTTTCCTAAACGCATTTCCTTTTGTAATGAGCTCTTTATTAACAAGGCCAACGTTTGTCCCACTTTCAGATAAGGAACAGCTAATTATGGCAAAAAGCTTGTCTGTAGATACAGGGACTTGGCAGAACCCGGAAGTGGTATGCTACAAACAGTTTTATTTTCTTGTTTAGTACACAAAATCAATGTAAAGAAATAGGTAGAAAATATGTTAAACGTCATTCATTGTTACTACACCTTTAAGGGCAGAGACACGCTGCTAATTGGGGAGTTTAGTCGCCCAGCGATAAATCGCTTCTTCGGGGCAACTAAACTCATCGAACTGCCTTCCTGCCGGTAGAATGTAAATTGCCGGTGGGATGGCACTTGGATCGCTTTGGCTTTCCAAAGTCGCCGCAGATTCCTCGTGAGGCAACTTTGGAAAAGTTTCCGTGACCAATCTCCCCGACCTTCCTTCCCGCCGGCTAGAATGTAAATCACTGGTGGGAAGGCAGGTCAGGGAGATTAGTCGCCAGAAAAAGAAGCGATTTGTCATGAAATAGCAGCGTGTGTCTCTGCCCTTAGGCACTGTGGTTACAATGTAATTTCTCCTACCGCACATCTGTAGTTCACCCTGATGAAGGATGGGTGTTCCCCCCCCCCGAAAAGTTGAATGTTTGGTGGCTGAATAAAAGGGGATACTCCCCGACTGCATTAACTAGTGTGTGTGCGGATCCGTTTTCTATACACATTCATTGCTTAGGCACTGTGGTGCAGTGTGGATGTGTGTATAGATAAATCTTTAGTTGTTTCTCCTACTCAATGTAACTGAATTTGTCGCAGTGGGACCTGGATTTTACGACTGAGTGCTGTTCTAAAGCTGGCCATAGATGTAAAGATCTTTAAAAGATCTTTTCTTTATTGTGAGACCACGATTATCCCGAAATGATCGTTTAAAAGTACGATGTGTCTATCAACTCAAAAGACAATTTCAGGCGATATTACTAGCAAAACTGAGGGTAGCTGCCTGCTTGGCCCTGCAAATATAGATAGATTGCACTGGGGCCGATAAAGATTTTTTAACCTGGCCGATCAATTTTCTGACAGATGTCGGACGAAAAATTGTAAAACGTACGATCATTCGAATCCCACTAACTTCATGATAATTTGACGAATTGGTTGGATTTTGCTAAAGAAAAATCTTTGCATCTATGGGGACCTTTAGATCTACCAGGGAGCTGTTATCTTGTGTTAGGGAGCTGCTATCTGCTTACCTTCTTATTGTTTTGCTAATGGGCTGCCGGGGTGGGAGGGAGGGAAGGGAGGTGGTGATATCACTCCAACTTGCAGTAAAGAGTGACCGACGTTTATCAGAGCACAAGTCACATGACTGGGGGAAGCTGGGAAACTGACAATATGTCTAGCCAAAATTAAAAATAAAAAAATCTGTTTGCTCTTTTGAGAAACACATTTCAGTGCAGAAGTCTGCTGGAGCAGCACTATTAACTAATAGTTGGCTGTATGTACAGAGCAGCAGGGGGGGCTGAAGTTGGGCATCTATGGGTTAAATATTTTGCTCTCTGCACAACTATCAGGTTTGTAATTCAGTTAGCCGCTGATCACTGTAAGGCCTATAATTCCCAAGGGGTTCCAGTGTGGTTGAATGAGGGTGTGGCATGGACAGAGCAGACCAGAGTTTAGGAGGGAGGGGTTGGGTACAGTTTAAAGGAACTTTAATACCACTGTACACTATTATAACAATCATAGCTGATGGGGGAGGGGATCTCTGGATAGTAGTTTTAACAGAATAGTAATCATCAGTTGTGTAGTATCCAGTAGGAATGTCAGGCATTCATATGTGTACACGTGCAATCAAAGGTTGATATGGAAAGCAGAACACGCGACTCTGTAAACTCTACATGGAGACTTTCTTCATGTTTTATCCCCTTTTATCCCCTTTTTACTATGTATGATATTGTTATTGTGCATATATAATTGTATTTATTAGGATATTTGTTATTTTACTGTCTTGTAAATATGTACAGCAGGACATGCACATTAGCATTATATAAATAAAGATATACATTCATATATCACGTGCCACCTGTACTCCTTATTCTTTGGGTAACATTCAGTTCCCCTAACCTAGTAAACAGGTTAAACTTTAAATGAGAAGTGGTTCACCTTTAAGTTAACTCTTATTATATGTGCAGTGAAATACTGATACATTTTTTTCTTAATTATTTGTGGTTATTGAATTGTTACTGTTTTTGGACAGCTGGAAGAGGAAGGGGAATGACTAAACATGAAGACCAATTAAACAGTTGCTAAGAACATGACATTCTGTAACATACTAAAAATTAACTTAAACGGATTCTGTCATGATTTATGATGTAGTTTTTATTTCTAAATTACATGGTTTACACTGCAAATAATTCACTTTACAATATACAATTCCATTCCTGAACCAGCAAGTGTATTTTTTTAGTTGTGATATTGGTGTGTAGGCAGCCATCTCAGTTTATTTTGCCTGGTCATGTGCTTTCAGAAAGAGTCATCACTTTAGGATGGAACTGCTTTCTGTCAGGCTGTTGTTTTTCCTACTCAATGTTACTGAATGTGTCACAGTATTACCTGGATTTTAATATTTAGTGCTGTTCTTAGACCTACCAGGCAGCTGTTATCTTGTGTTAGGGAGCTGTTATCTAGTTTACATCCTGGGGGGGGGGGGGGTGACATCACTCCAACTTGCAGTACAGCAGTAAAGAGTGACTGAAGCTTATCAGAGCACAAGTCACATGACTGAGGCAGCTGGGAAACTGACAATATGTCTAGCCCCATGTCAGATTTCCAAATTAAGTATAAAAAAAATCTGTTTGCTCTTTTAAGAAATTGATTCAGTGCTAAAGTCTGCTGGAGCAGCACTATTAACTGATGCTTTTTGAGAGAAAACATTTCCCATGACAATATCCCTTTAAAGCTGAGTTAACCCTTTAATATGATAAATGAGGGGGCATTGTCCTAGCACCCCCTCTTTTATTCCAAGTCATTATTGTGGTGAGTGTTTTGCAAGGAGTGTTGTTTGGAGTTCTCTAAATGTTTTTTTTTTCATTATTTAAAAAATGTATAAGGGGGATGTTGATTTCATATGACCCAGGATGAGGAACCACTTGTATATTAGGCAATATTTGATCACAATTTACATAACCATATTATAAGAGAGGGTCATTGAAATAGTAGGCATGCTGCTTACCTATCTCGGACAGAATGTGTTAATAAAATCTTTTTTTGATTATTATTTTGCACATATAAACATAAACAAAACAGAAGGTGCTAATATTTTTAATGCTGTATTACATATACAAATGTACAGGGGTTTGTGCACTAGACTATTTTTGCTTGTTTTAAAGTTTTGCTTTTTTGATTCTTAAAGGGTAAGTAGCTGTGCAGTGCAGGACTCTGTAAGAGTGGTTACCCAGTGGGCATGCAGTTGCAACGACAAGACCATGTTTGTGATTTCTGGAGTGGAAAGTAAAACTGCTCCGTAGGAATCTCCCCACTGGTGTAAAAGTTGGGATTGAATTAGCAAATGTTCTATCTATCTATCTATCTATCTATCTATCTATCTATCTATCTATCTATCTATCTATCTATTAACTATCTATCTATGTATATCTACTGTATCTATCTATCTAGCATCTATCTATCTACTCTGTGGGGCAAATTCACAAACCTGCGGAGTTGCACTAGTGCAGGCTTCTCCGCAGTTCGCCAGGGCACCGCTAATTCACTAAAATCCGCAGTTGCACTCAGGGAGGCGAAAGGTAGCGAAGTTACGCTAGCGTTAATTCGTCAAGGAAAGCGCAGTTACGCTAGCGATGCCTAATTTGCATACGGCACCAAGTTAAAGTACAATGGACGTATATGTAGCAACAAATACATTACACTACACAAGCCTGGGAAAGCTTCATAAAATAAAATCGAGTTGTAATACACCTGTGGCCACTGTATAGTTTAGGTGTCATATGTTAGGAAATGTAGGGGGGGAAGGAGGGTACCCCAAAAAAATGTACAAAATGTACAATCTTTTTCAGCCTATCACCCTTAAAAAAGGAAAAGACGCCAGCATTTTTTGGGACTTAGAAAAAATTTCAACTTTTTTTGAAGCAATCCCTATCTACTCTATTGCACTTCGCCTGGTCTGAGGTGGCGAAGGCAAGTCTGGCGCAAGAGGTAATGTTCAGTAAAATGCGCAAGTTAGTGAATTAACGTAGTTCCGTCCCTTCGTCATAGTGCAACTTCGCCTGGCGTAAGGGTGCGAAGTAGCGCTAAAGTAGGTCCACTTCGCTAGCGAATTTACGCCAGCACCCGTTAGTAAATCGGCGAATTAACGAAATTAAGTCACGCTGTCGAATTTGCGCTAGCGTTAGGCACTTTAGTGAATTTGCCCCTGTGTATCTTTTTATCTATCATCTTTCTGTCTGTCTGTCTATCTATCTACTCTATCTGTCTATCTTTTTATCTACAGTATCTATATTTTTATCTATCTATCATCTTTCTATCTATCTGTCTATCTTTTTATTTAACTATTTACTCTGTCTATCTTTTTATCTATCTATCCATCAGTATAATAGGGATGCACCCAATCCACTATTTTGGATTCGGCTGAACCCCGTATCCTTCACCAAGGATTCTGCAGAATACCAAATCGAATCCGAATCGTAATTTGCATATGCAAGGATGGGAAGGGGAAAACATTTTTTATATCTTTCTTTTGTGATAAAAAGTTACCATCTCCGCCCTAATTTGCAGGCATAGGCGGAGGGTGATTTTTTTTGTTTGGGTGGGCTAAGTCTAATGTTACATCAACAGTTTAGTAACAGCTGATTCAGTCCCATATTATAAGCATTGGCAAAAGCTTTAATTCACCTTTCTGAACACAGGGAAAATTTTTGTCTACAAAATGCATGACAATCTGAATTCTGTCCCATACATGGGCTGACTTAAAGGGGAAGAAAACCTAGTTGGCGCAAAAACCCTCCCCCCCTCCCGTGTGTTGCCCATCCTCCCTCCTCCCCCCTGGCCTACTCGTCCCACTGGGCAAATGCCCCTAACTTGTTACTTACCCTTCTGCGCAGGTCCAGTCCAGGGAGTTCACAGCCGACATCTTCTTCCACGCGATCTTCTTCCTGCTTTGAACGGCGTTTTGGCGCATGTGCAGTAGGAGCATTTCGCCAGTAAGGATCTACTGCGCATGCGCCAAAATTCACGATGTTCTTTTGGCGCATGCGCAGTAGATCGTACCGGCGAAATGCTCCTACTGCGCATGCGCCGGTCAAAGCAGGAAGAAGATCGCGTGGAAGAAGATGTCGTCTGTGAACTCCCTGGACTGGACCTGCGCAGAAGGGTAAGTAACAAGTTAGAGGCATTTGCCCAGCGGGACGGGTAGGCCAGGGGGGAGGAGGGAGGGTGGGCAACACACGGGAGGGGGGAGGGTTTTTGCAGCAACTTCCTTCCCCTTTAAGAGTTACTTACTGATGGGCCCACACACTGCATGGTTATGTAAAAAAAAAGTAATTTTTTACTTGACATGGACAAAGCCCAAACTATTTTGAAAATAATATGCATAGCACTCTTTTATTATCAAAAGTATAGAAAAAAGTTCAGTTCATCCACTTTACAGGAAATCATGGGTAATGATTGGGTTGTTTAACATTAAAGCATGTTTATTGGTCTACTTTCACACAAATATGTTAACTGTCATTTATGGGAGATCTTATATATATATATATATCAAGTATTATGCAGATATATTTTGGTCCCCTTGCAAAAAAAACAGTAGCTGCGCTTTTACTGCAGTTCCAAAGTAATACAATATAACAGTAGATGAGGTTGAGAAAAAACTTGCATCATTCAACCATCAACACAACATTTGTGTGTAAGTGAAAGTAGACAAACGGATGTGTTAGCTGATACAGAGAAAGGTGAATTGAATTGATACAATAATTGTTATACTCCTCATATACTGCTGAGAAATGTATCAACTAATTGTATCAACTAAATGTAGCAAATTGTAACAGTTCAGATGCTCCTGGATCCCTGAGCTTCCAGCCTGAAACACCAGAGACACAAACATTAAACTCTAAACTTCAATTTTGGGAAAACAGTAAAAGTAAAAGATGGAAAGTAATTGAAAAAAGTCTGTTTATGGTGAACAATATGAAAACAACTCAACTGAAAAAAATTGTTTGTACGGTAAACAACCCCACAAACAAACAGTCACCAATATCTAATCACAATAGTTCCTAAAACTATTCAGGTAGGTGTTGTCTGAAACTCTCACAGGTGTGAAAGTGAGATCTGGTCACATTGGCACCATAACGGCTGCATCACAAGTTCACATATTTTTCAGTTTCAGATTAATCTGTATAGATTAATGGAACTACCATTGACCATTGATGGTATTTATTTTTTGTGTAATGTATATATGAAATAATCCCCCCCCCCCCACATACCAGACAAGCAGGTGGAGGATTAGCATCTACTTTGTCTCTTGGCCCTGATCCCCAGCACCACCCCTTGCCCCTCCCCCATACAAGCTCCAATAGACACATTGGTCAGAGGATTTACATTTTTTTTCTTAAATTTTTTTAGGCAAACCGGTTTGGGGAGGCTTAGCCTCCCCAAGCCTTAATGAAAATCCACCTATGTTTGCAGGTGCAAATTCGGATTCAGTTCAGCCAGGCGGAAGGATTTGGCCCAATCCTGCTGAAAAAGGCCGAATCCCATACCTAATCCTGGATTCAGTGCATCCCTATTGTAGAATATGGTGTCAACGAGTGGATCAGAGGAAATTTGGCCCAGTACATAGATGTCAAATCAGAGACCTCGCTAACTGACCTTAACTCACAATTTTTTTTCGAATTTTGATTACTCTGTCTTTTATGTGCGGGTGGAGTCTGGCGTGTATTTGCCATGGTGCAGTACTGGATTATCTTGCTTGGCATATTGGGGGTGTGAGTAGAATTTGGCTTGGGCATTTGGTTCATACTAACACTGTTCCAACATGCTACATCTTGAAACGGCGTTCTTTCCTGTTTATTGTATGATTTATTTTATAATGTTGCAATTATGTCTGTAGCTTGACTTGTTGGTGTTTTTTCTTTTTCCAATTGTTACTTCACTTTTATATTGATATACTTTCTCTGCTGTTTTGTGGTGCTGCTTGGTCACATTTTTGTGGTTGTTGCAGCATAGGGATTTTTGCAGCATCACGCCAGGTGTCCCTTATATTTGTCTGTTTTTCTGCATGAAGTAAAACTTGCACATGGCAGGTTAAAACTCAGGTGGGAAAAACTAGGTCTGGCTATATGTTAATATTGTAGCCTGTATCTTCATGAAAGATGATGCCCTTTAAATTGAAGATGCCGTCTTATTTATGAGGAAGTTCAGTGCGACACAATTCTGTACTTGCAAGGCTAGTTGTATAACATTTAGGAGCTGATTTATTAAGGGTCGAATTGAAAATTCAAATTACATTTATTTATAGTCAAAACTCTCAAATTCGAATTGTGAATTATCCAAACTCGATTTGAATTTCAAGATTTATCAAACTGTGGCCCTTTAAAAATTAAAATTCGACTATTCAGTACCTAAAACCTGCCGAGTTCATGTATAAGTCGATGGGAAAATTCCAGGGACCAAACATTTGTTTTATTTCGGAGAAAAAACCTCAATCGCGTTTAGTCAAATTTAATTCAGATTCGATTCGAGTTTTCGAGTCGGTAAAATTTGTGTGCATTTTAGATATTCGATTTTTTTATTAAATAACCCCCAATCAAATTACGAGTATATTCAAATTTATTAAGTGTTAAAAAACTCACATGAATTTGAAATTCGGGCTTTGATAAATGTGCCAATGTATAACTGCATAAAAAAGTATTCTGTACTGATGAAGCGAAAGAGCATAACTGTGGGGAGCATGAACTAACAAGGCATCCAAAAAAAAGAATTTTCAGAATTTGTTTATGGTCAAAACTGTGAAATTCGAATAGGGAATTATCCAAACTCAATTCGAGTTTTTTTAAAAATATGAATTTGATTTTCGAGATTTATGAGCGGCTGCCTATTGTCCCTTGTTAAACCCGACCCACAACCCTGACCCGGAAAACCGCATACTTACCCGCTTGGACACGCTACCCCGATCTGCAAGTACCTTATCAGCAACTGGATCCGCAACCTGCTGACCATCAGGAAACAGGAAGTGCTGTCATTGTAAACTGGACGTGACATCATAAAAAGTAGGCGCCATCAGATAAAAAGGAGTAAAACAGGAAGTGCTCAGAAAAAAAGGTGTAAAACTTGCTACCGAGAAGACCCGCGACCCAACCTGCAAACTAGGAGAACCACCGACCCGTGTCTATACCTGCTACCGAAACTTCTACCTGCAACCCGCAGGGTACCACAGGTTTTTGCGGGTACATCATTAGAAGTAGGCGTGATCAGAAAAAAGCAGTAAAACAGGAAGTGCTCAGAAAAAAGGAGTAAAACTCAGTACTGAGAAGACCCGCAACACGACCCACATCCCGCAAACTGGGAGAACTGCCGACCCCTGTATATACCCACTCCTGAAACTTTACCTGCAACCCGAAGGGTACCGCAGGTTTTTGCAGGTACCTAACCCGCTACAGGACTCTACCTTGTGGTAACAAAGGCCAACTTGCATTTTCAAAAGCACCGTTCTTCATCCTGTTGAAACCCAAACTACACATACATATACTAATGCAATTGAAATTATTCAGTCAGCAGGTCCAACGCAGCCTTGCCTTAACATATTTATGACATAAATGCAAAAGTCAAAGCACGTCGCTGGGGGTTTCCCCTTTGCTCAATTTTACAAGAGACAGGACTGAGGGTTATTATTTGGTTACATTGTGGGTGCTGCACTCTTTTTTCTATCATTTATTTTTGTGTAATCATTCCTTCTTACAGGCAAAGCAGATCCTTTTTACATCTTTTTGTGGTTAGCCTCAAACAACTGCAATCAAGAGCACAGATAGGGCCAACACAGCTGTATTTCTTGAATTCTAGATGTTTACCAGATAAACTGAGATCAGCAAAATAGTAGGTGTTATGTATTCATTCATTTATTACTACTGACCCCGTCTGTGGCGTTACCCCTCACTTGAGCATTTTCTGTGTCAAAGTTCATCTGCCATTGCACTGCATGCCTCATCCAGGGTTCTTTCCAACATCAAGAGAAATAAAGAGCATTACGATTGCCACTGTTTTCTGCAAGGTGGCAGTGCTAAGCAGATACCGCATGTGCTTCTGGCCTTAGAGTAAATATATTGGCAATACAAGGCCTAAAACAATAATCTAAACATATATGATGCCACCAGACCTGTAAATCTTAACATGGAAGCCAAATTAAGTAGAATTCATAAATGGCTGCTACACCACATTGTTTATTTTCCCCATACCTGTATCATGGAAAAATAAATGATGTGTAATTATTTTTCTTTTAGTTTGTTTTTTCTATAAAGGAATTAATGAATGTGGTGTCATATTTAGCCCTTTCCCTACTGCCTTATCCAAACTTTCCTTATTACTTTCTCTAGTGTCAATCCTAGCAAGGTCAAAGAGCATACTCTGTTCAGAACAGATGTCGGTCAAGCATGGCCAAAACACAATTAATTTAAGTACCAACATGCAGAATCTGCTAAACCTTTAAGCTCTCTAGTTGCTAGTCTACAGCATTCAACAAATGCTGCAGTTTTGTACGGAAAGAAAAAATCCTATCTGGAAACACGTTATCCAGAAACCTCCTAATTATGGGAAGGCTATTTGCTATAGACTCCATTTTAAACAAATACAGTAATTCAACATTTTTTAAATTTTATTAATTTTTCTGTAATAATAAAACAGTACCTTGTACTTGATCCCAACTAATCCTTATGGAGGCAGAACAATCTTATTTGGTTTATTTAATGTTTGAATTCTTTTTTAGTAGGCTTAAGGTATGGAAATACAAATTATAGAAAGATCCGTTATCTGGAAACTCCAGGTTCTGAGAGTTCTGGATAACAGTCCCATACCTCTAATTAAAACACTTAGATTGAAAGGGATTCCGTCTTGATTTTTATGGTGTAGTTTTCATTTCTAAATTACACTGTTTACACTGCAAATAATTCACTCTACAATATAAAATGTCATTCCTGAACCAGCAAGTGTATTTTTTTTTAGTTGTACTATTGGTGTGTAAGCAGCCATCTCAGGTCATTTTGCCTGGTCATGTGCTTTCAGAAAGAGCCAGTGCTGCACTATGGAACTGCTTTCTGATAGGCTATTTTTTCTCCTACTTAATGAAACTGAAGGTGTTGCAGTGTCACCTGGATTTTTACTATTGGGTGCTGTTCTTAGCTCTACCACAGAGCGGTTATCTGGTTACCTTCCCATTGTTCTGTTGTTGGGCTTCTAATTTAAGAAAAAACTTGAGTGTAAAAAACAGCGAGTTGGGGTCAACAACCCAAAAATTTGAATTAATTGAGTTTTCGGCGAAAAAAAACTTGAATCGGTTGAACTGATCGAGTTTTCGGTGCAAAACTCTGAAAAAAACTGGAACATCGTGAAGGCTATTAACATTTTCAAATGGTTTAAGGAATCTCTGCTACTGACTTCTTCATGGCCTCAGCAGATTTTAGATGGTGTATTTTCACATTAGAGTTTTTTTCCATTGTTGGGGTAGTTTTTTTTTTGTTCGAAAACCTGAATTTTCTTGGAAAACACAACTCGATCCTTAATAAATCTGTCCCTAAAAGTTAGTGAACAAACAGTGTGAATTTTATCAAGGATATGCCAAAGTATGCATTTTTGCACCACAACATGCCCCGTCAGTCAGGACGGGACCAGGCTGGGCGGGCGCCCTAGGCAACCTGGCCGGCCACCTCCTCCGTGCGTGTGCTCATAAATGAGCGAGAAGGAGGGGTGAGCGACAGAGGGGTGAGCGACGGAGGGGTGAGCGACGGAGGGGTGAGCGACGGAGGGGTGATTGACGGAGGGGTGATCGACGGAGTAATGAGCGACGGAAGGTTGAATGATGGAAGGGTGAGCGACGGAGGGGTGAGCGACAGAGGGGTGATGGGAGGGAGGGGAGAGTGACGGAGGGGAGGGGTGGGTGACAGAAAGAAGGAAGGGGAGTAAGATGAAGGGTGCGAATACGGACTAGGGGTAGGCAGAATGTTAGTGCCCTAGGCAGCTGCCTCTTCTGCCTACCCCTAGTTCCGGCCCTGCAGTCAATGTACTAAGAGGCTGATGCAGTGTCTGTCAATGCACAGTGATGTCCAGGGGATAGGGAAGGAATCATCATTTTATCCCCCAGTGTAGATATGGAAAATGTAGAAAATACGTCATGAGAGGCCAGGCCTCATGCTCAAACATGAACATTTTATTAAGGTATGGAAAGGGTTAAGGAAAGGAAGGCATTTCAAAGTTTCAAATTGCTCCATGTGCAGTCTGCTGGGTGTTTACTTGCAGAATTTGTTAATCACTGGTTCTAATGGGCCTGTTCAGGCCGTCATCATGATGTTGCTAACGTCACCAAGCTTCACTGGCTCAGGGACATTATTGATGTGCTCTCGACTGATGCAGTTCCAATTATATTGCTAAATCCAATCAAATCATACCAACAATGTTCCAAGCTGAGTAGGAGGGGAAGACAAATTTATATTATTATCTACAATTTCATAATGAGCCACTGAGGCAAAAAGGTATTTCTATAGGCATATTGCCTGCATATCTGCTCAGGCGGAAGAAGAGAAGAGACCAAATATAAATCTAACTAGTCTACTGAGATTACATTTCGAAATTACAGCCATAGGTAAATAATTTTATGAGATTAGCACTGACAATGACTAGTTTGGTTTGCTTGTATGCTGAGACTGTTTCTGTAGACAACTGCTGAAAGGATTACTTGTCTGCTTTGTAGTGTATTTGTTTCAGACATTCTAAAAGCAAATCAAGATCAAGTGAAGATTCCTGGGCAGAGGCTGGGAATTACTGGTTAATCAATTAACATGCTAACAAATTGCATAAATCTAAATGAATCACAAATTATGTTTGGAAACAGTAATGTTTTACTTTTCCTAATAAAATATATAACTGTGACATTTATGCATCTTGCTACTATATGCAACTGAATCTTCAGTAGTCTCTTCCAATTAAACTTATTGACTAAAAACAGCTCTGGTGTTAAGACAAGGCTTACAGACCAAATGATCAATATTCAAGTTTGTGGGTTTTTTTCACGATTTTAGGAAAAACACGCCAAAGAAATATACTTGAAAATATTCTCCTGATCCTTGAATAAAAGCATAGAACCTGCCGGAAAAACTTGGCAAGTAAAAGCAGGCAAGGTTCAATAGATGTCAATGGGAATAGTCTCTTAACAACTTTATTTTCCAGACACTTTTTTCACTTGAGTTGTTTTCAGATTGTTCATCAGAAATTAAGACTTTTGTCAATTTTTCTTTTATTTCTTACAGTTTTTCCAAAATTGAAGTTTAAAGTTGAATGTTCCTGTTTCTGATTTTTCAGTCTGGCTGCTCAGTAATCCAAATGCAGATTCTGAACTGTTACAATTTGCTACATTTATTGATGCATTTCTCCGCAGTATCTTTGGAGTATTAGTAACAATAAGGATCAATTGTAACAGCTGCCTTTAATGCGACAAATCTCTACTGCGGGGCGGTTAATCTTCCCACTGGCAAGAATACGCATAGCCAGCGAGATGCCATACAAATCGCTTTGGATTTCCAAAATCGCCCGAAGTTTTCCTCGTGAGGCAACCTCGTCTGGTTTGTGGTGTATTTGTTTCCTTGGGAGGCAACTTGGGGGACTTCAGAAATCTGAAGCAATTCATATGCCATCCTGTCGGCTATTCATATTCTTGACGGCGGAAACATATTTGAGGAGATTAGTCGCCCGCAGTAGAGAAGATTTGTCGCTGGGTGACTAATCTCCCCGTATGACACCACCCTTACAAAGACATAAGAAGGTGAAAAATGAAATATTAGAAAAACGGTCACAAACCGAAAAATTACTGGAAAAAATCGTTATTTCTGGTAAACTATATGAAAACAACTTAATTGGAAAAAGTGTTTGAAGTTGAACAACCCCTTTAATATCTTGGGCACACAGGCTTAAGCTACAGTACTCTGTCTGTGTATTGTTTTCAGGCTGAGAGAAGCGGATCTGCTCCATGGATTTGAATACAATCAACCTGAGTGTGCATGCAAACTGCGGAGGTCAGCAGAGATGTAACTAGAGGGGGGCGGGCCCTGGCGCGGGACATGCAGCCAGGCCCCGCCCCCCTCCATACGGCCGGAAACGGCCGCAGAACAGAGTGGTGCTCGAGCTGCCGGGGGGCCCTGAGGGGGTGCAGGCCCTGGCCCAGTTGCACCCCCTGCTCCCACGGTAGTTACGCCACTGGAGGTCAGCCCAAATGGGTAAAAGGAGGCATCTCTGGGCTGAACGACAATGCGATTTGCTGTGGGTTCACATGCAGGCTGATTGGATTCAAATCAGTGGAGCAGATCTGCTTCTCTCAGCCTGCAAAAAATATACCGACTGAGAGCAGCAGCTCCTTACAGAGTTTTTTTTTGCCTTATTGAAAATAAGGCAATGTAAGGAATGTAAAAAAAGTGCACACAGGAATATTCTGTCATGTTTTTCTTATAAATAAGATAGTGTTTGAGTGAAAAAGTTCCCAACATTTTGTTGTGCACATTTCCCCCCCCCCCACCTATATTAATAGGCCACATTGTCTAGTGGTTGAAGATGTGACAGGGTAAAAGGAATTGGGGGAACAGAATATTCGATGAAAAGCACCAGCGGTTTTCAGTGTAGTCTAAACTAAGCTTATTACCAGACCTCCTCCAGTGATCTAGTTATCTGTCTAGGTGATGTATGTATGTATGTATAACTTTTTTTTTAAAGCGCTGTTAAGGAGCCGCAGCGCTGTACACTGCATAAAAGTACAATATATATATAAAAGTATACATGGGGGAGACAAATCACAATAAATATATACAGAATCATAGGACAAAGAGCTTAAGTACTATGTGGTAAGAGACGTAGTGGGAGGTGGTCCCTGCCCGTAGAGCTTACATTCTAAGTGGATGGGAGGCTAACATACAGATGCAAATTGGAGATGTAAAAGTGCACAAGGTAAGGCATAGTCAGTAGGGACAGGACTAGGCTAATGTTCTAGTGCTCCAAAAGGTAGGCTCTTAGCTTGTTCTTGAAGAGATTAAGAGAGGATTCCTTACGGAGGAATTCAGCGATGGAATTCCAGAGGAGAAGCAGCAAGATAGAAGGGTTTGAGAAGAGAAGTGGCAGTGGATGTGGATGGTGTGAAAAGAAGGCGACTCTGAGAAGAACAAAGGAGACGACCAGGAACGTATAGTGAGACGAGAAGAAATGTAGTGAGGAACAGAGGAGTGAAGGGCTTTGCATGTTAGTAGAAGGGTTTTATAAGCTACCCTTTGCTTAACAAGCAGCCACGCTAAGGATTTTAGTTGGGGTTGAGCAGGTTCCCTTTTAGGAGAGAGAGCAGAAGAATTCTGGTAGCAGAGTTTAAGATTGATTGGAGGGTAGAGAGATGGGAGTCAGGAAGACCAGTTAGGAGGAGATTGCAATAGTCTAAACGGGATAAGACAAGGGCACGGATTAGTGTTTTGGCTGTTGTTTGTGAAAGAAATGGGTGTATCTTGGCTATATTGCTGAGGGAGTTTTTGGCAGTATTATTAATATGATTAGAGAAGGAGAGGGACTCCTCAAAGCCAGTACCCTTCCATTGATCAGGCTTGTGAGTTAAAGCAAGAAACACTTCCTTAGGGAACTCATTTATAATTTGGCCTTATTCCTGAACTAACTCTTTGGCATTACAGTTTAGTGAGAAATTCACTTTAATTCATAAGTAAAGTTATTTTATTGAATGTTAATTATAGTGCATGGATCATGTGCTCTTCTCCAATGAATATTTAGCATATTGTATTGCTGATGAATGGAGTGGGGCAGTGCTTTCTTTCATTATTAATACTAATCCGTGAAGCTGAAGCTCCTGCTACTTAAAGTTCCATAAGATAAGGATAGGGGATAAGTATTCTGCTGGTGGCAATGAGATTCTCCCTGGAATTTGGCACCTGAGGCTATATGCTTACCTCAGCTTATTAGCAGGGCCATTCATGTATACTTGCAACGCCTTGCTTACAGCTTACACTGGTATTTATGGCTCTTCTGTTTTGCTTTGCAGGTTAAACCAATGTAAATGACATATTACATTTTCAGAACAGTTCAGATTTTTATATGTCAACGTTGATCCAAATTAGAGAAAGATCCCTTATCTGGAAAACTCCAGGTCCTTAGCATTCAGGATAACAGGTCTGAATAACCCAAAGAATAGGGTTTATCATATGTTTGATTTTCTTTGTGAATAAGGTGGGGATTTTCAGCCTCTATCTGCAAAATGAGGTTATCTGTATCTGAGTATTTTTATAAATGTAATTTTTTACAGAGATTTACATGATTTCACAGATTGAAAGGGAGACAGGGACCGACTCCCCACTCTCTTTTGGCTCACAATGAAATCAAACCCTCCCTCACTTTCTTCCAACTGAATGAGCTCATGTTAAAAGGTGTCGTATATTTTTTTTTAAAGAGGAACTATTTTTGCATAAATTGTTAGCAAAATCATATACTTATCAACTCAATGTAAGGTACATAGTAAAATATTGAAACGAATCCCCGTTTTTACCAAAGGTGATTTAAATTTTGTAATATCAGCAGCAACATTTTATTATTATGGTTGAGTTGCCTACTGTAATGAAACTAAAGTGTGTCCACTAGGTGGCAGTATGCACATGACTCAGGTATATGTTCGCATTGAAGTTACTATTAAATGTATCTTGATTCAAACCATCTCCCTGTAGTCTATGTAGTACTGGTATAAAATATAAAACCATATTTCATTTAATGTATGACATCTGAGACCAGGCCAGAAGGCACTGTGAAACACAGAGAAACACAAAGCTAAGCAACTAATAAGTATTATTAAACAAGTTGTAAATGAACTTTCAAATTTATACTTGTTGCATTTATCTCTAGTAATGGGATCAATAAGAGAAAGACCTAAGGTACGCATTAATATTTTAGCTGTTAGTGGAGAGGGTGGAGTAGGTTGCAGGAATATTAAACGGTTGTTCACCTACTAAACGCTTTTTTCAGTTCAATTGTTTTCAAACAGTTCACCAGAAATAAAGACTTTTTCCAACCACTTTTTATTTATTTATTACAGTTTTTCCAAAATCCAAGTCTCTGGTATTTCAATCTGCCACCTCAATAATTCAGGTGCAGACTCTAAAATGTTACAATTTTGCTACATTTAGTTGATACATTTTCAGCAGTATCTGGAGAATATTAACAACTGATATCAATTCTAATAGCTGCCTTTAATGAAACCCAGGGATTCTGCTCAGCATGGACAAAGATAAGAAATGAATCAACTAAATGTATCGATTTAGAACAGTTTACAGGTTCGGCGACCCCCCCCCCCGAGCCGATTAAAAAGGTGAAAAAGGACATTTTACACTTCAGTATTAGATTAGTCACACATAGAAAATAGAAAGTAATTGACAGAAAAATAATTTATTTCTGGTAACCTATCTGAAACCAACTGAACTGAAAAGAAGTGTTGGAAGGTGAACAACCCTTTTAATAGAGGGTAAGGCCACAAGATCGCTTGGGTGGAAGCCTTAATGTCAGATTCAGATACGTCTTTGTCTAATCATCATAAAGCTAGCAGCTGAGTAAGAACTAAGAGGATATGTAGAAATATTCTTTCAGGGTATTCGATAAAGACAAAGGTTGACTGAGTTAAACTGACAAAGAGCTATAGGCAAGTGGCAAAGAGAATTAGCTGCCAAAAAGTTCTGAAAATATCCAAATTATGCTTATTTGGGACAAAGGGCTTTTAGTTTTCTATACTATGCATTTAAGAGAGCGATTAGACACCAGTTTAATTCAGTGATGACAAAAGTTAGGAAAGGGTACTCCTTCTGAGTATGTGAGACATGCTAAAATTCGAAGTTACAGATTGGCACACCTTAGCATGTTTGAGCTTGCCAGCTAGTACAGTTATGGGACTTGTTATCCACAATTCTCGGTACCTGGAGTTTTCTGGATAAGGAATCTTTCTGTAATTTAGTTCTCCATACTTTGTCAATGAAAAATCATTTAAACATTATAACTAAACCCTATATGATTGTTTTGCCTCTAACAAGCATTCATTATATCTTAGTCAGGATCAAGTACAATGTACTGTTCTATTTTTACAGAGAAAAAGGAAACTTGTTTGGATAAAATGGAATCTATGGGAGATGGGCTTTCACTAATCTGGAGCTTTCTGGATAACAGGTTTCTGGATAACGGATCCCATACCTGTCAAATGTGTCTACAGCATAGAAGAAATAAGCAACAGTGTAAAGATGGTCATATTAGAAAGATGTGCTGGTTTCTCAACATTATCCACAGTGGTCCAATGTAGGCAAAGGTCCTCTGGCGCTCTACCAAGATTCCCAGCTACCTCACTGTCAGGGGGCCTATCGGTTCCCAGCGGGAGAAGTCCAGACCAAGGAGGAAGCCCAGGATCAGAAGTCCAGGTGGCGGTAGCCAAAGAGTTAAGCAGAAATTGTGGTCAGGAAACAGGCAAGAATTCACAAGGCAGGCAGCAAAGGGTCGAGGTCAGGATCAAGCAAGGGTCAAAGTCCAGGAATCAATCAATATATAATAGAACAGCACCCAGGTACTCACAGAAAACAAGACCTATAATTGAGCAAGGATTCTGCATCCTTGGTGCCCTTTTATTTAGAATTTTGGCGCCGGCAGTGTGACATCATCACTCCAGCGTCACTGCGATGGCGCCGCAGTACCCATGTATAATGCATGGGCGCCGCCATCTTGGATCGTGACCGATGGGAAGGTAAGACGAACCGAAGGGCGCTCCTGTCGGTCCTGACATTCATTGATTAAGTGATTAAGCCCCAATCAGATAATGATCAAGAAGTTCATACTTTTCGCCTGTAGGCTTCTGATTTGGTCAAGACCAAGCATTAGCATTAGTCCAGCATTAGTAAAATATGGCACTTGCAATCACAAGTTTAGAACTGAGGGTAACTGGTGCATTAATAGCTGTGTGCTAAAGGGAAAAACTGAATTCGTACAGTGGGCTTTCTTAGATGCCCCAACTGAGCACAGAGGGGAGACAACTAAACCTGAAAGAAGTGTGCATGTGTTTACTGGTGGCCAATGTGGGCTCCACAAAAGGTAATCATAACTCTGGCATACTTGGAAGGAGGTGAAAAGAAGAAAAGACCTCATAAGTATAACCTTAACGGTTTGAGTGCATTTGGTAGAAAGAACAACTCAAGAAAATCTTAAAGACGGGAGATGTTGGAAGGACTTTATTTGCTATTTGTCTCAGTGTTTATCTACAAATAAAGATGAATTAGTCCAAAACTCACCACAGTTGGGAGAAGGCCCAGATGCACAGCCCTGAGCCTTTGAGTAGACGAATGGAAACAACCATACAATATATGGGAGCAGACACTCAATGAGCAGTCCCCGAAGCAAGCGTAAAAAGTCAGGTTAAAACATTCAGAGATTAATTGAAGTACCTGCCTTGAGAACTGCTCATTGAGTGATTGCTCTCATACATACAGTATCTCTCAACATTTATTCCTTAGGAATAGGTACCAAGGCAAAATGTCAGAAAGTACATTTATGTTTGGGTGACAGGTCCCCTTTAAAGGAAAACTATACCCCCCAAACAATGTAGGTTTCTATAAAAAGATATTGCATAAAACCGCTCATATGTAAAACTCTGCTTCATGTTAATAAACCATTATCATAATAATATACTTTTTTAGTAGTTTGTACCATTGGGTAATCATAAATACAAAACTGCCATTTTAAAAAATAACAGTCTCCCCCTGGGGTCGAAGTATTGACGGTGCACACAAACAAACCAAACAAACTATACATGTTAGGTCACATGAGCCAATTAACAGACAGAGTTGTGTCTTCTGCTTCCACACTTCTTCCTGTTACAGCTGTAGTATTTCTGGTCAGGTGATCTCTGAGGCAGCACACAGACCATCACGAAAAAGGTGGTTCAAGGCAAGAGATGTAAAAGGGCAATATTTACTTAAATATATATACAAGTTTGTTAAGATTCTTTAATATGCCACTTAATATGATAAAAACTATATGTTGCTTAAGTATCATTTTGGGGGTATAGTTTTCCTTTAAGTTAGTTTCTAATTTGTTAAAGAATGGCCAAATCTAAGCAACTTTTCAATTGGTCTTTATTATTTTTTATAGTTGTTTCAATTATTTGCCTTCCTCTACTGAATCTTTCCAGCTTCCAAATGGGGGTCAGTGACACCACCTAAAAAAAAAACAAATGCTCTGTAAGGCTATTGCTGACACTTTAAAGCAACTTGATTGAGAGTATAGGAACTGACTCACCAAATATCCTGGTTTACAGTGGAAGAGAATTGTGTTGATATAGATATACATGATTATAAATGCATTCTTATTTGCTATACATCCCTAAGTGCTCCTCTCCAATTCTGATGTACACCTGCATAGGGTATTTTGTATAATTACTGCTCCATTTCATAGGAGAAGCTTTATAGTAAAGTACAGAGCTCCCTTGCACCTTAGTTTTGACCTGCTGCACCTTGTAGGGACATGGGTGCCAGGTGTAAGGAAATGGAAAATCAAATTCCTTCATGTGTGGTGTATTTATGCATGCAATTTTGTTTTAGCACCTAGCACTGTGCCCGCTACTGATTGCCTGTGCCTGCCAAGTTTTATATGCTATGCGCAGCAATCTTATTAAAGTTCTTTTTCATGTTGATTGTATCCCCATGCTGGTTCCCAATAAGTAAAAATGCATTTGCAGACTCATCGTCCACCATAATCCCCTGCATGTAACACAACAGAAGGTTAATTAGCAGTTTACATCAGTAGAGGAAGTGAAACTCCAACTGAGCCATATTGAGTGCAGGGTAAAATGAGCAATTGTCGTCTAGAATCACCGTATGTGCAAAGAATTTTAATCAATTCTATGGAAAAAAAAGCTCTAACCATTTAAAAAAACCTTGCCAGGGTTTAGAGTAAAACAATTTATACTTACAGTTAATCTGATTTTTGAGAGATTTTTTGCTAGAAACAAAACACCCTTGTCTTGTTTCATTTCAGCAGAAGTCAACACACTGTGTTTTTGATATTTTATATGTGAAACATTTTGTGATATCATGTTTACAGGAGCTAACCTTCTCTTTTTCTCATGGCATAAATAATGAGCCTATAGTAAATGACTTTCACAAATTCTTGGAAAGAATATACAAGAAAAAAGCAGATCTAAGGAATGGTTTGACAGCTTGCTATCCTGTACTTGATGTAGCTTGACTCAGGTTTTGCTAATTAGCATTCTTTATCACAAGGTGAAGGAGATTTTCAATCTCAGCTGTGAAGAGAATGGAGTCTTCTTATAAAGTAAGATGCACAATTATAACTTTTAATACAGTAATTGGTACAATTATTTTAATAATGTAACCTTTGTTTATGTTGGCAGTGACTGACCATTTAAGGTATCTGACTGTGGGTTTAATGGACAGATACTGTATGACTGACCATATAAGGGTAAGGACACACGGGCAAATTCTGGGAGATTAGTGGCCCCGACAACAAATCGCCTCTTCTTCGGGGCGTCAACCTCCCCTAACTGTCTTCCCCTGCCTTCCCATCGGCTATAATGAAAAATCATCAGCGGGATGGCACTTTGTTTTCCGAAGTCACCAGAAGTTACCTCACGAGGAAACTTCGGGTGGCTTCGGACGACAAAGCACCGCAAGTGCCATCCCACTGGTGATTTTTCATTATAGCTGGCCTCAAAGTAGGGGAAGACAGTTCGGGAAGAGGCGATTTATTACTGGGTGGCTAATTTCCCCTAATCTGACCCTTTTTCCTTACCCGAAAGGGATGGCCTAATGCTATTGTGTGATTGATTAGATGCGTTCATTCATTTGCTGTTGAACAACAAAGTGTTTCCACAGATTATTTTTGTTTTCTTGTTTTGTAAAGTCAGCTGTGATGCAGTAGAATTGACCTAGAAATGCCACTTGGGTTTGAACTGGACAGTTTGGTTTTTACACAGGCTGTCTGTTTGAAAACTGCGTGTCTGGGTTTCAAGTCTCAAAACCAGACTTAATTCTGCAGATAGAACAGCCCAAAATGCAACAGTCACTATCAATAATGCCATAGACCCACCTCTATACATCACTGCCCCATCCCCTGACACGACTGTCCATCACCTTGCCATAATCAGCCCTGCCCCGTGACTTCTTGCTTGGTTCCAACTCAGCCCAACCAATTTAAGAGATTTAAGATTTTTGATCGATAAAACAGTATAATCCTCAGCTCCTCTGTATGTCATATTTGTCAGTATCCTTTTAATACACAGAAAAGTTATCCAGAATGATCAGGAACTGGGGTTTTGCGGATATCGTAATCTGGTGTACTAAAAATGATTGATCCATTAAATAAACCCATTATAATTGTTTAGCCTCCAATAAGGCTTAATTGTAGCTTAGTAGGGATCAAGTGCATGGTTCTGTTTAAAGAGGAAAATGCAATAGGTTTTAAGTCTATGGCAGATGGCCTTCCCATAATTCAGAACTTTCCAACTAAGAGATCCCATACCTGTATATAAACGGTTATATGCTTCACATGAGACCTGTTGGCAAGTGAATTAATGAGTGAGAAGACTACCCTAAACAGGGCTTCCAAACAAGGCAATTTTTAATTTTGCTCTCACCACAAGGCTTGCGTATTAAAAGGAAATCCGAAATGTTGCAAGATCTCATCTCAATTCAAGAGAGTCCGTTGCTTCACTACAATTAAACGTTTATGCCCTTAATATTGTGAAACAGTTTACCAGGAATTTTTTACATGATACACATTCAAGCAAAGCTACAACAGTAACAAGCACAATTATTGACTATTATATAGTAATGCAGCTCAGAGAACAAGTTAAAAAATATATATGTGTTAACCTACAACAAGATGCTGAGCACTATATCTGCCGTACAACTACATGTAAGTAAGGAGTAGAAGTATGCACATACTGATAACTTTATATCACACTCTTTGAATATGCAGTAACTGTACATTTAGGGGGATATTTATCAAGTGTTAGAGTTTTTTTTAACTCGAATTAACTTGAATGACCTCAAAACTCAAATGTTATCTTATTTAAGAAAAACCTGGAATGGCAAAAACCTGGTTCTGCAAGTTCAAGTCCAGCAACCCAAAAATTCGAATTGATCTAATCGAGATCTTGGTTCCAGTTTTCGGGCAAACCTTCCAAGAAAAACGCAAGCATCAAGCAGGCTCATAACCTCTTCAAATGCTTCCTGAGACCTCTGCCATTGACTTCTACATAACCTCAACCGGTTTTAGGTGGTTTATTTTTGGATTCAAGCTACAGTATTTCCAGGGTCGAGGTATAATAAATCTCGAAGTTTCAAGTTTGTTTTGTGAGTTTTGACCACAAAATACAACTCGAATACTCAAAATTTTTGGAAAAAACACCTCTAACCTTAATACATCTGCCCCTTATAGTAATGACCAAGTAAAAAGCATGCCAATAAATCAACATTATAACATATACAGTTACAAACATTATGCTGTGAACATTTTGTCTCTTACTGCGTGTAAAACAAAATATAGTGTACAAAACTAGATAAGTGCCCTGTGCTGGATTCAGTTCAGTATTTGGCTAAATCTCAGTGTTTTCTTTGCAATATTTGATTACAGCCAAGTGCTTATTGTTCAGCTGAATCCAAATCTTTAATGTGAAGAGACTTTAAACCTCTGGCCATTGAAAACTATTGTTTTTTGTTTAAAGATTATGCAATTTTGTCATTTGCTCAACTTTAGCAAATAAGGGTCCCAAATTGATTTATTATTTGGCCAAGCCAAAGCACTTGTTTTTTAAATGCAACTATTTATTTTTATGGAGGCAGGAAGATAATGGTTTCCATTCCTAAATCTTTCTATATACATGGGATTGAAAAGATTTCATGACATCCAGGAAAGTCTCACCCTTAAAGCAAGCCTTTATTCTACACTGCACTCTTCTATTTCATTCCTAGAGGCAACGCTTAGGCATCACTTTCAGCCTTATAGTATCTGCCTGCTCACTGCATGAATGTACACTGGCTGATGCCGTTTCATTCATTCACTTGCAGATCTGTGAGGGCCAAACACTCGGCACACTCT
This sequence comes from Xenopus petersii, assembly GCA_038501925.1. NCBI lineage: Eukaryota > Metazoa > Chordata > Amphibia > Anura > Pipidae > Xenopus > Xenopus petersii. The sequence goes on from CM076684.1 coordinate 112,671,135, forward strand.
CCAGTCTCTCTGAACTCAATAGCAAAAGAGACATAGCCACAGGCAGTGTAAAAAGTGACGTAGAACTACAAGTTTCTTTGTTGCTTTATATACAACAGAAGTGGTGGCCATATATGGTGATGTGTAGGTAAAAATCTGAGTAAAAAACCTGTAAGTATAATGAACTTGCAAGAAAACCAGTGTCATTAGTGCACACTTTTTTATTGTAAATTTTATATTGTTGCTTTTTTAAATATATTTGCTTGCAAATTTGAACTGGGCAGAGCTGGAGTCAATTAGTTACAAATTAGAACATTATCACATTCACCTGTCAACTCCTATTTCCAATCATTCTCACCTAAAGTATTTAACCCTTTTTTGCATTTCATGTGTGTTAAATACCAGATACGTTTTGAACATATTATCCAATGGAGAATTTGTAGTTTTCCTATGAACGTTCGTGTAAATTCCATTGCTGTAACAAACTTCATCTAAAATTAAAATGTTACAGTCTTCATAATACAAAATACTACTGATCTAAAAAAAAAACCCAGTTCATCAGATTTTGCCAATACCAAATATGTATAGTCATTCAGTCTTTACTTATTTATATAAAACAGAACTCAACAGCAGTACAATATGGAATTTTCAAAGTACTGCACCATTAGGGTAAGGACACACGAGGAGATTCAGGGAGATTTTGTCGCCTGGCTACTAATCTCCTTGTCTTTTGAGCAACTATCTCCCTGAACTGCCTCAGCGTTTTTCCCCATAGGCTACAATGAAAAGTAGCCTGCGCTAATGCACACACGGCGATGCATTTTCAATAGTTGCCTGAAATTGCCTCACTGAGGCAACTTTGGGCAACTATTGAAAACGCATCACCGTGTGTGCATTAGCGCAGGCTACTTTTCATTGTAGCCTATGGGGAAAAACGCTGAGGCAGTTCAGGGAGATAGTTGCTCAAAAGACAAGGAGATTAGTAGCCAGGCGACAAAATCTCCCTGAATCTCCTCGTGTGTCCTTACCCTTAGGCATACTTTAGATTGCAGGCTAAAACTGCAGCAGTGACTTGAACCAAGAAAAGCATATACAGGTATGGGACCTGTTAACCAGAATGTTCGGGACCTGGGGTTTTCCGGTTAACGGATTTTTCCATTATTTGGATCTTCTTACATTGTCTACTAGAAAATTATTTAAATATGAAATAAACCCAGTAGGATTGTTTTGCTTCCAATAAGGATTAATTATATTTTAGTTTGGGTCAAGTACAAGGTACTGTTTTATTATTACTGAGAAAAAGGAAATCATTTTTAAAAATTTGGATAAAATGGATCCTATGTGAGCCAACCTTTCTGTAATTCTGAGCTTTCTTTATAATGGGTTTCCAGATAAATGATCCCATAACTGTATTATTTCACTCCAAACTACCAAACTGCAAAACTTTTCAGGAAATTTCAGAACACACTTCTAGTTTACTGCATCTCATGTCCTTCACTACCAAGGTTTTTAGGCTTCCACCTCCTAGCTTCACTAGCTCTTTTGTACATAGGCAAAATGTTCTAAGTGTGAATTTCACATCTCTCTTGAACAAATAAATACCAAAATCATGCAGCACCTAGATATCTGGTATTAGAATCTTTAGTTATGTATTTTTCAAACCCTCTCACTTTTATATACTTCTAACAATAAGGAAACCCTAAAATGACTTAAATATTTATAAAAAGCATACATTCCATTGTATGCAAAACAAGTAAAATATAAATGTTTTCTAAATATGTGATCTTCACAAACGAGAGTCCATTTTAAGCAATGGATTAAATATTGTTAAAATTATTTATTTTTCTCTGTAATAACAAAACAGTACATTGTTCTTAATGATAACTAAGCTGCATGAATACATATTAGTGGCCAAACATTATTGGGTTTGTTTAAATTAATAGACTTAAGGTAAGTTTATGCAAACTAATGAAAAAACCCTTATCTAGAATACTCCAGGTTACAACAGTTCCACATAACAGATGTATCAAAAATACGTGGCTTCTTGGGGCCCAAAATATGAAAGTGAAATCCAATGTTGATAAAATCCAAGGCCCGAGGCTTGCTCAGTAAGTGAAAAGGTAAGGTTTTTGGCTGTTCTCTCTAATGTGCAAGCGCACTCAGGCGAAGAAAGAAGATGATCAGCCTGCAACTGCAGGAAGGCACAGGGTCCTCTGAAAAACATCACATTTATTGGCTCATCTCATCATAGTCAATAACTGGTCCTACTGGTCCTACATAGTCACTAACTGGTCCTACATTGAAAGCCCCATGTTTGATATTGTCCTGTAAAAATGATAAGGAGTCGTTTGTCATGTATTAATGAGGGAACAAAGATCAAATAAAAAACAGACACAAACCAGTGGTGCTGCCTTCTGCACCTCATGTTGTATTTTAATCTGGTTCAGGGTCCAGCAAATACCTGAGCTTGTAGGGCAAGCAGTAAGGACAGGGCTGCCTTAAAGGAGAACTAAAGCCTAACTAAAAATGTAGCTAGAAATGTTGTACATTATGTTTTGGGCTCCTGTACCAGCCCAATGCAACCACAGCCCTTTAGCAGTAAAGATCTGTCTCCAAAGATGCCCCAGTAGCCCCCCATCTTCTTTTCTGCTGATTCACATGCTCCGTGCTGCTGTCACTTACTGAGCTTAGGGACCCAGTCACACTATACAGTACACATAGAATATACATGTCACACTATAAGGCTGATTAGTAATATATACAGATAATTACTACATGGCAGAACAGAAACTAGTGCAACTAGCATCATAATTTAATAATCTGCCCTGTAGCATCAGCTAATATTACAGCACAACCTCATTTTCTAAAATATGGCATTTTTAGCCATGTTTATGTTTAGGGTTTAGTTCTCCTTTAAAATCCAGAGCAAGGTACAGAGACACTGGTGGACAGGGTCTCCGCACCTTGCTCTGGATTTTAATCTGGTGAGAGGCAGCAATGACCTGGTTGCAGGTGCCTGGAGAAGGATTTTTAGTGTTCCTGTAAGCCATGGTAGTGGAGGTGCACTATGCCAGCTTTTTTTTTTTGTGATGAATCCGCCCATCAATAAAGTGATGATTTCTAGTCTTGGCAACCATGTAATATATTTAAATGCAAATATACACAGAAGGAGTTTTCTGCGAACATTAAGCTTTGCCCTCACAGCTTACTGTGTAATTAAGGGAAATGGATGATCAACCCTACTCATTAAGAGAATATATTTCCTCTTTACATCTTTTGCACAGTGAATTCTGTTCTTTCGCCTCCACAGTCATTAATGAATCTTGTACTGCTTTTCAGCTAAGTGCTTTTCAAAACAGTTTTCATTTTTTTGTGTGAATTGTTGCCTGCACTGTTGCCAACTCACAGAGGTTAATTCAACCAAGCAGGAACATGCCGTCCTATTTAAATAAAAAGAATGCAGGTAAGTAGTTACCAATGGTGGTGGGGGGGGGGGGGTTTACCTGGATGAGGCATAATAACTAAGCAATGTTATAAAAAAAGTATTCAAGAATGAATTACAGATATAGGACCTGTTATCCAGAATGCACAGGACCTTGTTTTTTTTTTAGATAAGTGATCTTTCTGTAATTTGGTTCTCCATAAAGCTGGCCACAGACGCAAAGATCCGATCTTACGAGTCAATGTACGATCGGACTTTCCCATCTCCCGACATGCCACTAACCATTCAGATCAAAGTCTTACCATTCCGATCAAATAAAGTAGTTAAAGAACAGATCAGCCGATGTTCTGCCCCTGACAGCAATCGTACGGTAGACAAAGCTAGCGACAGTCTCCCACTGAAAATCGTACGATCGGCAATACACGCAGAGATATTATCGGCAGCCGACAGAAATTTTCTAACCTGTCCGATCGACCAAACGACCAACATCCGACGGACGAAAAATGTCGGGACTCTCCACACACGTTCCGAAAATCATATGAATCCTCGATTCGTACGATGAGATCTTTGCGTCTATGGCCAGCTTAATTCAAGTCTACTACAAACCATTTAAACATTAACTAAACCCATTAGGATTGTTTTAGGATTGTTTTGCCTCCAATAAGGTTAAATTGTTTTATTATTACAGAGAAAATGAAAATAGGTTTTAAAATGTTTAATTGTTTGATTGAAATGGTGTCTATGAGGTGGCCTTCCTGCAATTCAGCACTTTCTGTATATTGGGTTTCTGGATACCGGTAATAAAACATAAGGTCAGGGAATGTCATTGATCAGTCCTTGTTTTTTAAGTCATTTTGTCGAAGTCGGTTGTATTATAGTTTATTACACTTTAGTTTTATAGTATTCCCACAGTCCCTTTTGTAAAATGCTTAAAAGCATTTATTACACTTTCTGTATACATAAAGAGAATGCATTTACTGCTATTTACCATATAATACAATGAATTACAATTATTTATACAAGAAAAATATAAGTAATCTGCGCTTTAAGAGAGGACTCTTTTCTACAGAAAGATATGTCATGATATTGAAAAATTGATTGGTAAAGGCTCCATCACTAAAAAAAAAAAGCAACTGGTGTTTTAGTAGCATTCAAATAATTTTACAAGCCTAAAACATGTTCTATGTAGGGAAAGAAAATACTGTCTTTGCCTAAATGTGTTTGTTGCCTGCTGAAAAATGAAAATTGCCCTTATTTCCACGGGCATGTTGTAACAATCACACATCATAATGTGAACTGAAAGTTGTAAGCCGAAAACAAAACACAAACAATATGGTAAAAGACTATGTAAGGGAAGGAGAGAGAGAGAGAATTTGGGTGGTGGCATGCAGGTGCTCACTGGATCCCCTTCTCCCCTGGGCCCCACATTATCTGCAAGGATTTTGCATGTATTTCCTGTGTCTGTGTGGTTTCCTCCTCCATACACCAAAAACATACAAACCAGTTAATTGGCTCCCTGGAACCTAGATTGTAAACTGCACTGGGATAAGGACTATAAGTACTATTTAAGTAGAGTGACAAGTGTTATATATCATACAGCCTCCCAGGAGTGCCTGCAGATTTTCTGTTTTCAAGAAGTTGAGTTCTTGTCCTTATTCAATAATGGCTTCTATAATGTTTCTATAATCCCATTGCTACAACAGTCTACTTTAGTTTAATAGGCTTCTTCTGGAAGATAATTGGTACAAGGCAAAGTAAGTAGGAGAAAGTAAAATTTAGGGTCCATACCCAGGGCTTTGGATGGCATCCCAGGTGAAACAGAATGAGTGGGAAAAAAGGTTTGGCTCCCTGTCGTCTAGTGAGCTCAGTAATATTCTACGAAGGCTAAATTCTACAAACAATAAAGGCACAGTTTTTTGAAGGGACAGTAAAAGAAATCTTCAGCAAAATATTCATTGCCCAGGATTATCTTAAAGCAGACCTGCCATCCAGACATAAAAAAGCTATATAATAAAAGTCCTTTACAAACATGAAATCCAAATTCTTTTTTTAATGAAACCATTCAAAGCTGTTGTAAACTCATTTAAAAATCTCAGATATCAATCAAATATTGCCTGCCCCCTCTCTATGCCTTACTTTCACTTTCCATTCTGCACCTACTAGACGTCGCTGCACTCCCCGCATTCCCCCAATTCTCTTAACCATTTAATTGTGTAGCCAGGGCATGGGGATGGTCATCAGGTCCCCCATTCTGGTGCACAAACAAGATTCTGAGATGATGCAAGGCTTGTCTTAATAACAGTGTCCACAAAATGGCCCCTGCCTGCTTGCTATAATTATGAGTTCCCAGAACGAAGGAAACACAATTCAAATAATTTAGATAGTGTAATTAAAGTTTATTTTGCTTGACTAACTTGATAAAATAGGATTTGGAATATTTTTTTCAGGGGACAGGTACCCTTTAAGCCCCAAATAGATAAACCTTACTGCCTTTTTTTCATGTAACTGTAGTGCTCATACTATTTATAGCAGAAAGGATTGTTTAGGTAATAAAATGGCAAACTATATCTTTCATAGATCTTCTGGTTAGAGCGCTATAGATTAAATACATCATCATTTTCAATATCCACCCAACATTTTTTCTCACTTATGCAGTGCCTGAGAGTCATACTGAGCTATTTGTGGTTTATGAACAGCTCAGGTCTCCAGAACACTAATTGGTTGCTCTTGTTATTTCTCTTGATTTAAGACAATATAACTCAGAATATGAGGCTTTTAAACAACATTTATCTAACTAAGCCAGCGCTGTCCAACTTTTTTACATGTTGAAAGAAAGGATTATATTGCGTTAGGTTTTGGACAGTTGGGCAGCCCTGAACTAAGCAAGGAAAACCATAATCTTGTTATTTTTCTAAAGAAGAATAAGAGTTTAGTTTAAAGAATATCTGATGAGATTCAGTTCTTGGCAAATGCAGAAAATATGCAAAGTATCTGCCAAGTCTGTTAAAAGACATATACTATAGGGGAGTTATGTTTCCAGCATGTTTCCATAAACATATACAGGTGTGAGATCTATTATCTGAAATGCTTGGGACCTAGGGTTTTCCAGATAAGAGTTTTTTCCGTAATTTATAGCACCTAATGCTACTAGTAAAACAATGGAATACAGGTATGGGATATGTTATCCAGAAAACCTTTATCCAGACATCTCTGAATTACAGGAAGTTCATCTCCCATAGACTCCAATTTTATTAAATAATTCAAGATTTTAAAACATAATTCCCTTTTCTCTGTAATAGCAAAACAGTGCATTGTACCGGATCCCAACCAAGATATAATTAATCCTTATTGTTGAGAAAAAGAAATTGGTTAACATATACACTTTTTTTGCTCTATGAAAAATGGTGTTCCCATATTTCAGAGCTTCCTGGACAATGTGTTTCTGCATTATAGATCCAGTACCTGTAAAAGAAATACCCTGTTGAATGTATGGCTTATTCCTTTCATTCACTCACTGAGCAATGTTTGTGTTCAGTCTCATTAAGGTAAGATCATGTCATATTTGCCTGCTATATCAGGCTTACTTATCCAGTCCAAGATGGTAGACTACAGAAAGAAAAATGATGTAGCCCTTAAAACAAATGCACACAAGAGAGTCTAAAATGATTTCAAGTCTATCAGTCTCCAAGTTGTACCCAGAATTAACAGACTTTTGGTAAAAACACAGTTTACTGATGCAGAAGACCAGCTCCTCATCTCCTAACTTGGGAGTAATTCAGATGTGAAAATTAAGGAACTCTTTACTTACCGACTGCTCTATCTGCCTGGGCCATCTGAACATAAGGAACAGTAGCGTTTGGCCATTCCTATATTTTGGTTTGGAATTTGGGTGTGATTTAAAAATGTGTTCATACTATGCAGTTTAAATTAAACTTTAGCTAAAATACAATCTACATCTGTGTAGAAGAATACAGTGTAGTATATGGACACAGGCTAGCATAGATTTAACGTTAGTATTAGAATGGGCTGGTTCTAAGTAGCAATATTGGACTAGGCTTCCTAGGTTCCCTCACATATCCTGACATTGAGATTCTATTATAAATTAGATTTAGTGTAAATGTAATAGGTGTCCTATAGACCTATGTTGAATATAAGAAGGGGATAATGGAAATGGTCCTCGGCTGGGGTCTATTAGTAGTGGGGCTCACAGGGAGGTGCTCTTGTAGTGTGGAAGGACTAGTCTCACCCTGCTCAGAAAGCTACACTTAAAACATTCTGTTACATGTGAGTTACTAACCCTACCAAGTGGTAGGGTTAAATTGGAAGTCAGGACAATGTAGAGTCCAAAATTACAGAGTTGAGCATGAGCAGTTCCTTAATTAGTATACAGGCAAAGGTCAGGGCTGGCAGCAAGTTGTATGGTCAGAAACAGGCCACAGGTCAACAATCAGTGAAAAGCCCAGGAAATAAAACCTACGTACTATTGCATATTGAAAAATTTTTGCACTCACATTTACCCTCACGGGTTTTGCGCATTCAGTCCAGTAAAAAGTTTGTATGGGGTCCCAGGGGATAGTCCTGTCTGCTCGCTCCAGACTCCCTCGTGGTGCCTTGCTTTGGGCTGTTGTGTGCCCCAAACTGTGCATTATATGCATAATACCACCTCAGTGGTTTGTAAGTAGGCAATTTGCACAGAAGGTGGAGGCGCTTTATCCCTGGAATATATCTTGTTTTATAGGAAAGACACCTTCCTTTTCCACTTTTTTCTGTAACCTATCCTTTCATTAATAGTCACTGGAAGGAAAAAGGGAGAACACACCTATTAATATCTATTATATGCACGGGGTGACATCTCATTTTATGAACGTATTATGCACAGGCGCTGATCTCTTTTTATATATATCCCTGTAGGAATATATATATGCTTGATTTGGACTTATATACAGTTGAGAGACTGTGAAGGGGTCGACAAGAAATAATCTAAGAGACTGATATTTTTAACTGATTGCATTTGTAAGCAACATATTGTTTTATTGCATATTGAACTCAGTTTCAGATGCAGCTTTTATTTTGATTTTAATGGCAGAGATCCTTGTCTCGCTGAAGTGATGTTAATAATTGGGGAAATTGGTACAACCCAACATACCTATTTTGGTGGGACAGTCCTGTATCTTATCTCTCAAAAAAAGTGGTAGTGCTTACTGGTAAATGGGTTTGGACTTGGGTGAAACTGGGGTTCTATGGAAGTGGCTTGTGTGGATTGGCGGCATGTGGTACCACCAGCATCATTATAGCTGCAGCTATAAATTGCTCCTATGCACCAGAACAGCAATTGTAGTTTTGCTCTGGTAACAGCATCATGGAGAGGGCTGCCCTGTTGCCGGTTTTAGTTCTACTGCTCTATTTTATCTTCAGAGCTTTTAGTCTTTGTTGGAAGGTGTTTAGTTTGTTTGCTAAAATCTACCATCTGTTGATAATACTTATAGCCATTCTCTTTGACAGTGTTTTCTTTGTCTTTTTTTTTTTCTTTTTTTTTTTTTTACAGTTCTCCTTACCTTGTATATAGTTTTTTTGTGAAGTGGTGCGAGATTGTGTCGGATTGCTGTCAGCGCTGTGATGAGTGCTTGAATGATGACATGTGTAGTTTCTGTTGCTGTCTCTCTGATCTGCCGGCCTCTGGTGGGTCTGCAGGTGTATTGTTCAGTGGCTTCTACTCTTTTAGACATTCTGGTATTTTTATGTTTCCTTTTCAGTAGACTTGATTGATTTTGTAGTCAGGGTATGTTTGTCCATAAATGATTTATCAGTTTGTGGTCCTATTTTTTATTATTTATATTGTGTAGTTGGCAAATGTTAGAAGGTACTTCATACCGAGCGTTGTAATGCCGAATTCTAACTATTTATTTTGCATGTAACTTCATCAGGTAGAGTCAGTTGGTTGAATTCTAAATAGTTATGCAATCTAATCACCGAGGACATGTGTTTTATTCCTCTTTTCTACATCCATACAAGGTGGTTTTTGGATATCACTGAGAATTTAGAATTGAGAATTTGTTTTTCACAGACGCCCACTATTCATCCTATTTAATGTTTGCAATATTAAATATGCTCAGCATTATACAAAGTAAAAAGCATATTTGCTGTGTATGACATGAATTGCTTTATTGCTAATTTTTCAGTTGTTGATTACTGGGGGATTCTGAGATTTCCAGCTGCTTTGGTACGAAATAGTAAGTTGCCTTGACTTGGTTTGACTTTATTGGCTACTCAAAATGCATTTTGCCTGATAAACCTTAAAGTTGAGCTTTATTTATCATTTGGACATAGAGTAGAGGGTGTACTTTTCCCAAATAAACAAATTTAAACCATGCTATTAGTTAGGATTGCCACCTCTCCGGTTTCAACACACAATTCAGCCAATCACGGGCCATCATATCATATCCCCATCCCCTGGCAGCATTAGCCCCAGCTCCCCTGAGATCACCGGCCGGCCCCAAAATTGTTCTGCCCTCTGACATCACCTGCTCCACCCTCTGTCTGGACAGTGCACCACTGAAAGATGGTAACCCTACTTTTAGTACATACATCAAATGCTTTTTCTCTGAAGGGCATACCATTCTGTAATATGAGGCAGAATTGTTTCATAGTCTAATACTGCACCCACTACCTTCTTTTTGGTCACTGGTGAAGAGTTCCCCTGTAGAGCTTAGTGGAGGCAGTGCTGAACTCATTTCTTTACAGAAGTTTCCATAACATGACATAAATACCAGATTGCTATATAAAGTGCAGTTCATTAACACTATAAGGTCTGAGGTCTCTATTTCCCTTTAAAAATATATGTCCTATTTTAAAAAGGATCAGATAGTCCTCATGCTATATGCACACCATAATAGTTTTAAATGACTGCAGTAACCAGATATTAAACAAAACAAAAATTACAATTAAAGTTTTGTTAGAGGTAGAAGTGGGTCACATAAAATCCATTCAAGACCATAAATGCTGAACAGTAGACCAAAGTAACCTTGCCACCGTCTCTTTCTTTCAGTTTCACTCTTGCTGGAAGTGTCAGGAGGAAGGGTGATGTATACCTTGGGGTATACTTTGATAGGGTTATCACATGGTTACCATGGCTTGACTAGAGAGTGATTATCTTAGGACAGTGATCCCCAACCATGTTTCTTACCACCCCCTTTGATGTTGCTCCAGTGGCCATAAACCAAGTGCCAATGTTAAAATTACTTCCTTGGAGGCAAGTTTTGGAAGCAAAAAGACACATTTACATTACATGCAAAACCTCCTGCAGGCTAGTCCACATGGGGCTACTAAAGTGCCAGTCACAGCCCATATTAGGCATCCCAAGGAGTTTTTTCATGCCTGTATGACTCACCAACATGTTTTACATATTAGTTTGGCTCATTGGTAAAAAACATTGAGGATCCCTTAGGGTCTAATCTCTTCTCCTCTGATGCTAAGACCTACCTCAGGCCTTCTGGTAGATCCACCTCCTGTTATGGGGGAAGGACTGAGCACATGTTTGCTCCCCTTCTGTACATTAGGGTACCAGGAACCACTAAACTATTCTTGGGCTCACATCGCAATACATTCATATGGAAACGTTTGAGAACCTTCTCAGCCTGCATAATAATTTACTCGACTTTCAACAAAAAAGATAACAGTGGTATGTCTTTCATTTCCCAGGAAATACTGGGGTGTTTTCTGAACAAAGATTTTTAGTGAAGCATATTCAGTTGTATGTAATTAAATCAAATGTAAAAAACGTGGGTACCCTTGTAATTTTGCTAATTTGAATGCATGGAACTGCTCAATACTGATAACTGGCAACACCAAATTGATTGGATTATCTTGTTAAGCCTTGCACTTCATAGGCAGGTGTGTCCAATCATGAGAAAAGGTATTTAAGGTGGCCAATCGCAAGCTGTGCTTCTGTTTGACTCTCCTCTGAAGAGTGACAGCATGGGATCCTCAAAGCAACTCTCAAAAGACCTGAAAACAAAGATTTTTCAGTATCATCGTTTAGGAGAAGGCTACAAAAAGCTATCTCAGAGGTTTAAAATGTCACAGGCCACAGGCACAGTTGCTGTAAAACCCAGGTCTGGCAGGCCAATAAAAATACAGGAGATGCATATGCAGAGGATTGTGAGAATGGTTACAGACAATCCAAAGATCTCCAAAGACCTGCAAGAACATCTTGCTGCAGATGGTGTATCTGTACATTGTTCTACAATTTAGCTCAATTTGCACAAAGAACATCTGAATGACAGGGTGATGAGAAAGAAGCCCATTCTGCACTCACGCCACAAACAGAGTCACTTGTTGTATGCAAAAGCTCATTTAGACAAGCCACGATCATTTTGGAACAAAGTGCTTTGGACTGATGAAACAAAAATTTAGTTATTTGGTCATAACATAAAGCGTTTTGCATGGTGGAAGAAGAACACTGCATTCCAAGAAAAACACCTGCTACCTACTGTCAAATTTGGTGGAGCTTCCATCATGCTGTGGGGTTGTGTGGCTAGTTCAGGGACTGGGACCCTTGTTAAAGTCGAGGGTCAGATGAATTCAACCCAATATCAACAAATTCTTCAGGATAATGATCAAGCATCAGTCACAAAGTTGAAGTTACACAGGGGTTGGATATTCCAACAAGACACTGACACTAAACACACTTTGAAATCTACAAAGGCATTTATGCAGAAGGAGAAGTACAATATTCTGGAATGGCCATCACAGTCCCCCGACCTGAATATCAAAAATCGAAAATCTATGGGATGATTTGAAGCAGGCTGTCCATGCTCAAGAGCTTTCAAATTTAACTTACTGTCAGGGAGCCGGGAGCCTCCTCTGGGGAGTAGTCCGGATCTAGGAGGAAGCCCCTCAGGAGGGATCAGGATCGTGGTATCCAGGAGTAAGGCAGGAGAAACAAAGTTCAAACACAGGTCAAAAGGCAGGCGGAATGTAACAAAGTCCAGGGCCAGGCAGGGGGTCAATGACAGGCAGAATATCAGCGAAGTCCAGGTCCAGGCAAGGGGTCACAACAAGGAATCAGGCAGAATAAGCAGGGAAAACAGCAAGGGAAACCCAGGAATCACTAGGAATCAGGATCCTATTTTCGGGCGCCATCTTGGCGCCTCAGGCGACCTTTTATGTTTGAATTTGGCGCCCTTGCGCCAGCGTCAGCGCGCCCGCGACCGTCGCGCCGCGCTGACGTCACGGCGCCGGCGTCGGGACCCACGTGGGTTGCCTGGGCGCCGCCATTTTGGATTCTTCGCCGCCGGGAGCGGACGCGACTCCTCGCGCTCCCGGCGGTCTTGACAGTACCCCCCCCCTCACGGGGGGCCTCAGGACCACCGGGGCTTGGTTTCTGGGGAAACTTGGAGTGGAAGTCTCTTACCAAACGAGGAGCATGCACATCACGGTGTCCCTCCCAAGAGCATTCTTCGGGGCCAAAGCCCTTCCAATGGATGAGGTACTGAAGGGACCCTCTGGAGATTCTGGAATCGAGGATTCTCTCCACCTCGAATTCTTGTTGACCCTCCACAGAGACGGCAGGAGGAGGAGATTGGACATCAGAGAAACGGTTAGAGATGGTGGGCTTCACCAGGGAGACGTGGAACACGTTGGGAATTCTCATCTCTGGTGGGAGTTGAAGTCTGATGGCTACAGGGTTAATTATCTCCAAGATGGGGAACGGACCCAGGAACTTCGGACCCAACTTGGGAGATGGCACCTTCAAGCGAATATTCCTGGAAGAGAGCCAGACACTATCACCCACCTTGTAGGGAGGAGAGGGCCTTCTACGGCGATCCGCGAAGGTCTTGTGGACTAGAGCACTCTTCTCCAGATTAGACTTGGTTGCAGCCCAAATAGCAAGCATATGGGCTGCCAGATCATCTGCAGCCGGGACGTCCGACAACACAAAGTCCTGAGGAAAGGCTTGAGGGTGCTGTCCATACACCACCATAAACGGAGACCTTCCTGTGGAGGAATGACATGCATTATTATGAGCAAACTCCGCCCACGGGAGGAGGTCAGACCAATCGTCCTGGCAAAGAGACACATGGTTCCTCAGGAACTGTTCTAAGGCTTGGTTCACACGTTCAGCTGCCCCATTCGTCTGCGGGTGGTAGGCAGACGAAAATTGAAGTGTTATTCCCAAGTCTTTACATAGGGAACGCCAAAACTTGGCGGTAAACTGGGTGCCTCTGTCGGAGACGATCTCCACCGGGAAACCATGCAGGCGGAAGATGTACTTAATAAAGAGTTGGGATAATTCCACCGCAGAGGGTAACTTCTTCAAAGGGATGAAATGGGCCATTTTGCTGAAGCGGTCAATAACAACCCAGATCACAGTATTCCCACCGGAGGGAGGAAGTTCGACAATAAAGTCCATAGAGAGGTGCGTCCATGGACGAGAGGGAACCGGCAAAGGCTGTAACAACCCGCTGGGGCGGGAATGGCTAGGCTTAGAAGTGGCGCAGACATTACAAGCCGCCACAAAGTCCTTTACATCCTTGCGGATATCAGGCCACCAGACTAGGCGCCTCAAGAGTTCAAGGGTCTTGGCCGGACCAGGATGTCCAGCTTGCCTGGAGCAGTGGGTTTGTTGCAGGATGGCCAGGCGAAGTTCTGGAGGGACGAAGGCCATGCCAATCGGAGTATCTTGAGGAGCCAAGGACTGCCCAGCCAGAATCTGGTCGGCAAATTGGGGATACAGAGAGGCAATGATCTTGACTGGTGGAATGATTGGTTCCTGTCTCTCAGGGTCACGGTCCACCGGAGTGAAGCTACGAGACAAGGCGTCGGCCTTCAGATTCTTGGAACCTGGGCGATAGGTCAAAACAAAGTTAAATCGGGAAAAGAAAAGGGCCCACCTGGCTTGTCTGGGATTTAGCCTCTTGAGGGACTGTATAAACTCCAGATTCTTGTGATCTGTGAAAATCTGGACAGGAATTTCAGAGCCCTCCAGGAGGTGACGCCATTCTTCAAGGGCAAGCTTGACTGCCAAGAGTTCCCGATTCCCGACATCATAGTTCTGCTCGGCGGATGAGAACTTCTTGGAGAAGAACGCACAGGGGTGCAATTTTCCATCAGTGGAATGTCTCTGAGACAGGATAGCTCCGGCTCCGACTTCAGAAGCATCAACTTCGATGCAGTAGGGTAGTGCAGGATTGGGATGTCGGAGAACAGGAGCGGATGTGAAGGCCTCTTTCAAGGACTGAAAAGCTTCTATGGCAGATGGAGGCCACAGGCTGGGTTTACCCCCTTTCCGGATGAGGGCCAGAATAGGTGCAATGCGGGAAGAGAACCCCCGGATGAACTGTCGATAATAATTAGCAAATCCGATGAATCTCTGGATTGCCTTGGTACTCAATGGGAGAGGCCACTCCTGGATGGCCGACACTTTCACGGGGTCCATCTCAAATCCCTCTGGAGAGATAATGTATCCTAGGAAGGGGATCTTGGATACCTCAAAGACACACTTCTCCAACTTGGCGAAGAGAGAGTTCTTCCTCAGACGAGAGAGTACCTCCTTCACCTGGGAGCGATGACTTTCAAGTTCCTTGGAAAAGATCAGGATGTCGTCCAAGTATACGACTACGAACCTTCCTAGGAGATCTCGGAACACATCATTAACAAACTCCTGGAAGACGGCAGGGGCATTGCATAGGCCGAAGGGCATAACAAGATATTCATAGTGCCCATCCCGAGTGTTGAATGCCGTCTTCCATTCGTCACCCTCCCGGATGCGAATGAGGTTGTAGGCCCCCCGGAGATCCAACTTGGAGAAAATCTTTGCCCCTTTCAGCTGGTCAAAGAGCTCGGAAATCAGGGGCAGAGGGTATCTGTTTTTCACGGTGATCTTGTTCAGGCCCCGATAGTCTATACAAGGCCGAAGACCTCCGTCCTTCTTCTCCACAAAGAAGAACCCAGCCCCTGCAGGAGAGGTAGAAGGGCGGATAAACCCCCGCTGAAGATTTTCTTGGATGTACTCCTTCATAGCGGTGGTCTCTGCAGGAGAGAGAGGGTAAGTGCGCCCTTTGGGGGGCATGGATCCAGGCAGGAGTTCAACCGGACAGTCGTAGGAGCGATGTGGGGGAAGGAACTCTGCAGACTTTTTACAAAACACATCGGAAAATCCCTTGTAAGTGGAGGGCAAAGTCTTTAGTTCCGCAGTGGAGACATTCACCTTCTCGAGGGGTTTTGGCGGAAGGCAATGCTGCTGACAAAATAAACTCCAACGAGAGATCTGCCCAGAGGACCAGTCTATGGTGGGGTTATGTAGACGTAACCACGGAAGACCCAGTATTACTGGAGTAGAAGGACAGGGGATGATGAAGAATGAAAGTTTTTCTTGATGCAGTACCCCAACCTGTACAGATAGTTCCGCCGTGAACTTAGTGACGAATTCAAACTCCAGGGGTTTGTCATCTATGGCGGTAATTCGCAGGGGAGAAGACAAGGGGAGCAGGGGAATCTTCATGCGTTCGGCAAAGAAGGCGTCCATGAAGTTGCCGTCCGCCCCAGAGTCGAGGAAGGCCCTTTCGCAGATAGTCTTATTTGCCAGGTGAATCTGCAAAGGAAGGAGAAGTCTGCGTGAATTTTCTTGATACTTCTCCTTAGGCCCTCGAGTAATGCCCCCTACATGAGAAACCAGTGACATACCTCGGGGTACAAAACTCCTGGCCTTGGCAGGACAGGCATTGGCAAAATGGGAGTGACCACCACAGTACAAACAGAGACCTGCCATTCGTCTTCGGAGTCTTTCCTGCTCGGAAAGGTGAGCCTTTCCTACTTGCATAGGTTCCTCCAGGGGTGACGTGGACACATGAGTCACAGGAACAGCGGGGGCTTGCAGAATCGGCCTTTGAAAGCGAGGAGCCAACATGGGAGAAAATTGTCTGCTGCGCTCTCTCTCCACCTGGTGTTCTCTGTGGCGGGTGTCTACCTTAATAGATAGGGTGATCAGTCCCTCCAGGGTGTCAGGAGTCTCTCTGGAGACGAGATCATCTTTGATGCGGATGGATAGGCCTTGGTAGTATACGGCCTTGTAAGCGTCATCACACCAGGAAGTCTCCGCCATCAGTGTTCGGAAGTCTATAGCGTACTCATTGACACTGCGGCTTCCCTGCCGGAGCTGCAAGAGACGGGCAGGGGCGTTCGTGACTCGACCAGGTGCATCAAAGACTGTGCGAAAAGCTTGGAGAAAGTCTTTAACAGCATAAGTCACCGGAGAATTCTTCTCCCAAAGAGACGTAGCCCACTCCAGTGGCTTGCCTTCCAATCGAGACATCACATACCCCACCTTGGAACGCTCACTTGGGAACTGCGTGGGTTGGAACTCAAATTGAATTTGGCACTGTGTGGCAAATCCCCTGCAGGCTTGTGGGTCCCCACTGAAGCGAGGAGGAGGTGGAATGCGAGGCTCACCTGTCGGATAGCTTGCGTTCGAAGAGGCTGCCGCCATGGGTGAATCTCCTGAAGGTGGAGCAGCGGAGGGCGCAGATGGCTCTCGAGCAAGCAGGATATCGAGTGCTTGCCCAATGCGAACCTGCTGGTTTTCGTAGTCCTCCATGCGGGATGCCAGTCCGCGGAGCGCTCGTCCGACATCAGGTGTGGCTTCCTCAGAAGGATCCATGGCCCGAAAATAATGTCAGGGTGCCGGGAGCCTCCTCTGGGGAGTAGTCCGGATCTAGGAGGAAGCCCCTCAGGAGGGATCAGGATCGTGGTATCCAGGAGTAAGGCAGGAGAAACAAAGTTCAAACACAGGTCAAAAGGCAGGCGGAATGTAACAAAGTCCAGGGCCAGGCAGGGGGTCAATGACAGGCAGAATATCAGCGAAGTCCAGGTCCAGGCAAGGGGTCACAACAAGGAATCAGGCAGAATAAGCAGGGAAAACAGCAAGGGAAACCCAGGAATCACTAGGAATCAGGATCCTATTTTCGGGCGCCATCTTGGCGCCTCAGGCGACCTTTTATGTTTGAATTTGGCGCCCTTGCGCCAGCGTCAGCGCGCCCGCGACCGTCGCGCCGCGCTGACGTCACGGCGCCAGCGTCGGGACCCACGTGGGTTGCCTGGGCGCCGCCATTTTGGATTCTTCGCCGCCGGGAGCGGACGCGACTCCTCGTGCTCCCGGCGGTCTTGACACTTACCTAGAGAGATTTTGAATGGATCAGTGGTCAAAAATACCGCCATCCAGAATCCAGACACTCATCAAAGGCTATAGGAGGCATCTAGAGGCTGCTACATTTGCAAAAGGAGGCTCAACTAAGTATTGATGTTGTTGTCCCCAAATTTGTGCACCAATTTTTGTTATGATGCATATTTTCTGTTAATCCAATAAACTTTATGTCACTGCTGAAATACTACTGTTTCTTTAAGGCATGTTATATATTAAAAGGAAGTTAATACTTTGAAAGCTCAGCCAAAGATAAACAAAACTCCAAAGAATTAAGGAGTTAATGGTTATGGCAGCAGACTTTCTGGGCAGTAGGGAAGTTAACCGTATGATTCACCTACAGTTCCCTAAAAGATCTTGTTACTCTGTCACTTTAGAAACAGTATGTTATAATTTTATTTCTCCTATACCAAACCTATAATTATATTACGATAGTAATATAAACTATAAAATTATATTACGCAATAACTCCTCCTAAAACCAACACCCACTAGTACATAGACAGCTTTTTTTTTTTTTTTTTTTACAATTGTGGTGGTTTAGAATCTTAAAAATTAGAGATAACATTATTCATTACCAGCTACTGTGCAGATAATAGTTCTTTCAGGCAGTGGATGTGAACAGTTGCTGGGAGTGTCAATCCCCTCAACACATGTTAGGGTGCACACACAAGCAGTACAATAGTATGTACGTATATTTCTCGTAGTTACATATGGCCGAGCATAAATACAAAAGGAGAGAAATAAACATTGCACTGATTCCCTGTCCTACAATCTCAACCCATCCAGCCTTTCACGAACCTTCAAAAGTAATAGGTGTCAGAAATAGATGCTTTTACAGAAACATTCCTTCTGTTTAGATCTGCTTTATTGTGTCTGCCGATTTTCGTGATTAACTTGTTCCATTTGTTAAGAGTCTAAGAAGAAACTGGCAAAGTCGGGGCTGCAGCTTTTAAGGGCTGAAACTTGGTTTATATAATTAAACTTCTAAATAAAATTCAAAGATAATTCAGTCATTGAATGAGAAAGTAAGACACAGAAATGGTCCAGTCCCTTTATTTACCAAAATGTTTAGTTTATTGTCCAAACAGATGTTTTAAATGTCAAACGGCAAACTAATTAAATGGACAATTGTGTTTCTGGTTAGGAAGTATTTAACCAGTGATTAAAGTGTATCAAAAAAAGGTGGTTGGGTTGAAAACACTGCTCAAATTTTTAAGCCACATCACCTATCACATTTGTGCTTTGCTGATCATATTAGTGCACTTTGGAATGTGACACTTTTGAAGCACAGACCCCTTCTACTTGTGAATACCTAAATGGCTCGTTAGGCAACATTTGATAAAAGCTGTCTACCTGCCATGTAAATTGATACATGTAAATTGGTCTTATATAACACGCCCTTTCCCCCAGCTGCAGGCTGTGAGATAAGGAGCAGTTTATTATGCAGAGGCTTCTTAATGGGCTGCAGATTTGTTTTTACCTTGCTTGTATAAACATGAACTAAAATGGAACTTACTTTTGGTTTCAGATTTTGCCCTGTTAAGTAGAAGAAATAACAAAATCCACAGATATTTTCTCATTAAAGTATGCTCAGTTCAAAATACACAGGTTGGGCAGCAGTCCTTTTGGGTCAGGGCACACAGGCAGATTCGGGGAGACTAGTCGTTCATTTTCCAACGTTGCCCGAAGCTGCCTCACAAGGAAACTTCGGGTGACTTCGGAAAATGAATCTCGCCATTGCGCTGGCGATTCACATTTTAGCTGGTGGGAAGGCAGGGGAGGCAGTTTGGGAGATTAGTCGCCCTGAAGAAGAGGAGATTTGTCGCCGGGTGACTAATCTTCCCGAATCTGCCTGTGTGCCCTGACCCTTAAAAATAAAATGTATTTAATAACACATCGTGATCAACAGTAGCAATGTTTCAAAATGTATATATTCTTTTAACTGGGCTGTTCATCGTTGAATGAACTTTTTGTATGATGTAGAAAGTAATATTCTGAGACAATTAGATTTAATTATATTTTTTATTATTATTTGTTTAGCTTTTTATTCAGCAGCTCTCCAGTTAGCAATTTCAGCAATCTGGTTCAAGGGTCCAAATTCCCCTAGCAACCATGTATTGATTTGAATAAGAGACTGGAATATGAATAGGAGATGGACTGAATAGAAAGATGAGTAATAAAAAAATAGCAATAACAATACATTTGTAGCCTTACAGAGCATTTGTTTTTTGTAGATGGGGTCACTGATCCCCATTTGAAAGCTGAACAGAATCAGAAGAAGAAGGCAAATAATTCAAAAACAATAGAAAAGAAAAAATGAAGGCCAATTGAAAGTTGCTTAGAATTAGTCATTCTATAACACACTGCAAGTTAACTTAAAGGTGAACCAACCTTTTAAAAACATTGAGCTCAGGGTTCATAGATTTAACTGTGCAATGAGCCAAAAAAATTAAATTAACAATACAGGTCTAATATGATAATAATCATATAATAACTATACTTATCCGATATGTAGTCACTTATTAGTCAAGAAAAGCTGATGCATACCTTGTACTTTGTATCAATGCTATCAGAGGCAATCAAATAATGATCATTGTCCAAGCTCAGATTGCTTGTTTGACCTTAATCTTCCTTTACTATCAAGCTATATATTACCTGCACATTACTAGCATAAAGTTTAATAGTTTTGTTTCCCGGTCTTACATGAAGCTGAAATTCTGATAACCAGGCATGCCAGTAGCACTCGGTTACAAACCTACTTTATTACCTAATAGAGAATATAATAAATAGGTTTGTAACTATTAGCCTTTGTTGTGCCTTATAATCAGAATTTATGTCTAATTTATCTAATCTATGGTTTTGCAGAATACTGTGGCTGAACCAGAGCACCCTACTTACCTTTTTAGGACAAGTAGGTTTATGAGTGCCAGTTCAAAAAAAAATTGCCACCTCTCATTTGCCTTTTCCAGGTGTTAATCACTGAACATGGGAAAGACTATGGCCTTGGTGGAAGCCTAATTCGAAGCATTTTTTTACAAAACTGCCATAGAGGGTTTGAATAAAGGAGGTAAATGTAATTACAATACATCTGCAGCATAAGGAAAATCTTCAAGGTGAGAGTGTAAGGTTGTAACAGAGGACACATAAATGCCTTTGGCAAATCACAGAGAGCAGCTGGACACATATCTGCACCCTGGAGACTAAAGAGAGGAGATAAAGGCCGTCGAAATCTTACATGCTCTTGGAAAACATGAACAAGAAGTTTATATGTATTTTTGTGAAACCTAGGTATCTAGATTTAGAACTGGCACAAGGGTGCATAATTAGTAATGCAATATACTGCATAAAATTATATTGGTAAGTAGATACCTCATTTTGTAGTTATTGAGTAATCAACGTCTGTAATTACTATTAAAAAACAGACATGGTTGGAAGGTTCTGGTTTGCAACTGAGTCTTAGAATACCCAAAATTCCCCGAAATCTGAAAAGTTCGTGATTTTTTGTGTTCTAATAGGCTGAAAATAAAATCTTAGCCCTCGGGGAATTTATGAAACCCCGAGGGCTAAAAAGCCCGAATATAAAAATACAGCATCTCAGCCTGTTGAGGAAGTCAATGGGAACAGTCTCATTGATTTTTGGTTGTGTCGGGGGTTTTGGGCAATTTCGGAGTTTTCGGGGAAAATTCTCAAATGAATCGGTTAAAAACCCGAGCGGGTTAGATCAGAGTTTGTAGCAGCCGATATTGAGATAAACTCGGACCTTGATAAATAACCCCTTTACTGTAGTGGCAGATAGGGCAAATTTTTGTCTTGTGTTTTGTCTCTGCTTTCATTTTGAGCCGCCAATTATTGTTGCTTTTCTGAGTCAGTAGACTGCACTCGGCACTTGCAGATTATCCCATTTCATAATGAATGGGGAAAATGTTTTTAAAATTGTGTCCCCAGCCCAACAAGTTGTGTGTCATTGCCCATAGGCAGAGTGTGATCTGCATGAATGAAACACAGTTGCGTCTGATGGTTTGCTGTTGATGCATAGCTGAATGGTGAAAGGATGCATTTCTAGGGTGCATCATCAATTCCAAAATTTAGTCTGAATTTGGCCATTTCTGGTTGCTACCAGCAACTTTAGTCTTTAAGCTTAAATGACCACCTGCCATGATTTTCACCATCAGCCAATCTTTATGGAAAATCCCAGTTTCCATGGTAACCGTGAACTTATACTGATGAGCTCTTCCCCACCCCCTTTAATCATTAAATCATTGACTGTATACATTTCTTATCTTTGTTTGATTTAATTTTTGGAACCAGTAATATGTTTTTGAATGCAACATCTTTAATTTGTCCATTTGTACACTATCCCTTTAAAGTTGATAGATTACATTTAATAAGCTTGTAAGTTCATCCCTTTGGGTCAGCCAAATAAAAGCATAGCTATAAAATACACTTTTAAGTACTTAATTATTGGAAAGAGCAGAGAGCCTAGACCTTTTCTTTGTAGAATGTATCATGTCTTGCAGATACTCTCTAGAAACTACTCAAGTAAACTAATATGAAATACAGCTGGGACCTGTTAACCAGAATGCTTGGGACCTGGGTTTTCCAGATAATTGATCTTCTATAATTTGGATCTTCATACTTTAAGTTTACTAGAAAATCATGTAAACATTAAATAAATGTGGCTGGGACCACAAAATACATATAGACAAATACTGGTCCCCTGCACTCAACCCATTATCAATATATTTAAGACATTTTGCTGGTTATGTAAAAAAAGGCACTAAGTTTGCCCAGGAGCAGAAACCTATAGTAACCAATCAGAAGGTAGCATTTACTAGTCATTTGTTTAAAAACAAAGATCCTATTGGTTGCTAAGAGTAACTGCTCCTGGGCAAACATAGTGCCTTTTATTACAAATGGGGGGGTTGACATTTTGTGCCTTGAGCTACTAAAAATGCCCACCCATGTTTGTTATCGTTTATACAGGAGCAGTGGCCAGCTCCATGTTGTAGCTCCCACCTTTTCCAGCTATAGTCAGGTGATCCCACTGGTGTCTAATAAAACGGCAGCCAAGTTTGTGAGTTTTACTTTGAAAGCAGCAAGTAAGTTGCAGGTAAAACTTAGTCCCTGTGTAAAACGTATAATGAAGCAATAGAATTCTTAATGGATCAAATGATCATTGAGTGTAGGACTGGCCAGATATGGGATGACTTTGACTTAGTTGGCCAGCTTAAATATATGGACAAACAATCCCTGTTTTGTTTAAAGGGGAGGACATTTTGTAATAGCTTAAGGCAAAAAATGTCTCAATGTCCTAAATATATTGATAATGGATTGAGTGCAGAAGACATCTTGTATTTGTCTATATGAATGTTGTGGTTAAGTAGTAAAGTCACAACATTATCCAAGTTCCAGTCCCAACATTTTTGCAAGCTCTGTTATTTTTGTTATTTTGCTGGTGGATATCCAGCAGCCATTTTGCTGCAAGGTTCTTTGTGGGATTTTACAACTGGTAGAATCCCACAAAGAACCTCAACTACAGCAAGATGGCTGCTAGATATCCTCCAGCAAAATAACAAAAATAACAGAGCTTGCAAAAATGTTGGGACTAGAGACCTCTGGGCCCCTGGAGTTGTTAGAAAAATGTTGGGACTAGAGACCTCTGGGCCCCTGGAGTTGTTAGAAAAGGCATCTCCCTGCCACAACAGTGGACCTTTGGTGCTATGGTAGGCCAATTCATATTGTAGCTTTTTGAACTTCTACTTGCAAAGAATGAACTATCACTGCATTATCCGAGTTTTAAAAAGCCTTTATTGGAATCATGGCTCAGATCTCAGACAAAACAGATGTATGAATTTTGTGGTAACAGCCTCATTGCAACCCTGCTTAATGGTTTAAAATTTTTTGGTGAGCACAACTTTTCCTTGTTCACTACAGATACTAGCAATAAATCAAAATAAACGCAATGGCAATGGTGCTTCGAATGTAAGTTCCCGATAATATTTTTGGAGTTGTATATAGTGTTAAAAGTCATTGTTATGCTGTTCTTTTGACACAACTATTGATGGAACCCTGGCACCAGTGCAACATTCAGGGTGGGTTTCCCAGCTTCAGTAACTACACTTGTGCATGATTAATCAGAGCAAACTGGGCAGGCACAATGGTGTGTGTCACTATGCGGAAGTGCATGAAGTATTTGCCTTTAATGGATGGCATCAGTATGTGCAGCATTTTCACCTACAGTATTTTACTGCGACCACACTTGCCCTTGAGGTAATTAATTACTATTATGTCCTACAATATATATGGTCGTAAGTTTATAAAGCAACTTGCAGAAACCATTTAGGTGTTACACAGTTTTATAGGAACTTCTGCAGTATTGCTGGCAGCCAACCATTGACATTTTATAGGTTCACATAAAAGGTCAGTAAATAGTGCTTTTCTACATACAGTATGATACCATTGTCTCATTGGTCTCGTTTTAGCTGCAGAGGGTTGCAGTATAGTAGACATTGTGCAGGACTGGAAAAAAAAAAAAAGTATTTTCTAGGTTTGAAGTATAATTTTTAATTGAGCAAAATTAGATAAAATTGCATGGTTTTAGGTAGACCTCTCCATGGATATTTGATGCTAAGTAAACCATTGTAGGGTTCAGTAGCTTTGAAGAATTGCCAAAATGTTTACTCTCCACAAAAAGTTACTTGTTTTTGAGTGATTGTATCAAACTGGGTGTTTTTTAGTATAATTATTTTAATTGAAAGCTAAAGTGTTTTTTTTTACATCTGTTATAAGTGGCATGTTCTGCCATACATATGAATATTATTTATTATTAAGTGTGTCATTGGAAAAATACCATACTATAGATTAAACAGGTAATAATGTACCCCTCCTACTGTAAAATATAAGGATTTTATAAGTCACCAAGGAATTCTATGACCAAATAAAAGCAGAAGGCTGAATGCTTTCAGCCAGGTCTTGAAACTCCAAGGTGACTTTTAATATCTTCATATTTTACATGGGGTATCGTTTTTATTATAATACACAAGTTTCAGTGAGTCACGTGACACAAATAGCACTTGGTACCGATTATAACTGATGACATCACTAAAGCACAGTTTATAAATTTATAATTTACAGGAAATTCATGGCTCTTGAGTGCTTGGGAGAAGACAAGGAAAGCTTATCCTCCACTGTTGAACTTTCTTATTTCTGGCTCTTGAGTAATATATTAAACTCTGTTCCATGTTATATATTAATAACATAGAAATGGTTATGAAAAGGGCAAATAAGATGATTCATGTTCTAAATCAGTTTTCCTCAGACTTCATTAGTGAAAGTCACTTGCAACTCTGGTGAAGGGTGAGTGAACCCTGAAATACCAATCTCTTCTTCAGCTGCACCCCTTCCAAGGTTTCGTAATAGAGCCGGAGGAAAAAAAGACTCTTTTTGCAATTTCAAAGATAAAAATATTGCTATATCGTTGTATTAAATGCATTTAACAGTCATGTTTGGAGACACCTGTGATCCTACTCTAATTAGTGGCATCTCAGTGAATATGATTCCATATGATATCTGAAAAATATGTGAGGACTGAATAAATATTAAAAATCCTGGTGTAAAGTTGGCATAGGTATTTTACCTGTACTAAATAGTATTTGGTGGAATATTAGAGGGTATAGTGAACTTTAAAAATATTGCAAATCTGTTCCAGCAGCACACCTCTAAGTACTTTAAGGTACCAGGGGAATACAGGAAGGCTGGCTTCTCAATCTGAGAAAAAAAATCATTAAAGTGTTGTCCCCTAAAAAGAACTTTGGGTGGGAGAAATATATATATATATATATATTGAGCCTCAAATTCTGTCCCTCTAGCAAGGTGGGGGTGGGAGCAATGGCAGGTGAAACAGGTTTGGGAGAAGACTGAATTAAGTCTGTAATGTCCCAAGATGATAATGCTCTACAAACTGTAGTGGCCCCATAGGTCTCTAGTTTCAACATTTTTGCAAGCTCTGTTATTTGTTATTTTTGTTATTTTGCTGGTGGATATCCAGCAGCCATTTTGCTGTGAGGTTCTTTGTGGGATTTTACAACTGGTAGAATAACACAAAGAACCTCAACTACAGCAAGATGGCTGCTAGATATCCTCCGGCAAAATAACAAAAAATAACAGAGTTTGCAAAAATGTTGGGACTAGAGACCTCTGGGCCCCTGGAGTTGTTAGGAAAGGCATCTCCCTGCCACAACAGTGGACCTCTGGTCCCATGGTAGGCCAATTCATATTGTATCTTTTTGAACTTCTGCTTGCAAAGAATGAACTGTTTGTGTCGATGGAAAGCCAGTTGGATTTCTGGTGAAACATCTTCAAGAAAAAACACAGCAAGTCCAGTTGATTTGACCTATTTCTACAGATATACAGACATACCACATATTCTAAAAATGTTTTTCATATTGCCATGGAAACCTTCTGTCCCATTGGGTAAGACTAGGGCCTGACATCAGCCCTTCTATCACCTGAAACTGGTCATGGTCCTAATTAAAAGGTCCCGCCAAAACATAATTTTCTGGCTATTAGACAAAGACAAAAGAGAGAATACAAAATGCAGAGGAATGTGTTATGGCGCGCAGCCTTAGTCTCTGTTTTTCCTGCTGGACATGTGAGTTAATTGGTGTCCGGAAGCAATGGAAAATGCTTCCTTGCTGTAAATGTCAGAATAGTCAAGCAAGTCACGGACATTTTTATTAGCATGAAAAGTAGCCGAGCCTGTAAGGAATTGTGGTGTACAGGTGCAGCGGATGCGTCCTTTCAGGTGTAATGGAATGCCAAAAGGCACGTTTAATTGCTCTTGCAAGGAGGACAGTAATCCATTCTGGTGCCGCGGGAAGCTTTTTGCTCCCATTCTTCATGCGTATTTTATATTCCGTCCCTTTGCCGTGTCAGTCTGCTCTTGCTTTTTTTTTTCTCGATTAGCTGTATACCAATTAAATCAGGTCACTGGACACTGTTTTGCTCTAATTCTCACGAGCCTCCTTAAACTGTAGTCGGCTGGAAATGCCAACAGCGCTGTTTGTCTCCTGGACACAAAAGGTTAAAGGTTGGGATGCTTTTAAACTGTTGTGCTGAAGAATCCTTTAAAATCATGACTTAATATACAAAAAGTACAAACAAAGGTTTTTTTTTAAAGGACCTGAATGGGCAAAACAAGCTTTTGATCCATCCCGGCCTCATCGTCGTTTTATTTAAATGTCACTAAATGGCACATTAGCTAATTCAAGTTATGGTGTTTGGAATGAACATAGAGATGGTCATTGTTTTATCCTGTGTTCTTGTTCCTCTTCATCTCATCTTTATGGCCCTCCTATGTACTGCACTAAATGTACTTGCTTTAGAAATATCTATAATAAAAGGAAGCTGCGCAGGACAATGATCCCTCCATGTTTGATTCACACAACGGTGACTGTTCTTGGCAGAACCTTGGAAGTTGTGTGTTGCTCTTAAAGAAGGATGTATCATAAGTGGCATTATCCTTCTACTGGGCTCAGGTCTGATCTATAAAGCTAAATTCTAATTCTTTTAAGTGTGATTTCGGCTGCCTTAACAGCATTGTTGACAACAAACAAATGGCACATGCTCGGAGAACACGGTGATAGATAAATGTAGCTGCATTTTCTGTTGTTGCTATAATTGCTCTCATGAGAGGAAGGAGGGGAAATTGTTGCCCAGAAAGAGCTCATTGGCCTCAATGCGCAAACCACCTCTAAGCTGTTCCTTCTGTCTCGGAGAAACAGCAGGGGAGTCTGAAAATGATTAGCCCTGCCTTTCCCAATGAGATAGCAGGCAGAAGGGTGCCTTTAGGGATTTACTGAGGTGGCTGACTCAAGAAAAGCTCTGGCGAAGTCCGGGCTACAGATGTTAGGAGTTATCAATCCAGCCAGTTTTTTTTTGTCTCTTTTTTTTTCCCAGTCAATCTTTTTTTTTCGTACAGTGTCTGCAGGAATGTAATGTTTTAAGCAGCTCAGCACGCAGGCTTATTTCTGTAGCCAGATTTGCTCAAATATGTAGCCATTGGGGAGTCAGATTTCATGAGGTTAGAGGAATGGAGAAGTTCACTGTGTAAGAATATAAGAACAAGGGCAGCGACTCGGAGGGGGGGATATGGCTTTCAAATCGACACTTTGTCAATGCAAATGCAGGAAATATTAGCGGCAGGTATAAGCGCAATGATCAGCTTTATCATACATTAGTAGACGGGGGAAATAAATCCAGTTTATGGGCACTGCTCTAGGCCTCCCTCTAAATCTGGGGTGTTGGACTCATGATTCGTCACCTCCTGTAACCTGAGGCGCAGCATCCCAGGCGAGTCATTGCTGCTCTACATGTTTCATTTCCCCTTTACTGTAACCCCTTTATATCACGAGCTTGTAATGCTTTAATGACAAGTAGAATTTATATCATTTGCATCAAACTCCCAAGACAGTCGGGTCCATTAGTAACAGTGGCGCACTGCAGAAATCTGACAAAACACATTTTCTGAGCCACTGATCACTTTATTACCTTTTGTGAAAGTCGCCATGTGTGTGTCTGTCTGTCTGTCTGTGTGCCACATCCTCACTAGGGCAAGGACACCTATATATTACTTTCACTTGTGCTTCTGTTTTCTGTACATGTTGTACAGAAAACATGGAAGAAAGTATACACATGATGTGTGTGCAGAAACAGTAAAGGGGGTACATTTACTCAGTGTCGGACTGGCCCACCGGGATATCAGGAAAAGTCCCGGTGGGCCAAGGTGTCAGTGGGTCCTCATGCTGCTAAACATTTGGCCTATTTCATGGCCATTCCCTATTTCTATGAGAACAAAGATACTAAATAGATGGAATAATAGATTATAGTATGTAAAGAAAAGAGACTAGGAGAATAGAGGTTGAAAGAGGAGAGGAAGAATAATAGTGCTAAGAGTGGGCCCCTTATCTAAGATTAATTGGTGGGCCCCTGGTCAAAGGTTTTTGGGTGGGCCCCTGGTGTCCCAGTCCGACACTGCATTTACTCCAGGGTTGAGGAGTCATGTTGTCAGAGCGGGGTGAGCAGGTCAGCAGAGTAAAGGAGGTCATGCACCTTTGAGATCTGCTCATTTGGTGATGTCGCCAAATGAGTGGATCTCTTTCCGCATTGTGGTGGGCGATATCGGGCTGATCCGATCATGGGCCCTAGGGCCCAACAATCACATCAGAATGGAGGCAATACGGGCGGTGAACAGATGAGGCCCATCGCCATCTGGACGATCGGGGGCCGCCCGTCTGAAGCTCTGAAGCAGTGGTAGGGGGTTTGTTCATGTAAATTTTATCTATGTACGGTAGTGGTTCCCAAACGGTCAGACTGACATCCCCGGGGATGCATGGAGCAGTGGCAGAGAGTCTCTATGTGTTATAAAACTTCTCTATGTAAGGTAGGGCTTCCCAAAATGAGGGACTGATATCCCTGGAGCCCTGGAGCAGTGCCAGAGGCCTCTATTCATATGAATGTGGGGTAGCAGTTCCAAACCTTTGGGGCTGACATCCCAGGGGTGCCTGGAGCAGGGGTAGGGGGATCTATTCATATAAATATTTTCTATGTAAGATAGTGGTTCTTAAACTGTGGGACTGACATCCTTGGGGGCCCTGGAGCAGTGGCAGGGGGCTTTATTCATATGAATTGCCTCTATGTAAGGTAATGATTCCAAAACGTTGTGACTCCCTGGAGTGCCTGAAGCAGCAACAGAGGTATCTCTTCATATAAATATTCTCTGTATAAGATAGTTGTTCCCAAACTGTGAGACTGACATCCCTGGGAAACCTGGGTCAGTGGCAGGGGGCTCTACTCATATGAATCTTCTCTATGTAGGGTAGCAGTTACAAAACATTGGGGCTCACATCCCTGGAGTGCCTGGAGCAGTGGTAGGGGGGATATATTCATATAAATCTTTTCTCTGTAATGTAGTGGTACCTGGAGCAGTGGCAAAGATTGGACCTCCAATGGGGATTTGAACCAAAAAAGTCCTAAAAACACATCAGTAAGGGATACTGGAGAACATATTATAACACAATTGCGATGACCTAATGAATAAACAACATGAATTTTTTTGCTGTTCCTGCGTAGATGTAGCAAACAGTACCAGTCCATCTCACATGTGCTTTGCTAGAATGTGGTGACATAGACACTCAGTTATGAAGGGGTCTGGGGAATTGACCCATTGATGCCCCAGGGCAACATTAAAACTTTTTTTTGTGTTAAGAATTTGCTTTTACCACCCTGTGAAGAAAACTTTCTGTTTAGTTCAGTGTCCCTTTAATATTCCTTCCCAAAGAGTCATTCCCATATAAGCAATTAATGTGTTTATTTGGATCCCCGCTGCTCCTCCAGGCATTATTATCCCTGGCTGGGTTCTTGTTTAGAGCTTCGTGTATTGCGAAAAACACTGTTGTTTATTTTATGCATGTTTTGTGCTTGAGTCTATTAAAACTCCCAGTTTTTTGTGTAAAGGAAAGTAAATGATTTCCTCTAAGTCACCAATGCCAGTTGTACAGAGACACTTTAAATACTTTAAATTGTATAATCTCAATAGGATTGACTTCCCAAAACTAGAATAGATGTTCTGCAGGTTTGCAATATGCCGGCTGGAAACCATGGTGCCAGTATTTTACTTCCAATGGCTGTTTTGTGGGTCTGGAATGGCTTGGTCACCTCTAGTCGACATGGTCCTTTTGCTGAGTATGCCCTTGTCTCTTTTTAGAAATGTAGAACTGAACCCTTGTCAAATTCCATGTTTCTTAAATGATTTGAGAGCTCCAAAACATCATTCAGCATAGTACGTGCATTTAAAGCAAGCCTGGGAAACCCATCTTCTCTCAGTCCTTGAATGGCAACAGGTGTTTATCGTTTTTCAGTTCAAGCCCTTATTGGAAGCCCAAGATTTGATCAGTACACTGCCTTTACACATAACAGGGTTAGAGATCTAGAAAAACACATCCACCATTCAGTTATAGATTCAATAATATCTGGGACAACACACAAGTTTTCACCCTAAGGACCACTTTTACTAAAGAGCTAACTGTGTTTTTCTGAAAATTTTTTGCTAAAAAGACAATTCGCAGGGTCATCGCCTATTTATTAAAAAGACAAGCAACACATTGCTAGCGAATTACCTTGTCGCTGGAGAACTTTTGTTGCATTTCGCCAGGCGAATTTTCACTCAGACGAACAATCTTAAATCCACTAATTTATCAAAGTGTGAAGATTTCAATTTGTTACCCTTTTCACCAAAATCTATTTTGCCAGGTTCTGACTGGTGAATTAATAAGATGAAGCAACATCCTCAACATTATTATATCAGTGACATCATATCCTGTGTTCGAAAAAAGTCATAAGCAAAAGTCAAAGCACTGGCCCTTTTTCATATTTGAATTGAGATTATGTTTACAAGTTATAACTGTTAAAAATATCTTATTTACACTTTGTTTTAGGGTGGGCTCATGGCCTAGGACAATAGAGGATCTCTGTCTTCATTTTGCATCCTTGGAAATTTTTAATAAAAAGTGGCCACTTCCAGCAATTTCACCAACATTACTAATAAATACATACATATAACCTATACCCACTGAATTTAAATTGATGTAAGTAAGTTTCATTTGAGAAAATTCGTTATGAAATTATCTCACTATTGAATCATTGCTGACGAAAGTACACCAAAATTCTTTTGCTGTGATGCTTTGCGTGTATCTAAGAGACCACATAGGCATTTTTCCTAAACTGTCCTTCAGGCTGAGCCATCCCATCATTGCATCATTCCATCCTCCCAGGACCAGCTCCAAAGTTTTGGAACCATTGATGTAGAGGCCCCTCAAACAAACTACCCCCAGACTACCAGCTT
Source organism: Xenopus petersii (assembly GCA_038501925.1). NCBI lineage: Eukaryota > Metazoa > Chordata > Amphibia > Anura > Pipidae > Xenopus > Xenopus petersii. Next base: position 112,702,655 of record CM076684.1, read on the forward strand.
TCCTATAAATATTAATTTGAATTTTTTAATTGTGGAACCTATTCCTTCAATGCTTATTCTTTAAATAATCCTGACCTGCCTCCTGTGCCAATATGGTTGCCACCTTTTCAGGAAAAAAATACCGCCCTTCCTATATATTTTTCCCTATTAATAACATTGGGATTAACCATCATTTTTACTGGGCAGGCCGGTAAAATACTGGCCAGGTGGCAACTCTATGTGCCAATTGTGGCCAAATAATAGATAAGAAGTATGAGCTGGCAGGCAGAGGGAGAGGGGGTCCTTTGGGGTGGCGGTCTGGCGGAGTGGTGGCGGGGGCCTAGGGAGGGCTGTGTGGGTCCCTGATACAGCAGCCCAGAGGGCCCAGACCCCCTTCCCCAGTCTGATGCTGCCAGCATCCACCTGACAGCTGAAACAACTCCCAGCATTCAATGGCTTTGTTACATTGTTTTGAAGTATGTTTTGCAATACGTTCTGGAAAAGCTCCTAATGTTTTTATTTTTGATATTCTACATTTCTGCAGTTGTCATGGCAAATTCTTCATTTCCCAGAAAGAGTCAGGCCTTGCACACATTAGAGGGATATATATATATACAGGTATAAACAACCTGCATGGCTGCTCTTTTTGTTCTTCTGTGTTTCAGGATTATGCTGGAGCCAAGTCTCCATGATCGAATGAAAGCAGCATTGTGCCATACTGTGAGTCCTTGTGTTCAGAGTGGGATCACACTTATGGTAAATGAATAGGAATGATGTGACATTGGTCATCACTTTTCATGTGACTTTCTTCCTCAGTCCCTCTAGAGATCTGTGACTGATGAGAAAATACATTTCACAGTTATCACTCTCTGACATTATACATGAGAATCCAACACCAAAAATCATTTGATACAGTGATTTCAGTACAGCTCTTTTTTTAGCAGATTTTGTTTGGTATCCTCCTTGGTAACTTGAATTTTGCAAATGTAACTCCACTGACATGGGTTCAACACATAGTGGGTTCCCAGTGAACAGTAGGTGTGGTGGGAAGAGTCTGGGGAAAAGAGAATAATGTATTAAAAAGTATCATACATAAAATTAATATAGCAGTGGCGAAAAGGAGCCTGTGGGATACTAAATATAGTAAGCAGAGGTGGTGCCTTTAGTAACAAGGGGATAATAGTATCTGGGAAGGGAGTGTGACTGTGGGATAGCAGGTATAGTAGGGAGAGATGGTGCATATAATAACAGTGGGATAATAGTCTCTGGGAAGGGAGTTTGACTATGGGATTGCAGGTATAGTAGGGAGAGATAGTTCCTATAGTAGCAGTGGTATAATAGTCTCTGGGAAGGGACTGTGACTGTGGGATAGCAGGTATAGTAGGGAAAGATGGTGCCTATAGTAACAGTGGGATAATAGCCTCTGGGAAGGGAGTGTGACTGTGGGATAGCAGGTATAGTAGGGAGAGATGGTGCCTATAGTAAAAGTGGTATAATAGTCTCTGGGAAGGGACTGTGACTGTGGGAAAGCAGGTATAGTAGGGAGAGATGGTGTCTATAGTAACAGTGGGATAATAGTCTCTGGGAAGGGAGTGTGACTGTGGGATAGCAAGTATAGTAGGGAGAGATGGTGTCTATAGTAACAGTGGATAATAGTCTCTGGGAAGGGAGTGTGACTGTGGGATAGCAAGTATAGTAGGGAGAGATGGTGTCTATAGTAACAGTGGATAATAGTCTCTGGGAAGGGAGTGTGACTGTGGGATAGCAGGTATAGTAGGGAGAGATGGTGCCTATAGTAACAGTGGGTTAATAGTCTCTGGGAAGGGAGTGTGACTGTGGGATAGCAGGTATAGTAGGGAGAGATGGTGTCTATAGTAACAGTGGGATAATAGTCTCTGGGAAGGGAGTGTGACTGTGGGATAGTAGGTATAGTACGGAGAGATGGTGCCTATAGTAACAGTGGGATAATAGTCTCTGGGAAGGGACTTTGGCTGTGGGATAGCAGGTATAGTAGGGAGAGAAGGTTCCTATAGTAACAGTGGGATAATAGTCTCTGGGAAGGGATTGTGGCAGTAGGATAGCAGGTATAGCCACAGTGATGTAAGGCTTGGGTCAAAAACCCAACTGGTAAAAGATACTGATAAATAGTGTTATGGCCTATTGGTCTTTGCCATGCCTCCAAGGCCACATCACTAGTAAATGTGTCAAAGCGGAAGAGGTGTCAGAGCCCAACAGGTAAATAAAAATGGGTTGTAAGAGTTTTAATGCTTTAAATTAGAAGCTTTTTAAAGTGAAACCCACACTTAGTTGAATACTGGATTTAAGCACAAAGCTTTTTGCTTAAGCTCTTCTTGCTGCTATGAATGAAATTCATCTTCTACTGATTCTCAAGTCCATGTAACGACTCAACTTTTAATGATCAAGAGCAAAGATCATTGGCTGGCTCAGATGGCATTTTTCCATATAGATTTAGCGGTCACTCAAATTTGACACATTTTAGATCAATGGTACAGAGTTGAGGCGCCTCATCATTATGAACTAATGTATTGGATTTTACCACTAACAGTCCAGCATTTAAAGGCCCCACCAACATCAACATTTTTTTATTCTGTAGATGTGTTTGTATGTATTTTTATTTATCAAGCATCAATATTTTCAGCAGTTATGCAAAATAGTACAGATATATTTAGGTGTTTTTAGATTTACTAAGCTCGAGTGAATTTTCGAAGTTAAAAAAGTTCGAATTTCGAATAGGATACTATGACTTTGAATTTACTTTGACTTCTATTCGAAGTAAAAATCATTTAAATATTCGACAATTCAATAATCAAAGTACTGTCGCTTTTAAAAAAAACTTCGACTTTATACTTCGCCAAATTAAAAAAGGCCTTGTAGGTACAGGGATCAATTATCTGGAAACCCAATTTCCAGAAAGATCCAAATTACGGAAAGGCCATCTGCCATAGGGGTATATTTATCAAAAAGAGAAGTTAGAGATCGCACAGTCCATTAGAGTGAAATTTCGCCACTCTCCATTCAGTTCTATGGGATTGTTAAAAGAGTATTTATCAGTGGATGAAAGTAAAATTTCATCCTTTAAAAAATGAATGGAAATGAATGGAGAGTGGCGGAATTTCACTCTAATGGACTGTAGCGATCTTTAACTTCGCTTTTTGAAAAATATACCCCATAGACTCAATTTTATCCCAATAATCCAAATTTTAAAAAAATGATTTCCCTTTTCTCTGCAATAATTAAACAGTAGCTCGTGCTTAATCCAAAATAAGATATACCTGTAATTAATCTTTATTGGAAGCAAAATCAGCCTATTTTCTAGTAGAATTAAGGTATGAAGATCCAAATTAAGGAAAGATCTGTTATCTGGAAACCCGAGACCCGAGCATTCTGGATAACAGGTCCCATTCCCCCAAGTTTGTGAATGTTTTCACCAGTTTTTTTTTACATTGTACAGGCAAAAATACATACACACTAAGCACAGAAATATTTGTGCATTTTTTTTTTTACTTGAAATATAGATTTGGAATATTGGCAAATCCCAGGGTATATTTTATGGTTTTGAAATGCAAAATTAAAGAATTTAGTGCAATAATTGTCCTTATCATCATATTTGCGTTTACTGTACATACTTTACATTAGTACTTCATTGGGCTGGGTGCTTGCAAGTAAAAAAAAAAAAAAAGCAGATGAGTGACTCAAAGGTTTAGTCATTTTAATTGATGCATCTGTGCTCAGCTAGGAATGGCTTAAAACCTTTCAGTGGCCCCTTATGGCTGGAGATATAAGAAACGATTAAAAGAATGAAAGAAAACGTTTAATCCCATTCCCATTCTTACTTTTATCCTGTATCTTAAAAGTATCTTAAATGAAAGATTGAAACTCTGTATATAAGGTCTGCCCGCCCCTTGTGCATCATTAACCCATTAACTGCCACCATCTTCCATTACATGTACAGCAGCCCTTGTTGAACGACAGTTTCCATCCCATAATGACAGTCAGTCTGCTACTGATTATAGCACTTCAGCAATATAAACGCCATACACATTCTGTAAACACTGAAAACAAGTGAAATGTTCAGTTCTCTCTGCTACGTCTCATAAAAAGAGCCAACTCGCTTTAAAGATCAAACAAAAGTCAGACTTAGTGGTCAGCATAAAAATATTCCCTCTTTAAAGTCAGACGTCCGTGCAGCTTTATTGATCTATGACTTTCTGTACACCTGAGCATCCTGGGAGTGGTAGTTTTCCCGGCCGAGGATCACGTGTTTGGTGTTGCTGCTGTAGATAAAAATGTAGTTCTGTGGTTTCATAGTAAGTTATTACCAGACTCAATCAATTCCCTCAATGCAATAAATGTCACTTCCTGAGTTTTATATCACTTAAATCAACATATTGAAAAGAATAATGCAATAAAGAATAATAGTATAATATAGATTGATAGTTATAGAATTTAGCCGGCCGAATAGAGGCCTGAGGGCCTAGTATGACCCTTAACTGATGAACACCTAAGGTGCATAAACATCTTTGAGTAACATGATTTTAATATAATACAACAGAGCAATAAATGTTTTGTAAAATATATCCTAAAAAATGGTGCTTAGTGATGTCATCAGTTAAAATCTGAGATTAGTGATGTCATTTGTGTTACATGACATATATATAGTGAATAAAGTACCCCCTCTTATAAAATATAAGGATATTATAAGTTACCAAGGAGTTTCATGATCATATAAAAACCACGAGGCCGAGGTAACTTCTAATATCCTCATATTTTGCAACTGGGGGTACTTTATTTATTATAATACACAAATTTCAGTGAGTCATGTGACAGAAATGACATCAGAACTCACCGTTTATAACTGATGACATCAGAACTCACTGTTTGTAAGGATATAATTTACAGGATATTCATGTTGTTTGTGTATTATATGTATATAATATATGTGTGTATATAGTGAATAAAGTACCCCCTATTGTGAAATATAAGAAAGTCACACTTCTTTTCTGTGTTCAAGTATACATGTTAATCCATATTGGCATATTCTTGGAGACATTCCTTTCTGTGTTTTGTTTTTTATTTTAATATTTCTTAATTGGTCAAGTTAAAGTTACCTTTTAGTGACTCATCTATTTACTTATTAAGTCGGGGGTCTCCAACTTTTTGTAGCCACGAGCCACATTCACATGATATGAGTTAGGGAGCAATGCAAGCATAAAAAATGTTCCTGGATGGTACAAAATAGCCTCTATGTGGATTAACAGCCTACAGGAGACTCTGGTAGGCCGCACCACTGGATTTTATGCGACCAAAATTTGCATCCAAAGCGGGAATTCAAAAAAATAAGCACCTGCTTTGAGACCACTGGGAGCAAAATGTTGCTGAAGAGTCACTGGTTGGGGATCTCTGTTTTAAGTGATCAATGTTTTTCATACTACCTGTTGGTGCATGGGCAACAATGCATACTAGGGATGTACAACATTTCTGAATTTGGCTGAATACTGAAGCTTCCAAGATCTGTCTGAATACCAAACGGAATCTGAGCCCAATTCTGGGACTGCTGCCGCCTGAGGCAACAGCCCAGATGCTGCCCCCTTCCACTCCCGCTCCGCCCTTAAAAATAAGCCTCGGAGTGGGTCAAAGTGGGGCAGCATCGCTAGTGCATTGAGCGCAATTGTGCTCTCTGCACTAGCAGAAGCCAAATATCCAGGTTAAAACTGGAAGTTCAGGTCTTAAAGTTATAAGAGGCGGCTTTTTGGCTCCTTTAGTGTTCTATGATACAATTATGTATAGTTCATAGTTATTTAATTCTATAACCTGATTATTATAAAATCAACATTAAAGTTGTGCTACAAAAGTTCCCAATAACAGTTTTACAATGGATTACTAGGATGAGGCACTGCACTTAAAGGGGAACTATCGCGAAAATGAAAAATGAATATAAGCTTCAGCATACTGAAATAAGAAACTTTATTTAAATACAATCAATTAAATATTCTGCAAGTTTATGTTCACTATTCCTCTCTCAGAATCTGTTTCTCTTCATTCTATCTTCATGCAGCAGTTGAGTGTCAGATATTCATTGACAGTTAGATCCAATTTATCTTATGGGGGGGCTCCTTTTGCCTAGCAGATGTATTAGAGCTAGGGTTGCCACCCGGCTGGTATTTTACCGGCCTAGTCGGTAAAATACCTGCCAAGGCCGGGGCCTGTATTACAAAAATTTGTAATACGATTAAAAGGAGCCCTTGGCCTGCACCCAATCCCCTGGAACTTACCTTTTCTTTTACTTCTTCTAGCATCTGTGGCGTCCATGGCGTGGCCCTGCCCCTTTTGACATCACAGCCCGCCCCTTTGTGTCCCCGCCCCCCAGCAGCCGGTAAAAGATTTTTAAAAAGGTGGCAACCCTAATTAGAGCTCACTCAAATAGCTGATTCCAGTACAAACAAAATCTAACAAATCTACTGCCTTTTGTACTAATCCGACATGTAGAGAGACATGAAGTCAATAGAGTGAGAGGGGGATAGTGAAGATAAACTTGATTATTTCTGAAACAATACAGAATTTTTAATTGATTATATTTAGAAAACCTCTTATTCCAGTATGCGGAAATGAAGAATGCCAAAAAGAAGAAAAACAGATGCTGAGAGAGGAATAGTGAACATAAACTTGATTATTTCAGAAACAATGCAGAATATTTAATTGATTGTTTTTAGATAAAATATATTATTTCAGTAGTTCCCCTTTAAGGACACTACAAGCAATTTTTATGCCTGCGTTTATTGGTAAATGGTTGACGGTTATTCCCATGATAGAACTAACATGAACCCAGTTGGTAAACCCTACTGTAGAACATGGGTGTATCACTATCCGAGGGTCTACAGAAAATACTGCACATGTCAGATCTGTGTCATCAACCACTTTCTAAACTCTCATGCCAACTTGGCCTTCAGGTTAGGTCATATGGTACCATATCAAGCACAATATACAGGTTCTGCTATCTGGAAACCAGTTATCCAGAAAGCACTGAGTTATAGGAAGGCTATCTGCCATAGATTCCATTATAAACAAATAATTATAATTGTTAAAAATGATTTCCTTTTTCCCTGTGATAATAAAACTGTACTGGATCCAAACTAAGATACAATTCATCCTTATTGGAGGCAAAACAATCCTATTGGGTTCATAAATATGTTTGAATTATTTTCTTTAGTTGATTTAAATTACAGAAAGATCCCTTATCTGGAAAACCCCAGGTTCTGTGCATTAAGTTGTATTCCTGGATTCAGCTCAAGAAGAAAGAGCATCAAGACCTAATAATCAGAGATTGGAGATGAATCTTGTGGGCTTCAAAAATCATCACCAATAACCTGAAAGCCCATGGTGCATCGTGATCTGTTAGGGCTATTACACCTGGCCGTTTTCTCCTGCGCTCCCCTGCATTGCGCTTTCTTCCGTTCAGCCACAGGGGAGCGCAGAAGTAGACGCACTCAATTATTGTGAAGGGGGTTGTACACACACAGACACATGTAAGCGTCAAACACAGGTGGGACGCAGCATGTTGCGTTTCACCTGCGTTCAGCGCATACTTGCGTCTGTGTGAGTACAGCCCCCTTCACAATAAGGGTAGGACTAAACGGACGTTTTTGTCGCCATCCAACGCGCTGAGACAAAACGCATGTGACAACTTACATGCGACGGAAACAAGGTAAGAGAGAAATGTCGGATAAAGTCACAGCGTTGATCTGATGCGACATGACTGCATTCAACAGACGTGTCACGTTGGATCAATGCTGTGACTTCATTTGACATTTCTATCTCTTACCTTATTTCTGTTGCATGCGGGTTTTCACAGCGCGTCAGATTGTGCTGAAAACGTCTTCGTAGTCCTACCCTTATTGAGTATGTCTACTCCTGCGTTCCCCATGCGGCTGAACGGAAGAAAGCGCAACGCAGGGGAGCGCAGGAGAAACAGCCGCGTGTAAGAGCCCTAAATCTGTGCTGAATGGCGGACCACGAAACCTGGGAAATTTTACATTTTATTACTTAACATTCATGGTTCTTTCAGGGTTCTTGCATCAGCCTGTTGCTTTCTCACAGTTCAACTACAACTAAGAAGGAACTGTAGGTCAGGACCAGCTTACAGTCTAGTCACTCCTTCTGTATATTATGAAATAAGGTGACTACCATCTATCCATGAAACAGATTAAGATGTTAACCACATTATTCTTATTTTGGGTGGGGGGGTGCACTTACAATACCCTCCTTTGCGCACCTTTGGCATCACTTAGCGACTGTGTGCCGCTTGCCTAACCCATCTCCTAGGTGCCATCAATTTCATGCACGCTTTGTGTCATAAAGTCTTCCCCTGCCTTTGGAGTGCTCACAAACTGCTTGCCAATGGATGGCACGCGTATCACCCTTTAATGTACCTCCTTTCTGTCCTTGCAGCAAGGATATAATCTTTTCTAATCACGGCTTTGTTCACCTTGGGATCTGTTCCCTTTGTTTGTGACAAAAGCAAGGTTTTTTTTTTCTATTCTAGCTTGAGCAATGAGAAGCAATGTCCCCTCGCTTGCGTCTCGTCTCTCAGAACTGGTGTGTGTGTGTGCGCACGCTCTTGTCTCTGTCTGTCAGCCTCTGTTAGAACACAGTATGGAGCTATGAAGATCACACTTTGATGCAGTATGCCTAGTCCAAGTGTAGGACACAGATGCCCAATTCTCCCTCTCTCTTTCTCTCCCCTGTTCCCCTCCATCCCTGTCGCCTCTACCCTCTCTCTTGAAACACACAGATTTTCCTTATCAAAAGGGCAATGTGCAAGTCCAGTGTGCAAAGACACATACACATATAACATATATATATATAAATGTATATGTATCTGCGTCACATGCTCCTGTTATTCATTGCACCCTCTCTCTCTCTCTCTCTCTCTTGCTTTCTCTCCCTCTCTCTCTCTCTCTTTCACTCAGGTCACTTTGACAAGCTTTCTCTCCTCCCACTAGCATTGCAATTAGCATATTAATAAACCACAGTACTGCCAGCAGAGAGAGAGGGAGAGGGAGAGACACACACGCACATACACAGACAGAATAAAATTCCTTCTGCCTGCTTCCTCTGAGGCCCAATTTCTGCCTTTTTAGGGGGGCTTGTTTTTCTTCTGCGAGATTCCACAAGGGCATTTTATGCCAGGAGCCTTAGCTGTGGGCACCCAGTTCCTTCTCTGCTCCACACCAGGCATGTGAAGATGTCAGTTGGCTGCGCATGTCCTGGTAAGTGCTTCATTTTCCCTCTTAATTAACTTGAAATCAATTAGCTAAAAGATACGTCAGGTTTTGGTGCAGAGAACAGGGCCTTTGTGTCTTCATGACACTGGAGAGATTTATCCGCCGCTTTCAGGTATCAACGAAACAAAGTACCTGCTTCTTTACCTACCAAGGTGGGGGGGCTGAACAGAATTCCCAGAGTTCCTAAATGGGAGCCAATCAGAAGTGCCTCTGGACTTTTGACCTTAGGTCACGGGCAATAACCATTGGCTGCTCGCTTGTCCCTGGCAAAGGGGCATTTTTTTAACACAAAATTCCGGTGACATTGGCACACAATTTTAATTGTTGTGAGGGTCTTGGGTATGTTTTAACTGTATATGATGCAGGATTGTTTTTGTAAGGCATTATATTTCATAATGCTTTACTCTACACACTGTGGCACCATGGGGGCTATTAAAGGTTACTGCTGCGTTTGAGATCTCTGAAAGACCCATTTAAAAGCAACTTTCCATAACGTTCTTGTACCTTTCCCCCAATTATTTGTGTCCCCTTATTAACTCCTCCAGTCCTGAAAGGGTAAGTAACCCTCCTGATGGATTTGGGTTATTGACATGTCAGGCTGCCTGTTGATCACAGTTGTTGCTGTCGCATGATATGGTGCTTAATCTAGCGGAGAAGGGGGGTTTATGGTCACAGAAACATGAAAAATGCCTTTTTAAAGTCCTTGTCTGCCGGCTTGATTGGAAGAACCCTTGATTTGCAGCAAACAGGGGCACATCTTCTGCAGATATATATATATATATATATATAAAATTATTTTCTAGTACAACAAGGACACCTATTCAGCCCGCTGTGCTTTCTGCAGAGACTCATTATCACCAGCAAAACATTTTCTGCTTCTTTAACTACTTAACTGCTGGAAAAAAAACAGGGTTGTACTTTGGGGAGACGGAGTTCGCTTAGAGTTGGCCACCAACTGCTGTTGCTAGACTACTATTCCCAGTATCCTCTGGAAGCTGATGTCTTCCAAGGCGGGGGTTTTAACTCCACTACGCACTTTGAGTTAACTAGAGGTCTCGCTGTGCCTGTTTTGTACAATCCCAAGTGGAAAGTGGTGGGGTTTTTGGGTTTTTTTTTTGGGAGGAAAGTATTAGAATCAACAGCTGCGTTCCTTGTTTTCTTACATATTCAGCTGAGAGTGAATCACCGATGGAGCTATGCAGCTCTCCCTGCTTCTCAAGCAGCAGCACATTGACTTGTACAGTGTTCTATGCAGCGTTTGGGGAATGTTGGTTTTTACATACTAAATACTGAACTGGGATTTGTTTGCTTTGTGTCATTAATTGTGATGCATGTTCATATAGAATGTATATTCCCAATGCACAGTCCTCTAGTGTAGATGATATATATGATATATATATCAAGCAGTGTGGGTTTGTGGCTTTATCCTTATTAATCAAGCAGGTTTAAAAAGATGGCACTAATGATACATGCCGAGCTATAGGGATCTCCCAGACCATTTATCTATTTTTGAACTACCAACATCCTCATGACAACTGGGAATTGTAGTTTAGCAATCCCATGCCTGAGCGTTGTTTTAAAGGGACACTAAAACTTTCTTTCAAAAGTCTTTAAAGGGCCACTAACACTTTCTTTTTTTTCTTTGAATGTATGTTCCATATTGCATATCCTATTTCCAAGGTAAACTAAAGGTATAATATATATATATATATATATGATATATATATATATATATATATATATATATATGTGATAAATAGATAGATAGATAGATAGATTTTGCAGCATTGACATTTTGCAAGGACTTCACCACAAAGATTTGTCTGCTATTAGCTTTCATCGTGTGTTCCACCTAGTGGTAGAATGAAGAATCAATAAATAAGTATCTGTAATGGGAAGGGTTCAAACATACTAATGAATTCTAATTATAACAAATTACACGTGGAAAAAAATGAAAAATGATGATGTCTTAATACGGCTACGGCAGTGACCAAAACACCAATTTCTGTCACAGGCAATGCGACAGTTAAAGGGGTGTTTGACCTTTAAGTTCACTTTTAATATGTTATAGATTGGCTAATGCTAAGCAGCTTTTCAATTGGTCTTCATTATTTATTTGTTATAGTTTTTCCGTTATTTGGCCCATTTAAAAAATAAATGCTCAGTAAGGCTACAGATTTTTTGTTATTGCTACTTTTTATTACTCGTCTTTCTATTCAGGCCTCTCCTATTCATATTCCAGTCTCTTATTCACATCAATTCATGGTTGCAAGGGTAATTGGACCCTAGCAACCAGATGGATGAAAGCTGGAGAGCTGCTGAATAAAAAGCTAAATAACTAAAAAAAAAACACAAATGAAGACAGCACTCTCTACATCATACTAAAAGTTAATTTAAAGGTTTTACAACCTTTTCAAAGCATAGAAACATGAAAAGGACATGCTTTGTATCCCCTAATTATGTTATATGAAATACACGGTGCAGGGCTGCACTGATGTTTCTGTAGCCCACATTTAATGCTACCTTTGCTCCTCTAATTATATAATAAAAATGGCATCTACTGTAATAGGAAATGTGTAGCTTGCATGCCTCTTATATCATATATGATTAGTCTGCAAGTGATATGGACTTGATGAATATTACAGCTTAATCTTTTATATATTTATAAGCTGCATTATACCACTGACAATCTTTTCAAGTGTGGTGTAAACAGCACTTTGTATTCACTTTACTGTATACACGTATAAAGTTCCTAAAGTGTTTTGAAAGCTGCCCGTATGTTGTGCTATGTGTTTTGCGTGGGTTCTGTTACCTGTCAGCTATGTAGAACCTGTTCTTCCTGGTTTCAATCTGGTTGCCAACAAAGGAAGTTAGTGCTTCGGGGAAAGAAATTTGGGGGTTTGTAGAATACTCTACATGTACCTTGTCTTGGGGCAGACATCAATATAGTAGGTGAAAGAATGTTTTTTCCTTCTTAAATGTACAAAATGCTTCATCAAAAAGCTACATGAAAGTACATGAATGGAACCTGTTATCCAGAATGCTCTGGACCTGGGTTTTTCTGGATAATGGATCTTTCCTTCATCTGGACCTTCATACCTTAAGTCTACTAGAAAATCATGTAAACATTAAATAAACCCAATAGGCTGGTTTTGCTTCCAATAAGGATTAATTATATCTTAGTTGGGATCAAGTACAAGCTACTGTTTTATTATGACAGAAAAAGGGGAAATCATTTTTAAAAATATGGATTATTTGGATAAAATTAAAGATGGCCTTCCCATAATATGGAGCTTTCTGGATAACGGGTTTCTGGATAATGGATCCCATGCCTGTACTAATTGTTCATAGGTATCTGGGTCAAAATATTACGGTCATCTGAGATTCTGAGTGACATGAAAGGCTTTCATATTCGGCAGGCTTGGTTGATGTGCTTTGATTTGTTGCTCATATCTCTGATTATGATAAATAAGGCATGTGATACATCAACAGATTTGTTGGCCATGACCTAGCAAATAAAATTCTAAGAATATCCAGAGTCAAGGCAACTTTTTGGCTTATGATACATGGGTCAATTGTCGTACAGAGCATAGAAATCATTGGCACAACATGGGTTATTTCTAGCAGGGAAAACCCTTGCTCATTTATTGCGGATGCAGCGTTTTGGGGCATAACCCCTTTGCCCCGAAACGCTGCATCCGCAATAAATGAGCAAGGGTTTTCCCTGCTAAAAATAACCCATGTTGTGCCAGTGATTTCTCTGCTCTTCACGCTGAATTTGAGGTTGCCAACGCCTCCTTCATTGAGCACCTGGGACTCATGCAGATTGGGAAGGCCAGGGTGTGCGAGGGTAATTTTTTCTCTATTCAATTGTCGTACAGGCATTTGGTCACTGCATTTTTAAAGAAAGAAAAACATGGCAGACACTAGAGATTCTCTCTATGTACCACAGGCCTAAAGGTCCCTGGCAATCTCCTGACTCCCTTTATGTTTTATATGAAATGTGTGACTTCTGGGAAGTTTCTTGCAACTTGCTCGGGCACTACAAAGAAAGGGGTCATTTACTATACTCAGGGCAAGGTGCAAAATATGAACAACAAGCTCAGTCTTCCATCTTTTTTGCACTTTGCTCCCTGCCCAGCACAAGGATAAATTGCCCCTGGTCTTGTGTTCCAAAAGAAAGCACAGAGACTTGTATTCCTCCTATAAATACAGTGTTGTCTGCATTTGGCACCATTGTATCCGTGAGGAGCGGACAGGGGAAGCACATAGACATCCCACCCCCTAACTTATATGTCATTCAGCCTGAAATCTGCACCTCACATCAGATTTTCTATACAGTGCAAGGTGCAGAGTGCAACCAGCCCCCATTCAGGCATCTGTCCATATAACACATACCTCCCAACTGTCCCGTTTTCAGCTCAGTCCCACTTTTGACAGCTCAACCCGCAGGCACCAGTTTGTTCTGGTAAGTCCCGATTTTCTCTGCACTGAACAGCTAAAAAAAAAAACCCAATGTTTCTAACTTAATTGGCCTTTGGCAGAGAGCCCAGAACAGTCATGCGGTTCAGATAAGATACTTTGTAACAATTTTGAAATAAGCAAATAAGTAATTGTAATAATTTAGATAAGGAGCCCCTATAATAGCCCCTATGTGGATTGACAGCCTACAGGAGACTCTGTTTGGCAGTACATCTGGTTTTTATACAACCAAAACTTGCCTCCAAGCCTGGAATTCAAAAATAAGCACCTGCTCTGAGGCCACTGGGAGCAACATCCAAGGGGTTGGGGAGCAACATGTTACTCACTAGCTACTGGTTGGGGATCACTGGGTTTAGGCATTACGTTTGCCTGGGAGCAATAACCCACAGGAACCAATCAGCAGGTAGAGTTGACTGGTCAACTGTTTAAAAGCAAACATCTTATTGGTTGCTATGGGTTACTGCCCCTGGGCAAGCATAGTGCCTTTTATTACATATGGGGAATATGTTTATTGAAAGGCAAATTCCCCTTATATATATATATATCTTATATTTATCTATATATATCAAACTGATCATCCTTTTGGTAACCTAGCACTCATTACAAAAATTATATAATAGATGATATAACTCATATACTTAACGAGCCCCAACAGGGAGGAGATGCATCTACCTACGTTCAGCCCTGTGGTTATGTTTACCCTTTGCATCTACAAAGTCTGTGTAAAGCCCTCTTAATCTCTGTTGGAAATATGAATGTTTGGGTGTTGGTGAACACCCCAGCATGACAAATTGCTAATGTGCTAGAATTCTACTGTCTGTTTTTGCATTTAGAAATTTATTTTTCCATTTAGAATCACAAAATGCTCCATTCTGTGAAACTTAACCACATCTGACCTGCAGTTTGTGATTGGTAATTAAGTGCTGGTGATTAATGTAGAAATGGTTTCACGTCAACAAGCTCAGTAGCTTTACTGGGGAACTGTGGAGAGCTTGTGTGTTTCTTTTTATTTAAATATTGGCATTGGAGTGATAACGGGATTGAGTATTTAGAAACCACAATAAGGCAGATATTGCCTATTATCAGGGTTTGCTTTGGGCCCTCCTGTCTCCAGAAGCATCACAGCAGGATTACTAGAGAGAACAGCTGCACTCTGTACACTTAATGAAAGACATTTCCTTTTAAAATAATATAACGTCACCTTTAAAGTTACCAGGGGCTGCTTTTTGCTGAGCTTTGATAAAGTGCCACCTGAAGCCATGTTCTCACATTACTGACCCATTTTATAGCTACTTAATACAGTGCTGTGTGTGCTTCTTAGTGCATTGTGTGAGATGTCGATGAATCTATTTTCAGATGCAAACACATTGCAAGTGATGTGTGTTTAATCCTTTGGTGAAGCAAGCCAATATAAAGAATAATAATGAGCCAGCTCTGAATTCCAAAATGCTGTCGGCCCAATCGTGGTTGGACGGAGCCATTGTGCATCCCATCTCATACGGCTAGTATTTTAACAGGCATCACAGTTTCCAACTGCCGGGCACTTGCTGGCACCTTGTGGGGAAGCCCATGTGGTTGCCAGGAGGGCAGATACAGTAAGACTGATATGTTGCTTGGTTATCAGATGGCACAGCCCACTGGCACCTTCTTGTAAAAGCCAGAGGCTGACTGTGGAAGGAAAGGAAAGCTTGTAATCGAATAATTGTATTTGGCCAGGGCTTACCCAGATTATTAAAGCGCAAGTCAACCCCAAAATAAAAATTTGCCTACAGCTGGCAATACAGAAGATCGCCAAAATGAGCAGATCTTTCACCAATATGGCAGGGCTAAATCAGGGTAATCCGAACATTCAGCCCTAGGGCCGAACAATAGGATTACAACGAGGAGCTATGGGCTCCGACGGGTTGGTCGGCGGAAAAATTAAACCTTCGATCGATATCTGGTCACGATATCGATCAGGAAGACCCGTCGGAAGCCCCTATACACGGGCAGATAAATTGCCAAAATAGTCTAAAGGACCGATATTGGCAGCTTCATCTGCCCGTGTATGGTCACCTTAATAAAAGAAAACATTAAAATAACTTTCCAATATACATTTATTAAAAATGTTCAGTTCTTTTAAAGTTATTTGTTAAAACAATTGCTATTGAAATCAGCATTTGCCAAAATCCCGCTTGTTACTTTTTAAACGATGTTGCAAAAGTCTTAGTTCCTCAGCAGCAAAGTCAGGTCTGTTAATCAGCTGCCTTGTCTTACATTGTATCAACAGTCTGAGCCACCAGTGCAGAGAATAGAAAGGGACAAACACTGCATTCAATAGCAATACATATACACATAACTTAAAAACCATCAAAAATTTGTACTGAATGTGTATCGCAAAGAATTATGGTTTCTCTTTTTAGGGATTTTTTTTTTCAATTTGGCATTCCCTTAAAACCTCCCTTCACAAGTCTCTTGATGGTCATTGCTGGCCCAACATTAAATCTGAGCATTTACTTATATGTTACAGTGTATGCATGTTATTCTGCAGAAGGTATCTATCTCTAAAACGTGGGTTAGCTTTAAAGGGATACTGTCATGGGGAAAAAAATCTTTTCAATATGAATCAGTTAATAGTGCTGCTCCAGCAGAATTCTGCACTGAAATCCGTTTCTCAAAAGAGCAAACAGATTTTTTTTATATTCAATTTTGAAATCTGACATGGGGCTAGACATATTGTCAATTTCCCAGGTGCCCCAAGTCATGTGACTTGTGCTCTGATAAACTTCAATCATTCTTTACTACTGTACTGCAAGTTGGAGTTATATCACCCCCCTCCCTTTTCCCCCCAGCAGCCAAACAAAAGAACAATGGGAAGGTAACCAGATAACAGCTCCCTAACACAAGATAACAGCTGCCTGGTAGATCTAAGAACAACACTCAATAGCAACAACCAATGTCCCACTGAGACACATTGAGAAGGAAAAACAGCAGCCTGCCAGAAAGCATTTCTCTCCTAAAGTGCAGGCACAAGTCACATGACCAGGGGCAGCTGGGAAATTGACAAAATGTCTAGCCCCATGTCAGATTTCTACTGGAGCAGCGCTATTAACTGATGCGTTTTGAAAAAAACATGTTTTCCGATGATAGGATCCCTTTAAGTTGACTTTTAGTATGTTATAGAATGGCCAATTCTAAGCAACTTTTCAGCTGGTCTTCATTATTTATCTTTTTATAGTTTTTGAATGATTTGCCTTCTTCTTCTGATTCTTTCCAGCTTTGAAATTGGGGGTCGCTGACCTCATCTAAAAAAAAAATCCTATGTGAGGCTACAAATGTATTGTTATTGCTACTTTTTATTATTCATCTTTCTATTCAGGCCCTCTCCTATTCATATTCCAGTCTCTTATTCAAATCAATGCATGGTTACTACTGTAATTTGGACCCTAGCAACCAGATTGCTGAAATTGCCAACTGGAGAACTGCTGAATAAAAAGCTAAATAACTCAAAAACCCAAAATAATACAAAATGAAAACAAATAGTAAATCGTCTCAGAATATCACTCTCAACATCATACTAAAAGTTAATTTAAAGTTGAAGAACCCCATTAAGAGTTGATGGAATGTTTGCTGAGCTTTACTTGACATATACCAACATTTATTATTCTAGAATCCATAATTTGGTATTATAGTTAGGCAGGTTTTACATGAAAGTTGAACTTGATGGACGTGTGTCTTTATTTCAGTTTCATCTACTATTTAACTACATACAGATTGGGGTTGACATTGTGTGAGAGAACTAGCTAAGATCTAAAGCACCCTTGGGTACACAGTAACTATAGAGGATAATGCCAGAAAACTGATCTTCCTCCCACAATTTTCCCTAAGGGAAAAACCCTGTGTGGTCAATGAGCAAAGAACAGGGCCAGATCCATTAAGAGGGGAAGAACATATATCAAGTTTGATTTCATTAAGGCACCTTTGTTGTCAATGGAGAGAGACGTGGAGATGCATTTTCCTCATCAATGTGAATTCAGTCCAGCAGGGCTGGCTTGACTCACAGCAATTAGGGAAAACCAATGTACTTGTTTATAGGCAGTATGTAACTATTATATATTAAACTTTCTACCCTCCGGCTGTTAAAATTGCAGTTTCCTAGCGTCCGTTGTTGTTCATAACCACTGAAGTTTAACAATCTTCTTCTGGTGCAGATGATGCCAAACACAGATGTAGATAAGGTTACACAAACTTTCTATGGCTTAGGGTCCAGTCTGATCACATTCAGCCAATATGCATAAATATAATAATAAATGTATTTTTTTTAACTCAGACATACCTACAGTAATTCCACAAATTGTAAGGAAGCCATGTAAAGGTTGCCCTACACAGGGAGATCCGCTCGTTTGGCGATGTTAATAAACAAGTGAATCTCTCTCACCGATATGCCCACATTGAGGTTATCGGGCTGATCCAATGGAGGGCTCATGATCGGATCAGAATGGAGGCCATTTGGGCGGACGGATCACGGGACAACATCAACAAAAAGATGCTGATGGGATTTTTTACCCATCAGATGGCCCCACACACGGGCCAATAAGCTGCAGACTTGGTCTGTCGGTAGTTTTTATTGGCCTGTGTGTGGGGGCCTTTACTTGTAAGAACTATTTTCCAACCCCCCTTAGGCTCACAGTTTTATACAACCCCTCCCTCAGCGTGTTTCATTGTAAAGAGATAGATTTCAGAGCAGGCCCGGACTGGCAATCTATGGGTTCTGGCAAATGCCAGAGGGGCTGCTGTAAGTTACCATAGACAGTGACTTTTTATTGGGCTGGTGGGGGGCTGCTTGGGCCTCTGTGTACTTGGAATGCCAGGGTCTATAGTAAATCCCAGTCCAGACCTGTTTCAGAGAATCTGTGCACTGCCCATTATGAAAACCAAGGGACATCAAGTCCAAAAATTCATCACTTCTCAGTGAACAAACAAAGGGAGGGGTGAAACACTCATGAGCATAAGGGGTGGGGAAATGATCGTGCAGCACAATCAGACTAACATGGCTTCTTTTCAATCGACATTACATTTTCTACATAACCCCACCTGAATGAGCGCATGTGAAAAATGTTGGAGTGTGTTTTCTGCTTTACAGGCTTTGTGACCCAGGGGACCCCTAGAGTAGTCACCTTTTGGGCTATTTTAGTAAAGGGGCAGGAGCTTGGGTTGCCACCCGGCTGGTATTTTACAGGCCTAGATGGTAAAACACCTGCCAAGGCCGGTATTACAAATTGCCGGTAAAACAGCCTTAAAAAAAGCCCTTGGCCAGGCCCCAATTCGCTTAGAACTCTCCTTTTTTTCGGACTTCTGGCCATCGCGTAATGTGGATCCGCCCCTTCTGCGCCACTGTATGTGGCCCCACCCCTTTTGTTCCCGCCCCCCACGGCCAGTAAAAACTTTGAGAAAAGGTGGCAACCCTAGTAGGGGCCCGGACACCAATTTATCACTGTGCTCTTTGTGCTCAGATTGTAGAAATATGCTACTGCTGGCAGCTTGCTCAGATCCCAATAGTCAGCCCATGAGTAACAAGCTTGAGTTCTGAAAGGCAGACAACCTAAAATAAAGTTTACAAAGGCCATTTCTATAAATGGGGGGCAGTTTAATAATGTTATTCACTCTACCTTTAGAGAAGGGCCGACTGTTCTCAGTGCTCTGTGCCTACTTTGTTTCCCATGTATCTGGGCAAAGCACTTTCTGCGGCATTTAGTGATCATATTTCAGATCGCTTTTCGACACAATAAGAGTCTTGTCGAGCACCTGTCCCCCTGTGATACTTGCTGTCTAATTCACTATATAATGGGACTGCCAGCAAGTATGGATAGTAGGACAGAGACTTGATTACGAGCTCAGAAATACGGAAAGGGAAATTGCTTTCTTGATGCCTTATTTTGGAATTTTCATAATGTTCTTTAACTACATTCCCCTGTAATGTATGCCACTGCTTGCAGTTTTTCTCTCTCTCACGCTATATTTTTTGAGGCTGGTGAGGGCTGAATTGCACCTTGTAAAGTTAATTAGATCTGCCAAATTAGAACTAACATATTTCCTTGGAACATTCAAAAATAAGCTGATTCAGTAGATATTCAAAGAGAAAAGCATGCTAAGCAGTCTCTCCAGGATCAAGCAGAGAAAAAGGTTTGTTGCAAACCGTGGCAGGATTTGTATTGTTATACAGATTTTTTTTTTCAATTTAATATGTTTGTTAATACTGTGTGCATTTCAAGACTGTTGGCATAAAGAATTATTCTTTCATTATTAATATGGGAGCCAAATGTGGCATCATTGTACATCTGGTTTCTAGCATCTTGGAAACCCTAAGTCTTCTGAGAATTGTTTACTCATTCCAGCCCAGTAACCTTATAGCAGTTTTTCCCCCTGTCATCCATTCTGTTCAGTCCCAAGACATCTGCACTGTTGCCAATTATACTGGGGTATAAATAATACATACAATACAGAGCATTATGATATGGTAAAATCATTTTCTCTTATATTGAAAAGGGAATAAAAAAAAAAAAAGCTCAAACACCGCTCCCTCTTATTTAAATTGTATTTTCAGATTTCCAAACTTTTTAGTAGGATATCAGTAGAATCAGAATTCTGGTTTTCTTAAAGGAGAACTAAACACTAAAAATGAATGTGGCTAAAAATCCCATATTTTATATACTGAACTTATTGCAGCAGCCTAAAGTTTCAGCTTGTCAATAGCAGCAATGATCCAGGACTTCAACCTTGTCACAGGGGGGTCACCATCTTGGAAAGTGTCTGTGACACTCACATGCTCAGTGGGCTCTGAGCAGCTGTTGAGAAGCTAAACTAATTTAGTCACTAATTATCCAGCTGAAAATGAGGTTGGCCTGTAATATAAGCTGATGCTACAGGACTGATTATTAAATTCTATCACTATTTGCACTGGTTTCTGTGCTGTCTGTATTAATTATCTGTATTAATTACTAATCAGTCTTATATTGTGACATTTCTATTCTATGTGTACTGTATATTGTGAGTGGGTCCCTAAGCTCAGTAAGTGACAGCAGCACAGAGCATGTGCAGTGAATCAGCAGAAATGAAGATGGGGAGCTACTGGGGCATCTTTGTAGACACAGATCTTTACTGGTAAAGGGCTGTGGTTGCCTTGGGCTGGTATAAAAGTCCAACACATAATGTACAACATTTCTAGCCTTATTCTTTAGTAAAGTTTTAGTTCTCCTTTAATGAAAATAATATAGTAGGGTCAAAATGAAGGTTCATTGCAGGCTGGACTTTCACTCCTGTTGTCTGAATGTCAATGACTAATCCATACCCTGATGTACAGCTAGACAATCTATAACGTAATATAACAATACGTTGGCAAATTTTAGAAAATGACATAATTGAATATGCCTGGCCATCAGGCAACATAATCAATAAATTCCAACAAGGTCATATTAAACTACAATTGTAGTACTGTGATAGAAGAAAAAGACAATCAACCTCATGGTGAGAAAGCCAACAGAAAATGAAGTATTGCCCTCACCAATTTCTTTAAAATTTGAAAACGCATAAACCTTTTTTTTCACACATTTTGATGTGAAGCTGTCGATTCTGAACTCTTGTTATAAACTCCTACACCTCTCCTATGAGACACTAGCTTTTCCTTATAGTGCACTCTGATATCTCCTTTCTTATTCTTGTATTTTCTATTTCTTTTGTCAGTGCTGCTATCAGCAAACATGGGGCTCCATACTACTGAGTTAGCAGGCCTCCCTCCCCCAACTTTGAGCCCCCTGAACAGTTTCCCTTGTCAACAAAAATAATAGGTCCCCAATTTAAATTTTTTTAAAAGGGCTATAGACACATATCCATTGTGCTGAGCCACCACGATCATGCCCCATTATGTCAAAACCCTGCCCATTATCTATTCAAACCTCCACTTCCTCTTCCTTTGTAGTGGTGCCCCTAACTTCAATATCCCCCTGGTGGTGACCCTGCCTTTTGTGCTAAGTCTAGAAACTTCAGTGAAGTGGAGAAAATGCCAATCCTTACACTTTGATTGAAGGAAATAAGTGCCATCTTGAATTTACCATGTTAAGACATTTTTAAGGCAAATTGATCAACATGCAGTCAGTTCAATGCATATTGATCTCAATGACCAATTCATTCTTCTTTCTGCTCTGGGCTGCTCCCTGATCCCTCCCATTGCAACCCCAGCCTTGCTTCCACTCCACCCGCACTCTGTCCCTTTTCCACCTCCACCCACACCCGCACTCTGTCCCTTTTCCACCCACACCCGCACTCTGTCCCTTTTCCACCTCCACCCACACTCTGTCCCTTTTCCACCTCCACCTACACTCTGTGCCCTTTTCACCTACATTTCGCCCACTTCTGATGAAGCTGAGCCCAGATAGACCTTGCTGGGGTACACCACTGATTGGTCGGTTAAAATGTATAACATTTATTGCTAGAACTCAATAACACATGTGTGGGCATCGGTATATAAAGGTGGACTTGACTATGCAAAAGCCTAGCTACTAGCTTCTTATACAAGATGGAATTCGCATCGTTCATGATACATGTATGGGATCCATTATCCAGAATTACCTCTAAATTACGGAAAGGCCATAGACTCAGTTTTATCCAAATAATCCACATTTTTTAAAAAAAATGATTTCCTTTTTTCACTGTAACAATAAAACAGTACCTTGTACTTGATCCCAACTAAATAATTAATCCTTATTGGAAGCAAAACCAGCCTATTGAGTTTATTTAATGTTTACATGATTTTCTAGTAGACTTAAAGGAGAATTCAACCCTACCCCCCTACCCTACATAGACCCTCCTCCCCCCAGCCTAAGTGTTACCCTGGGCAAATGCCCCTAACATTTTACTTACCCCTCTGTGCAGATTCAGGCATCAGAGTTCACGGGCATCTTTTTCTCTTTGGTAATCTTCAGAATGAGACCGGCGTGACGGCACATGCACAGTTACAATAACTGCGCTTGCGCCAACTCACGAAGTTTGCCAAAGCGAAATTCCAAAGCAGCTGAAGAAGGTGCCTGTGAACTCCGATGCCTGAATCTGCACCGAGGGTTAAGTAAAACATTAGGGGCATTTGCCCGGGGTAACACTTAGGCTGAGGGGAGGAGGGAGGGGGGTCTATGTAGGGTAGGATTTTTTTTAAATTTAGGGTTTAGTTCTCCTTTAAGGTATGAAGATTTACATAAAGATCCATTATCGAGAAAACCCCTGGTCCCGAGCATTATATACATATACAGTAGCATTGCTTGGAAACAAAAAAATTAGATTGCCCTTGCAATCAAAATGGCTGCCATCCTCATTTCTAACTATAAATTCATAGTTATTATGGCTAGAACAATAAATTCAGAGCTGTACAACCCAGCGTGTTGGCAGTTTCAGTCTTGCTAATTCTTTTCAGTCCAAAATACTGAAATATACTAATATTCCAGTATCTTGCACCAGTGAGATCTAACGAGATTGAAACAGTGTGACTGTATGTTTAGTTATATGACTCTGAATTAATGTCTCTATTTATACTGTTACTGCCATTTTAATGTGTAGTTACCCAAAGGGATACAACATTATGCAGTAAAAATGATTTTGCATGTTATTTAACAACAATTCCTTACTTAGAGTTTTGATCAGTTTTTGCTTTGCATAATGCATTTAAATACTTAGAAATAAAATGTAGTAACAGCTAGAAAGAGGCACAGGTTGCATTTCCATTTCCAATTGGGGGAAAGCAAGGGAATGGACTGTGCCCTGATACCTTTGGTCACTACATTTCTGTATCTCCACAAGACTGTGTAAGGTTGCTGTAGAGAGTAATAATGAATGAAAAATGCCCTGCTGCTCCCACTGGATTAAATAAAATACAAAAAGGCCTATAATGTTCTTAGTTTTGTAATTTGGAAATGAGCCCAGAGCTATATATCAATGAAACCAATAACATTCACATCTAAAGATATTGTAACGAGCAAGATCATAAGCAGAACACCTAAAATTAGAATTTGTTCAGATTAAACTAGATATCTGCAGTGAATATTCCACTGTTTCCTTTGGCTGTAGTGGGATGCTGGGAGTAGTAGTTTAGTAACAGCAGGAGAACCACCGTTTGCTTATGATTAGAGTATTTGCTAGGTGATGTAGGATCTGTTAATGCAGAGGAGCTACAGACTTTACTTATGTGTGGTCTACCTTGAGCAATTCTACCACCACAAGTTCATTGTGCAGGTTTTGTTGCAGTTTAATGGTAACTACTTAATTATATTCACCTGTGCAAAAATCATCAATATATTAGTCATAAAACCAAGCATATCTTAGGAATTTTCACCCCAAATCCCTAATTGATGTTCAAGATGACCTATCAGTTGTATCTAGAAGAGCAAGTCAACTTTCTTCCCCATCTCTCCATAACTGGCCTTCAGGCTGAATCTCCTTTGCCACTGCTCAAAATCCTCCAGGTATGGTCAACCATACAGTCGGGAAATCAGTGTTCAATAAATAATGTAGCGCCCATTGTAAAATATGAGGACACGGTAAGTCACAGTTCAGCCTCATATTTTTCAAAACAAGAGCAAAGTGTTTTTCAGACACTTATTGGTAAATTGTTTTGCATAAAAGTAATGAAAAATTACTAAAATAGTAAATCAAGGGAATGGTTTTAGGATAATGGGTTTCTGGATAGAAGTATATATATAATGTTTTAAATAAAGCGTAAATGGCATCATCAAGTTTGCCTCTACAATGCCCACTCTTTATACTTCTAAAATAAGTAATCTTCCGTATTTCTTTTTTTTTTTTAATTACAAATTTTAAAATGTGTATTTACCAATGTAATTACATCTGTGGGGCAGACCCACATAAAATTTATTATTTATTACAAATGATCATCAAAGTAGAGAAATGTAGGCTTGATTTAATGACCTGGCACTGCCTGATTAAGTCAGAGACTGGTATTTGCAATTAATTAAATCAGAGGTCCTCTATTTTACATTGCATGGTCATCTCAGCTAAAGAGTAGATGTACAAAATATTCGGAGAATGCACATTTTGTCCACAGTTGACTATATCATATCTCTCATGCCAACGAAACATGAACCTCTGTTCCGTCATAGACATCAGCAAGTTACTCAACTATACCATTGTTGATACTTCTAAATGTGCCCCAATAACCATCTGTCTCTGGATCCTTGACCTTTCCTCCAATCGTGGTAGCAAGAAAAATAGCAGTTACCCATGAGATTTCTATGAAACACTAAAGAAAATGCATCAGAGATTGTATCCAGCATTTCATATCCCTCTGGTTCCAACAGGGCTATGAGGGACTTGGGTTTAAAAAAAGTTCTCGAACCTGAATTTAATGGAGCTCTGGCGTTCTTCTAAATCAGCTGCCCCCAACCTTTTTTTTACCCATGAGCCACATTCAAAATGTTGGAGAGCAACACAAGCATTAAAAAAATCCAAAAAATGCCAATTAAGAGTTGTGATTGGGTATTTGGTAGCCCCTATATGGACTGACAGACTACAGGGGATTCTCTTTGGCAGTACACTTTGTTTTTATACAACCAAAACTTGCCTCTAAGCCAGGAATTCAAAAATAAGCATCTGCTTTGAGGCCACTGAGAGCAACATCCATGGGGTTGTTGAGCAACTTGTTGTGTGTAGATATGGACTTTGGGGTGGCCATGGAAGCTGTTTCTTGAGTGTGCTTAATGGTGTGTTTGGAGCCATTACTATTTTAGACTATGGGAACATCACAAATGAATGGGATTTGCTCAGTGGTGTAACTAGATGTAACTGAGCCCCATGACAAATTAATTTTAGGGCCCCCAACCTATCTAGAGGTTGTCTTGTATTACCAGTATATAGTCAAAATACTCTTTAATTAGGGCCTCATGGGTCCCCCTATACCCCTTGCAGCCGCAGGGTCTGTTTCCTCTGTAGTTATGCCCCTGGGTTTGCTCCATAGAGTGCACCTACTTTTGAATTCTTTTTTGCTTTGGGGTCCTGATCACTTGTTTTTAAACCAAATAAGTGTTTTGTTCATTGGCCTTAGAACTTTCAAAATGGCAGCCTTGCCATCAATTTTAGCACAATACTATATCACCTACATCTTGCTGCTAGATCACATCCCCTTCTGGTTCCTTGTTACTAATCAAAGATATAGGGGCAGATTCACTTAGGGTCGAATTTCGAAGTTAAAAATACTTCGAAATTCAACCCTCGAATTGAAATCCTTCGACTTCGATATTCGAAGTCGAAGGATTTAGCGCTAATCCTGCGATCGAACGATCGAAGGATTTTTCGTTCGATCGAACGATTAAATCCTTCGAATCGAACGATTCGAAGGATTTTAATCAAACGATCGAAGGAAAATCCTTCGATCAAAAAAAGGTTAGCAAGCCTATGGGGACCTTCCCCATAGGCTAACATTGACTTCGGTAGGTTTTATCTGCCGAAGTAGGGGGTCGAAGTTTTTTTTTAAAGGGCAAGTACTTCGACTATCGAATGGTCGAATAGTCGAACGATTTTTACTTCGAATCGTTCGATTTCGTTCGACTTCGATCGAATTCGAACGAATTTAACCAATTCGATGGTCGAAGTACCCAAAAAAAACTTCGAAATTCGAAGTTTTTTTCATTCGAACCCTTCACTCGAGCTGAGTGAATCGGCCCCATAGTCTTAAGTGCCAAAAAATGCCAAATAAAGACCATAGTGCGAATGCCAAACACTCTGTAAGCTGAGTAGTAACACCTTTATATCCAAAGGAAATCAATTTGCCTCACAATGTATTATTATTATTATTATTAATAATAATAATAATAAAGACAATATAAAAATGTTAAACAGGGGCCCTATAAGATGCTGCAGTGAGAACTAGGGGCCTTTAATTGTAAGTTCCCTTGGGGTGAAATTGAAGTGGATGATGAACAGTTTCAGTAAAACACAGAGTAACATGTTGGCCTCAGATAAAGGATAATAATGACAACAATGTGTTTCTTTCAGTCAACTCATATTTGACACCACTGAAACAAGTCTGCAGAGAAATAGCAATGGATTTGTTTTTATTTTCTAGACTCTGTGGTGTACCCATTGGGACTGGCATTTTGCTAGCACCGAGGCTGAGCTATATGTCACCAAGTTTATCTTATAGCATTCAGTATTCTCTCACTGTAACACCCAGGTGACTGTCACACTGCTGTTTTCAGTATTCTTAAGCAGAAAATGGGGAATGATTTTGGTTCCTTGTTCCTAAATATAACAGTAGAGAAAGTCAAGTATGAGGATGATGGTGACTGTTACATTCCAGAAAATTACACATTAGCTCTCGGTTACAGCTTCCAAGTATCATGATGAGTGTATGAATCAGTCATTTTATTGGGTTACAGTGTGGAATGTATTTCTGTCTTTTGGAGGGCAAAGAACTTTGACACGAGTCATAGACCACAGTGACTTTTTTAGATCCATCTTGAGGGGCACAACCAGAGGCAACTTCCTCTGACAATGCAGAACAACAGATGTAGATAGAAGACTGAAGGAAAACCCTATAAAGCATTTAAAATTTTCAGCTTGTGCAGAAATCACAACTTCTCCAGCATGCTACTATCCCAGAGACTATTATCCCACTGCTACTATAGGCACCACCTGCACCTACTATACCTGCTATCCCAAAGCCACACTCCCTTCCCATAGACTATTATCCCACTGTTACTATAGACACCATCTCTCCCTACTATACCTGCTATCCCACAGTCACACTCCCTTCCCAGAGACTATTATCCCACTGCTACTATAGGCACCATCTCTCCTTACTATACCTGCTATCCCACAGCCAAAGTTCCTTCCCACAGACTATTATCCCACTGCTACTATAGGCATCATCTCTCCCTACTTTTACCTGCTATCCCATAGCCAAAGTCCCTTCCCAGAGGCTATTATCCCACTGTTACTATAGGCATCATGTCTCCCTACTATACCTGCTATCCCACAGCCACAGTCCCTTCCCAGAGACTATTATCCCACTGTTACTATAGGCACCATCTCTCCCTACTATACCTGCTATCTCACAGCCACTGTCCCTTCCCAGAGACTATTATCCCACTGCTACTATAGGCACCACCTGCACCTACTACGTATACCTGCTATCCCACAGTCACACTGCCTTCCCAGAGACTATTATCCCACTGCTACTATAGGCACCATCTCTCCCTACTATACCTGCTATCCCGCAGTCACACTCCCTTCCCAGAGACTGTTATCCCACTGTTACTATAGACACCATCTCTCTCTACTATACCTGCTATCCCACAGCCACAATCCCTTCCCAGAGACTATTACCCCACTTCTACTATAGGCACCATTTCTTCCTTCTAGTCCTACTATACCTGCTATAAAGGAGAACATTAAAGAGGGGCCTCATGAATTGTCCCTAGTGTTTAATAACCCTTGTATTTCCTGATCATGGGTTCTTGTGATTCATATAACACAAACGAATATCCCTCTCTCTTTGATTATTTGGCATTTCACCAGAAATTCTCTCTCCAATTGCATCCAGTGATTTATAACTTCTATAAGATCCTTGTCACATTTGCATCTCTTGGGCAGTCATGAAACCCAAATCTGTTTCTCAATTTCTGTCAGAAAACATGGACTTTTGCTACTACGTGGGAAAGGATAATGCCAAGCAAACGACTGTACGTTTATTATAATAGACTCTGATCATCATGCACTGATTGTGTGTAGATATTTTTACCACATCAATTCTAATATCTAATTATAGGGCTGATTTATCAATCGGGGATTCCTGGCATTTCCCCCATCAGGTCGAATATGATCACATTTATTAACATTTTCTTCGGATGTCACAAAAAATAAAGGAAAGTGTTTAACAAAAATTAGTCAATTATCAATTATTTTCCCAATTGTTCATCACAAAGAAAAAAGTTTACTTCCATATTTTGCTATGGGATGACAGCCTGCATAGCACTGCTTACTGATTCATGAGGCTTCAGAAAAACGAGCATTGCCAAAATTGTATTTAAGTCTATGGGTGACTTTATACGTCATTTATGTTGTGTCATAGTGCTGGAATACAGTCATAAATCAGGAGTGATCTAGCATCTACAGTATATTTATTTAATGTATGTTTATTACATAGGGTTGCATAGGATATTTCACTTATTGATTTCCCCCCTGCAGGTTCTCTTTTACAGGGTTAAATCAATTGTGTATATATATATATATATATATATATATATATATATATATATATATATATATACTAACCATGTAGTTCAGATACACGGACCCTAAATTGAGAATGCATTACAATGAATTACTGTGATAATAAATATAGTGAACATGATAAATCCCCTTTTAATAAATGGAAACCAGTGCAATATATTAAGATAGATATAGAGACAGATATTCCATTCGTAGCTCTGGATAAAAGCATTTTTTTTTGCTGGCAGAGTAGCAGTGAAAGTCAGAGCCAAGACTATTGTTTTCTTTCAAGACACCATGCTATCTTTATATTCCAATCATGAAAGGAACAGAGTGTTCGGAGTGCAGCGGATGTGATATGATTATGAGCTGTGTTGAGGTGCTGAAGAGACTATATATTCCGTATCGAGTGACATTATCAGTTGTGTTCATCTATATGAAAAGACCTACGTTGCCATTACCAGTTAGGGAGAATGCTAATAATTAAATGACGCTGTTATATTTGCCCGCAGATCTGTAATCCATTTTCTCTTGCAAATTATATGTCATTCATTAACAAACAGGCAAACAGTGACTTACAATCAGGCTGCCTTGTAAGGCAAACATGGATGCTATTTTGCAGGCACAAAAGTGGCCACCAATGACCTCTATGAACAGCACCCCCAAGATGCCCACATTAACCTCTATAAACAGCACCCCCAAAATGCAGACAATGACTTCAATGAATAACACCCCAAAATGCCCACATTAATCTCTAAGTACAGCACCCCCTCTATGAATAACACCCAAATATTCCTATATTGACTGCTATGAACAACACCCCAGGATGCCCACATTCACCTCTATGAACAGTACCCCCAAGGTGCCCACATTGACCTCTATGAATAACACCTCAAGATGCCCATGTTGACCACTATGAACAGCACCCCCAAGATGCCCGATTTGATCTCTATGAACAGCACTCCCAAGGTGCCCAAATTGACTTCTATGAATAACACCCAGGATGCCCAAATTAACCTCTATGAACAGTCCCCCAAGTTGCCCACATTGATGTCACTGAATGAGACTCCTAGGATGCCCACATTGACCTCTATGAATAGCACCCCAAGATTACCATATTGACCACTATGAACAGCACCCCAAGATGCCCATGTTGATCTCTATGAACAGTACCCCAAGATGCCCGCTTTGACCTCTATGAACAGCACCCCCAAGATGTCCACGTTGATGTCTGTGAACAACACTCCTATGATGCCCACATTGACCTCTAAGAATAACACCCCAAGATGCCCGATTTAAACTGTATGAACAACACCCCAATATGCTCTCAATGGATAATTTGCATCTAAAATGCACCTCATAAAAGGGTTGAATTTCTAAGGAACAGTTCCTCATTGTGAGTGACACACAAGTGTTAAAAGAACTAAGGCACAAGTAAAATATATTTTTTGTGGTGATCCAGCTTAATAGTGTGAAAATGCGAAGGGAAGCAAATCCCTGTGAGTTAGCCAGACAGCCACAATTAGTACCTTTTACTTGTGGTGATCCCAATGTTATACTATGGCGATCGTTTTCTGGAGATTTGTCATCCCTTGTAGTTTTACTACTGATGACAGATCTTACATGTGCCATTGCCACCAGCTCTTGAGGTGGGGATGGTGGCTGCCGCAGAATTTGTAGGTGCCATTTCTTAATTTAAGGGGAAATTACATTTAAGCAGCCGCTCGCCTTTAAAAACAACCCAAGAGACTTCCAGTTGCAATATCGGTTCACAATGTCTGATGCTGGATCCATATGTCTTTAATTGTAGGATAACGTGTGTGCAGTGTTTATTCCAGTATTATGGAGCCTATCAAAAAATGATATGCATGTTGGAGTTCTGTTATAGTATAAAAAAATATAAAATTAATATTATTTAGCATTCTCCATATTTATCTCATAGTGTAACATTATATATATATATATACATATATATATATATATATATATATATATATATATATATATATATATATGTGTGTGTGTGTTTCCACCTGTGAAAATAATTGTATATGTATGTTGTGCTGCAGCAGAGGAGTGTATATATAGATATTTATATATGAACATATGCAATATTTTTATATTGCTCTAGTCTCTGCAGAGTTGATCTAAACAGTCTATGATATGCTGCATTGTAAAGCTGACTCACAAAGTGTCATTCCAGGACACAATGTAGCGATAAACACTGTATTATAAGCACTTTGATTATCAAATTGGTCACTTGGGGGCATGTTTACTAACATTGGAGATAAATATCTGGAGAGATTTCTGGAGATGTTGCCCATAGCAACCAATCAGATCTTTGCTTTTGTTTTCTAACATGGCTGTGGCTGTTTAAATCTAATTGCTGATTGGTTGCCATGGGCAACATCTCCAGAAATCTCTCCAGATATTTATCTCCAATGTTAGTAAACATGCCCCTTGGAGTGCAGTACGTAGGACAAGAAAAGGGAGGAAATGTAAGTGTCTGTACATGAATAATACATGTGTGAATTGAGAGCCCAGGGAAAAAGTAACCTTACAAAGACACAACAGAGTGGTGGGATCAGGCAGTGTGCATGGAGTTACTCAACTAAACATTACTTACTGGGCAGCATCTTTAAGGCTCCCTTATCCCCAAACTTTGGGGAAATCATTCCACATACAATAGAACCCCAATTTTGTGTCCCAGGATTTGACAGTTAACAGGAATTTACACCTTTTTTGTCACAGTGCCACAGAGGCAAACTACTAATTTGTTTTCAAATTTTCCAAGTTCCCATCTTTTTGATGTAGTCCCCTGGTATACAGAAACGGAACTAGAGGGGGGCGGGCCCCGGCGCAGGACACGCAGCCGGGCCCCCTGCCCCCTCCGTACACCCGGAACTGGTCGGGAATATGCGGTGCGCGGACTGCCGGGGGGCCCTGAGGAGGTGTGGGCCCTGGCCCGCTCGCACCCCCTGCTCCCCCGGTAGTTCTGCCCCTGCTGGTATACATCGTGTGATCACTAAGTTTTCTTGAGGCCCTCTATACCCCTAGGAATCCCAGCAGTAAAGGTGAAGGAAGGGTTAAAACTAAGTAAGCTTTATCAGAAAGGTCTATATAAATACACTAGTAAACCCTCAAAGTATTGCTGCTCTGAGTCCTCTGTCAAAAGAAACACAGGATTTCTTTCCTTCTATTGTGTACTCATGGGCTTCTGTATCAGACTTCCTGTTTTCAGATTAAACCTCCAGGGCTAGGGCTTGAGCATGCTCAGTTTGCTCCTCTCCCCCTCCTTCCCCCCCTGCTGTATTCTGAACCCAAAGCTATGGAGACACTCAGACAGGAAGTGATGTAATGCCAAGCTAATATGGCAGCTGCTATCCTAAACAAACAGAGGTCGTTTCTAGAGTTGTTTATTCAGGTATGGAAAAGCATTCTAAAGAATTAAAATGGCGTTCTAGATTGCACTATTGTGGCTAATCTATTGCCAATAAACTGCCTTGGTAGCTTTCCTTCTCCTTTAACACCTCATCATTTTGTCTTGACACTTTAGGGTATATTTATCAAAGAGTGAATCACCACGGTTCTCTAGAGTGAAATTCCGCCATTCATTTCTATGGGATTTTTAAAAGAGTTTTTATCAATGGGTGAAAGTGAAAGTTCATCCTTTTATAAAAATCCCATAGAAATGAATTACACTCTAGTAGACCATGGGGATCTTTAACTTCACTCTTAGATAAATATACCCCTTTGGCTACTAACTAGCATTGGACTGCCCCATGGGCAGGACCATATTTATATATAGGCCCTGAGGGTTTGTGCCTATATTAGGGGGTTACTACTGAGAGGGGGGGTCCTGGTGGTGGGGACCTCGTCTGGTGGGCTCTTGGGTCTCCGGTCTGACACTGCACCCTGCAGGCACTGCCAATGCCTTTCCCGTTTATAATGAACAACAATCAGTTGACTAATTATTTTTGATTAGAGGTGTGCTCAGTTGTATCCAGTGGGGCTGCTTTTGGTCAGCAGGGAATAAGTACCTTACTAATAAAGGAGCAATAGTACCAAATAAAATGTCACTGGGGTTTGAGTCTGGCAGCTCAGTAATTCAGGTGCAGATTCTAAACTGTTAGAGTTTTGCTACATTAGTTGATACATTTCTCAGCAACATCTCTGGAATATTAGCAACTATTGTATCAATTCTAACAGCTGTCTGTAATGAAACCCAGAGAGTCTACTCAGCAGGGACAAAGATAAGAAATGTAGCAATTTATGTATCAATTGAAAACAGTTTACACAGTCGTGACCCCCCCCCAAACCCCAGCTTCATTGAAAAAAGTCTTTATTCCTGGTGAAATATCTGCAACCAACTGAACTGAAAAATTGTTGCAAGGTAAACAACCTCTTTAAAACTTTACATGGATTTACAAAAGCGCCCGGTGCTCCTCTTTTCTGAAAAATGCACAAGCCATGGTGAGGGCCATGTTGCTTCCGATGACATAGGTTCTCCTATAACTATAAACATGCCATTACTTGCTCTAAAGAATGCATCGTGATTTGTTGTAGAATACAATGAACAATCAACAGGCTCATTGTAAATTGTGCAGAACTATAGGTTCCATGCAGGATGCTGCCACTTTGCAGAGTGATTTGTCTAAGTTGGAAAACTGGGCAGCAAACTGGAAAATGAGGTTCACTGTTGATAAATGCAGGTTATGCACTTTGGCAAAAATAATATAAATGCAAGTTATACACTAAATGGCAATGTGTTGGGAGTTTCCTTAAATGAGAAGGATCTAGGGGTCTTTGTAGATAACAAGTTGTCTAATTCTGGGCAGTGTCATTCTGTGGCTACTAAAGCAAATAAAGTTCTGTCTTGCATAAAAAAGGGCATTAACTCAAGGGATGAAAACATAATTATGCCTCTTTATAGGTCCCTGGTGAGGCCTCATCTGGTATGCAGTTCAGTTTTGGACTCCAGTCCTTATGAGGGATATAAATGAGCTGGAGAGAGTGCAACTAAATTGGTTAGAGGGATGGAAGACTTAAATTATGAGGGGAGACTGTCAAGGTTGGGGTTAATACTTTACAAGTACAGTAGAGGACATTATAGACAAATAGCAGGGGACCTTTTTACCCGTAAAGTGGATCACCGTACCAGAGGCCTCCCCTTTAGACTAGAAGAAAAGAACTTTCATTTGAAGCAACGTAGGGGGTTCTTCACAGTCAGGACAGTGAGGTTGTGGAATGCACTGCCGGGTGATGTTGTGATGCTGATTCAGTTAATGCCTTTAAGAATGGCTTGGATGATTTCTTGGACAGACATAATATCAAAGGCTATTGTGATACTAAACTCTATAGTTAGTAAAAATATGGGTATATAGAATTTATGTGAAGGTATGGAGGGGTGTGTGTATGGATGCTGGGTTTACATTTGGAGGGGTTGAACTTGATGGACTTTGTCTTTTTTTAACCCGATTTAACTGTGTAACTATTGTAGGGTTGCATGCAGTAATGCAGACGTAGATGTTTGCTTGTGTGTTTCTGTGAGTATATGTGTGTTTATATGTCTGTGTGCATGTGTGGGAGTGTTTGTGTGTGTGTCTATGTACATGTGCGGGTCTGTGTGTGTATATTCACAAACTCACTTCCAATTCTTGATCTATGTTGTGATGGATTCATTGCGAGTCTTCATACACACTGTTTGGGCAGAAGGTTGTTGCAGTATATTAAATAAAGTGTTGTCCTGGTGAGATCCAGAGAAGCGGTTAGACTGGTGAGACAAAAATAACCACATTCGCAGGGCTATAAAAATAGGAGCCAGTAAGCACCGGCAATGAGGCCAAAGTACAGAGCTGGCTGAGCAAAATACTGAATGCCGGGAGTGTCAAATGACGCACTTACACAAGAGATGTTTGTCAGAACTGCCTCCCACGGCTTCCACTGAAACACATAGATATATGCACAGAGAATGGCCTCTTACAGGGCTCCTATATTAATAAGTCCAAAATGATTGTATTCTGTCCACCCCAAAAGACAGTTTTGCATAATAGTGATTCTGAGCAACTTTCCGATATGTATTAAAAATAAATTTAAAACCGTTTAGGTAAACTTGACTGGAATTGAAACCAGCATTTCTCTCTCCTTTTCTGCACTGCCGATTCTTACAACAAAAGCCATCTGTCATCCATCCAAAAACAGCTTCGCAATGCACTTCAATTATATATATTTTTTTTAATGATCTAAAAGCTATTGAAAGCAGTGTCTGTCTATCTGACTGTTTCCTGCCTGGCTTGTCCTGACTGCTCAACATCTAGCGAAAGCCAAGTCTCCTCCAACCAAAACTCTTTACAGAACATGCACGGCATTGTGGGAACTGGAGACTTGGCTGGAAGAGAGCTGACTTTTGCAATATCATTTCAGCAGTCAGGAGAGGCAGAGAATATACAGCAAGTACTTTTAATACATTTACAAATAACTTGAAAGTAATTCAAAATTGGTCTTTCTTTCACTATTCCAAAGTGTATTTTATTTTTTATGTTTAGTTTTCTGGGTGGAGATATCCTTTGAAACAAATTATTTTGTGTATCAATCCAAGGAAAAACATAATAATAATAATAATATTGAGTACATCCAGAAATCTAAAGAATCTAATCCTCAGAGCAAATGAGGGTCGGAGCAGGAGTGTAATATGAATCAATATTACATTTGTTTAACATCTCTGTCAAATGTATTGGAAAACACGT
Organism: Xenopus petersii; assembly: GCA_038501925.1. Taxonomy (NCBI): domain Eukaryota; kingdom Metazoa; phylum Chordata; class Amphibia; order Anura; family Pipidae; genus Xenopus; species Xenopus petersii. Next base: position 112,738,410 of record CM076684.1, read on the forward strand.
CAGTTCCAATGATGCCGGATGGGAAGAGGAAAAATCCGAAGCGCTGCTGGGAGAGGGATCGGCAGGCAAAATTCTCAAAACATTACGACCTAGAGCCTGGATAACATACAATATACTGTCTTACAGAACTGCAACACCCAGCACGAGTGGCCGGCTGAGTTTTCTGGGAGAGGAACTTCACAAAACTTTCTAGAGGCCGCAGGGCAGTCTGTTTTGTCTTAGTAAAATTGATTATTCACATTAGTGCAAGGTAGGGATGGCTTCAGTGTTTTGGGTATTTTATTACGTTAGATCAACACAAATGCTTCACTCCACTTTTTTCACAATAGATAAATAGTAGTGATGTGCGGGCCAGCCCGGCGGGAACCGCGGGTAGGGTTGCCACCTTTTAATAAAATTTCCAACGGCCGGTGTAGGGGGTGGGAACAAAAGGGTGGGCCTTGACATCAAAGGGGGTGGGTCGTGACAGCCAAGGGGGTGTAGCCACTGCGCATGATTGGATGGGGTGGGTCATGACGTCAAATGGGGCGCATTTGGCCAGAAGCCGGCAGCCCATGACCAGGCTGGGGGAAGGCCACGGGCTTTTGTTAGGTGTATTACAAATTTACCGGCAGCTACATTGCTGGTAAATTTGTAATACTGGCCCCAGCCTTGGCAGGTGTTTTACCAGCTAGGCCGGCAAAATACTGTCCAGGTGGCAACCCTAACCGCGGGATCGGCCTGACTTCACAGGTTGAGCTCTTCTCCTGCTTCTCCACCTGCCACCTTCAAATGCTGGCTTCCGACTTCTGGCTTTATAGCCATGCGCCTGCTCACCCTGCCCCTTTTGTGACATCATCAGCAGGCAGGCAGCGCGGGTCTATAAAAGGAACCCAGAAGTGGGTTTGTGGGCAGGCGCAGGCAGAGGGAGGGTGGGGTAGGCTTGGGTGAGGATCGGGAAAAACCAGATTCGCACATCACTAATAAATAGGCTCCTTATAATATGGAGATCGAAATTAGGGAAAGATCAGTTATCTGGAAAACCCCAGGTGCTGAACATTCTGTATAATAGATTCCATACCTGTATTGACCCAAGCCTTGATCTGAAAATATCTCAGATAGCCCAAATGCAAGACTGGGCTTCTACATGTTTGACTAGCAATAAAAAGTCTGCTTAGAGGATCCTTAGAATCGTTCTGCCTCATGGGGTTACTTAAAAGGAAGCATAGTTATAAAAAGTTCTTTTAAATTCACATTTTTTTTCCTGCACAGCCAATAAAATAAATTTTACTTTATAAGTACTCTTTTGAAGTAAGAGCAAATGTATTAATGTAATATTCAGCAGTCGCAGTATTTGATACTTGTTACAAAGATACAGCTTGCCGTTTCCTAAATGATTGCAATGTGCCGTGAGGTTGTTACATTTTCTGAGTGAGTAAAAATCATATCCTCTAACTGGTTGCGTAACTGCTTTGCCAACTTCATATATATTATATTAATCTCAAGATATGGGCACGTATACATAAGTTTAGCTGGGAATTTTTCTGCCTTGTTTGCAGCAGCATTACTGCCTCTTTAATATTGATTGTGCTGTAAAACAAAGCTACCATTTACTGACGCGCAGCATAAAAATAGATTTAAATATGCATGCAGAGCTGGACGTTAAAAATGTAAATTTTCAAATGTTGCAGGAATTGTTTGTAAGTCCCAAATAAAAGCAGATACAGCAATAAGGTTTTTCTGTACTGGTTAATCAATGGTTATAATCAGGAAAATAATCAGGAAATTTCCCTAAATTCATAATTGTTTTCCTAGGGACAGATTAATCAAAGGTTAGGAAAAAATATTTTCTGTTTAAATTTTTATCCCTATTGCATGAATTCAAATTGTGCGGAAATTTTCTTCTGTTTATAATTATTTCCTTGTATATTGTCCTTAGGGACAGGATGTGAAAGAAATTTTACTTGCAGGACTTTCCCATCGACTTCTGATACAGTAAATTTCCCACAATGTGAAAAAAATATTTCACAAATTTTACCTTCTTCGACAGAACTTAGGACATATTTGCTGTAGTGAATTTTTTCCTGGTCAATTCTGTTATTGGGTCATTAACAGGCGCACTTTCAAGGCGGCATTGTGTATTCACTTTATGCGTGAACGTTTTTCTGGTGTAAATCCTTTGCGGAATTACAATTGTACAAGCAAAATACGCGGGCGATTTAACGTCATAAAGCAATGAGGGATATTATTATGGCTGATACAACTTACATAATGATATGCTGAAGTGGCTGATGTATGTTTGTAATGGTACTTTAGCAGTCTTGACCTGCCAATATAATTTTTTTAAAATAAAAAAAAAACAACATAAATCAACATATTTTCTAAGTTTCAGATTGACATAATGAAAAAAAATGTGAATGTGTGCCAAGGCAACGTTAATTCAGCAAAACATCTTGCTCATGTCTTCAGAAGTTGACTATGTTGTGGAAAATTTACTTTTTAATGGTTAGTTCACACACGGAGATTCGGCAGATTTTGTCGCCTGGCAGTGTGGCGTAACTAGTTGTTACTGGGCCCCATAGCAAATTCAATTTAGGGCCCCAAAATATTTATAAGTTGGCCTATTTTACCAAGATATATTAAAATTGCTAATTAATTAGGGTCTCACTGGGCCCCCTACACTCCTGGGCCCCCCTGCAACCGCAGGGTCTGCTTCCTCTATAGTTACGCCCCTGTCGCCTGGCGAGTAATCGCCTCGACTTCTGGGCGACAATCTCACAAACTGCCTCCTCGTGTCTTCCCAACCGCTATAATGAAAATTTGCCTGCGGTAAAGCACACGTGGCGCTGCGTTTTCCATAGTTGCCTGAAGTTTCCTTGTGAGGCAACTTCAGGCGACTACAGAAAATGCCGCGCCACGTGTGCTTTAGCACACTCTCGATATTCGACTGCCGAATGTAAAACCTTCGACTTCGAATATCAAAGTCGAACGTTTTACCGCAAATAGTTTGATAGAACGATCAAACGAAAAATCGTTCGAATGATTAATCGTTCGATTTGAAGAATTTTAATCCATCGATCAAACGATTTTTCTACGACCTAAAAATTGCTAGAAAGCCTATGGGGACCTTCCCCATAGGCTAACATTGCACCTCGGTAGGTTTTAGGTGGGGAAGTAGGGGGTTGAAGTTTTTTTTAAAGAGACAGTACTTCGACTATCGAATGGTCGAATAGTCGAACGATTTTTAGTTTGAAACGTTCGATTCGAAGTTGAAGTCGTAGTCGAAGTAGCCAATTCGATGCTCGAAGTAGCCAAAAAATCATTCGAATTTTTTTTTTATTCTATTCCATCACTCGAGCTAAGTAAATGGGCCCCTAAATATGCACTAAATATAGCCTGTGACGGTTTTGGCCAATCAGACTGCTTAATGCTGCAAAACATTTTGCAGAGAAAAAAAGTAGGAAAATGCTTTAATAAATGACTGAGATTGGTAAAATTTTGATAAAAAGTAGTGGTAAAATGAAACCTGAAATCTTAAAGAATGCAGTGCAGGCAGTCCTGTGTTGACTGGGATGGGTCCAGGCTGGTTCGCATAGTGCAGAAGACAGATTGCACCAGTAATTGCACTTTACACCCTGTGCTGAACTTGTCCCCCAAAAATGACCCCCAAAATCTGCACATTTTCATTGCATTGGGCCTGTTTATAATACTGCCTTAATTGTGGATGGTTTCTAAGTGGAGATCACTGAGAAATCTAATAGTTTTTTTAGTACTTACATTTTTTGGAGAACTACTTCCTTCTAATCTACATGTCTTCTCCAGCAGAAAATGGATGACTACGCAGGCCTGGACTGGCAATCTCTGGATTCTGGTAACTGCCAGAGAAGCTGCTGTAAAATGACATAGACAGTCACTATTTATTGGGCTGGTGGGGGGCTGATCGGGCCACTGTGAATCTGAAATTTCAGGGCCTATTTTGAATCTCTCAAAATAGCCCCCATCAGTGAAAACTGCTTTCTTCCCTCAGGGAAATGTTATACACGGCACTTTATCTCTGTGGCTCGACCCTCAGTTACTGTGGTTGAGGTACTAAAAGGTAGTTATAGCTACAAACCAGAAGAAATTACCATGGAAACAGTGTTCTGTTCTTTAAGGAAGGATAATAATAAAAGATCTCTGGTATTTTTGGCTTGATAATCAACTTCTGGAAAAAGCAATGCACCCTGGCGAATTAATGACATGTGGGGCCCTAGGCTTCATCCACAGGGGGCCCAAATCTAGGTTAGTGCTGGGTCCGGATGCATTCAAAACCAGGTACCTGAGCTCTCTACACTGAGTCAGATTGGTGTGTGCCATTGACGTTACTGGATCTGCTCACATGCAGGTACACACATGCAATAACCAGACCCAGCAGCACATATAAAAATAAGTATTAAAAGAAAACATAAGTGGGCCTCTGATCACACCTTGATTTTACCTTGCAAGTAATTTGGTCATTGCATTCAGCAAAGACTACAGTGATTTGCCTCTTCTTCTTCCCTTGCTGCGCATGCTGATATAAAGCCTGGCTGCACAAATCAGCTGGGACCATGTAATATGTGAAGGCTGTGTCTTCAAAAATGGTCACTTTTCCATAACTGTGTGCCAAGAACAGTTGGTAAGTTTGAGCACTTAGCTCAAAGAGAATATTAGACATATACATGTAGCTTCTATTTTGGATACTTGACAACGCATGCATTATATGGGCAGAAGTATCACTTCTTTTAAAATGGCACGTCTTCGGTTGGAATAGTCACAGCAGAGTTCCCTATTGTCTTCTGAAGTAAGGGCAGCAAAATAATTCATGGTTTTTGTGTTTTAAGTCTAATGCCAAGTGTTGGCTGCAGTGGTGAAAAGGTTATTGTTACTGGACACTGGAGCAGTGGAAACGTGATCAATGGCATTTCACCAATTGGCACCAGTTGACAAAAATGTCTGGGTTTGGCAGATGCCAAGGAGAACACAATTGCCAGAATGACTAATGCTAATGTTTGGTGGAAGAGTATTAATGGTCTGGGGCTGTTTGCCAATGGTTTGGACTAGGGTTCCTGGGGCAGTTGAAAGCAAAAGGCAACTGAGTGCAATGCAATTCTTGACAATCCAACTTTATGGAAAGAGATTTGGGAAGGCTCAATAATGCCCCATACACAAGTTAGGTCTATACAGAATGGGTTTGCTGAGAAGAGAATGGAAGAACTTGATTGCCCTGCTCATAGGCCTGACCCCAACCCAAATTAGCACCTGTAGCTTAAATTAGAACAACAACTGTTAGCCCGGCCTCAGGCCCAAAATCAGTGCCGAAGCTCATTCATGCGCTTGTGACTGGATGGAAGCAAATCCCACCAACCATGTTCCAATAGCTAATGGAAAGCCTTCCCAGAAGAGTAGAGGGTAAAGGCAGTTACAGCAGAAAACTCAGTACCAACATCATATTAATTAAATCTTTTTCATCTGATGTAGGAAGGGGGGGGGTGCCATTGTGGCCATTCTAAGTAAACCCAAGCTCTCCTGCTTTTTAAAATGCCTCCCAGCAAGACAAAAATGAAAAGTTGTTGTAATTATAAACCATCTCTGACAGTGTGGTCATGGCTGACAGCGAGTGTGTGAATTGCAGAGTGGGTAATGCATTACTTGTGGCTTTGCAGGTTAGTTATGGGCTTCCAGTTCAACTCCCTGGGCAGATGTTTTTAGTTGAATGAAATTCAGAATAATTGCGCTGCTCAGAATCTTTTCCAATGGACCCGTTCTTGATAGAGGCAGCAGTAAACAAGCCATTCCGCTCAGATGTGCCGCAGATGTGTGCAAGAATCCAGAGGAACTGGTAATGAAAACATGAGATACTTTGTTCTGCTCTTATATATTTGTTAACTCATTTGATGATGGAAGGAGTGGGCCAACATTGGCACCGAGAAACTTATTTCAATGTTGTATAGTGTAAATATTAGGATATATAAATATATATATATATATATATATATATATATATATATATATATATATATATAATAAACCTGTTTTGATTCTCATCTTGCCTCATGGCAAAAACACTTTTTATAGACAGAACAAATTTAATGCCCTTCAGTTTTGGAATTATGGAAGCCCCCACCTGTTGCAGAGCTTCTTAAAATCCTATGACCAGATCCGAAGCTTCTCCTTTGTCTTGCCTGACTAAATGGCGGACAACTTTATCAGGTTTTTAAGACATAAGCTATCTATACTCATACAGATCCGATTGTTCTTGGCAAGCTTTTGTGCTGGGATCTTTAAGTGCACGGGAGAGAAATGATAGATAAAGAGCAAGAAAGATCCATCAAACTGTTAGAGAAATGAATCACTCAGCCCGGGCCAATTATTCAGCCACTGGGCCCAAAACTAGCGAAACTGCCATTGTGGTTAAAGTCAAATAAGTGGTAACTACAGACTTAGAAAACAATGGCAACATTGAACAAGTTGGATTATTTAGCATTTTTACATTTGTTTATATCTGCATGTACAGGTATGGGACCTGTTATCCAGAATGCTTGGGACATGGGGTTTTCCTTCTATAATTTGATTCTCCATATTTTAAAGGAGTGGTTCACCTTTAAGTTAACTTTTAGTATGTTATAGAATGGCCAACTCTAAGCAATTAGTCTTCATTGTTTATTTGTAGCAGTTTTTGGATCATTTCCTTTTTCTTCTAAATCTTTCCAGCTTTCAAATAAGGGTCACTGACCCCATCTAAAATCAAATGCAAGTCCACAAATGTATTGTTATTTCAACTTCTTATTACTCGTCTTTTTATTTAGGTCCTCTCCTATTTATATTCCAATCACTTGTTCAAATCAATGCATGGTTACTAGGGCAATTTAGACCCTAGCAACCAGACTGCTGAATAAAAAGATTAAATAACTAAAAAAATCACAGATGATAAAATATTAAAACCAATTGCAAATTGTCTCAGAATATCACTCTCTACATCGTACTAATAGTTCATTTAAAGGTGAACAACCCCTTTAAGGAGCCTATTTATTAGGGATGCACTGAATTCACTAATCCTTGGTTAAAGATTCGGCCAAATACCGAACCGAATCCTAGTTTGCATATGCAAATTAGGGGCAGGAAAGGAAAAGGCTTCTAAAAGGGATTCATTATATCTTAGTTGGGATCAAGGACAAGGCACTGTTTTATTATTACAGAGAAAAAGGAAATCGTTTAAGAAATGTTGAATTATATGATAAAAATGGAATCCATGCAAAATTGCTTTCTGGTAATTTGGATATCGGGTTTCCAATAACGGATACCATACCTGTAATTTCACATAATGCTGTGCATAAATAATGACCATTATGAGGCAGTGTTAAGTGCAAGGGAACCCTACTTTATTAATCCCAAAATAAGCACCTTGCAATTTGGATGAAGAGTGCATGAGGAGGCCTCTTTCTCATTGTGGTTCCTCTTCACTTCCTCATCTGCTGATGCGCCAGCCAGTGAATGACATGAAGGACCGGAACTAGTGGAAGGCAGAAAAGGCAAGTCCCCTGTTCTGACCCTTCTGTAACTCTAGGGAGCAGGGTATACTCAGCCTTAGAGATTTCTTATTTTGATCATCAAGCCCCAACATCAGATGAAACAGGGAGATTGACAGCAGGACCTTGGATGCCCTTTCTGCTCTTTGATTCCAATTGATTCCTGAATTGACCAATATCCACAGTACATGAATATCAATCAGCAATGGTGGGACATACACCTACCAGTAATCAAATGATATTGTATTGTATAGTATATCCACTATTTTGTATTGTATATTCATACATATATGGTTCACAAGTTAACTTTTAGAATGTTATAGAATGGCCAATTCTAAGCAACTTTTCAATTAGTCTTCATTGTTAATTTTTTCGACTTTGAATATCGAAGTCAAAGTTTTTCTACATCGAATTTGGCCATTTGCGGTCGAAGTAAAATCGTTCGAAGAATTTCAACCATCGATCGAATGATGTTTCTTCGACTTCAAAAAACGTAGAAAAATGCTCTAGAAGGTCCCGATAGGCTAACATAGCACTTCGGCAGGTTTAATTTGGCAAAGTATTGAAGTCCAAGATTTTTAAAGAGACAGTACTTCGATTATCGAATGGTCGAATAATCAAAGTATTTTTTACTTCCAATCGAATTTGAAGTCGAAGATGAAGTCGTAGTATCCTATTCGATGGTCGAAGTATCCAAAAAATTACTTCGAATTTAAAAAATTTGTACTTCGAAAATTCCCTCGAATTTACTTCCACCCTTGAAAAATCTGCCCCTTTGACTTCGATTATCGAAGTCAAAGTTTTTTTTTGCGAATTTGGGTATCCTGCGGTCGAAGTAAAATCGAACGATTCAAAGGATTTCAGTGATCTCTCGAATGATTTTACTTCGACTTACAAAAACGTCCAAAAAATTACTTTGTATTTCGAATTTTTTTACTTTGAAAAGTCCCTCAAATTCACTTCGACCCTTGATAAATCTGCCCCTATAAGTTAATTTAAAGGTGAACAACCCTAATGTAAATGTAGCATGAATAACAGGAAAACCCATCTTTATATAAACAATATAGGGGGTGTATTCTCAATCCACTCTCCCAGGACTCAGTGTAAAAAGATGGGTTTTCCCGTTGTTCGCTTTTTGTGTAATATATTTTTGGTCTGTCATGGCTCTTGTACTGGGAATTGCAGGTGTCCCAAGACACGTAGAAATCCAGACCAAAGAACTGAGCAAAAAGATGTGAGCTAATTAATGTGATTTTATAACATTAAAAACAAACATTTTTCATAAGGAACTACAGTAGCTGTCACATGGACACTGAATTGGACACACAAGACTCGCTTGATATATTTGAACACTGCACTGGGGTTGCTGGGAATTGTGTCTTATTATTGGGAGGTAGAAGTAAATTTGTAACACCTCCCCTTAAACCACTTATTTAAAGGAACAGTAACAGCATAAAATGAAAGTGTTTAAAAGTAATTAAAATATAATGTACAGGTTCTCTTCAGTGGTATAATTGGTGTGTTTGCTTCAGAAACACAACTAAAGTGTATATAAACAAGCTGCTGTGTAGCCATGGGGGCAGCCATTCAAAGTTGAAAAAGGAGAAAAGGCACAGGTTACACAGCAGATAACAGATAAGCTCGGTAATAGACAACGGGATTCTTCAGAACTTATCTGTTATCTACTGTATATCCTGTACTTGAATGGCTGCCCCCATGGCTACACAGTAGTTGGTTTATATAAACTATATAAAGCAAACACACCAGTTTTACCATAATATATTATGTTGTCGTTTATGTTACTGTTCCTTTAGGATAGAGACACACGCTGCTGTCGCCCAGCGACTTATTCTTTGGGTGACTAATCACCCTGAACTGCATTTCCGCCGGCTACAATGTAAATCACCGGCAGGTTGGCACTTGGAACGCTTCATTTTATGAAGTCGCCAAAGTTGCCTCATGAGGAAACTTCGGGTGACTTCGGAAAGCTGAAAGCAATCCAAGTGCCATCGAGCTGGCGATTTAGATTCTAGCAGGCGGGATTTAGTCGCCCGAAGAAGAAGCGATTTGTCGCTAGGCGACTAATCTCCCGAAATCGCAGCGTGTGTCTCTGCCCTTAAAAGTGATTGTTACACAATGCACTAGGCTTGATAAAGGGCCGGAATAGCTGAAGTGTCGCAGGAAGAAAGACTTGATTTCACCTTTTAGGAGTGCTCTTTCTGAGTGACACTTCATATATACTCATTGTTTCAATCAGGATCTGGGAGAAAGGCTGGCAGATAAAAAGGTTCCTGTGCAGAATAACCTATGCCACTATGTTTTACTGAGTATATTAAGAATGTACAGTGTATATTAGGGATGCACCGAATGCACTATTTTGGATTCGGCCAAACCCCTGAATCCTTTGCAAAAGATTCGGCCGAATCTGAACCCTAATTTGCAAATGCAAATTAGGGGTGGGAAGGGGAAACAATGTTTTACTTTCCCTCCCACCCCTAATTTGCATATGTAAATTAGGATTCCGATTCGGTTCGGCCAAGCAGAAGGATTCGGCCGAATCTGAATCCTGCTGAAAAAGGCCGAATCCCGAACCGAATCCTGGATTCGGTGCATCCCTAGTGTATATATTATCTTTAAAGGTGCTAAGATCATTACATAAGCCCATAAGATATCCAGACTGGCTAAGGTGTGTTTGATGTCACGTCACAATGTCTTATGTGACATTTCCTTGATCTGAAGTGAGACAACATTTCAGGTTTAGTAATGATAGAAGGTGTAGGTCACGGGGGGGAATATTGAGGATTTCAGTATAAAGATGTTGTATGAGCTGGTGGGCAATGATACATGTAGCATGAGCCTTTGGTCATCTATCCCGATGGCGCTTTGCTTTGCTTGTGCTACGATCCCCCCGCAGGTCAAAGTAAATTCAATTTGCCTGCTGCACATTCAGCCCAGCTCCCTCCCTGCAGCAACCATCACACTGAATTATGTGCGGCCAAGCCTGAGCATTGGATGGAACACTAGGGACATCCAGCAGAGTCTGGACTGCAAGCAGCAGTGACCTCACCTTAACCCGTTCTTGTCAAATCTCTCTGCATCTCACCAGGCCTGTGACCTGTAGGAAATCTATTATGTTTCATGTTTGTTTCATCATTTCTGTCTCCTGGCACAGAATTGTCAGGCTCCCAACATCCAGCTGCAAACTCTTACTGCCCCAATGCCTGGCAAAGGATGCTGGGACATGTAGTTTATATGAGCAGCGGGAAAATAAAGAGAACTATCGCAAAAATTAAAATGTAATATAAGCTTCCTCATACTGAAGTTAGAAACTTTCTAAATACAATTAATTAAAAATTCAAGATTGTTTCTGAAATAATCACGTTTATGTTCACTATCCCTCTCTCACCATTTATTTCTCTTCATTCTGTCTTCATGCAGCAGTTGGGTGTCAGATGAAGGATCCAATATATGTTATAGGGGGGCTTCCTTTCCTAGCAGATGAGCTCACTCAAATAACTGATTCCAGTACAAACAAAAACTAACAAAATAACTGCTTTTTGTACAAATTCTGCATGTAGAGAGACATGATATCTGGTGATTTTAATAGAGTGAGCACTAATATATCTTTTAGGCAAAAGGAGCCCCCCTTTAAGATATTTTGGATCATTCATCTGACACCCAACTGCTGCATGAAGACAGAATGAAGAGAAACAGATACTGAGAGAGGAATAGTGAAGATAAACTTGATTATATCAGAAACAGTACAGAATATTTAATTGATTGTATTTAGAAATTTTCTTATTTCAGTATGCTGAAGCTTATATTAAATTTTCATTTTCATGATAGTTTCCCTTTAAGTATGACTATTATTCAACACAGTCTTAACACATAAGAATTCAGCCTGTAGCCTTCCAGCTATTGCACCACAACCTTCATCCCAGGGAAGCAACGGATTTGACATCTTTCATCCAATGTGATTACCCTTGCCCGTGTTTCATGTGTAACATAAGGCATTATTCCACCTACACTAAATACTAATAAAATGCAACTTGTTGATATATGAAAGAGCATTCTGTCATCTCCAGACACACATATAAAAGCATTTATCTTGATATATGTCAGGCAGTGGGAGAATGCAGCCATAGGCTCCTTTTTAGCAACCGAAAAGAAAGGAATTTAAAGGGCAACTATAGTCCCAACACAAATAACTGTTGCTGTTCCTGCAATGTGTCATATGGGGGCAGGTATATCAATGTTTCTGCATCCCAGGGATGCACATTGGGAATTATCCTATGGTGAAGGAGAGGAGGTGGGTTTCATTGGAAAAACCCTACATTTAAATAGGAGCAAATAAAATACTAAAAATGAAGAGTCCTTTTACAGGTGCCAGTGTTTATGATAAGTAGTACATCAGTTCTATGCATTCATATAAATAACAGAAGAGTCCTTTAGTTACCCTTTAACCCAGGCATATTGTTTCCTGCTATTGTAAGGATACCGAGTCCTGTTAAAATGGTGGTGAAAGAAACTTGCCTTTTGAAAAATGCATTAGTTGACTGCAACTGAGAATCGTTACCCTTTGCATATGACTGTATAGCTCACATTTTCTTTTATATTAGAGCAACCTAGATTTTCAGGTTAGTACCGCTTTAAAGAGTGCAGGATCACCATTTCCACCACTGTGATGGTGTGCAATATTGCCCCAAAGTTTTCTGATGTGGGAGAATGAGGGGCCAAAGATAACAAATGTGGGAAACCTTCAATAGGAATTTTACTATGGCTCCACCAACTCTTTAAAGGCAGAGTTGCGGAATGTGTTGGCTCTTTAAAAGCAATAAATGATAACAATTGTCTTCTTGTTACACATCTGGAACATAAACTAAGAAAGGAATTCTACTGAAAGCAGACTCCAAATTGCTCTGTTGAATTTCCTTTCCTTCCATTTTTCTCATTATCCAGTTGAAAGCCAAAATCAGTGCATCCGATAATCAGCTCAAGTAGAAGTTGGACAACACAAAGTTCCAAAATGTTTACATCTGCCGAAGAGCTTCATTAAAGGGATCCTGTCATGGGAAAACATGTTTTTTTCCCAAAACGCATCAGTTAATGGTGCTGCTCCAGCAAAATTCTGCACTGAAATCCATTTTTCAAAAGAGCAAACAGATTTTTTTGTATTAAATTTTGAAATCTGACATGGGGCTAGACATATTGTGAGTTTCCCAGCTGCCTCCAGTCATGTGACTTGTGCTCTGATAAACTTCAGTCACTCTTTACTGCTGTACTGCAAGTTGGAGTGATATCACCCCCTCCCTTCCCCCCGAGCAGCCTAACAACAGAACAATGGGAAGGTAACCAGATAGCAACTCCCTAACATAAGATAACAGCTGCCTGGTAGATCTAAGAACAGCACTCAATAATAAAATCCAGGTCCCGCTGTGACACATTCAGTTACATTGAGTAGGAGAAACAACAGCCTGCCAGAAAGCAGTGCTGACTCTTTCTGAAAGCACATAACCAGGCAAAATGACCTGAGATGGCTGCCTACACAACCATACTATAAATTTAAAAAAAATACACTTGCTGGTTCAGGAATGTAATTTTATATTGTAGTGTGAATTATTTGCAGTGTAAACTTTGTAATTTATGAATAAAAACTACACCATAAAAATCATGACATAATCACTTTAACTTTCAGTATGTTATAGAATGGCCAATGCTAAGCAACTTTTCAATTGGTCTTCATTATTTATTTATTTTATTTTTCTAAGGTATTTGCCTTCTTCTTCTGACTCTTTCCAACTTTCAAATGGGAGGTCACTGACCCCATCTAAAATAAAAAAAAATGCTCTGTATTACTACAAATCTATTGTTATTGCTACTTTTTATTTCTCATATTCCTCCCCTATTTCAAATCAATGCATGGTTGTTAGGTTAATTTGGTCCCTAGCAACCAGATGGCAAACCAGAGAGCTGCTGAATAGAACTCTAAATAACTGAAAAACCGCAAATAATAAAAAATGAAAACCAATTTACCTTTTTACATCATACTAAAAGTTAACTCAAAGGTGAACAGCCCCTTTAATACAGGGACAAATCCTGGCAACCGCGGGAGCTGGGCCTGTGCAGCCCTTACTGAGCCCCCAGTCATAAGAAGTGAGAGGTCTTTGCAGCCAAGCCCAATACTCCTCAGTGTAGAATATGTAGTTAGTTGGTGCCCCTCTGCTTCCCACTCCTCTCCCTCCTTTACCCACACATTCCTTACAAGGTTCTGGGAAGCAATGCAATGATTCAGCATCCCTATCCATAACACTGAAGGGAATGTTTTTTTCCCTCGCTCTGTTCTGCTCCCATTAAGCCTAAGCTGCCCCTTCCCCCACCTTCCTCCTACTCTTTCTCCCTGTGGAAGCTGCCAGCGCTTTGCTTCCTCAAGCAGAAAGGCACGTGACATTCTCTCATGAGCCAGGCCAAAAATTTAAAGCCCTAGCATCAGCCAAAGGAAAATGAGAGAGAGAAAGAGAGAGCGAGAGAAAGATGGCACTGGCAGTGGGCGACTGGTTTGTTTGTTTTAAGAAAACGTCGCTTTGTACGTAACATGCAGCAAATGTAATCCCATTAAAGATGAGAAAAAGAACAGCATTTCAGTTTCGTGTTGGCACAGTTGTTTTGGTCAACAAATGCCCTGTTCATGAATTACTTTGGGCAGGTCTTAGGTTACACCTCAACCCCTCTAAAAAAAAAAACCTTTGGAAGATGGTGTGCACTATCCAGTGTGTGTGGGGCCCAATTCTCTCCAACAGGTTGTTCTGTATTTGCGCTGTATTTATTAATAACTATTTAATAATTTTATATTATCAAGCATGTAGGGTTGCCATACATCCGGCTTTGGTCTGGTTTTCAGAAGGGCTGCCTGGGTCAAAAGTCTGGCTGGTTTTCCAAATAAGAAAAATGGGACAGGATCCTCCTTTGACATGGTGATCAGCCAATCCCTAATCGCCATATCATAGCCCCTCCCCATGACATATCTCACCCCTGTGACATCATCAACCCCCGGTGCGTCACTGACCCGCCACTGTGACATCACTACCTGTTCCCAGGATGGTGAGCCACAGAAAGGTGGTTTGATCACAAACTATGAGCATAAATACAGTACTTAAAGGGGTTGTTCACCTTTGAGATAACTTTTAGTATGATGTAGAGAGTAATATTCTGAGACAATTTGCAATTGTTTTTCATTTTTTTATAATTTTGAGTAATTTAAGTTTTTATTTGGCAGTTCTTCAATTTGCATTTCAAGCAATCTGGTAGGTAGTGTCCAAATTCCCCTAGCAACCCTGCATTGATTTGAATAAGAGTCTGGAATATGAATAGGAAAGACCAGAATAGAAAGATGAGTAATACAAATTAGCAATAACAATACATTTGTAGCCTTACAGAGCATTTGCTTTTTGGGTGAGGCCAGCGAAGCCCATTTGAAAGCTGCAAAGAGCCAGACGTAAATGGCAAATATCGATAAAGCTATAAAAAATTAATAATGAAAAACAATTGAAAAGTTGCTGAGAATTGGCCATTCCATAGTATACCATGCTAAAAAATACCTTAAAGGTGAACCACCCCAGCTTAAACCATAGATGCAAAGATCTGATCATTCGAATCCTCGAACGATCGGACTTCCCCATCTCCTGACCTGCCACTAACCTTCCAGATCAAAGTTTACTGTGTGCGTGCACATATAAGTAAATACTATAATTTTGTTTGCTTGGATGAGGCATTCTCCAAACCATAAGAGCCGTGTTTATTTATCAAAGTGTGAACAGACAGTTCACAGTCAGAAAAGACCTCTAAAAATCCCATATAATAGGAAAGAATTGTGGAGTTCTTCTCTGGTGAACTGTTTCCTCCTTTGTGAGATCTGATACATATCAGCTACTGTCCTGCTAGTTAAATGCAAGAAGAGACTATTCTCACTGTGCTGTCCAATTGCCATCAGATTGTTGCCCAACTGCCATCAGGCTATTGATTTATCTGCTCTGAACCTGATCTGACCAAGTTACAGGAAAGTCTATAATGTTAATGAGGCATAAGGGAAAATGGGAGATAAAACTGTTCTTTTAAATATCTATATTTGGAATTCTGGGATTGGTTTCAGTAATGACTGGTACATGTGGATCTTAATTTAGAGGCATACAGATTTAAATGGGGTTACTTGTACCTGAAAATGTGTAAAAAATATGGGCAGGAGCAAGGGCGTAACTACAGTAGAAGCAGACACTGCAGTTGTAGGGGGGGCTCAGGAATATAAGGGGGCCCTAATTAATGAACATTTTTAAATATATCTTAATAAAATAGGTCAACGTATGATTACATTTGGGGCTCTAAATTGAATTTGCTATGGGGCCCAGTAACTTATAGTTATGCCACTGGGCAGGAACCCTGGTAAGGGGCAGGTGGAATCAGGGGGCTCAGACTGATGCAACGGGTGGGAGATTGGGCAGGTCAAAGACAGAGTTCTGGTGGTTGGGACATGACCAGGCAGGCAGTTGGGCCCACCATTTCTCCAAGAAATCCTAAAGTTGGTTTTGGAACAAGTTAGTCACTTTTTGTCCTTGGACAATTAAGGTTTTCCTGGTATTCATGACCATTGTCAGACTGGGGTGTTTGGGGCCCACAACCAAGGAGGAAGCAGACATGGGTGGGTGGGGGCTCACGAGGGCCAGGGCTCACTGGGTTTTTCCACTGTGTCCAGCTGGGCCAGTCCAACCCTGTTCATGACTATTTCTACTGTATTTGCTTTCTGGCAACATATGCTGTATATAGATTTCCTGCCTTGCTTTATGGCAGGAATTGTAAATACAGTATATGGGGCATTGAGTAAGTTGAAGGAAGGCTGCAAAATACATTAAACTGCTGCAATCTATTTGTTTGCTCTTTGCACCCTGCGTTTCAGCTCTGTCTGGGGGAAGGGAGGCACCGTTGTGTTGTTCCCATCTCCAAGATCCGCGAGACCCGGTGGCGTCACTGGTGATGTTGTTTCAGTAAAACAAGTTTTTATTATCATTTATGTTTGGAAATTTCTATTACAATATATATATAAATATATATATATATATATATATATATATATATATATATATATATATATATATATATTTTATGTCTGTACAGTGAACGCACTCCTCCCAGATTTAATTCTGTTGATGGTGGTGCGTTGGTCAAAATTTCATGCTATAATCCAGTGCGGGTCCATTTACTGGATTATATATATATATATATATATATTAGGGATGCACCGAATCCAGGATTCGGTTCGGGATTCGGCCAAGATTCGGCCTTTTTCAGCAGGATTCGGATTCGGCCGAATCCTTCTGCCCGGCCGAACCGAATCCGAATCCTAATTTGCATATGCAAATTAGGGATGGGGAGGGAAATCACGTGACTTTTCGTCACAAAACAAGGAAGTAAATTGTTTTCCCCTTCCCACCCCTAATTTGCATATGCAAATTAGGGTTCGGATTCGGTTCGGTATTCGGCCGAATCTTTCACAAAGGATTCGGGGGTTCGGCCGAATCCAAAATAGTGGATTCGGTGCATCCCTAATATATATATATATATATATATATATATATATATATATATGATCGAATCGGCGAATATATATATATAGTATATATAGTATATATATATATATAGTATATATTTTGTGGCAAGCTGGCGGCTTGTACATGTAACTTTTAGGGGTATTAGTCAATGGTGAGCAGGCAGCATAGGGCAAAGGAGCAGAAAGACAGGGACACACAGGCTTCTTCAAGGAAAACACACGTTTATTTTCCAACTTTCCAACACACACCATCAATAATGCACAGACACAGGGGTGACCATTTTCAGGATACAAAACATAAATCATAAAAATAAAACCTAGCCCACTGGGCACTACCTTCACACTTTGAAGCAGTCCCTGACTTGACTGGGCCCCTTGTGGACAACCAGCACAACAAATAGTTTGGCTCACCCCTGTACTCACAGGACTTTCTCCCAGGTAATATTCAGCCTACTGGCTTCCTCACTCTCTTCACAATACTCTCTGTGAGAGTCACAGGCTCCCTCTGCTTCTTGCAGTAACAGGCAACACTCCCAGCTCCTCTGGGAGTTCCTCACACAGCCAGGTCTCCTACCTGCTGTGCCCTGTTGAGAGACACCCTCTCCCATTCCAATTAACTTTAAAGGACCAGTAACATCAAAAAATTAAATTGTTTTAAAGTAATAAAAATATAATGCAGTGTTGTCCTGCACTAGTAACACTGCTGTGTTTGCTTCAGAAACATTACTATTGTTTATATAAATAAGCTGCTGTGTAGCCATGGGGGCAGCCATTCAAAGGAGAAAAGGCTCAAGTTACACAGCAGATAGCAGATAAGCTCTGTCTGTCTAATAGTGTTATCTGTTATCCATTAGTTATCCTGTGCCATTTAGCCGTTTTTCAATTTCCGCCATTGCTACACAGCAGCTTGTTTATATGAACTATAGTAGTGTTTCTGAAGCAAACACATCCGTTTTACCAGTGCAGGGCAACACTACATGATATTTTCATTACTTTAAAACACTTTCAGTTTTTGGTGTTACTGTTCCTTTAAATAGCCTTTCCACAGGACAGCTTTCCTGTGGAAGGTGAACTCCAATCTCTGGACTGGATCTGCGGAATGGAGTCCCTGACTACTGAAATCTTTAAACAGAGCACTGATTCTCTGTTTAATAACTCCCTTCCTGGAGCCTATCTCAGTACCTGGGGCGAAATTAAAGGCTAGAGTGACCTTTTTCCTCCTTTTCCTAGTCACTCTACCACAATATATATATATATATATATATATATAGATAGATAGATAGATAGATAGATAGATAGATAGATAGATAGATAGATAGATAGATATACAGTAGATATATTCTTTATATATCAAATGCATGAAGTTTAATCTCTTGGGCATCACCAATGTTCCAAGCATTTAACCCGTTTGTAGTTAAGCACTTGGATGGCTATAGTAAAGCACATGCAGAATCTTGCTGTTGCAGCTGCAGGCTGGATCATATTCCTTTAATAGTATTTTAGTGTTGTTCCCATTGCTTCTCTGCGTCCTCCCCATTTGATTTAATCATTCTCTGCGTGTGACCTCACAACTTCCGTTGCCTTGGAAATGTTACTGTTCCAAGCAGAGCCTGAACCGCTGTTTGTGTTCTCCCCTCTAATAGAAGCCTTTGGGGAAGTCTTTGAGT
This sequence comes from Xenopus petersii, assembly GCA_038501925.1. NCBI lineage: Eukaryota > Metazoa > Chordata > Amphibia > Anura > Pipidae > Xenopus > Xenopus petersii. Next base: position 112,757,198 of record CM076684.1, read on the forward strand.
ATTTATTTATAGCCCATCGAGGACAGGTGGGGCATCTTCAGCCAACTGTCCCCAGACACATGAGGTTTTAACTCCCCACTCAGATCTTCCCACTGAATACAAAATAGAAGCACACAGCTCAGCAGAATCTATCTGGTGAGCAGCAGCATGCAGATTCTACTGGGCGACCGTCATTAACTTAGCTCTAATTGCTCTTTTTGTTCCTTGGTTTTCAGTAAAATCACCACTGGCGGAAGAATTATTTTATTCTCATGCAACAGAAATGGTTTATACCCATGATGGATACTTCAGAATCACCCTAGGGCACAACAGAGTATAGTCTCCTGTGAGAAAATAAAGAATGTAGGAACTTACTGCCCACAGATTCTGTTTCTTTAGGGCAGGAGTTTATTTATACACCCTCCAGCTAATGTTGTGCCTACAAAACATTGACCAGGTGATCCTTCCATAAAAAGCTTATGCTTAAGGGTTTTCTTCTGCGTCATAACAATAGAGAAGCAGATCCTGTAAATGCTGTGATGCCCAGGGATGTGGAGAGCACAGGCGGACCTGCATAATTATAATATGTTTTCAATACGTTTGTAAAAGAGGTCATGTTCTTGGAGAATAGGGTGAAGACTCGTTGACCAGTCTTCTTGACTTCACAGGAAGAGTGCCCTTGGCTGTCCTCACTGCTGTTACCAGTCAGATAACTGTGCTATTGTAAATGTACTGTGTTTTATAAGAGTGTAGTGGATAGTAAATCAATAACCTTCTATGGCAGAGGGACCTTGCTGAAAAAAAGAAGTCCTTTAGACCAATTTGGTAGCCAATGTGCCTGTGTATAGGGCCCTCTGACAGGCCTCCCTGACGGATATCTGGTCAAAAATTGGGCAAATGCTGATTGAGGAGATTTGATTTTCCCATTAGATTGAGGACCGCATCCCTTCATTGTAATCTGATCATTTGGCCCCTTTGGTGGGCATGAGAGAACACCTTAAAATGGCCATACATATGGAGATCCATATGCAAATGAGCGGATCTCTCCCAAATATGCCCACCATGAGGTGGGCGATATCAGGCTTATTTGATTGTGGGCCCTAGGGCTCAAGGATCAGATCATAATGGGCGGTCGGAAGGAAAACTGCATCAACGAACCAATCCGACGGGATTTTTAAGACCAGCTGATTGACATCTGGCCAACTTTCAGCCAATAAGTACTGGGCAATAAGTAGCCGACCTAATCTGTTGGCAGCTTATACCTGTGTATGGGGGCCCTTTAGTATATGGCTGGTAACGCCTGCCTGGCTATTAAAGTAGGATATTGGTTAAACAGGGTGTAGTGTCACATGCATGATTCTTTTGTACAATGCACCTTCTCTAATAGGAGATCAGATTATACAAGTAGTACCAGCTTCATATAATATAATGCTCCAGAGCATATGGCAGGATAAATACAGTACCACCTTCATGTATAATATAGATACAGGATCCGTTATCCAGAAACTTGTTATCCAGAAAGCTTTGAATTACGGAGAGGCCGTCTCCCGTAGCCTCCATTTTATCCAAATTTTTCATAATAATTTCCTTTTTCTCTGTAATAATAAAACAGCACCTTGTACTTGATCCAAACTAAGAAATAATTCATCTTTATTGGAACTATCGCCTATCGGGTTTATTTAATGTTTACATGATTTTCTAGTAGGGTATGAAGATCCAAATGATGTAAATAATTAAATTCACAGGTCCTGAGCATTCCGGATAACAGGTCCCATATTTGTACCTCTAATCTGTTTGTTAGAGAGACATTCATTGATTTTGGCTTGGGGAACCTTCATTCAAATTTGCCCATGATGGTGTGCACATAGTTATAAAGCAGAGGACAGATAACATATTCCAATTCATAGACCTCCCTCTATAGACATACTGTATACCTGTATGGACCTTTGCGAGGTTGCTTTCCCAGATGATGCTGGGCTACAACTTCCAGCATTTGTGTCATATTATCAAGGCTTAAAATATGATAGGAGCAGGGTGTCTGGAAAAAACAGTGAATTAAGCAATTTTGCCTCAAGAGATCATAAGTGTTTCCTGATGTTACAATGAATGTGTCAAGGGAATCTCATAGTGTAACACTTGTGGAGATGTTGGTAAGAGTTCCCTCATCCCATGGAACGTAAGCTATATTTTGTATGAGGTTTTTCAGTACGCTAGGGGAAATCTCCTTTCATGTGGGTTTCTGATTTGCCACACAGTGGTTATTCATAGTGACAGACATAACTGGGAATTGGAAAGTCAAGTTAAATAGCAGCACACATTGTCTGAAGTTATTTCCCTTTTTAATCTCTGGCTTATTCCTGCAGAGAGATCATCTTTTGGGGATAGCAATGCATATCACAGTATCAATGCTTTGCTTTAAAGTGGGAATACATTTTATAAAGGTTTTCTCAGTATGTTATCGGTTGATGTATGCGAGTGCTGATATATCCCACTCTACGGGGGTTATTTACTAAACTCCGAATACAAAAATCCCAAAAAAGTGTGATTTTTTAGTGTAAAATCCGACTTTTGAGGTTGCATGTAAGTATATGGGAGAAGTCCCAATGATTTTTGATGTGCTCTGTGTTTCGTGTGATACCTCGAAGATTTTGAGTTTTTTGGTAAAAAGCATACAAATAAAACTACAAAGAATAAAAAATGAAGGACAATTGAAAAGTTTGCGTCAATTATGGTGTTGTGTTTTCAAACTAGCATTCCTAAATAAGCCATTGTGAGTGATAACTAGTGATAGGTGAATTAATTTGCTGAGAATTTCCATGTTACGGCGCCGGCGAATAAATTTGTGAAACTACGTTGAAAATTCGCCAGCATCAAAAATTTCAGAAAAGTAGCGTCAACATTATTCAGACGCCCATTGACTTTAACGCCAGTGTCCAAATTTATGTGAATTGCCGTGTTTTGCAAATTTTTCAGTGATTTTTTGCCGCAGCAAATTTTTTGCCGAATCGAAATGGGACAAATTCGCCAGTGATAACATTACTAGTAACAGATAAGCAGTCTTTAATGTATATTCAGCATAATAATTATATTTTATATAATGCCTACTGATATACATCACTACAGGGACAGCTAGCTTTCAACAAGCGGCACATTTGGCTAGGACTTCTGTTAATTCAACAAGTGCATATTTCTAACCACTACAGTACACATACAGTACATCCTGGGAAAATCTAATAGTATTCTCTGCTGTGACTACAGTTTGTTATTGTGTTTCCCATGTTTCACAGCCTATTCACATGAGTCTTTTTTTTTTTTTTTTGTAAAGTTCTTTTTTAGAACACAGGAGATTAATCCCATAGAAGCAATTTTAGTCTTGCCGGTGCCAGTATAAATGCTGTGCCCCAGGCATTGAATATCCATGCACTGAGAATTGGATGTGAGTCTGTAATGCATCGGGACATGTAACTCCAGTGCTCAGAGCTCAAGCAGATGAAAAAGAGGAGAACTATAGGGTGTAATATATAAGTAATGATGATATCCCTGGCATATAATAACTCATGGGTACATGTATGAAGTAGTAAAAGAAAAGGGTCCTCATTTATGATGCGAGTGCAAAGTGCACACAATACTCATCCACAATAATCAGTTTGTTAAATGCTTCTGGATGGGAACTGTAATGTATAAAACCCAGTACAGGTATAGGAACTGTTTTCCAGACTTTTTAGGACCTGGGGTTTTCCGGGTAACGGATCTTTTTGTTATTTAGACAGTGTCAGACTGGGACACAAGGGGCCCACCCAAAAACTTCAGACCAGCGGCCCACCAAAAAATCTTAGACCAGGGGCCCACTATCAGTACTATTATTCTTCTTTTACTCCCTCAACCTCTATTCTCTATTTCTTTGCATACTAGAATCCATTATTCCATCTATTTAGCCTCTTTGTTCTCATATAAATAGGGAATAACCATGAAATAGACCAACTGTTTAGCAGCATGAGGGCCCTCTGACACCTGGACCCACCGGGACTTTTCCTGGTATCCCTGTGGGCCAGTCCGACACTGTCTTCATACTTAATTCTACTAGAAAATCATGTAAACATTAAATAAACCCCATAGGCTGGTTTTGCTTCCAATAAGGATTAATTATATCTTAGTTGGAATCAAGTACAATGTACTGTTTTATTATTACAGGAAAAGGAAATCATTTTTAAAAAATTCGGATTATTTGGATAAAATGGAGTCTATGAAAGACTGCCTTCCCGTAATTCTGAGTTTTTTGGGTAAAGCAGAGAACTGTGTATACACATGTATGAAAAATGTATTTTACTGTTTATTCTGCATTAAAGTTAAATCTTTACTGATTCCTAAGTTGTTCCACTGATGGTTATGGTTAAGTGGAAGATCACAAGGCAGGAGGTGAGTTGTCAGTCCTTTCCATGGTGGCTCTAGGGATTTGGAAAAGTCTACATGTCAGGAACATGAAGCAAAATCTGGATGACTTATCGTATACATTGATCTGACTTTATTTAGACACAGACAGTCAATCATGATTGCATTTTCCCTTGATTACATGGGTAATTAAAAACTATAAATAGCTACAAAATGCTGTTCAAATAAAGTTATTTTTGTGCCCTGTTTGTGCAGAGCTAAAGTTAACATAATAGAAATGATTGCTTGGCACTTTAATGTTCTGATTCTGCTCCTGTTCTGCTAAACCCTGTAAACTACAAGAGAAAATGGCATTATAATTGGCAGGACAGGTTATAGCATAAAGAGACCATCACCCCAGATTCCTCTGTAATTTCTTATTACCCTATAAATATCTTTATAAATCTGCCCCTGGTCACCTCCTCCTCCAACGTACTTTCCTCCCATCACATTTTGCAACAGCCTCCACATTTATGCCCATCTAAAATATCTTGCTCCCACTCAAGTTATCATAGGAGAGTTCAGCTCCGGCAATGAGCATTTGGGTTAACATAACGGTGGCAGCGGCTGATGAGACAAACAAGGCCAGAGGGACTTAAGCAGCCGAGGAGGAAACCATGTAACAATTTAGCACTAGAAGAGCCAGCAATCACCCAGGAAAATGTTGAGATCCACAATTTCAAGCAAGATTGAGGTTGTCTTGATTTATTCCTTGAGAGGCATATTCAGTGTTGAATTGCAGCCTTTCCATTTTATATTTGCTCCCAGAACACTTTGGTGACACCTTTAAATATATAAATTAAAGTAGGGAATACATTAACCACTCTGAATGACTATTATTTCTTTCTAATCCATCACACTTAAACAACAGACAAGAGTACACTGGCATCTTAAGTTCCAGCAAGTCGCTTTTCCATTGCTTGTAGTTCAGTTATCAGGGCAGCGATGTATAGGGCCTGGAAAATCAACTCTTAGTACTGTTACTTACCTAAAATGAGGGGCTCTACTATGGGGAGAAGTAATCACATAGGTCATGGGTCCCCAACCTTTCTCAAGGTGGCTAGACGCACCAATAATACCGTATAAAACACATTTTCATAAAATATTTGATGTGTATATGGCGGGAGATGAACTGACTGATATCAGCAGAAGACTTGGATATCAGTTGGCTCATCAGAAAATTGTGATCAGGTGCCTTTGAAGGCATCCAAACATCGGCTACTGTTATCCAGTGTCGGACTGGCCCACCGGGATACCAGGAAAACTTCCAGTGGGCCCTGGTGTCTGTGGGCCCTGGTGTCTGTGGGCCCTCACGCTGTTAAATATTTGGCCTATTTTATGGCTATTCCCTATTTCTATGAAACTAAATAGATGGAATAATAGTTTATAGTATGTAAGGAATAGAGATTAGACGGATAGAGGTTGAATCAGAGATTAGAACAATAGAGGTTGAGTGAGGAGAGGAAGAATAACAGTACTGAGAGTTGGGCCCCTGGTCTAAGGTTCTTGGGTGGGCCCCTGATGTCCCAGTCCAACACTTATGTTATCTGTAGTGCTGAATCATCAGATGCAGGTAAAATTCTATTGTTTCTACCTGTATATCTGACAATTCAGCTCTAACATGTTTGCATTGAAAACGAACAATCTTTCAATGGCTGCAGGAAAGATCGTAATTATTACATCCATGGCCACCTTTACCCATGAGCCACATTCAAATTTAAAAAGAGTTGGGAAGCAATACAAGCATGAAAAAAAGACTGTAATTGGTTATTTGGTAGCCCCATGCGGACTGGCAGCCTACAGGAGGCTCTACTTGACAGTACACCTAGTTGTATGCAATTTTATATGTGCCTCCAAGGCTGGAAGTCAAAAATGAGCCTACTGAGAGCAATATCTAAGGAGTTGATGAGCAATATGTTGCTTGTGAGCCACTGCTTGGGGATCATGGACCGGTTGTCATACTTTTTCAGTTCAAGTCCCCATTAGATGCCCAGCCTTTGATCAGAGTCTCCTTAGCTTATCACAGGGTTATAGATATAAACATTTTGTATCAGTCATTAAACCTTAGTATCTACAACAGAAAAAGAGGAGTCTCACCCTTAGTAACAACCATGTTGGGACTTCTGATGTATTTAAGAAAGTCTGTAGCATTCTTCTTTTGGAAGATACAATGTGGACCCACTACCTTATATGGGTGTCACCACAAAATGCAGCTTTACTTAATTAGCCAGCTTCTTTTTTCGTTGAGGGGACTAGTGTGTTCTGGTAAACTTGCTGGCCCTATTTGTGTACCCAGTTATATGTTGCTAAAGCAGCATCAGTAGCAGCCATCTTTGGGATTGCCAAGGAACAGTGAAAAAGACTGCATGCAACTAGCAAAAATAACTGGTATGTCTCAAATATTGAAGCAATATAATGATGGTCAAAAAAAAAATCAGTGGCGACTGGACCAGGACCCATCCCATCATTGGATCTGCCAGGAAGCCATCAGAGCAAAAGTGATGCTGCAAATAAATGGCCACGGTGGTAAGGAGAGTAGGGGCAGAACAACATGGAGGCCTCTTTGCAGTCACAAGTTGCATTACTGAAAGTTTTTTTTTGTTGTGCCTCCTCATGACAAACCAGGAAACTCATGAGGCATATTTATCAAAGTGTGAAGTTATAGATCGCCCAGTCTGCTACAGTGAAATTCCGCCACTCTCCATTCATTTCTATGGGATTTTTAAAAGAGTATTTATCAATGGGTGAAAGTGAAAGTTCACCTTTTGATAAATATGCCTTTCAAATTCCCATATAAATGGAGAATGTCGGAGTAGCAGACTGGGCGATCTCTAACGTCACCCTTTGATAAATATACCCCATAGGGCCAGATTTACAAAAGGGCAAAGTGGCTAACGCTATTGACTTTTCGCCAGAAATCACATCTGCAGGGACATCGCCAATTCACTAACAGGCACAGCTGTCAAATAACTAGTGAAAGAGACCGTCGCTAGTGTTCGTTCGCACTCTATCGCCAGGCGACTTTTCACTCTGGCGAATGGTTGTTAGTCTGCAAATTCAGTAAAATGTGGATTTTACTTAACGTTAGCTCTTTTGCCATATTTGACTTCACCACCTCAGACCAGGCAAAGTGCCAGATCTTCCTCAATCTTCACTTACATCAAATCTTGTGTTTCCCGAAAATGCATTAAGTTCAAAAAACGCTGGTGACTTTTCCTTTTTTTGAGCAGGATTGTCTTTAAAAGTACTAACGAACTTTTTTTGGGTAACCAGTTTTCTCCAGACATTTCCTAACATATGGAACATTAATTTTACAGTGGGCTCATGTGTGGGGCATTATATTAACTCTCTTGTAGAGATGGCGCGAACTGTTCGCCGGCGAACTTGTTCGCGCGAACATCGGGTGTTCGCGCTCGCCGGAAGTTCGCGAACGTCGCGCGACGTTCGCCATTTTGGGTTCGCCATTGTTGGCGCTTTTTTTTTGCCCTCTCACCCCAGACCAGCAGGTACATGGCAGCCAATCAGGAAGCTCTCCCCTGGACCACTCCCCTTCCCTATAAAAACCGAAGCCCTGCAGCGTTTTTTCACTCTGCCTGTGTGTGCTGAAGAGATAGTGTAGGGAGAGAGCTGCTGCCTGTTAGTGATTTCAGGGACAGTTGAAAGTTTGCTGGCTAGTAATCGTTTTGATACTGCTCTGTTATTGGAGGGACAGAAGTCTGCAGGGGTTTGAGGGACATTTAAGCTTAGGTAGCTTTGCTGGCTAGTAATCTACCTTCTACTGCAGTGCTCTGTATGTAGCTGCAGTGGGCAGCTGTCCTGCTTCTGATCTCATCTGCTGACTGCTGCAATAACAGTAGTCCTTGTAAGGACTGCTTTTATTTATTTTTTTGTTCCAATACAGAGCAGTATCAAGCAGATTACTAGCCAGCAAACTTACTATCATCTGTCCCTGAAATCACTAACAGCTCTCCCCCTACACTATCTCTTCCAAGCACACACAGGCAGATTTTTCAGATACATTTTTGCCCTTGATCCCCCTCTGGCATGCCACTGTCCAGGTCGTTGCACCCTTTAAACAACTTTAAAATCATTTTTCTGGCCAGAAATGTCTTTTTTAGATGTTAAAGTTCGCCTTCCCATTGAAGTCTATGGGGTTCGCGAACCGTTCGCGAACCGCTCGCATTTTTGCGCAAGTTCGCGAATATGTTCGCGAACTTTTTTTCCGACGTTCGCTACATCCCTACTCTCTTGCCTTTATTAAGGTTCCCTGGACATGTGTAATTAAAAGTGGCAACTTCAAGCATTTGCGCCGTATGCAAATTGACCTAAGAGCAAGATAACTAGTGAATTTTCACTCGGCACAAACGAACACTAGCGCATTTTCGCTATGAAATGCTCGCATTGCCGGAGTAATGTGAAAAGTCCCCAGCGTTCGGCGCCCAGGCCGCAACTTCACATATTTGTGAAATAGCGGAGTGGTAGCGAATTTGCGCCTGCCGAAGTGGTGCGATGTGTTCGAAGAGGTCGCTGGCGACAGTTTAACAAATCTGCCCCATAGTCTTTCATAAAGCCACCATTATTTGATATATAAAAATGTATAAGGAATTGGTGCACATTTTGGTGGGACGAGGGATTGTCTGGAGATTCAGATATGTCTCCTCTGATTTTAGCTGTCATAGCTGTTAGCTTTAATGGAATTAAAACAAAAATATTTTATCCCCGCCGTAACTTTGAGGTTGGTTCATCATTTCCTCTGATTTTTTTTTTTTTTGTCTTTATGCCTCGTGATTGTATTTAAAAATAAATCTATGTCCTAATCCAGAGAAGGGCAAAGAACAATTCCCAGTAGAGCTGTGTATTCAGAAGATCGTCCTGTATTAGTCATCTGTCCCATGATTTTTGTGCAGCCAAGTGACCTTCTCTTAGACCTTGAGAAGAATGAAATATAGGACAAAAGAAGATGTTCTTGGATTCCCAGCCATCAGTTTGAATGTGAAAGCTACATCTTTACATCCCGAAGGTTGCATCTCCATGTCAATAGCATCAGGCCAGCATATATAAAATTGTACATGTGCTGAGCATTCATACACCCTAGAACAAGATTAGAATAATGCAATGCCCATGATCCTGCTCTGACAATATAAAACAAGTAAAGTTCATGAAACCAAGCAGAAATGAATAAAAATACCAGTATGGCCTTCAGGGGGAGGTGTGGGGGGAACATGGTTTTGATTAAAGCTTCATTAAAGCAAAAAGCACAGATCTCTGCAGTCCTTTGGCACAACACAGACAAATTCAATAAAGCCTGGCTGTCCTAAGCTGAAAACTTCCATTTGCTTTCCTGGGAGTTTTTAGCTAGTCACTCATTATTGAATTTACCCTCTGCATTTCCTTCATCAAATTTCACATGGCTGCCATGTTTCCTCTACTAGTAAATTATCTGGTTTTAAGTAATGGCATTTGTTGTTTTTAAAGTTATTATTCTCTCCATTTATTTAGCCTTTTGTTATGAGGTCACCATCTCGACCACAAATGTGCTGGTGGAGATCTCCTTTAACCCGACTGGTATGTCCCATTTCCACCCTTTGAACTTCTAAGCAGAGTATCGGGTTAAGGCAAACTGAAGTGCAGAAGAGCAGATGTGTCTATAAGTAAACTTCTTCGCATGGAGATGATCGCATGCATTCGGTGGAACTGCCCCCCTCATATAGAAGCAGAATACTAAAGTTTGTATCCGATGCTTTTAAGAGTGCAGACACGCTGGCTCCAGAGTCATGTTACTGCAGCTGTAGAGGCAGCATCAATTCGGACTCACGGTTTCCCTGTATCACTCGGAAAAAAATGATTCTATGCAACTGAAATATAACTGGTCCACAAGAAATAGATTCCTTTACAAGGGGTATTTTTGCATTATTTTTCATCCCTTTACCCCTATTGTTAAATGGGCAGAACAATTTGACACTTTAGCTAATTACGTGTACAAAAACTGCCACGTGGCAACCATGGCTTTTCCATACACACAATCAGGGCAGTCTAGAAGATGTTATGGATCATTGACTAAGGAAAGTGCTAAGGGGCAGATTCACTAAGGGTCGAATTTCGAAGTTAAAAATACTTCGAAATTCGACCCTCGAATGGAAATCCTTCGACTTCGAATATCGAAGTCGAAGGATTTAGCGCTAAACGAACGATCGAAGGATTTTTCGTTCGATCGAACGATTAAATCCTTCGAATCGAACGATTCGAAGGATTTTAATCAAACGATCGAATGAATATCCTTCGATCAAAAAAAGCTTAGCAAGCCTATGGGGACCTTCCCCATAGGCTAACATTGACTTCGGTAGGTTTTATCTGCCGAAGTAGGGGGTCGAAGTTTTTTTTAAAGGGAAAGTACTTCGACTATCGAATGGTCGAATGGTCGAATAGTCGAACGATTTTTACTTCGAATCGTTCGATTCCGTTCGATTTCGATCGAATTTGAACGAATTTAACCAATTCGATGGTCAAAGTACCCAAAAAAACTTCGAAATTCGAAGTTTTTTTCATTCGAATCCTTCACTCGAAGTTAGTGAATCTGCCCCTAAGTGTAAGCAGAAATCCAGCACAATAGCAAATTAGCATCTGCATTGCTAAACAGGGCAGTACAAGTTGCTGCACATCTTTCTCAATATCTGTCTGCATTAGATATTTATCATTTACATTGCACCAATGCATGGAGCATCAATAATCTGCTCTATCATGTGATTCATTAGGTGCAACATGCAAAAGGGAGCCTTTGGATTAGCACCACCATAAGGCAGTTATTAACAGCACCAGACTGGTACCTAGGTCCCACTGCTGGCTGACTAACCACCTATATACACACAAACATGCACTGTTCCTAAACCCCCTCTTTCCCACCAGCAATCTCTTATATAGTAGTGCTCAACCTACCCATGTCTGTCATCACTAAGGGCACAATGGGCATAGGTGTAAAAGAGATTCTTGCTGCAGTGGCGGCATGGGGGGAGGTCCCCAGGGAGCTGTGACATCATACGTAGCAAAAGTGACATCATGGACAAGTATGAGGTCACTTCCGCAAACTAGGGGTGCAGATTTTTGGTGCCTAAATACACCACTGCTGCTGAATTGCATTAGGGGATTAGGGGCCGAAGAGGCCCATGAGTACCAGTGCCCACTATGATTTTTCCCCCATCACCTCAGCAATGGTTCCTCTAAGCTGTGCACTTGTGCACGCGCAACAAATTTTGAGGTCAGCGCACACTCAAAATTTGCATTCATTCTGACCTGTGCACACCGTTTTTAAAAATGGGCACACAAGTTTAAAATGTTAGCACAAAATAATTTTTTGTACACATAACCGAGAAGGAATTAGAGGGAACATCCTCTAGGATTAATATTCTTAGGGGGCCCATTTACTCAGTTCTAGTGAAGGAATAGAATAAAAAAAACGTTGAATTTTTAAATGTTTTTTTTGGCTACTTCGACCATCGAATTGGCTACTTCGACCTTTGACTTCGACTTCGAATTGAACGATTCGACTAAAAATCGTTTGAATATTTGACCATTCGATAGTTGAAGTACTGTCTCTTTAAAAAAAAACTTCGACCCCCTAGTTCGCCACATAAAACCTACCATAGTCAATGTTAGCCTATGGGGAAGGTCCCCATAGGCTTTGCAATCTTTTTTTGGTCGAAGAAAAATCGTTAGATCGATGGATTAAAAGCCTTTGAATCGTTCAATCAAACTATTTGCGGTAAATCCTTCAACTTCGATATTCGAAGTTGAAGGATTTACATTGGACAGTCGAATATCAAGGGTTAATTAACCCTCGATATTCGACCCTAGGTAAATCTGCCCCTTAAACTGAATACCTAAAAAACAACAAACAATAGAGCAGGACCCTATATTTAAAGGGGAACTAAAGTCTAAAGTAGAATAATGCTAAAAATGCTGTATTTTGTATACTAAACATAAACATGAACTTACTGCACCAGAAGCCTAATAAAACAAATGATTTATGCTTTCAAAGTTGGCTACAGGGGGTCACCATCTTGTAACTTTGTTAAACATCTTTGCAAGACCAAGACCATGCTCAGAGTGGTCTGTTCTTCAGTTGGGAGGCTACGCTTAGGGATCGTCATAGATTATCAAAACAGCACAAGTCAAATAATATTATCTGCCATGGAAGCTGATTCATCAAGACTGATTGATAATCAGAATATGCAGACTGCATTGAGTCAGGAGGAATTTCACTGCACACAGTCAGGTTTCTTATAAACCTGTGCATGTAAATTGGACAGATATTTCTCATCAGTGAGCCCATTGTTAAAATCGGAGCATTTCTTCTGGTGACCCTTGCTCCTTAATCTCTGTAGCTTTACCAGGAGAAAATTCACTGGGCTTTAATGAGAGAAGCAAGCAATTCACAGATAAAGCCCATTCAAGTAAATGACACAGCCCCAGGTTCTGTTGTCACACTCCTCTTTAGAGATGGAGACTCTGAAATACTGAACTGGCTCATATATTGCAGTCCTGCTCCTAACAGACACTTATCCACTTCATTCTTGTTTGTAGTCACTCCATGGGCTAAGGAGGTTTTTACAGCAATTCATTGCCTGACCTGTGACATAAAATGCAGTGCTTGGGGCTCGGGAGGTTTGGAAGCTGTGACCTGGTGGCAATGCATTTACAAATTGAAATTTAATTTCGTTTTCCAGGATATGATGAATATTGCAGTTTAGGCTTCATTGCATTTGAAAAGCTCAGCAGTTTCATTTACCACTCAGAGGAAGCTCAGAAAAGGCTCTGTAGCTGAAATAATAGCTATATTCTGTTGATAAGTTTCCTCCCATTTTCAAGAACCAATGACACACCAGAAATGTAACACTGTATTGAACTATGCAGGAAAAGGGTATCCATAAGAATTAGTTATAATAACATTAACAGAACTACAATTCCCATCATATGTGCTAAGAAGCATTAACTGTTTATGGATAGTGCCCTATAGAATATTTCAGGAAGCAGCGGCTTTTTTTCCTATTCTGGTGGCGTATCCAGTGCAATCTCATTGCAGATGCAAAGTTTGATTGAGTTTCATTAGCAGTGTCGGACTGGCCCAGCGGGATACCAGGAAAAGTCCCGGTGGGCCCAGGTGTCAGCGGGCCCTTGTGCTGCTAAACATTTGGCCTATTTCATGGCCATTCCCTGTTTCTATGAGAACAAAGAGGCTAAATAGATGGAATAATAGGTTATAGTATTCATAACTAAAAGAGACTAGAAGGCCCAAATTCACTAAAGTTCGAAGTGACTAACATTAGTGCAACTTCGCAACCTTACGCTACCCCTGAGCGCAACTTCGGATTTTAGTGAATTTGCGTAGCGCTGGCGAAAATACGCCTGGCGAAGTGCGGCGAAGTGTGACCAAGGCGTCGCTGGCGCATTTTCGCTGCTTAGTGAATTTGGGCCAATGAGAATAGAGGTTGAGTGAGGAGAGGAAGAATAGTCAAAATAAAGAAACTGTATACACTCACGAAACTTGGATACAATGTGTAGTAACTTAACAGCTCGGCGTCTCCTCCAGTCACGTGACCCAACGTGATATATCCAATTAGCAATAAAGAAGAGGATGCGATGCTGTGTTGAAATGGTGTGCTACAAAGCACCTCCAAAATTTTTATTTGTGCGGAATGTGGCCACATTCCGCACAAATAAAAATTTTGGAGGTGCTTTGTAGCACACCATTTCAACACAGCATCGCATCCTCTTCTTTATTGCTAATAGGAAGAATAGTCATACTGAAAGTGGGCCCCTGGTCTAAATTTTCTTGGTGGGCCCCTGGTCTAAGGTTTTTGGGTGGGCCCCTGGTGTCCCAGTCCGACACTGTTCATTAGTTATCTGTAAATTAATTTACAAGGTTTATCATTTTGCGATGCTTGTGGGTCATATTGGACAAGGTAAAGCACAAAGATAAAGCTACGGAGGCTCATTTCTGAGCACTACTGGTGACAGGCCTTTTTCGTTTGTTACAAAATGTAGTTGGGTTTTTCACATGGGGAGGCACAATTATCAAGGGTCGAATTTCGAATTCATTTTTAATTTTTTTTAAACTCCCATTAATTCGACTAGTCGAAATTTATTAATAAAATCCCATTTTTTAAACTCGAACGAATTTTAGCGACCCGAAAACTCGAATCAAATTCAATCTGAATTATAAAAACTTGATTCAAATTATAAAAACTCTATTCGAATGATAAAAACTTGATTCGAATTATAAAAACTTGATTCGAGTTTTTTCTCCGAAAAAAAACTCGAATGTCAGGAAGGCTACAAACATCACCTAATTGATCCCTGGACCGCTTGCTCCCATTGACTTATACAGTAATTCTGCAAGTTCTGATCAAATTATTGATAAGGAAGCTCAGTTTCAAAACATTTAAAGACTTCTGTTGTACATCACTATGAGTTAGTATAGTCATTGCATGGAGGTTTTAAACTGGGGCCCAATGAGATAAAATTACTTAAAATGACTTACAAGGCATTGCATGGGTTTCATGTATTTATCTATTCATCGCCATGCAAGGTCACTTTAATAGACATCAACCTCAAGGTATTTAAACTAACCCAAAGAAAGGTGTAAGATATATGAAGGAATAATATAATAATATACATTAGACACCTTACCTATATATTGTATATACTCCTTATAAAGATAACATGGACGCCTTGTCTTATGTTTTATTGGATTACTCTAAAGGCATTGATATGCCATGGTTTTATTTTGCAAGTGTAAAATGCTAATGGGCTTCATCAAAGTAGCTCTAGACACCCTAAGATACCCTTATGGCAGAGAGAGACACGCTCAGATTCGGGGAGATTAGTCACCCATCGGCAAATCTCTTCTTCTTCCGGGCGACTAATCTCCCCAAACTAAAAATAGCTGACAGGGTGGCAATCGGAAGGCTTCGTTTTCCAAAGCCTCACGAGGAAACTTCGGGCAACTTCAGAAAATGAAGTGCTCATGTGCCATACCACCAGAGATAAGGTGGGACATTCACTAAGATGTGTAATTGCGCCAGTGTCAGATTCGCCGCACTTCGCCAGGCGTATTTTCGCCAGCGCTACGCAAATTCACTAAAATCCAAAGTTGCGCTCAGGGGTAGTGTAAGGTTGCGCTAGGGTTAATACGCCAAGCAAAGCAAAGTTACGCTAGCGATGCTTAATTTGCATACGGCGCCAAATTGAAGTTACAATGGAGGTATATGTAGCATCACTACACAAGCCTGGGAAACCTTCAAAACAGCAAATAACATTTTTATTTTGCCCTACACATGTGCCCACTGTATAGTTAAGTTGGCATGCGTTAGGAAATGTAGGGGGGAAGGAGGGGAGCCCCAAAAAAAATTTTGATCTTTTTCAGCCTATCACCCATAAAAAATGAAAAAACACCAGCGTTTTTTGGGACTTAGAAAAAATTTCAACTTTTTTTGAAGCAATCCCTATCTACTCTATTGCGCTTCGCCTGGTCTGAGGTGGCGAAGGAAGTTTGGCGTAAAAGGTAGCGTACAGAATAATTCGCGCGTTAGTGAATTTGCGTAGTCCGTTGCGCAAAGTCACCAGGCGTAAGGGTGCAAAGTAACACTAGTGAATTTACACCAGCGTTCGTTAGTGAATCGGCGAATTAACGAAAATGCCCAACGCTGGCGAATTCATGCTAGCGTTAGGCGCTTCGGCGTGAATTTGCCCCGTAGATTCTAGCTGACGGGAGGCAGTTCGGGGAGATTAGTCGCCGTGAAGAAGAGGAGATTTATCACCGGGTGACTAAATCTCCCGAATCTGAGCATGTGTCTCTGCCCTAAAGGGCTTAAACAAGGACCCACCGTGGTGACCCAAATGGCATTAAAATATAAAAAAATATAGAGGAAGCAACACACCAACACAGCACTAAGCTTTTGGTCTCAATACATATGTTGGGTCACACCTGAAGCAGGTGTAATATATCTTGTGCACTAGAAAGATGAAGTACACAATGTTAAATTAATTTTGATAGGAAATGACAAAAAAACGGCGAAAATGCAAGATTTCCCACTTTTTTTCCCATACTGACTATATTAATGACTTTAAAAAATATATGTTTTCTTCATCAGAGACCACTTGCCATTTTTTAAGAGTTATTACTAATTTATCATTCTACTGATCATGTGTAGAGCAATGCTTTTGACACATCTCTTCATTTGTGCACTTAAAAAGAAAGTATAAAAGCTTAACTATGATTTTCCCCTTGGGCTAGGAAACTGACAGGGCCCACTGGGTGGTATTATGTTATATATTATGGAACACAAGGAAGATTTAGAAAAATAAAATAGTCAAGTGTAGTTGAATCGGAGAGATCTGGGTAGGCAGCGGGCATGGTTTCACAACAAATGTAAGTGAAATGTCAAACTGGATCCCAAGTTTCCCCTCCAAAGCCCCACCCTGGGCACATGCATAGGGGCTCCTTCATGAGTGACACTGAACACGTGTAAAGTGCAATGTCAAGTGCAACTTTCTTTTTCTTTTTAACAATGCAGTTTTTCTCATATTTCCAACATTGTTGAGGGAGAGATGTGCCTAGCGTAAAATGAACTTAAACACATATAGTTTCCAGTCTGATGCAATTGCACCGAAAATCTTGGGTGTTTGGTTGTCATCATTGCCAGCACTTGCTGTCAAAGTGATGGGGTACCCGATTCTTGTGTTCATTGACATAGATCAGTTTGGGAACTCTGGAGCTGCAGCCAGGGGTGCTGCTGTCATAAGCAGGGCTGGAATTTGGGGTAGGCAGAAGAGGCACCTGCCTAGGGTTCAAAGATGTGGGGGTGCTGGCCAGGTACCTTTTCAAAAGTTCTCTGCCTACCCCTAGAAAAAAGCCAGCAGCACACCGAATCTAGTTGTAGTTGTGTTCAAAGATGAAAATTTATTTAGCCCATATGCAAAAAGGCAACGTTTCGAGCCTACCAGGCCCTACCCCTAGTCCAGGGGGTTCGCTCCCCTGCTGTTCTCGCCTCTCTCCTTCCCTCCCCTCTATCACTCTCCCCTCCCTTCTCTTCTTATGGTGCATGTGCAGTTGCGCATGTGCACACTGGGGGCGGGGTTTATCCGGTCGGGTGCCTGGGGCGCCCAAAAAGCCTCTGGTAACTTAAAGAGTCAAAACTCTAGTTTTTAAATGAGAATGTTGGCTGTTTTAGTGCAGAGAGCACTATTAGCATGGAGACATAGTAAAGCAATATAGGAGCTTCAGACTTTATTTGAAGTCCAATGCTTAGTCAATGTCCTCCTTGGCTTAGAAATAGTTACTGATATAAAAACGTTGTTATTTCAGCCATTTAGAAATGATTTTAAGACTATAAAGGGCAGTAAATAAGCATTCACTCCAAATGACACCCTAACTAACCTTTAAGCTTGTCTTTCAGGCATATCTAGAATTACAATAAAGGGATTCTCCTCTAAATTTCACCCCAACTGGCCTTCAGGAGGGGCCACTGCTCTGGGCCAGCCTATGGGAGCCAACCCCACAGTTTGGGGACCACAGCATTATATCTAGGGGAAAGTCTTGCCGGAATCCATAGAAAGGAAATCCCTAGGTTTTGTTAAATTATGGTACATTACAGAGGGTACTGCTTTATACTGAGCACAGCTCTATTGAAAAATTCAAGGGTGCAATGCCCCTTTAATTTACTGCCATATGTGTTATTAGGCTAATCAATATGTACATGTTATTATTAATTGTAGTAAGCAAGGTTGTTGGAAATGGATTGTTAGAACAAGACGTATAGGTATTTAATTGCTGTTAGTTGGAGAAAGGGTTCTGTGGTTGCACTACAATGATTTATATTGAAAGTAATGCTTCCGAGGTGAAGCCCAGGAATAAGTACTTCTCTCTTACGTGTTCTGCTCCAAGTTGTTTGTAGCTGGCCAGTGGGCTCTTATAAAAGACACTGTCTACTTTATACTTTTTGGCAATAGCTGTGCATGCCAATAGAAATAATTAGGGATTCACCGAATCCAGGATTCGGTTCGGGATTCGGCCAGGATTCAGCCTTTTTCAGCAGGATTTGGATTCGGCCGAATCCTTCTACCCGGCCAAACCGAATCCGAATCCTATTTTGCATATGCAAACTAGGGTCGGGGAGAAAAATCGTGTGACTTTTTGTCACAAAACAAGGAAGTAAAAAATGTTTTTGCCTTCCCACCCCTAATTTGCATATGCAAATTAGGATTCGGATTCAGTTTGGGATTCGGCCGAATCTTTCACAAAGGATTCGGGGGTTCGGCAGAATCCAAAATAGTGGATTCGGTGCATCCCTAGAAATAATTTAAAAAAAAATCATTTTCCAACCTGCAGACTCCATCCATGCTGTGGTTGAACTTCAGTTATGGTACCCATTATCCGGAAACCCGTTATCCAAAAAGTTCCAAATTATGGGAAGGCCATCTCCCATAGACTCCATTTTAATCAAATATTTAAAATTTAAAGAAGTGACTTTTTTCTCAGTTTTTTTTAGTTGAGCTCAACTAAGATATTATTAATCCTTATTGGAGGTAAATCCTATTGGGTTTATTTGATGTTTAAATAGTTGACTTAAAGTATGGATCACATTTATTGTGTGACCTACCGTAGGGATGTATACTCTGGCACATACAGTATATTCTTTAGACATTTACTTATTACAGGCAAACACATCCTATTGGATTTAATTGATTTTTTTAGTAGGCTTAAAGTCCAAATTACCAAAAGACTGTTATCCAGAAAACCCCAGGTCCCGAGCATTCTGGATAACAGGTCCCATACCTGTATATTGATTTATTGCAGCGTTGGTTCCCCACTGACTTATGTATTAATGTGCTGTAATAACGAACAACATTACATAATTATACTTTTATGTACACTGAAAGTAGTTATAAATGGTGCTCAGAAGACCCATATTGCAGATCACTAAAAGCCTCTATTTTATCTACTAAACAAGATGAATGATTAGGTAGTCATATGTAAACAAAAATGATTTCTAATGTGTTACTGTTATAGGGTTAAACGTTCCATTGTTTTACAGACAAAATAAATGATTTTGCATATTCTGATATAGACTGATTTCTCTTTGCATATTCCAAATCAGGAGAGACGAATACAGAAATACAACATTTGCCTTCTTTATCCCAATAAAATGAATAAGAATAGTCACTTTCGGGGTTTTCCGGATATGGGATGCTTCCATAACTTGAATCTCTGTACCTTAAGTCTACTTAAAAATAATATAAATATTAAATAAACCAAATAGGACTATTTTGCCTACAATAAGGATTGATTATATCTTAATTAGATGGTACTGTTTTATTATTACAAAGAAAAAGAGAATCAGCTTAAAAAAATTATTTGATTATAATGGAGTCTATAATGGCCTTCCTATAATTCTGAGCTTTCTGGATAAAGGGATCCCATACCTGTACTATAAATATAACCCAAGTACATGAGCACAGCAGATTGCATAGTAAGTTTATCTGGGTTTATTCCCCCAGTTCAACACATACTGGCAGGTTAATTGGCTTATGATAAAACTGTCTCTAGCCTGCGTGTTTCTGTGGTTGGGGAATCAGACTGAAAGCCCCACTGAGGCAGGGATTGATTATTCTCTTTAAGGTACGGCTAATATGTCAGAGCTATACAAATAAAGAATGACAATAATATATTATGGACCTGCTTTCACAGACCAGTGCGAGAAATACCCTCAGCATAGTTAGTGTGGCGGCCAAATGAAGACTATGGTGCACATTTACTTAGCTCGAGTGAAGGAATAGAATAAAAAATACTTCGAATTTCAAAGTATTTTTTTGGCTTCTTCAACCATCGAATTGGCTACTTCGACCTTTGACTATGACTTCGACTTCGAATTGAACGATTCGAACTAAAAATCGCTCGACTATTCGACCATTCGATAGTCGAAGTACTGTCTCTTTAAAAAAACTTCGACCACCTACTTTGCCACCTAAAACCTACCAAACCTCAATGTTAGCCTATGGGGAATCGTTTGATTTGAAGGATTTAATCGTTCGATCAAACGATTATTCCTTCGATCATTTGGTCGAACGAATAGCGCTAAATCCTTCAACTTCGATATTCGAAGTCGAAGGATTTAATTTCGACAGTCGAATATTGAGGGTTAATTAACCCTCGATATTCCACCCTAAGTAAATGTGCCCCCAAGTGTGTATATATATGTGTGTATATATATATATATATATATATATATATATATATATCTATCTATATATATATAAAATCAACTACAAGAGGTCCTCTGCACTCAACCCATTATCAATTTAATTTCGACAGTCGAATATTGAGGGTTAATTAACCCTCGATATTCCACCCTAAGTAAATGTGCCCCCAAGTGTGTATATATATGTGTGTATATATATATATATCTATCTATATATATATAAAATCAACTACAAGAGGTCCTCTGCACTCAACCCATTATCAATTTTTACCCATTTTACCCATTATCCATTATACATTTTACAAAGGGACTAAGGTTTACCTGCAACTTGTGGGGGATTGAAACGTTGAGGCTTAATAACAAAACATTTTTTTGTTTTTTCACTAAAACCCTGTGAGTGCCGCAATCCTTTTTCACTATATATATATATATATATATATATATATATATATATATATATATATATATATATATATACACACACACACACACATACACACACAGGTATAGGGGATCGTTATCCAGAAAACTTGGACCTAGCATTTGGTCCAAACTACGATATAATGAATCCTTATACAGATAAGAGTATCTGGAAAACCCCAGGTCCCGAGCATTCCTTACCTGTATATATATATATATATATAATGTGTTTTCTTACTTTGGAGGAAGTATGGGCCACAAATTATAGACTTGAACTAGGGACCCTTGGTCTGTTATTAAAAAAAACCCATCTGTTTTGTTTTCCCTGTAGTCTTCGTGCAAGGGCTGCCATGTAAGTGTTGGGGAGAATTGATCCTGCTTCTCCTCTTTACAAATCATTTGTGCCAAGCCAAAGCCATTTTCTCCTTGCTCTTTACCTGTGCTGAATAGATTAACGGAGCCTTCGGTTAACTTGTGTCAGTGCCTTACATAATTCCCTTCTGCAATCTGTCATAACTCTGCAGATTAAATTATTTCCATTTCACCTAAAATTGTAAGGATACACGTTCTCCTCAAATCACTCTCTCGGCTTCTCATTAGGCAACAAATCACCCAACTACGGGTTCCTCTTTCTCATCTTCCAATCACTCCGCTCCTCCCTACACATCACTACATAGAACTCTGATTCCTCATTATGTACCCACATCCCTACTGAGTTGCTTTCTTGTTTGCTGCATTGTGAAACCTAAAAGCCAGTCTGGATTTCTAATGAACGCAATACAGTCAATCCAATTGTACAGTCACTGCAGCTCCCACTAATATGTGTAAGTGCAATTATCACATAGGGACTGTTCCGTGTATGCAGTAAGACATGGCCTCACGCTGTTCTGTCTATTTAAGTAAATAAATGGATAAGAAAAACCTACATAACTACAGTATATTAGACAGCGGTGTTTAGGTCAACATTAGCTGAGCAACTATGGGCCATGATATAGTCATTAGCAGTGATTTATAAGTGGTAGAGAAGGAAGACATATAACGTAGTGCAATGCGGGCAGTTACTGAGAATAAATAATAACAGGGACATGTTGCTGGTAACATTCCACCTCAAAGCAGAGCAGGTAATAAACACCTTTTCTCTATACAAAACAACCTCAACCGTTACTCATAGTTTAATTGTTCCATTCTTTTTACCAGTTTAGCAGTCTCTCCAGCTGGCACCCAAACTGCATACTTAAAGTGAGGCCTTCACTTGCAAAATTCTGCTTTTGTTTGTCAACTCAATGCCTTTTTCAAATAATATAGAAATTTATTTCTTTAGCAGCCACTGGCAGCCACTGCCTAGCGTTGCACTGCCTGTTATCCTTGGAAAAGGGGGCTCCTAACACACTACCATTTATTGCATATCTGTGATTATTTCTATTGAAGTGCATAACCTTGCACTTATCAACATTGAACCTCATTTTCCGGTTTGCTGCCTGTTTATCTGATTTAACCAAATCTTTCTGCAAGCAGTAACTTTCTGCTTTTGCGCAATTTAGTATCATCTGCAGAAGATAATGGTCCAAATTGCTGTTTTTTCTTGTTTTTTTTTTGGTCCATTTGTAGTGCCTCTGCTAACCAGCTAAAGTGATTGTCAAGTCATCAGGATCACTGTCAATGGCTCTGCTTGACCCAATCTGATCTGACCATTGGCCCAATCTGATCTGACCATTGGCCCTAGAACCAAACATTTGGTTCAGGCCACTACGTGAGTGAACAAATCAGGTGGATAGTTTTTTAACCTGGTGAAATGAACAGTCAAATATTACAATGTATGTAAGTAAAATAGCTTAGAATGGCATTTTCCATTAGACAATATATTATTTTGAGGAATAGCCATTGTAATGTATTTGAATAGTATAATGTGCCCTTTTTCCAAAAATATACATCCATACCCAAAACCAACTGACTTTCCCTAAAACAAGTTTCATTTGTATTTATTTTCTCCAGTACATGTTTAGTATGCGCAGGGCATTTCTACATTTCAATGAAATCTTTGGAGCAAGCTGTCTCCATGGGCACAGACTGCACTGCAGAAGCATATGGATGTGTTTGTGAAGTGGCTTTTTGATTGTGATTGTGTGTGATTGCATCTGTGTATATGTGTCTGCAGGATCTTAAATTCACTGGCCAGGCAAGAGGAGCGCTGCAGTGGTTCTGCTCACATGAACTGGGCACCTGGGAGTTAAAAATGAACTTCTGCCCCATTATATAAAGCAGGCAGATCACAAACAAGCAAATAAACAAAAAACACGGCTAAAAAAAGAGGACAATTTGGTTCCATAATGCAACCATGCAGCTTGTGTACTGAAGTGAGGTGTCTGCGCTTCCTGCTGGCGCATGTTCTGCACTAGTTCCTGTACAGGTTTTTTTAAGCAATGCAAAGGTTACTGTATATATGAATAATCTCATCACTAATTTAAACCTGCCTTATGATTTGAATGCCGGAAAAGGATTTTCTTTTTTAGCCATCGAGAATGATTTATAGGCTACTTTTCCAATACGACTTTTGTTGTACTGTTCATATTGTATTTTCCAGCTTTTTGTTGTATTGCAACAAGGGAGCAACGGGGGCACAAGGTAGACAACTATATCACCAACTGTAAAAAGCCCAAAGAGTCATGAAGTCCAAAATATCTTAATTTTAGGTGTCCCCAGACATGGCTGTAGAGGGGGGATCCCTGATCTTTTTTTTTACCCGTCAGCAAAATTCAGGTGTAAAAAGAGTTTAGGGCTAGTCCACACGGGGAGATAGCCACGCGTTTGCGGTCGCGGCGTCAAAGCGCCGCGACAGTCGCCGCGACCGGCGCAGGCGACAGTTTTGTATGGGCGCCTATGTAAAAACGCCTGTGCTAACCACACGAGGCGATGCGCTTTTCAACAGTCGCCTGAAAATGCCTCGCCAGGCTTTTTCAGGCGACTGTTGAAAAGCGCATCGCCTCGTGTGGTTAGCACAGGCGTTTTTACATACCGGTCGCAGCGACTGTCGCGGCGCTTTGACGCCGCGACCGCAAACGCGTGGCTATCTCCCCGTGTGGAATAGCCCTTAGGAGCAATGCAAGAATGATAATTGTTCCTCGGTGGTACAAAATAAGGGCTGTGATTGGCCATTTGGCAGCCTATGTGTGGTCTGTCAGCTTACAGGAGGCTCTGTTTGCAGAGAGTGATATTCTGAGACTATTTGAAACTGATTTTCATGTTTTTATTATTTGTGTTTTTTGAGTTATTTACCTTTTTATTCAGCAGCTCTCGAGATCGCAATTTCAGCAACCTGGTTGCTAGGGTCCAAATTACCCAAGCAACCATGCAATGATTTGAGTAAAAGACAATAGGAATAGGAGAGGGCAGAACAGAAAGATGAATAATAGAAAGAAGCAATAACAATAGATTTGTAGCCTTACAGAGCATTTGGTTTTACCATTTGAAAGCTGGAAAGAGTCAGAAGAAAAAGGCAAATAATTAAGAAATGCCAGGGAATTCCATACCACTTAGTTGAACTGAAAAGGCCAATTGGTTCTCAAAAAAACTCCAGTTGCTTTATACTTAATTCTTCTAGATACTTTAAAATAAACTGGGGAAATAAAGAGAAATATATATATAGTACATACAATTCTTAATATTTCTATTATAGAAATATAATATATATAATATTATTATATAATAATTTATAAGCAAATTCATTGGGTGAATTAAAAATGATAATGGATTGGACTTTTTAGGTCTTGTGTGGACCCAATTGATTGATGCTGTATGTGGACAGTTGAAGGAGCTTGACTTAATTGCCACAAACAAGTAGATTTGAAAGTGTAGATTAATGCAATCCACAACATGATCAATACTGTCATCCAATTCTGTTTTTGAGCAAACTTCTAGACCATTGATTTTTCTTAGGAGAGGCTATTCTATTCATAATCAGTCAAGCATAACCTATGATCCCATTGGTCAATGACCTGTTAAAGGATATCAACCTGGAAGTCGCAGAGGCTGCACTTTTGATCTGGCCCAGGGTAAGGGCTGAATTCAGGGATGAGTAGCTTGGCAATTCTATTTAGTCTTGCTAAACTACACACAAACCAGTCATTTGGCTCACAGTGAATTTGTTAGGAATTAATTCTAAATACAGGTCATTTTCCAGCTAGGAAAGGGGTCAACAGACAAGCCTACCTCTGCTCTATTTGGCCACCCAGGTGTAAGACTAATTAGGCTAATTCAATTGTGTAGAACCCAGACCCTGATTTGTGGGAAGGTCACGTAGATCCTGGCCCAGGATGGCAACATTTAAGTGGCGTTCCGTCTGCTGGACACGTGTACATTGGGAACTGAGTAGGAGATTCAGAGCTGTCAAACTCTTCAGCCCTCCCAGTCCACAGTGCAGTTGTATTTGGGAAAGAGCAGGAGAGAAGGGAAGGTATGGGCAAGGGCAGGGATATGGTGAGCAGTAGGGTAGCAAGGGTGCAAGTGGTGGGACAAGAGTTCAGGTTGCATACAGGCCTTGGGGTGCACAGATTATAAATTAAGCCCTGATAGTACCAAGACCAAGGACTAGGGATGTAGCGAACGTCGGAAAAAAAGTTCGCGAACATATTCGCGAACTTGCGCAAAAATGCGAGCGGTTCGCGAACGGTTCGCGAACCCCATAGACTTCAATGGGAAGGCGAACTTTAACATCTAAAAAAGACATTTCTGGCCAGAAAAATGATTTTAAAGTTGTTTAAAGGGTGCAACGACCTGGACAGTGGCATGCCAGAGGGGGATCAAGGGCAAAAATGTATCTGAAAAATCTGCCTGTGTGTGCTTGGAAGAGATAGTGTAGGGGGAGAGCTGTTAGTGATTTCAGGGACAGATGATAGTAAGTTTGCTGGCTAGTAATCTGCTTGATACTGCTCTGTATTGGAGGGACAGAAGTCTGCAGGGATTTGAGGGACATTTTAGCTTAGGTAGCTTTGCTGGCTAGTAATCTACTGTTCTCTTTAAACAACTGCCATACATTGACCTTGTAGGCATTGTTTGCCCAGTTTTTTTGGACGCAGCCACTGAAGCACAGTTGCCAGAAAAAATATGCCATATAAATGCTGAAAATAGTCATTTTTCGCCATACGTTGACCTTGTAGACATTGTTTGCCCAGTTTTTTTGGTTGCAGCCACTGAAGCACAGTTGCCAGAAAAAATATGCCATATAAATGCTGAAAATAGTCATTTTTTGCCATATACGTTGAGTCAACGTATGGCAAAAAATGACTATTTTCAGCATTTATGTGGCATATTTTTTCTGGCCTCTGTGCTTCATTGGCTGCGGCCAAAAAAACTGGGCAAACAATGCCTACAAGGTCAACGTCATTGACCTTGTAGGCATTGTTTGCCCAGTTTTTTTGGCCGCAGCCACTGAAGCACAGAGGCCAGAAAAAATATGCCATATAAATGCTGAAAATAGTCATTTTTTTGGTCGCAGCCACTGAAGCACAGTTGCCAGAAAAATTATGCCATATAAATGCTGAAAATATAAATTTTTTTGGTTGCAGCCACTGAAGCACAGAGGCCAGAAAAATTATGCCATATAAATGCAGAAAATATGCATTTTTTTGGTCGCAGCCACTGAAGCACAGTTGACAGAAAAATTATGCCATATAAATGCTGAAAATATAATTTTTTTTGGTTGCAGCCACTGAAGCACAGAGGCTAGAAAAATTATGCCATATAAATGGACAAAATATGCATTTTTTTGGTTGCAGCCACTGAAGCACAGAGGCCAGAAAAATTATGCCATATAAATGCAGAAAATATGCATTTTTTTGGTTGCAGCCACTGAAGCACAGAGGCCAGAAAAATTATGCCATATAAATGCAGAAAATATGCATTTTTTTGGACGCAGCCACTGAAGCACAGTTGCCAGAAAAAATATGCCATATAAATGCTGAAAATAGTCATTTTTCGCCATACGTTGACCTTGTAGACATTGTTTGCCCAGTTTTTTTGGTTGCAGCCACTGAGGCCAGAAAAAATTAAACCAGTAGGGTTTGCACCCTAGTTTGTAACGGTGGCGGAGGGAGGAGGACGCTAAAGGACAGCTGTGTGTGGAGTCATGAGGCTTGAAGAGAAGGACAGCTGCATAGAAGTCAGAACAAGTCTTCCGGCGTGCAGTAACCCTCCGAGATCCACCCCTCATTCATTTTAATAAAGGTCAGGTAATCGACACTTTTGTGACCTAGGCGAGTTCTCTTCTCAG
Organism: Xenopus petersii; assembly: GCA_038501925.1. Lineage (NCBI taxonomy): Eukaryota > Metazoa > Chordata > Amphibia > Anura > Pipidae > Xenopus > Xenopus petersii. Next base: position 112,784,543 of record CM076684.1, read on the forward strand.
TTACAATCCCTCCTGCTGCACTGAAGGTCCTTTCTGAGAGCACACTTGAGGCTGGGCAAGACAAGAGGTTCATGGCAAATTGTGACAGCTCTGGCCACAGATCAAGCCTGCGCACCCAGTAGTCCAGGGGTTCATCGCTCCTCAGAGTGTCGATATCTGCAGTTAATGCCAGGTAGTCCGCTACCTGCCGGTCGAGGCGTTCTTTGAGGGTGGATCCAGAAGGGTTGTGGCGCTGCCTTGGACAGAAAAACATTTGCATGTCTGATGTTACAGACCGGCCAAAGGGCTTTGTCCTTGCAGGTGTGCTCGTGGCAGGATTACTGGCACCTCTGCCCCTGGAATGTTGATGAGTTCCTGAAGTGACATCACCCTTAAAAGCATTGTACAACATGTTTTGCAGGCTGGTTTGTAAATGCCGCATCTTTTCGGACTTGTGGTATGTTGGTAACATTTCTGCCACTTTATGCTTGTACCGAGGGTCTAGTAGCGTTGCGACCCAGTACAGGTCCTTCTCCTTAAGCCTCTTGATACGGGGGTCCTTCAACAGGCATGACAGCATGAAAGACCCCATTCTCACAAGGTTGGATGCAGAGCTATCCATCTCCGCTTCCTCATTATCAAGGACTGCATCATCCACGGTCTCCTCCCCCCAGCCACGTACAAGACCAGGGGTCCCCAAAAGGTCACCACTAGCCCCCTGGGAAGCCTGCTCCTGTTGGTCCTCCTCCTCCACAAAGCCACCTTCCTCCTCTGACTCCACTTCTGGCACCTCTCCCTGCGTTGCAGCAGGTGCCTGGGTTCGTTCTGGTGATTCCGACCAGAAATCGTGCGCTTCCAGCTCCTCGTCACGCTGGTCTACAGCCTCATCTGTCACTCGTCGCACGGCACGCTCCAGGAAGAAAGCGAAGGGTATTAGGTCGCTGATGGTGCCTTCGGTGCGACTGACCATATTTGTCACCTCTTCAAAAGGTCGCATGAGCCTGCAGGCATCGCGCATAAGCACCCAGTAACGGGGGAAAAAAATCCCCAGCTCTGCAGATCCAGTCCTACCACCCAGTTCAAAAAGGTACTCGTTGACGGCCCTTTGTTGTTGCAGCAGACGTTCCAACATAAGGAGCGTTGAATTCCAGTGAGTCTGGCTGTCAGAAATCAAACGCCTGACTGGCATGTTGTAGCGCTGCTGAATGTCAGCAAGGCGTGCCATGGCTGTGTAGGAACGTCTGAAATGGGCCGACACCTTTCTGGACTGGGTGAGAACGTCCTGGAATCCTGGGTACTTGGAGACAAAACGTTGGACTATTAAATTTAACACATGTGCCATGCAGGGCACATGTGTTAAATTTCCCAGTCTCAACGCTGCCAACAGATTGCTTCCATTGTCACACACCACTTTTCCGATCTGCAGTTGGTGTGGGGTCAGCCACCGATCGGCCTGTGACTGCAGAGATGACAGGAGTACAGATCCGGTATGGTTTTTGCTTTCCAGGCACGTCATCCCCAAGACAGCGTGACAACGGCGTACCTGGCACGTCGAATAGCCTAGGGGGAGCTGGGGGTGCACAGGTGTGGAGGAGGAGAAGGAGGACCCAGCAGCAGAGTAAGAAGAAGAAGAGGAAGAAGACGAGGTAGAGAGCGATGGAGGAGTAGAGGTGGTGGCAGAACCGCGTGCAATCCGTGGCGGTGACACCAACTCCACTGTTGTTGTTGTTGTTGAGCTACCCATTCCCTGCTTCCCATTCCCAGCCATTACCAAGTTCACCCAGTGGGCAGTGTAGGTGACATACCTGCCCTGACCATGCTTGGAGGACCATGCGTCAGTAGTCATATGGACCTTTGGCCCAACACTAAGTGACAGAGATGCGGTAACTTGGCTCTGCACATGTTGGTACAGGTGTGGTATTCCCTTTTTAGAAAAAAAATTGCGGCTGGGTACCTTCCACTGCGGTGTCCCAATTGCTACAAATTTGCGGAAGGCCTCAGAGTCCACCAGCTGGTATGGTAAAAGCTGGCGGGCTAAGAGTGCAGACAAGCCAGCTGTCAGACGCCGGGCAAGGGGGTGACAGTCAGACATTGGCTTCTTACGCTCCAACATGGCCTTCACAGAAACTTGGCTGGTGGCAGATGACTGGGAATGGGAACAGGTGGTCAAGGTGGAAGGCGGAGTGGAGGGTGGTTCAGATGGGTCAAGGAGAGCAGAGGTAGAGCAGTAAGATGCTGGACCAGAAGGAGTGTGGCTTTTAGTTTGCCTGTTGCCTTTGAGGTGTTGCTCCCAAAGTGCTTTGTGCTTGCCGCTCATGTGCCTTCGCATAGAAGTTGTACCTATGTGGCTGTTGGGCTTACCAAGGCTCAGTTTCTGACTGCACTCATTGCAAATTACAATGCTTTTGTCAGAGGCACACGCATTAAAAAAATCCCACACTGCTGACTTTTTGGAAGTGTGCGATCTGGCGGTAACAGTAGAAGTTGGCGGCATTGGCGGCAATGGCGGGTGCGTTGGCTGGCTGAACACAGGTGCCGATACATGTTGTTGCCCTACTGATCCCTGCGGGCTGTCCTCCCTGCTTCTTCTAAGTCTTATTCTCCTACTGCCTCTCTGACTCTCCGTCTCTCCATCTGAACTACCCTCCTCTTGCTCTCTTCTACTAGGCACCCACAAAACATCAATCTCCTCATCATCATTCTCCTCAGATGCATCAATTTCTTCTGACACATCACAGAAGGAAGCAGCAGCGGGGACCTCCTCCTCATCACTCATCATTATGTCCATCTCTGTCGTGTTCTCTGCCAGAATTAAATCTGGTGTAACGTCCTCATCTCCTTCATCTTCTTCTGCCAATAATGGTTGCGCATTACTCAGTTCAAGAAACTCATGGGAAAATAACTCCTCTGACTCCAGTGAAGAAGGGGCACCGGTGGTGGAGGAAGTGTTACGTGGGGTGGCCATAGCAGTGGAGGATGAGGAGGATGTTGTGGTAAAGTTAGAAACGGTAGAGGATGGGGTGTGCTGTGTAAGCCAGTCAACTACCTCTTCAGCATTTTGGGAGTTCAGGGTCATTGGCTTTTTAAAACTGGGCAATTTGCTAGGGCCACAGGATTGCATAGCAGCACGGCCCCTAGCACGGCCTCTGCGTGGCGGCCTGCCTTTGCCTGGCATTATTTTTAAAAAAACAACAACAACAAAAACTCAGTTGGTTTTTCTGGAAACGATAATACACACAGCTAGATGGCAGTTTGAAGAAAACAGTGTGCAAATAATGCCTACAAGATCAACGTATACACTACTACAGCGGTGGATACGGATTACGTAAAATATATGAATGCTGCTTGAAAAAAAGTAACTCAAGTGGTTTTTCTAGAGACGATAATATTATCAATATTTAGACAAAATGTGAACAAGCTCACACAGCTAGATGGCGGTTTGAAGAAAACACTGTGCAAATAATGCCTACAAGGTCAACGTATACACAGCGGTGGATACGGATTACGTAAAATATAAGAATGCTGCTTGAAAAAAAGTCACTCCGGTGTTTTTTCTGGAGACGGTAATATTATGGATATTTAGACAGAATGTGAACACGGGCACACAGCTAGATAGCAGTTGGTTGAATAACACACTGGGCAAAAAATGCCTACAGGGCAAATAATGCCTAAAAGGTCAACTTATACACTACTACAGCGATGGATACGGATTACGTAAAATTTATTATGGCTGCTTGAAAAAAGTCACTCCGGTGTTTTTTCTGGAGACGGTAATATTATGGATATTTAGACAGAATGTGAACACGGTCACACAGCTAGATAGCAGTTGGTTGAATAACACACTGGGCAAAAAATGCCTACAGGGCAAATAATGCCTACAAGGTCAACGTATACACAGCGGTGGATACGGATTACGTAAAATATAAGAATGCTGCTTGAAAAAAAGTCACTCCGGTGTTTTTTCTGGAGACGGTAATATTATGGATATTTAGACAGAATGTGAACACGGGCACACAGCTAGATAGCAGTTGGTTGAATAACACACTGGGCAAAAAATGCCTACAGGGCAAATAATGCCTACAAGGTCAACGTATACACAGCGGTGGATACGGATTACGTAAAATATAAGAATGCTGCTTGAAAAAAAGTCACTCCGGTGTTTTTTCTGGAGACGGTAATATTATGGATATTTAGACAGAATGTGAACACGGGCACACAGCTAGATAGCAGTTGGTTGAATAACACACTGGGCAAAAAATGCCTACAGGGCAAATAATGCCTACAAGGTCAACGTATACACAGCGGTGGATACGGATTACGTAAAATATAAGAATGCTGCTTGAAAAAAAGTCACTCCGGTGTTTTTTCTGGAGACGGTAATATTATGGATATTTAGACAGAATGTGAACACGGGCACACAGCTAGATAGCAGTTGGTTGAATAACACACTGGGCAAAAAATGCCTACAGGGCAAATAATGCCTACAAGGTCAACGTATACACAGCGGTGGATACGGATTACGTAAAATATAAGAATGCTGCTTGAAAAAAAGTCACTCCGGTGTTTTTTCTGGAGACGGTAATATTATGGATATTTAGACAGAATGTGAACACGGGCACACAGCTAGATAGCAGTTGGTTGAATAACACACTGGGCAAAAAATGCCTACAGGGCAAATAATGCCTACAAGGTCAACGTATACACAGCGGTGGATACGGATTACGTAAAATATAAGAATGCTGCTTGAAAAAAAGTCACTCCGGTGTTTTTTCTGGAGACGGTAATATTATGGATATTTAGACAGAATGTGAACACGGGCACACAGCTAGATAGCAGTTGGTTGAATAACACACTGGGCAAAAAATGCCTACAGGGCAAATAATGCCTACAAGGTCAACGTATACACAGCGGTGGATACGGATTACGTAAAATATAAGAATGCTGCTTGAAAAAAAGTCACTCCGGTGTTTTTTCTGGAGACGGTAATATTATGGATATTTAGACAGAATGTGAACACGGGCACACAGCTAGATAGCAGTTGGTTGAATAACACACTGGGCAAAAAATGCCTACAGGGCAAATAATGCCTACAAGGTCAACGTATACACAGCGGTGGATACGGATTACGTAAAATATAAGAATGCTGCTTGAAAAAAAGTCACTCCGGTGTTTTTTCTGGAGACGGTAATATTATGGATATTTAGACAGAATGTGAACACGGGCACACAGCTAGATAGCAGTTGGTTGAATAACACACTGGGCAAAAAATGCCTACAGGGCAAATAATGCCTAAAAGGTCAACTTATACACTACTACAGCGATGGATACGGATTACGTAAAATTTATTATGGCTGCTTGAAAAAAGTCACTCCGGTGTTTTTTCTGGAGACGGTAATATTATGGATATTTAGACAGAATGTGAACACGGTCACACAGCTAGATAGCAGTTGGTTGAATAACACACTGGGCAAAAAATGCCTACAGGGCAAATAATGCCTAAAAGGTCAACTTATACACTACTACAGCGGTAGTAAAATAAAAAAAAGTTAAATAAAAAAAGAATGAATATTAAAAAAAAAAAAATTAAAGTTGGTGCTGCTGAACTACTAGGAGCAGCAGATTAGCACACCAGTCCCACTCCCCAACACTGCTAGACTAATAGCACTGGGCTCTTATAGTAGTAGTAGTAGTAGTAGTAGTAGTAGTAAAACAACAAAAAAATAAATAAAAGCAGTCCTTACAAGGACTACTGTTATTGCAGCAGTCAGCAGATGAGATCAGAAGCAGGACAGCTGCCCACTGCAGCTACATACAGAGCACTGCAGTAGAAGGTAGATTACTAGCCAGCAAAGCTACCTAAGCTTAAATGTCCCTCAAACCCCTGCAGACTTCTGTCCCTCCAATAACAGAGCAGTATCAAAACGATTACTAGCCAGCAAACTTTCAACTGTCCCTGAAATCACTAACAGGCAGCAGCTCTCTCCCTACACTATCTCTTCAGCACACACAGGCAGAGTGAAAAAAAGCTGCAGGGCTTCGGTTTTTATAGGGAAGGGGAGTGGTCCAGGGGAGAGCTTCCTGATTGGCTGCCATGTACCTGCTGGTCTGGGGTGAGAGGGCAAAAAAAAGCGCCAACAATGGCGAACCCAAAATGGCGAACGTCGCGCGACGTTCGCGAACTTCCGGCGAGCGCGAACACCCGATGTTCGCGCAAACAAGTTCGCCGGCGAACAGTTCGCGCCATCTCTACCAAGGACAGGATCACAATTGGGAGCAATATAGTCCTGAGGAGGGGAGAGGAGGGTAGCGAAGGATTGAGAATGGGAGAGGTTAAGGTGTGAGCGGTGGGGTGACAGGGGTGCAAGTGGTGGAACAAGTGTTCAGGTTGAATGCAGGCCTAGGGATGCACACATTTGGCCCTGGTAGCACCGAGGCCAAGGACAGGATCACAATTGGGGCCTATAAAGACCTTTTACACAGGACACAGCACAATGCAGCGCTTACCAAAAAGGATTATTAAACCCGTAAAAAGACACCTTAGAAAACAGGGTTGATCCTTATTTTGGTCCCATACATACATTTATTAAAATATAGGGCTGTCTATGTCATATCATATGTTGTTGTACAACTCCCTGCACCTCCTTCCTTTTGGCTGTTCATTAGAGTTGTACTTAGACATGAAGAGCTGCAGGCAACACTCATATTAAGTGTATGGTGCCATTTTGCCTTATTGTCACCTATTGCTGCAATATCCCTCTGCTAATATCTGTTCCTTCCTTCTCTTTGGGGCATTGTGATTTTCCTTTCATGGGGCAGTTGCTGCTATTTAGAAATCCTAAAGATACCTATAGCAGAGAATATATGGGGCCACATTATGCTATTATATAAAGTATCCGAAAATGCTAAAGAGGAAAGGAAAGAAATGAAGAAGTAGTGGCAAACTATCCTTTATTGCCCATATGTTTATCCGTGCTACCACCCAACAAGCATTAGCAGATTGTTTTGTTTGGGAAGAAAACATCCAGAGCAGTATTCTCCTGTGCATTCCGCGACTGAAGAAAGTCTGCTAATGATTGTTCATTACCTGAGCTAATGAACGAGAGCCTACTTTGTACCTGGAGAGGTACTTGCCAGCAAGCAGACGGCTGTTATTTTCCTCCCCTGGCCCATCAGGCTGGAAGCAGGTATCCAAGCAACTGTCTGAAACTGGGAATTAGAGGTAGGAAACATCAATGGATAACTGAACTCGCTCTTTAAACTGTGCTCCTGTCTGTCTTCATTGAAAGAAATGTGATATTCTTTTTTTCCGCATGCTTTATTTATTCATGTGTTGTTTGTCTGCGGGCATATGAAACATTCAAAATATGTTTTTCAAATAAATCCGTTCTATGCTTGGGTTTATGGGATCCCCTCACCCAAAAAAAAATCACAGGGAAATGGATAAAGATGGACAATCAGCAGCTTATAATTGCCTACACTAGGCTACACAGGACAGAATATCAGTTACAAAGGGCAATGATACCCCAGTGTAAAGAAGTAAAGTAAAATATACGGATCTGTGCAAAAATGCAATTTGGTCACTGCCCTTACAATCTTCCTTTATGTTACTATATGTAGAAGATCTAAAAACATGATAAAAATAGTTGCTGCCATGTTTTTTGAAGCAGTAGTGAATTTAGTTGCCAGAATTTATTTCCACTGGTGTTTGGGGCATGAATCAAGAGCAAATCTGTCATTCTTCATTGATTCATTGTAGGGGGATCCTAAGGCTCGCGCCATTGCTTTACTGAAAATTCCAGCGTGGAAGTGACATCAAGATCATGCGCACAACCCATTGGGCTGCACATCCGCACATTGCTCCACTACGTCACTGAGCATGTGCATATCAGATTTATTTCCAAAAATAGTCTCAAATTGACAGAAATTAGAGGAATGTTTAGGAGTGACCGGAGACCAGGGGATGGAGCCAAAAATCTTGTCACTTCTGAAAAAATAGGGGGGTTGACAGCTCTGCAAGGGGTAGTTTACTATGACCCTGGACATGAGTACTAGATCACTAAGGCATGTAAAAGTGTGTCCCTTTTTGCTCATTTAAAAACACTTTTATCTGGGGGTCTGGACAAAAATCCAGAGCTGTTAGGCACAAAGCAGCCCAGTTTTTACTCCCTGCCTCTGAATGGCCAGATCTGCTAATAAGCCTATGCCATCTCCTGCATGCCAAACACTGCCAAACCCATTTCAGAATGCAGAGGCCTGCAGCAATTCAGAAAAGTGCAGGGTACAATGAAAGTGTACAAAAACATGTTCTGCACTTTGTAAATGATCCCTAAGGTGAGAAACTATTAAGGACAGTGGAAAGATAATGAGTTGTGTCCTAGAGAACTGCATAGCAAGTGCCCACCTGCAGCTAAAGGGTGGACATTTGCGATGTGGGGGCCGACCTACAGGAGCCACGAGTTGGGTGGGTTATGGTCAACTTCTGCACACAGCTTGTGGGTCACAGGCGGATTTGGGTTGAGCCCTTCCTTTGGCTCTCCATACCCGTGACCTTCCTATACCAGCTTCTTCTTCAGGCAGCATTTATTTATAGGCATGCGCCTGTCCCATCCCTCGCCCTTTCATGATGTCAGAGATGAGCGAGGCCTATAAATAGAAGCGCCAAGCAGGTTTTTGGGTCAGGTGTGGATTGGGATCCGGTGGGAAAGGGTTGGAAAGCGGTTAACTTTTTGTCGACCCTTACATTACTAGTGCCCATGGACCCCTCTCCCGCAGACCATCCGTACAGTCAGGACATGAGGAATATTCTGACCGAGTCCCAACTATTTTGCAGGTATTCTGTGGGTACCTGTATGCCGCTGCAGGACTTTAATGTGCACACCATATACCACCTTCAGCAGCTAGGCATTTATCCAACTTCTATGAAAAAAAAAACAAAGGCCTAATGCGGTTTGTGTGTCATCATTAATCTAATGCATGAAATACTGCCTGGCATGACACGATCTATAGGTGCCATGAGTCCTTTTTAACGGGTACGTATCTCGTGCATATGTTGCTAATAATGTAGAACAGGGGTATGGACTGGTTGTAGTAGCCTGCAGTTCTGACTTGCTGCTCTTACCTCACAATATAACGCAATCCTTTAAATGGCATTGTTTTCTGTCTTCTTGTTTGATGCCTTTGTGCGCTGGGTACAATTTTCTCATTATTCCCCCCTAATGCCACATGATGACGAGACTTCTACTTTATAGCAGAACGCTTATGAAAAATGTATCTGGCTGTTATAAAACTGATCCCCAGCTCCTCTGCAGTCTGCGCGTTTTATAAGTACGTAGCAGTAAAAGGCAGGATCGGGTGTATTAACCTGCACTCGCCAATAGAATTGCCGAGCTACAGTATAATAGCAGCAAGGGAGCCATTGAAGTTATTTTGGAAGATGACAATTTAAGAAAAATGTATGTTGCCTTTTTAATTATGATTTTGCTGCCCTCTAGTGGCAGATTATTGGTATTAGTGTTCAAAATCTGTGCACAAAAAGCTCATTGCTTTTATACAAATTCCAAGAAAAACCTGCTCTGGCATAAAATCTTTAATATAAAAACACCCAAAACTGATAACCTGTGAATAAATTAGCCTGGCATGAAGGAGCTGACATAAATAATGAGATGCCAAAGTATCTGCTCTATTTTTATAATGGCAGTTTGCCAGCCTGAACCTGGCCAGAATTCATTCTTGCGATCTTAGTAAATTGATGAAGATTCTTTGGACAAATTTAACCTGCCGAAAAGACGTGAATTTTAGCTAGAGTGAGGTGAATTTTCACCAATGAAAAGTTATTTCGCCGAAACATGTAGTACAGATATGGTATCCCTTATCCGGAAACCCATTAACCAGAAAGCTCTGAATTACCAATGTCATAGACTCCAATTTATTCAAATATTCCACATTTTAAAAAATGATTTCCTTTTTCCACTGTAATAATAATAAAACAGTACCTTCGTACTTTATCCAAACTGAGATATAATTAATACATATTGGAGGCAAAAAACAGTTTATTGGGTTTGATTAATGTTTAAAGGATTTTTTTCATCTCATTGAGACCCTTGATAAATTGGTTAGTACTTTCCAGTAGGAGTCAGAGTTTGGATCCTGATGCCCAAACCATGGGATCAAAATTCATAGTGTGCCCAGTGACCTGAAAAACATACACTGCTAACTGTTCAACTGGTAGGGGGCTCACTGATATAATTAACTATAGTCTGCACCAAAAAAAAAAACATAGGGTGCTTTAAATATGTAATTATAGGCAAACTATTACTGTTTAAAAAAAGGGAAAGCATGGTGGATAACATAACTTATAGAGGGGTGATATATTTTTCTTTTATTATTATTTTATCCTGACCATAGAATGGAAGTGCATTTGGTAATAAGGCTTATCTGTTTGGTAATGAAGGTTCCTTAATTACTTAATAAAACAAACTGGAAGTGCTTATATTCATTTATTCCTGTGTGAGTTAAGAATGGCTATGATTTATTGGGTATTCTGTTGCTTCCATGCATCTTGTTACCTTTTGTTTATACATCTTATTGATTGGAGCTCCAACATGGCTAACTATGTACAGACATTTGCAAGAAGGAAGTACGACTAATCAGACCCGGACTGGACTAGCAATCTGTGGATTCTGGCAAATTCCAGAGTGCTGTAAATTGCCATAGACTGTCAATATTATTGGGCTGGTAGGGGGCATTTTGGGCTTTGTGTATTTGAAATACCAGGGCCTATTTTGATTCTCTATCCAGACCTACGACTAAACATAGAGATCAAGTGGAGTTGAAGCTAGAAAAATACACATTACTTTAAATAACACTAAGGGGCAAATTCACTAAGATTCGTAGTTGCGCCAGGCGTAACTTCGCTGCACTTCGTCGCACTTCGCCACACTTTGCCAGGCGTAGTTTCACCAGCGCTCCGCAAATTCACTAAAATCCGAAGTTGCGCTCAGGGGTAGCGTAAGGTTGCGAAGTTGCGCTAGCGTTGATTCGCGAAGTGAAGTTACGCTAGTGATGGTTAATTTGCATACGGCGCCAAATTCAAATTTTAATGGAGGAATACGTACAATCACTACAAATGAATGGGAAACCTTCAAAACATCAAATAAAATTTTTTTTTTGCCCTACACATGTGCCCCCTGTATAGTTAAGTTGCCATGAGTTAGGAAATGTAGGGGGGAAGGAGGGGAGCCCCAAAAATTTTTTCGATCTTTTTCAGCCTATCACCCATAATATAGAAAAAACGCCAGCGTTTTTGGGACTTAGAATAAATTTGAACTTTTTTTGAAGCAATCCCTATCTACTCTATTGCGCTTCGCCTGGTCTGAGGTGGCGAAGGAAGTCTAGCGTAAAAGGTAGGGTTCAGTACACGGCGCGCGTTAGTGAATTTGCGTAGTTACGTCAGTAGCGAAAATTCGCCAGGTGTTAGGGTGCGAAGTAACACTAGCGAATATACGCCAGCGTTCGTTAGTGAATTTGCGAAGTAACGAAAGTGCCCAACGCTAGCGAATTGACGCTAGCGTTAGGCGCTTCGGCGCTTAGTGAATTTGCCCCTAAAGGTGGCCATAGACGTAGAGAGGTATGCCCACATTGACGTGGGCGATATCGGGCTGATCCGATCATGGGCCATAGGGCCCAACGATCAGATCATAATGCAGGAGATCGGGCGGTTGGATCGTGGGGCCGCATACATGCAGAGATGCGGCCGCGATACGACGGGATTTTTTAACCCGCATGATCGAGATCTGGCTGACTTTCATGCAGCTACGTATATGGGGGCCTTTACACAGCTCCCTCTAGTGATACACAACACTTTACCCAAATTTAGGGTAATGGCACATGGGAAGATTTGTAGTGTCTTGTTGCCCCAACCATCTTTCATTCTCTGGGGGAGAGGGGAATAAAAGGTGCAAATGCAGCTTTCCTGTTCACTTTAGATGGAGAAAATATTGGAAAAGGCCATTTCTGCAAGTTACTTGATTGAAAAGTTCTACTGTTGGCAAATAACATTTTACCAGTGGAAATGTATGTTTGGACTTTTTGTCACCCCACTAGAGAGGGTTAAATATGGGCAACAGAATGTACTGTGTGCCATTACCCTAAAGGAGATCTATCATGGGGTGTGGGCAAATGGAGGGACCAGAGTAGTTCTCTTTAATACAGAGTGCCCATATTTATCCTCATACCTGTCAGCCCCTGCAGGGCTTTAGAACACACACACAAATATGTCCGATGTTGTGCTTAAGTCAGAGCTGAGTGAGAGTTGGACCTGTAAAGCTGGTTATACATGCCCAGATTTTGCAATTTTTACCATACATGCCCAATCTTATGTGTGTGTATGCCAGGTTGGAGGTTTGTTTCAACAGACTATCCTGCAGTTTTGCAGATTGCAAATGATGTGTCCTGTTTTATTATTATTTCATCTATCGGCAAGCTCATGCAGGCTTGGGTCTCTGATACAAGCTCCCCTAAGCCAGAGGTTACTGTGACTGCTCCTCTACTCCACAAATGCGCAGAAAGAAAAGTTTCTGCTGGAGCACTGGGGATTAAGGTGGCCATACACGGGCAGATTTAAGATGCCGATTCAGGTCCTTTGTGGTGTTCATGCAAATGGCCTGTAGATGTCACTGTGCTCATACTTATACTGTGCATACTTCCTGGTAGCTTAAAAGTGAAAGTTACTGTTGTGTAATGGCTGCATGTGAGCCGGCTAATAAAGCACTGTTATACTCTACTCATCCTCTGCTACCCAAAACATAACAAATGGCGACAAGGATGGCTCTTCTACCTCTGCAGCAGCCTGCAGCTTTTCTTTCCAAACCCTGGTGAGCCTACCATACCTTTTACTGCTTGGATCCGTATGTTTCAAAATTACATTATTGCTGCTGACCAAGGGGAGATTTCTGCTGCTAGAAGCGTGCTTAACTTATTCACTGGCTGGGAGCAGAGGGACAGCGTACATTTTATACATTACCATTACCTGATGATACTTATGAAACTGCTCTTACTGCTATAAAGAACTTTTTTGTGCCTTGAGTAAATGTGGTTGCTGAAATATATAAATTCCGCCAACGTGGACAACGCAATGGTGAATCCACAGAACAATTTGCAGCAGCTTTGAGAGAGCTGGTTGTTACCTGTGACTTTGGGAATCTAACAGATGAAATGCTAAGAGACCAAATAGTGGAAAAAACAAACTCACCTCACATTAGAGAGAGACTGCTCCTAGAGCAGGATTTAACCCTTGCAAAGGCTATTACAGTTGCTAGCCAAATTGAAACAGCAGTGGCAGAGGCTAAAACTCTCATTCAGGAAACTGCTGGGAATGTACAGATTGTGAATTCAACACTGTGGCCTAATAATGCACAGTCACAGGCAAAATACAGTGCTAAGGAAAGGGATTCACCTACACTGCAAAACCATGCAGCAAATACAAATAGAAAATACTGCTTTCCCTGTGGTTCAATAAACTGCAAATCATGTTACATGTCCTGCAAAAGCTAAACGGTGCCGCAAATGCACAAAAGTAGGACATTTTGCAAAGATCTGCCGTAGTTCTGCTAGAGATGTTCATGAAGTCACTACTACAAATGTCACAGTATTAAGTGTGGATAAAGCTAGTACATTTATTCCAGACATGTTTATATGCACTGTCTGTGTCAGTACTGCTTCTGCTGACAAGGGACGCTCTATTAACCTGATGCTTGATACAGGTTCAGCTGTTTCTATACTACCAAAGGATATTTTCTTGAAATACTTTGCAAAAGATCCACTTTTTGCACCTGCCCTGAAACTGGTCAGTTACTTAAAGGATCAAATCCCTGTGCTTGGTTGCTTGCCAGTGACCGTACAATTTGAAAATTGTGACTTTTACATTGTCAATAAAGGTACTGCTATACTTGGAAGGGATCTCTTTGCTGCATTAAACCTACAATTAGTTGATGGTCTCATTACTACTAGTGATGGGCGAATTTGCACTGTTTCAATTCGCCGAAAATTTCGTGCGAAATTCGCGCAACTGCGAAAAAATCGCGAAACGGCGCCGGCGTCTCGTTTTTGATGCCGGCGCCCGTTTTTGACGCCGGCGCCCGTTTTTTTGATGCCAGCGCCCGTTTTTGACACCTACGTCAGTTTTTTCGAAAAAAACTATTTTTGCCGTGAATTTTCGCGGGCGTTTCGAGAATTTATTTGCTGGCGGCGAATCGCGCGAATTCGCACCTGGCGAATAAATTCGCCCATCACTAATTACTACAGCACCAGTGCCTGCCACACAGCCAGTGTCTAAAATTTTACCACAAAGCAACACTTCACTGGGCTGTGCAAAGAACTTTGTACACAAAGTTAAGGTGAGACCAGATTTCAAACCAGTACCATTTTCTGATTCAGCATGGGAAAAACTTGCTATTGATATTGTCGGTCCTTTTACAGATGCTCCTATAGACTGTAGATTTGATATAACCTTGATAGACTATTACAGTAAATGGCCTGAAATTGCATTTGTTTCTCATATAACATCAGCTACAGTAATAACATTTCTGTCTACAGTCTTCAGCAGAGAAGGTAATCCAAAGGAGTTAATATCAGACAATGGACCACAGTTTGTCTCATATGAGTTTGAATCCTTTCTGAGAGAGAGGGATTTTGTGCATAAGAAATCTTCAGTGTATTACCCACAAGCAAATGGAGAAATTGAGCGAACAGAAGTCTGAAAGAAGCACTACAGACAGCAAATCTTACTGGGAAATCTTGGAAAGTATTTACAACAGAGTTCCTACATAACTACAGACCAACGTGCCATGCAACAACCCAATCATCTCCAGCTGAATTATTACATGGCAGACAGATGAGCACTAAGTTACATGTTGCAGACATCAAACTTCCACAAAATACTGTGCCTACAAAATCATCTTCTGCTGACATTGTGAAACGTCAACAAGCCAAATGCAAGGCTCATACTGACAGAAAATGTGGTGCAAGAGAAGTACACTTCCTGCCTGGATCTTTAGTTAGAATTAAGAAACCAGGAATACTGAAACAAGGACAATCTAAATTTACTACCCCACTTGAAGTGAGATGCCAGCGAGGACCATACACATATGAACTGTCTGATGGACGCATATGGAATGCAAGTCGTCTTGCTCCTGTTAGATATGATTTTGTAGAAGCTCCATTTGATGAAGGACATTTTCCTACTCCTGATGTCAACTGCAATAGGCCTGAAGAAAGTGAACCTATAAGGCATACTGAGAGAATCAGAAAACTACCTGCATGGACCAAGGACTATGGGATGTGAATAATGTATATTATTGCTTTAAAATGCATACTGTTTAATGCTGCTGTTTATTTTATTAGCCCAATATTGCCCACCTTTAGGTGGGCATATCGTGGAAATATCCGCTTGTTTGGTGACCTTACTCTTATAGTATGGCCAGCTTTATGCCCACAGGAGATTTGAAAAGCCATTGTGTAACCTGTACAGAAGCCACCCAATTTCGGTTGCATTAAGTAAATAGGGATGAAATTCAATAGTAGCCTCTGGTATCACTGCTAAAGATCCAACTGATTCTATTTTCTTTCTATGTACGTTTGTATGAATCTGTGGACATATAGGAGATTTTCACATGGCACAGCAAGTAGTATCCTATGAGCGTCACTTGCTAGCTGCTCGTGGGAATGGTTGCATAGCGCTGGCCAATGGGCACAAATGTGCATGAAACAAAACAGCAATTGACTGCACTGTTGATACCTGGTTGTACAGACAGTCTCCTTGTGCCTCCCAGTGGTATCCAAAATCACAACGCCTGCCTAAATATTAAAAGAAAGAAGGGACATCATGGCATTTAAAAATAGTATAAAAATATATTTTTATTGTAGATTATATTAAACAAATCCATATCTTCAATGGCCCTATGAGTTTTGTGCCTCCCGTTGCACTTAGACATGGGATTTGTTTCCTGTTTATCGCTCTATATTATTGAGTCTGCCTAAATATTGCCACTAGAGATACAGTGACGTTTAAAGACCATGAGAAGCTGACACGGGAACCGAACCAGGACTTTCCTGATTGCTATTTCCTTTATCCTGGGTTTCCCATTGGGAATGCTACCTTGGCACATGACCCTAACTGCACGGCTACACAAAGTGCATGTGCTGTAAACAGATACAGGCTTTGTGCATCACCCAGGAGGTGGAAAGACTTGTGTAGCTCCTATTATCAGTCTTTCTAATGCCAATTGCTGACAAGGTCCCACGAGAGCCATTCCCTTCCCCCATCTTCTGCTGCTGCTTATGGGGAGTGAGGCTTCAAGCTGTTATCTTCTCTCTCCCAGGTTGAGGGAATGGTTTCCTGTGAGGGAGGGGTGCATAAGGGGGGGGGGGTGACAACAGAAGGCGGGGCTCCCAGGAGCTGTCACAGCCTTTACACATCTTTTATGATATAGAATAATCCCTCTGTGCATGACAAGAAGCCAGCTAATCAGGGAGTATGCATGGGATGGAATAGGAATGCTCTTTCTTTCCTGCGTCAGGATCATTAGTATTGATGAAAAGCAAATCTATCTCAGGAGCTCATAGCAAATGGCAGAAGAATTTGAGTTGGCAGGTAAGGAAAAGTGAGGGCAATATTCTTTGAATCCCGGGGACTTAACACCCTGGGGGTCCACTGTAAAATAACCAATAGTCTGTATGTTCATGTGTTGCAACGGGGTTGGCTTTATAAGTGCCTTGGGTTGTGTAGAAGCAAATTCCTGTAGTTTGGGTTTTTTGGTATTAATTAGTTCATGTATATTCCATTAGATCCAGGGAAACTTCCTCGCAACTGAGTATGAGGCACGGCCATGGGTGCTGCTGATACAGGATACTCTTGGGGAAATGTCTCACCCTCCACGGCAAAGGGATATTTTAAGGGTGTGAATGAAGCCCCTCCAAAGTCTGCCTCTTGCTGCCAATTCCTGCTACTCAGCAATGTGCTTTTGTGCCTATGTGCAAGTGCAGGAGTCCTACAGCTATGCTACGGTGCACTATATATAGAAATACACACACACAGAGCAAATAAGCAAATACTAACCTTTATTTGTACATCATATTGTTATTTATGCCATGGTCTTATTGTACAGAGCTGCTTAATATGTTGTGTTATGGATAATTTTACTGTATAAGTATAAGTATAAGTTACTGGTGTTGGCCAGTGACATCTTGGCAATCTCATTGCAGATGACTGCTCATTAATGGGTTGCAAGCAGCTTATCACCTTGTTTGAAACTAGCTGTTTGGCACTTGCATTTATTTATGTCTTTATTTTTACAGTCTTTCCTTTGTTTATAATGCAATAAAGTATATTATCTGATTGGCGGCTCAATGGTTAGTTCTGCTGCAATTCAAGGCTGGGTATGGTCCCATTGCCACTTGGGCAACCTGAGTTTATATGTTCTCTCTGTGTTCGGGTGGGTTCTCCCAAACTACAAAAACATACAGGCAGGTTAACTGGCTGCTGATAAAATTGACCATAGTGTGTGCAAGTGCTCACAGAGGTAAGATAAGCAAACACTCTACAATAATATCAGGGCTTAGGCTTCAGAGGCAACATTTGAGAAATACATGGTAGGAATAACTATCAGTGCAAATGGATAATCTTGTTTTTTTTGGTGAATGGTGTTTTGAAGTTCTTTATATCGACAACAGAGTGATGTTATGTTGATCTTGGATTTTGTCTGTAGCCTTTGGCTTGTGACACACGGGCAGATTCGGGCAAAGTTGCCGAGGCGTGTGCTTTAGCGCAGGCGAATTTTCATTATAGCGGACGGGAAGACACGCAAAGGCAGTTCAGGGAGTTGCCCAGAAGAAGAGGCGATTAGTCGTCAGGCGACTAAATCTCACTGAATCTGCCCGTGTGTCACAAGCCTTAAAGACATATTTGTGCCCTGTTTGTACATTACAGTGATTTGAACTAATTAACAAATGAACTTTTGCTAAACTGCAATCTATGGTATCTAAAGGTATGGGGATTGTAGTTCAGTAATGTCCTTAAATTTAAGTAAAACACAACAATATAATGACACACTCTGGACTTTTATCAAAAAATTACAAACGTCTTACTTTATTTCGACACCACAGAGGGGTGTCTTTCTTAAGACAAAATGTGTCATGGGAATGTGTAATAGGACTGACTTGCACCTAGCTAATTCATTCAAAGGAGTGCAGGCCAATCTACATAGTTCTTAAAGGGATCCTGTCATCGGAAAAGCACATGACTTGGGGCAGCTGTGAAATTGACAATATGTCTAGCCCCATGTCAGATTTCAAAATTGAATATAAAAAAAAAATCTGTTTGCTCTTTTGAGAAATGGATTTCAATGCAGAATTCTGCTGGAGCAGCACTATTAACTGATTCATTTTGAAAAAAAAGTTTTTTTCCCATGACAGTATCCGTTTAAATTAAAAAACAAAAAAGTCTCTCTCAACATTTTGCACCTAAAACAAAACTGACCAATGAAGTGGAAATAGAGGTAAGGATGTTGTGGTCCCTAGAGATGGAAAACCAAAGTATAAAATCTGCTTGTTACCTCTTATTGATGTATATGGGGATATATTTCTTTAGTGATCTGATTGAGGATGCCTGTTATCAGTATTGGTGTTATGAAGGGTGCTATTCACAGGCATTGCAGCATACTGATTCAGTCCAGGGTGGGACTGGGCTCTGGGGGAAAAAACAGCATGATTGCGCAACCCAAACCCAGCACCTGTCACAGGTGAAAAAATTGTTTTTTTTTGATCCAACAGGTAAAAGGTTGGTTTGTGAATTTATATAGATCTGGCAGAAAGGATCATATTTATATTTCTTTATTCATGTGGACTAGTTGTACCTTTGCTCAGCAAAGATATCTAGCCGCACTAAGCTTTCATTAGAGGCTTGCAAATGCAGGCACCTGGCCAGTGTCCCATACTAAAAAAGTAAAGACTGGGCCTGGCCTGGTATCTGCTACACAGGCACTAAGGACTATCCTGGCCTTTGTGAACCAATGGTGTTTGATATGATCACATCTATCAATTGGCAAAATACATACTGTAGACATGGTCAACAGTGTCTTAAAATAATTGTCCAAGTAACCACACAGATACCCAAATGTTCAAATATGATCAAAATATCTCAGCATGGCTCTCTATGTGGTTAGCATATGCTGATGTTCTCCCAGCCCCAAAGCCGTTTTTTTTTCTTTCATGTAAACAAAAAAAGAAATGTGTGTTTTAAGCTTTATTGGAAAACACTATTACAGGACGTTATTCTTTATTACAGTGGAAGCAAATAATTACTCCACTAATCCTTTGAATCACAGCAGGGGAATAAGGAACCCTACAGATGTGGGATAGGAGCGTCCTAGGAAGAAATTTAAACAGATTTAATTATCTCAGACGTTCTCCCCATGCTCACAGTGCTGCACAGCAGGTCATTTTCTCCAAGCTCTAGCGTGCCATCATCAGACACTGTCATCCCTCTCAGTGCTTTGGAGATGGGAGGTGGGAGATTTTATCCACTTATATTATATATACTCAAGCCTAGTGTAAGCCTGCACAAACACCATTCCAGCCCTGTAAATCTCAGCATCCCTCATTACCTATTAAGCTACATCTGACAGCAAAATATCAGTACCTCTTGAACAAAAGATATTGAGCAAATGGGGCAGCTTAGTAGGTTAGCATTGCCACCTGGCATCACTAGGGTTATAGATTTAACTGAAAGCACTACCAGTACATAGTAGTAGTAGTAGAAGAAGTAGTAACCCACATATAGAAGAGTCCATACTAGTTAATTCTTTGGAGCAGGCACACAATAAAGGCAATCTTCCAACCAAGCAGTTGAATTAAAGCAAAATAGTATTTTGTGTCCACAGCCTTACGCGTTTCATGTTACAAACACTTAGTCATAGGTTATAAGCTATAAGCCTATGACTAAGTGTTTGTAACACAAAACGCTTAAGGCTGTGGACACAATACACTATTTCACTTTGATTCAACTGCCTGGTTAGAAGATTGCCTTTATTGAGTGCCTGTTCCAAAGAATTTTCAGTTTGTCTGCTCCCCGTACTGAGGGCTCAGGGTGGTGCACCTGGGCCTCTTCCCTGGTGTGGTGAGTTACTATTTACTATTTGGAGACCCCACCTTCAGATTTATTAGCCCATACTAGTTACCCTGACTATTATTATTAACATGTATTTTTAAAGCACCAAAATATTGCGCAGCACTGTAAAATAAATGTACTTATACAAAGAAATCACATAAATTACATTCATAACAACCAGTACCAATACAAAAGGTGAGGAAGGCCGTGTGCAAAAGAGCTTTCAATCTAAAGGGGAAGGGAATGAGACAAAAGGTGCAAGATCAAAAATAAGCAAGCTTGCATTTGGTAACTAAACATAGTGATGATAGCCTTCTCTAAATAAGTGTATTTTAAGAGATCTTTTGAAAACAGAAAGGATGGGAGAAAGTCGGACAGACTGTGGGAGAGAATTCCAGAGGAGGGGTGCAGCCCTTACAAAGTCTTGAATGCGAGTGTGTGAGGAGGTAATGAGAGAAGAGTTGAGGAGCAGGTCAGTAGAGGAGCATAGTAAGCAGTTGGGTGAGTATCTAGAGATGAGTTCAGAGATGTAGGGTGGGGCAGAGTTACTCTCCTAACACTCCTAGAGAATGCTATGATGTGAACAATATTTATACTTATTAACGCCTCTCACTGACTTTGACTAACGTGTTCAGCTTCTTCGTATTGAGACCTCCTGTCTAAAGCTGGCCAAATCAGCTCTTATAGTGAGGTCACACTGGGCCAGATCAGGCTCATCCAATGCTTGACATGGGGGGCAACCAGGGGCACTGCTGCCATTAAGCGAGTTGAGAAACTCGCCTCAGGCAGAAGCAGTCAAATAACAAGGGGTGGCAAAAAGCTACTTGGTCTCTTCTAAAGCAGAGAGAATTGCCTTGGCCATCTTAGAGCCTTGAAATGCCCCTGGAGCCAACAATAAATTCATACAGAGGGCCCTACACCACACACTTATGTACAGGGCCGGCCTTATGCCAATTGGACCAATTGGGCCCAATTGGGCCCCGCACCTCTGGGGGCCCCGCACTGCCCCTTTCCTTTCTATTTTGTGCCTGTATGCCCTTATTTTCCTAAATACTTGCTGTGTCAGTAGCCAGCAACACTTTGTCTAGGGGCCCCGCCAACATGGTCCCAATTGGGCCCCACATTTGATAGGACCAGCCCTGCTTATGTAGTATTTGTCGGATGCAAAAAAATAAAACCTGCCAAAAACAGGGGTCAATAAGCTGCCAACCTTCTCTTGAAGGGCCCTGCTTAGAGTAGAATGGAGTCTAAAGAAGAGGAACAATGGAATCCATTTATAGACTATGGAATACCCATACAATTCTTGAGACAATGGGAATACATCCCTTCATAGGGCAGGGGTTTGGTTAACTCTTTACTTTTAACTTAAATTATTATTAGTAGTAGTAGTAGTGGTAGTAGTAGTAGTATTAATATTAGTAGTAGAAGTAGTATCATTAGTAGTAGTAGTGGTAGTATTAACTTAGGTATAGAGCACCACCATATTCCACAGACTTTTACAGAGATTATACATTATTTACATGAGTCTCTGCACCAGTTGAGCTTACCATCTAAATTACTTCCCTCACACTTCTGATGTCACATACTGAGTTAGGCTACAAAACAGCAACTGGTCAGTATGTGTACTGCTACCCAGCAACATAAATTATTTATAAGAGCATTGCCTTAATAATTTTCAAGCATTTAAGGGGATGGAACATTTATATATTAGAAATGCTCAACAATATTATATTCGTAAAGTATACATGGCATGGGTATATTGATATTCTATAGCACTCTATATAAGCCCGTCTCTAGCCTATGACAAGCATTTATCATTACTGTATCATGGTTTTATTCTTCCTGAGTCATTATAATCAAATCCAAAAATGGTTCTGAGTCATTCAAAGAATTAACTGGAAATAAAATTATGTAAGTCCTTCCTTGAATATGGCATATTAATATTCAGAAGCCCTCTCGTGTTCTTCACTCAGCTATTTAAACATAACACCCTATTTAAAGAAATAACAGTCTTCCCAATATCTTCTTAAAATTGACAATACATGGGTTTTGTGGACACAGGACATTCCTAATTCGCATATTGCCTTTTTATAGATATCAGCTGCCATACTGCTTGCTCCTTCTGACATAAATCTCAATATATTTAATATTCTATTTGGTGTATTTGCTGGTGTTGTCTATGTTGTCTACGGATAAAAACACACACACACCTATACCCATATATATTACTGGTGGTTCAGGGCCAATATAATCTACCCTTGGAATTACAGTTAGTTGTGTTGCATGATAATCTGCCTTCTCTTACACAAATAGATTAGGAAAGTCCATGTGGTGCTGGGAGATAGTAAATGAAAACAAACTTTCTAGCACGCTCTTTGCTTACCAGAATCAATGTGTAGCTGTCCTCCAGCTTTTATCAGCCCCTCCAGCCTTGAGTATGGGTGTCATTACTATATATATATATATTATATATTGGGGAAAGTCAACCAAATAAAATCGAGGTCTCAACCAAATTGGTAATATAGGGAATTGCGAAAGTCCTCAGACAAGCACTTTGACCAACATATGGATTTGCTAGGTGTTTTTTTTTTAAATTTTTGCAGTATTGGGTGTCTAGCAGCCATTATACATTTAATAATAAGATTTAGGAGGACCAGTCAATCAAATCACATGTAGCTAATAGCAGGAAAACATCTTCACTACAGTATGTAGACCTTGTACCTTGCCAGGTAGAATACAATGAAACATTTTTGTCTTCTTCAGTTAGCTACAGACTACAAAGGACAAATTCACTAAACGCCGAAGCGCCTAACGCTAGCTTGAATTCGCCAGCATTGGGCATTTTCGTTAATTCGCTAGTGTTACTTCGCACCCTTACCCTGGCGAATTTGCGCAATGGACGTAACTAGGCAAATTCACTAACGCGCAAATGATTCTGAACGCTACTTTTTACGCCAGACTTCCTTCGCCACCTCAGACCAGGCAAAGTGCAATAGAGTAGATAGGGATTGCTTCAAAAAAAGTTAACAATTTTTCTAAGTCCCAAAAAAACGCTGGTGTTTTTTCATTTTTTATGGGTGATAGGCTGAAAAAGATTGAAAATGTTTTTGGGGCTACCCTTCTTCCCCCCTACATTTCCTAACGCATAGCACCTTAACTATACAGTGGGCACATGTGTTGGGCAAAATAAATGTTTTGAAGGTTTCCCAGGCTTGTGTAGTTCTGCTACATATACCTCCATTGTAACTTGAATTTGGGACTGTATGCAAATTAACCATCGCTAGCGTAACTTCGCTTTGCTTGGCGAATTAACGCTAGCGCAACTTCGCAACCTTACGCTACCCCTGAGCGCAACTTCGGATTTTAGTGAATTTGCGTAGCGCTGGCGAAAATACGCCTGGCGAAGTGCGGCGAAGCGGACGCCCTGTAGTGAATGTCCCACAAAGTGAGAGCAAAGCCCAAAATTTGTTGGCCTTTCGTTTGCTTTATAGTCTGTGTCTGGATGGGGAGATATGAGCATTTTTTGGGTAAAGTTCTGTGTTTGGAGAGTGAGATATGTAGGTTTGGCAGTTGGGTTTGAGTGTATGGAAAGTGTTGATATGTGGCTTTGTTAGTTGGAGTTCTGTGTCTGACAAGTGAGATATGAGGGTTAGATAGTTCTCTTGGCAGCTGAGGTTTAGTGAAGAATGTGTTCTTTATAGAGAGGATAAAAAATATGATATTAAAGGGTGTGTGAATGAATGGAGATGAGTTGCTATATAAAGACATACAAGATTACCTTCTTTTATGGTTTTAATTTTTATCAGAGCCTGTTACCTAAATGGCAAATTCTGGTTAGCTACTATTCCTAATACAACTTAATGGTCACTGTTCTCCTCCATAACCATCACAGTGGCCACTGCTAAGGAAACAAAAAACAGAGAGAAGGGAGCTGTTTCCTTGTCCACTAGTGATGGGCATTTAGGGAATAATAGTCTAATAATTTAATAATAGCTGTTTAGCAAATTTTTTCTCAGTTTCGCAAAACAGGACAGATTCGCCCATATTGAACTGTATTAGAAACCAGTACAGAGATTGATGAAGGGGAGTTTTCAATTATCCTTTGAACCAAGGAAATTTACATGTAAATAAGATAGATAACACTTTTTTTTAACTCATTCTCATTCAATCTTTTTTTTTCAAGCACCAAATACAAATTGGACAGCCTATGGGATAGTGATTTTAAATTTTTAAACCATTCAGAACTTTATATAATTAGTGGTACCAGTAAGTAGTGATACCAGTAAGTAGTGATCTTCAATTACTGATCCTTCTCTGACAATGGTTGATTGGTTGGGGTGCTAATCAGCAGGGTTGGACTGGGCCAGTGGGCCACCAGGAAAAAACCTAGAGGGCCTCCGGGCTTCATGGGCCCCACCGACAGAGTTCATCTCCCCATGGCACTGTGGACGCTCCATTGTCGCTTGCGATGAGGCAGGCAGTAGGATTGGCGATGGAGGGAGAGACCTCAGGAGAGGGGGACCTTGATGTCACTAGGGGGAGCCTTGTAGTTGCAGCCCCTGAGGGCCCTGGACGTCCAGTCTGATGCTTCTAACCGGGCTGTTTCTCGGCCCATGTAAACTGAGGTGGACTAAGAAAAGTCCTGTGTAGCTTTAATTTTAAAGTTCAGCAAGCTGCTGTAGAGCTACAGATTAAATGTCACCCTTCTTCCAAAAATGGAAGTGACAGTTCAGTTCATTCTCCAATAAGCACAGTATTCATTTTATATATTGTAGGACAGAGGCAATATAGGGACACCAAGCTCAATAATTACATGGTAACATAGTAACTTTGGTTGTAAAAGAACATATGTATCAAGTTCAATATTTTATGCCTAACCACTAGTTATTTATTGAAGTGCCGTCCAACTTATATCAAACTAAGAACTCTATAAGCATTCTGGAGACTATAAAAATAGCTTTAAAGGACACATGTAGCATCCAGGCCGACTATGGGACAGCTCTAATATAATGGATGTATATTTCAATATGTATTGTGATGACAAAGGAAAAGTGGAGAATTGTATTAAATAGAGATAATACTGTCTTGATGAAACTGAGACTCCAGATGGAAGTGTCACTGAGGAATATTTGAGGTGGGAGAGAACAGCAGGGGGTTTGAAGGGTGTGGATAGGAACTGACTGAGTGTGAAATGGAGACAACCAACCTTGAAACAAGAAAGATGGCTACAATACTGTGCGTTAAACTGATTATTTTGGGGCCCAGATTACACTGTAATACCCAACTCTGCCTTTTTAGGGATTTCAAGAGGGTTTAACGTAATACCATTTATTGGCTAACTGATATATGTCAGAATGCAAGCTTTCCAGAAAAAAATAAAAATTATATACAAAGAACATCATGCATTTATATGATGTTTATTTTTATTGTCACTGTATTTGTACTTCTAATTGCCAATGTATGTAGGTGTTTATTTATATAGTACAACAGAAAACATGCCATGCCGTGCCTTAACAGAGGCTGAAAAAGAAACATGGGAAGAAAGGTATCAGACAATTTGCATCATCTGACCTGTAGAAGGAGCTTCTTACATACAGTGACAAGCATTTGTACTTATACACACTAATTTTTATTTCTTCTTTTTATTTATATAGCACCAATACAGCACATATCAGTTATACATAATTTAAATCAGTACTGGTCCCATTGGAGTTTGCAATCACCATCACATATATTATGGTCAGTTTTATCAGAACCAATTAACCAGCCTGTATGTTTACGTGGGAGCAAGCAACCATGGAGAGAGAACCTACTGTAAAAACATTGTATTAAACATTGTTGCAATAGCAGGTATAGTAAGGAGAGATGTGTGTTTATAGTAGCAGTGGGATAATAGTCTCTGGGAAGGGACTGTGGCTTTGGGATAGCAGGTATAGTAGGGAGAGATGGTGCCTATAGTAACAGTGGGATAATAGTCTCTGGGAAGGGAGTGTGACTGTGGGATAGCAGGTATAGTAGGGAGAGATGGTGTCTATAGTAGCAGTGGGATAATAGTCTCTGGGAAGGGACTGTGGCTTTGGGATAGCAGGTATAGTAGGGAGAGATGGTGCCTATAGTAACAGTGGGATAATAGTCTCTGGGAAGGGAGTGTGACTGTGGGATAGCAGGTATAGTAGGGAGAGATGGTGTCTATAGTAACAGTGGGATAATAGTCTCTGGGAAGGGAGTGTGACTGTGGGATAGCAGGTATAGTAGGGAGAGATTGTGCCTATAGTAACAGTGGGATAATAGTCTCTGGGAAGGGACTGTGGCTGTGGATAGCAGGTATAGTAGGGAGAGATGGTGTCTATAGTAGCAGTGGGATAATAGTCTCTGGGAAGGGACTGTGGCTGTGGGATAGCAGGTATAGTAGGGAGAGATGGTGCCTATAGTAACAGTGGGATAATAGTCTCTGGGAAGGGACTGTGACTGTGGGATAGCAGGTATAGTAGGGAGAGATGGTGTCTATAGTAACAGTGGGATAATAGTCTCTGGGAAGGGACTGTGGCTGTGGGATAGCAGGTATAGTAGGGAGAGATGGTGTCTATAGTAACAGTGGGATAATAGTCTCTGGGAAGGGAGTGTGACTGTGGGATAGTAGGTATTGTAGGGAGAGATGTGCCTGTAGTAACTGTGGGATAATAGTCTCTGGGAAGGGAATGTGACTGTGGGATAGCAGTTATAGTAGGAAGAGATGATGTCTATAGTAGCAGTGGGATAATAGTCTCTGGGAAGGGACTGTGGCTGTGGGATAGCAGGTATAGTAGGGAGAGATGGTGCCTATAGTAACAGTGGGATAATAGTCTCTGGGAAGGGACTGTGACTGTGGGATAGCAGGTATAGTAGGGAGAGATGGTGTCTATAGTAACAGTGGGATAATAGTCTCTGGGAAGGGACTGTGGCTGTGGGATAGCAGGTATAGTAGGGAGAGATGGTGTCTATAGTAACAGTGGGATAATAGTCTCTGGGAAGGGAGTGTGACTGTGGGATAGTAGGTATTGTAGGGAGAGATGTGCCTGTAGTAACTGTGGGATAATAGTCTCTGGGAAGGGAATGTGACTGTGGGATAGCAGTTATAGTAGGAAGAGATGATGTCTATAGTAGCAGTGGGATAATAGTCTCTGGGAAGGGACTGTGGCTGTGGGATAGCAGGTATAGTAGGGAGAGATGGTGTCTATAGTAACAGTGGGATAATAGTCTCTGGGAAGGGAGTGTGACTATGGGATAGTAGGTATAGTAGGGAGAGATAGTGTCTATAGTAACAGTGGGATAATAGTCTCTGGGAAGGGAGTGTGACTGTGGGATAGTAGGTATAGTAGGGAGAGATGGTGTCTATAGTAACAGTGGGATAATAGTCTCTGGGAAGGGCTGTGACTGTGGGATAGCAGGTATAGTAGGGAGAGATGGTGTCTATAGTAACAGTGGGATAATAGTCTCTGGGAAGGGAGTGTGACTGTGGGATAGTAGGTATAGTAGGGAGAGATGTGCCTCTAGTAACTGTGGGATAATAGTCTCTGGGAAGGGAGTGTGACTGTGGGATAGTAGGTATAGTAGGGAGAGATGGTGTCTATAGTAACAGTGGGATAATAGTCTCTGGGAAGGGAGTGTGACTGTGGGATAGTAGGTATAGTAGGGAGAGATAGTGTCTATAGTAACAGTGGGATAATAGTCTCTGGGAAGGTGTCAGGGAGCCGGGAGCTCCCTCCAGGGAGGTAGTCGGGATCAAGGAGGAAGCCCTCTGTGGGTGCAAGTTCGCGGTGTCCAAAGGGTTAATCCAAAGAGTAGTCAGAATTCAGGCAAGAGTTCAGGGGCAGGCAGGTAAAGGCAAAAGTCCAAAGTCCAAGCAAGGGTCAAAGATGATAATCAGGAACAGGATAGTAGTAATAGCACACAGGGAACCCAGGAAATACTTGGGGAAGATTTCCTATACTTGGGCGCCATTCTGGCGTCTAAAATGGGTTTTTATTTCAAATTTGGTGCCATTGTGACGTCATTGACGTCCTTGCGCCGACGTCGGCGCACTGACGTCATCGCGCCGGCGCCGCTTACCCACGTGGCGGCTATGGGCGCCGCCATTTTGGGAGCGACGCCGGCAGGAGAGGACGTGCCGCCCGGAGCTCCTGGACCTGCTCCGGGCGGCGATCGCGACAGTACCCCCCCCTCACGGGGGGCCTCCGGACCACCAGGATTTGGTTTCTGGGGAAATTTGGAGTGGAACTCCCTCACCAGACGAGGAGCATGGACATCAGAGCGTCCCTCCCAGGAACATTCTTCAGGGCCAAAGCCCTTCCACTTGATGAGGTACTGAAGAGATCCCCTGGAGATTCTGGAGTCAAGGATCTTCTCCACTTCATATTCTTGTTGACCATCCACAGAGATAGTAGGAGGAGGAGGCTGGACAACAGAAAAGCGGTTGGAGGTAGCGGGTTTCACCAAGGAGACATGAAACACATTGGGAATTCGCATCTCAGGGGGAAGCTGAAATCTGACAGCCACAGGATTGATCACCTCCAAGATGGAAAAAGGACCTACAAACCTTGGACCCAACTTGGGAGATGGTACCTTCAGCCGAATGTTCCTGGAAGACAACCAGACTTTATCACCGACCTTGTAGGGAGGAGAGGGTCTACGTCTACTATCTGCAAACGTCTTATGAACCAGAGCACTCTTCTCCAGGTTGGACTTGGTTGCAGCCCAGATAGCAGACATGTGGGCTGCATGGTCATCAGCGGCCAGAACATCGGACAACACAAAGTCTTGTGGGAAGGCTTGAGGATGTTGGCCATACACCGACATAAATGGGGACCTTCCAGTGGAAGTGTGGCAGGCATTGTTATGAGCAAATTCCGCCCACGGGAGGAGATCAGACCAGTCATCCTGGCAGAGGGATACGTGGTTCCTCAGGAACTGTTCCAGGGCTTGGTTGACACGTTCAGCTGCCCCATTCATCTGCGGGTGGTATGCAGATGAAAACTGAAGAACAATTCCCAGGTCTTTGCATAGGGAACGCCAGAACTTGGCGGTAAACTGGGTGCCTCTATCGGAGACGATCTCCACCGGGAAACCATGCAGGCGGAAGATGTACTGGATAAATAGCTGGGACAACTCCACCGCAGAGGGCAACTTCTTCAGAGGGATGAAATGGGCCATTTTGGAGAAACGATCAATAACAACCCAGATCACAGTGTTCCCACAGGAGGGAGGAAGTTCGACAATGAAGTCCATGGACAGGTGGGTCCAGGGACGGGAAGGAACCGGCAAGGGCTGTAGTAACCCACTGGGGCGGGAGTGGCTTGACTTAGATGTGGCACAAACATTACAAGCAGCAACAAAGTCCTTCACATCTTTGCGGATATCAGGCCACCAGACCAGGCGTCGTAAGAGTTCAAGAGTCTTAGCTGGGCCAGGGTGTCCGGCTTGCCTGGAGCAATGGGTCTGTTGCAGGATAGGCAGACGCAGCTCAGGAGGAACAAATGCCATTCCAATGGGAGTATCTGAAGGAGCAGAAGACTGACCAGCCAGGATTTGGTCGGCAAACTGTGGATACAGGGAGGCAATAATCTTGACTGGAGGGATGATTGGCTCTTGTCTCTCAGGAGAGCGGTCCACCGGAGTGAAGCTACGAGACAAGGCATCGGCCTTCCGATTCTTGGAGCCTGGGCGATAAGTCAAGATAAAATTAAATCGAGAGAAGAAGAGAGCCCACCTTGCTTGTCTGAGGTTTAGCCTCTTGAGGGACTGGATGAACTCGAGATTCTTATGATCGGTGTAAATCTGAACAGGAATCAGACAACCCTCCAGGAGGTGACGCCACTCTTCAAGGGCAAGTTTAACAGCCAAGAGTTCTCGGTTCCCGACATCGTAGTTCTGCTCTGCGGATGAGAACTTCTTGGAGAAATAAGCACAGGGGTGCAACTTCCCATCAGCGGGGTGTCTCTGAGACAGAATGGCTCCGGCTCCGACTTCAGAAGCATCAACTTCGATGCAGAAGGGTAGTTCAGGATTGGGGTGTCGGAGGACAGAAGCGGACGTGAAGGCCTCTTTCAAGGACTGAAAAGCTTCAATGGCAGATGGAGGCCACAAGCTGGGTTTACCCCCTTTCCGGATGAGGGCCAGGATAGGTGCAATGCGGGAAGAGAACCCCCGGATGAACTGCCGATAGTAGTTAGCAAATCCGATAAATCTCTGGATTGCCTTGGTACTCAGCGGGAGAGGCCACTCCTGGATGGCAGACACTTTCACGGGGTCCATCTCAAATCCCTCAGGAGAGATAATGTATCCTAGGAAGGGGATCTTGGACACCTCGAAGACGCACTTCTCCAACTTGGCGAAGAGAGAGTTCTTCCTCAGACGAGAGAGTACCTCCTTCACCTGGGAGCGATGGCTTTCTAGGTCTTTAGAAAAGATCAGGATGTCGTCCAGGTACACGACTACGAACCTTCCTAGGAGATCCCAGAACACATCGTTAACAAACTCCTGGAAGACGGCAGGGGCATTGCAAAGGCCGAAGGGCATAACGAGATATTCATAGTGCCCGTCACGAGTGTTGAAAGCAGTCTTCCATTCGTCGCCCTCACGGATGCGAATGAGGTTGTACGCCCCCCGGAGATCCAACTTAGAGAATATCTTCGCCCCCTTCAGCTGGTCGAAGAGCTCTGCAATCAAGGGTAGTGGGTACCTGTTTTTTACAGTGATTTTATTCAGTCCCCGGTAGTCTATACATGGCCGAAGGCCTCCGTCCTTCTTCTCTACGAAGAAGAACCCAGCCCCTGCAGGAGAGGTAGAAGGGCGGATAAACCCCCGCTGGAGATTTTCTTGGATGTATTCCTTCATTGCGGTAGTCTCTGCAGGAGAGAGAGGGTAAGTGCAGCCTCTGGGGGGCATGGCTCCTGGCAGGAGTTCGACAGGACAGTCGTAGGAGCGATGTGGAGGAAGGAATTCCGCAGACTTCTTACAGAACACATCGGAGAATTCTTTATAACAGGAGGGAAGAGACTTTAACTCGGTTGAGGAGATAGTTACCTTCTTGAGGGGTTTAGCAGGAAGGCAATGCTGTTGGCAGAATGGGCTCCAATGAGAAATCTGTCCTGCGGACCAGTCAATGGAAGGATTATGCAGGCGCAACCAAGGGAGACCCAACACAACTGGAACGGACGGGCAGGAAATAATTAGGAACGAAAGTCTTTCTTTATGCAGCGTCCCAACCTGCACAGGCAATTCCCCAGTCGTCATGGAGATAAATTCAGCCTCCAGGGGTCTGTCGTCAATGGCAATGACACGGAGAGGAGAAGACAATGGGAATAAGGGAACTTCCATGTGTTTGGCGAATTGAGCGTCCATGAAGTTCCCAGCCGCTCCAGAGTCAATGAAAGCAGAGCCGACAATAGTCTTAGTGGCTAGGCGAATCTGTAATGGAAGGAGAAACCTGTGAGTGTTCTCTTGAGACTTCGGAGTAGTGCCCCCTACATGAGTTACCCTAGAAATACCTCGGGGAACAGAACTCGTGGGCTTCACCGGACAAGAGTTCGCAAAATGAGACTGTCCGCCACAATACAGACATAAGCCCGCCATTCGTCTACGGAGTCTTTCTTGTTCGGATAGACGAGCCCTTCCAACTTGCATTGGTTCCTCCGGAGGAGAAGGAGAGGCTTGAGTAGCAGGAGTATGCAGGAGGGGTCTCTGGAAGCGAGGTGCCAGCAAGGGTTGAAATCTTTTACAGCGCTCCCTCTCTACTTGATGCTCTCTGAGCCGAGTGTCCACCTTAATAGAAAGTGCGATCAGATCCTCCAGCAGATCAGGGAACTCCCTGGAGACAAGATCATCCTTAATGCGAATAGACAGACCTTGATAGAATACGGCCTTATAGGCATCGTCATTCCAGGAAGTCTCAGCCATCAAAGTTCTAAAGTCAATAGCATAGTCACTGACACTGCGGTTTCCCTGCCGGAGTTGCAGAAGACGAGAAGGGGCATTAGTGACCCGACCCGGGGCATCAAACACAGTACGAAATGCTTGAAGAAAGGCCTTGGCATCAAAAGTCAGTGGAGAATTTTTCTCCCAAAGAGATGTTGCCCACTCAAGCGGTTTGCCCACCAAACGAGACATCACATACCCCACCTTGGAACATTCATTGTGGAAGTGCGAGGGTTGGAACTCGAACTGGATCTGGCACTGTGTAGCGAAACCTCTGCAGGCTTGTGGGTCCCCACTGAAGCGAGGAGGAGGCGGAATGCGAGGCTCACTTGACGAGGAACCTGCGGTAGACGAGACGGCTGCCATGGAAGGATTTACCGCAGCTTGGGGAGCTGGAGGCGCTGGAGGCATACGAGAGAGAAGAGTATCGAGTGCCTGCCCTATGCGGTACTGCTGGGCTTCGTAATCCTCCATGCGGGATGCCAGTCCGCGGAGCGCTCGTCCGACATCAGGCGTAGCTTCCTCAGTAGGATCCATGGCCCAAGTATAATGTCAGGGAGCCGGGAGCTCCCTCCAGGGAGGTAGTCGGGATCAAGGAGGAAGCCCTCTGTGGGTGCAAGTTCGCGGTGTCCAAAGGGTTAATCCAAAGAGTAGTCAGAATTCAGGCAAGAGTTCAGGGGCAGGCAGGTAAAGGCAAAATCCAAAGTCCAAGCAAGGGTCAAATATAATAATCAGGAACAGGATAGTAGTAATAGCACACAGGGAACCCAGGAAATACTTGGGGAAGATTTCCTATACTTGGGCGCCATTCTGGCGTCTAAAATGGGTTTTTATTTCAAATTTGGCGCCATTGTGACGTCATTGACGTCCTTGCGCCGACGTCGGCGCACTGACGTCATCGCGCCGGCGCCGCTTACCCACGTGGCGGCCATGCCCGCCGCCATTTTGGGAGCGTCGCCGGCAGGAGAGGACGCGCCGCCCGGAGCTCCTGGACCTGCTCCGGGCGGCGATCGCGACAGAAGGGCTGTGACTGTGGGATAGTAGGTATAGTAGGGAGAGATGGTGCCTATAGTAGCAGTGGGATAATAGTCTCTGGGAAGGGAGTGTGACTGTGGGATAGCAGGTATAGTACGGAGAGATGGTGCCTATAGTAACAGTGGGATAATAGTCTCTGGGAAGGGAGTGTGACTGTGGGATAGTAGGTATAGTAGGGAGAGATGGTGCCTATAGTAGCAGTGGGATAATAGTCTCTGGGAAGGGAGTGTGACTGTGGGATAGTAGGTATAGTAGGGAGAGATGGTGTCTATAGTAGCAGTGGGATAATAGTCTCTGGGAAGGGAGTGTGACTGTGGGATAGCAGGTATAGTAGGGAGAGATGGTGTCTATAGTAACAGTGGGATAATAGTCTCTGGGAAGGGAGTGTGACTGTGGGATAGTAGGTATAGTAGGGAGAGATGGTGCCTATAGTAGCAGTGGGATAATAGTCTCTGGGAAGGGAGTGTGACTGTGGGATAGTAGGTATAGTAGGGAGAGATGGTGTCTATAGTAGCCGTGGGATAATAGTCTCTGGGAAGGGAGTGTGACTGTGGGATAGCAGGTATATTAGGGAGAGATGGTGTCTATAGTAGCAGTGGGTTAATAGTCTCTGGGAAGGGACTGTGAATCTGTGACTGTGGGATAGCAGGTATAGAAGGGTGTAGTTTTGGGGATTTTTAGTGAAATACAGGCAGGCCCTACTGGCAATGAAATCCTGGATAATATCATGTTTCAGACAGTGGTGCAATATAAAATTTGTTTTATCCAGTGCAGTCTAGTGAGCATCTGACACAAGTCTCCCTTTTGTTATTCCATTACTCTCATCCTGACCCGTGCAACAGATTTGCCTTTAGGTCATCAGTAATCCTTGTTCAGAGGCAGAGGAGGGGTAAATGATCTTGTTACAAGAAAGGACAGATGGCCGGCCCCCAAAAAATAAATAAATAAACGTCTGTCCCTACTCCTTTCCTTTGCACATGGGCTCTGTTTGTATTCAAATGTAAATACTATATCAGGTGATGGTGCTAGAGGAGATATCTTTACACTTAAACCCTCTAAATCAGATGTCCATTTCCCACTGAATAAACTAATTTGTTTTGCCGCTTTCCCAACTTCTCCGCCTGTGTTTTTCCAATTTGCACCTCTTCCTTTTGCTCTGGATGGACACAGCAAGAGTGACAGACCTATTCATTTATCCGGATTTACAGTTCTGGAATTAAAATGTTTTCAAAGTACTAGTGGATTTACCCTATGAGTGGTATATTCAATGTTGAGAATCATAAGGGCCCAGAGTCAGGAATCAGTAATGATACTCTAGGTCAAGAACATTAAAATGGTTGATCACCTTTACGTCAACTTTTAGTATGTTATAAAATTGCTAATTCTAAGCAACGTTTGACTTGGTCTTTATTTATTTATTTTTATAGTTTTTGAATTATTTGCCTTCTTCTTCTGCCTCTTTTCAGCTTTCAAATGGGGGTCACTGACTAAACCCCTTCTAAAAAAACGAATGCTCTGTAAGGCTACAAATGTATTGTTATTGCTCTTTCTACTCAGTGCCTCTCCTTTTCATATTCCTGTCTCAATCAATGCATGGTTGCTTGGGTAATTTGAACCAGAATGCTAAAATTACAAACTGGAGTTTTCGAGTTTGAATAACTTGAAAACCACGAATAATAAAAAATGAAAAGCAATTGAAAATTGTCTCAAAATATAACGCCCTATATCAAATTAAGAGTTAAAAAATCCCTTTAAGGACTATGGGGGCCCCAAAAAAGTGGCAGTTCAATAGAAGGGAGTATGGGCAAAAAAATGATTTGTTCAATCAGCCGACATGACAAGCTGGTGGATCAGAGCCGGACCAGGCGCCCTATGAAACCTGGCCGGTCGAATGTGTGAAATGAAGCTGGCACACGTGCGCGAGTGGATACAAAATCGCGAGTCCAGTGAGGAGAGAGGGGATGGACTAAGGGTAGTCAGGTGGTAGAAAGGTACATGCCTGGAGCCCCCCAGCTTTGCACCCTAGGCACGTGCCTAGTCTGCCTACCTTTAGTTCCGGCCCTGCGGTGGATTGCTTAGTTCAAGTGATGGAGTTGACCATGCTTTTCTGGGTCAGCTAATTAACTGATATGCCTTAATTGTATGGGCAGATGGCAACTGCATCAGAAGATGAATGCACACACATTGGTTTGGACCACACACTTACCATACGATTGTGCAGTTGGAAATGGTTTGAATTCTGAGGCAAAATGGTTGATTCGCAGTCAGCGTAACTAAACCCTCATCTACTCACCGGAGTAAAACGATTTTATTCACCAAAGGGCTCCTCATCGGCTGTTGGCCTCAATGTCCTTCTATTAACCTTCTATCTGTTTCTTGGGTTTGCCAGTGCATGATTGATAAATCAGTTATTTGCCTTATGTGTGAATTAGCCAGGATAGCTGGAAGGCAACAGACAGGTATTTCAGGAAAAGGTCTCCCACGCCTACATTTTTCTCCATCAAGATAATTCCCAAGCCTCATATTTGTCTTTAAGTTCCTGGTATGCTCCAGCAAGCACTTTATCTATAGCCTGATTCTTAGCTGTCATATAGAGACATTAGGCTTATGGCACATGGGACACTTTTTAGCTGGTAGAAAAGAGCCAGAAATGACCCGGAGCCACCTCACATTATCATGCATAGATAAAAGCTGACTGCCAATAATGACAATTTTTGGCCAGAAAATTCCATTGCAAGTGTTTTCAGGCTGAACAGCAACAGAAGAGTTTAAAGGGGTGCTTGACCTTTAGTATGTTATAGAATGTCTAATTCTATGCAACTTTTCAATTGGCCTTCATTTTTTTCCTTTTTATAGTTTTTGAATTATTTGCCTTCTTCTGACTCTTTCCAGCTTTCAAATGGGGGTCACTGACCCCATCTAAAAAACAAATGCTCTGTAAGACTACACGTTTATTTTTTTTACTCATCTTTCTATTCAGGCCCTCTCCTATTCATATTCAAGTCTCCTATTCAAATCAAGTCATGGTTGCTAGGGTAATTTGCAGGCCCGGATTTGTGGCGAGGCCACAAAGGCCCTGGCCTAGGGCGTCAAATTCCTAGGGGCGGCATGCTGCCTAGCTGCTCTATAGGGAGCACCAGGGACGCGCAGCTCCCCAGTGCTCCGGTGTGCCTGCTCTCACTAGAGCGCTGTGGGTGGAGGGCTCTAAGACGCGCGTCCTAGGGGCGCCCACCGCTGAAATCAGGCCCTGGTCATTTGGACACAGATACTGGAGAGCTGCTGAAATAAAAGCTAAATAACTCAAAAACTACAAATAATAAAAAAATAAAACCAATTGCAAATTGTCTCAGAATAACACTCTCTACGTCATAGTACAATTTAATTTAAAGGTGAACAACCCCTTTACCATTACTTTACCCGTGCTACTGTTACCCATGTTAAGTTTTGATCAATTACTTGGCCAATCAGGTTTGTGGAATGTGGATGCTTGGAAAGTCTGAGTGATTTTCTGCTCTTCTAGCATGAATACAAATTTGAATTCATCACAAAAATCTGACAGTTGACAGATCTGATATATATATATATATAAGCATACATATAAGCTTACATATACAAGCATATGTAAGGAGATTGCAGTCACTACACAGTTATTACATCCATAAATGATAACTAAATTAGAACAGAGCACTTAGAACAAACCATGAATAGCCTAGCTCCTTCGTTTTAACAAAATGATTCTTTTTTAATGTTAATTAAAATTATTTTTTTCACACCATGGGTTCCAATGTTTTCAGAAAGCTCTGTTATTTCTTGCAGATGTGGCATTTTGCTCTGCCTTTTTATCTTGTGAGATATATCAATGCTATTTAACAATGCTGCTGTAGTTAAATGCCATACTAGCCGGCCTGTGCCATCCATTCCTAATTAGC
The DNA here is from genome assembly GCA_038501925.1 of Xenopus petersii. Lineage (NCBI taxonomy): Eukaryota > Metazoa > Chordata > Amphibia > Anura > Pipidae > Xenopus > Xenopus petersii. The sequence continues at coordinate 112,821,599 of CM076684.1, forward strand.
ATGGCTTCTCCTGCAGGTGAAGGCACGGGTGGTCATTGGGACCTTCTATGAATTTTCTGTATCCTTGGAGAATTCCTAGAACTCAGCCTCTTTCCCAGCAGCCTAATTCATTGACCCTAATCTCTTCTTGTAGATTTCCATAATGAGTAGAGCTTTATGATATGGAGAATTGTAGCATAAATGCACATTTGGAAATTCTCTTCAACAGAGGAAGTTGGTATTTCGAAATACAGGTGAAATATCATCCTTAGCTCTCTAGGTATGGTATTTTATCACTGCTGATTTTATTTGAGGATCAGGATATTATCGTGCATTTCTATTTGATCACAGTTTGCTTTATAGTTATGGCAGCTGCCAATCCATTTTTACTAACGAATCTTTCCGTAATTTGGATCTTCATAACTTTTCTATTAGAAAATCATGTAAACATTAAATAAACCCAATAGGCTGGTTTTTGCTTCCAATAAGGATTAATTATATCTTAGTTGGAATCTAGTACAAGGTACTGTTTTATTATTACAGAGAAAAAGGAAAATTTTTATTATATATATATTTTTTTTTATTATAATGGAAGCTATGGGAGAGCTTTCTGGATAACGGGTTTCCAGATAACGGATTTCCAGATAACGGATTTCCAGATAACAGATCCCATACCATTTATTCAGCGGCTCATCAGTTTGGAATTTCAGCAACTATCTGGTTGCTGGGGCCCAATTTACCCTAGCAACCAGACAGTAGCTTGAATGAGAGACTGAATAGCAAAAGTAAGTAGTAAAAAGGAACAACGATAAAATTATCGCTTCAAAGGGCAATCATTTATCGTCTGCCGGGATCAGAACTGGTAAGAAGCAGAAAAGGAAAGCAAATAATTCAGAAATAGAAAATGAAGACCAATTGAAAAGTCACTAAGAGTATGGCATTCAATAACATACTGAAAATGTACCTAAACGTGAATTACCCCTTTAAAATCATTGATAAAAAAACAAGATGAAGTTTACCTATATATAGAGAAATACAAGTATAAGTCACAGCAGCACCAGATTCATTATAAGAATTAGGCAAAGTGTGTCGCATCTGTTTACTCAGACATTGTGAGCAGCACCTGCACCTAATTCACACTTTGGGCTCCTGCTGGTCTGTTTCCTGGCGGAGGGTAGAGCCCTGACCTGGATAATCATTAGGAAAACGAGTCATTTTCTCTTGCTCATGCTGTGAGCGTGTTTATTAGGAAGTACTTGCGGAAAGACTTGTGCTTCGCGACTGATTTTCAGGTACATATTTGCAAAACAGCTGGTGGACATGTATTGTTAAAATCTGCAATGCTGGAGATGTTTGGTGTTTACCAATAATGAAAGTAATCGTGGACAACCTTAAAATTAAACCTTTAAATTAAACTTTTGTATGATGTAGAGAGTGGGATTCTGAGACAATTTACCATTGGTTTTCATTTTTTTATTTTTTTAAGATATTTGGTTGTTAGGGTGCAAAATACCCTAGCAGCCATGCATTGATTTGAATAAGAGCTGGCATATGAGACGGCCACAAAACAGACTATTGCAAAAGCATGGAAAACTAAACAAATTTCCTTTGTTGCTACCAAAAATAAAATTGACTGGATTGTGGGTCAAGAGAAACTGTCCAGTATCTTATTGGACTCCCAAAACTTTCTACGGGTTTGGACTCCTTGGCTAGAATATAGGCATGGGGCGGATTATCCAATAGCTTTTTTGAGCATTTAAGTACCGCTCTACCGTGTTACTCCTCTAGTGTATGAACCCTATAGTTTCAATACTAGGTTTTGTCAATTTGTAAGTGTGAACGTTTCATTGATATGATACAATTAATGAAACGGTTGGTTGTAAATTGTTTATTGTAATACTATGTTAAGATTGGATTTATACGGAAAATGATTTGTGTAGCAAATTTCCAAGTGTGTTTTCTTATACTATATGTATACTATCATAACTGTATTGCATTGCATTTCTCAGTGTTGTAAAACAATAAAAATATTGAAATATAAGAGACTGGCATATGAAAAGGAAAGACTGGAGTAGAATGATGAGTAATAAAAAGTAGCAATAACAATTAACTTGTAGCCTTACAGAACACTTGTTTTTAGATGGGGTCAGTGACCCTCATTTGAAAACTGGAAAGAGTCAGAAGAAGGCAAATAATTAAAAAAAAATATAAAAAAGAAAAAATGAAGCCCGATTGAAAAGTTGCTTAGAGTTCGCCATTCTATAACATACAAAATTAAGCAACCCTTTAATGATCCGATCAGTTGTCCTTTGTGCTGTGGGGATGTTGCGTGTTGAATGCTATAAACTGGTACTTATTCCTCTGTGGTTTAATTTTGGTATCGCAGCACCATGCTTCCATCCAAAGCCATCAATAGTGGTTCCAAAATATAGGTGTCGATACAAAACAGCGCAGAAGTACTGCTGCAAAAGTGCCTTTATTTAACACGACATGTTTCGAGCACCAAGGCTCTTTATCAAGTGTATGATGTTGCATGTTGGCATTCTGCCATTTACCCAAATGATGATATTTGAGAAGGAGCAGAATCTACTCTAATGCCCATATTTTCCAATGCCTTATCCACAAGCTGATATATGGTATTGGCCTATATTGTTGTCAGCTTGGGCAGACCAACCAAGGACCTCACACAACCGTCAAAACTGTCTTTCCCAAGTGCTTTACATACCTTTGGGGTCTGGGAACTATGGTCGAAATCTCCAAAACGCCCTAGCGAATCTGGGCATGCACGGCCACCTTTTTGTGTTTTTAACATCTAATTAGGAATATAACAGACAGTATTTTGATTACACTTCAAAAAGGCACAAATGCCCATGACAAAATGTTTCTGAATTGTAAACCCTTTGGTAGTGGGAAAGGGCTGTTGTTCACGGTCTGGCTTATTGATGCTGGTCTAATTGTTTGTTTTCTTAATGCATCACTTAGCTGCATCCAAGCGGTTACTGTTTACAACAGGAAGTGTTTCCCAAATGCAATCAATTATACATCTTAGAGTTCCTTTGCTGGTGTGCTGAGCCAGTGCCCTTTACAGCTATTATTACAAACACTATTGATAACACTGAAACTGCATGTTGGGCTTTTGATTACTGGGGGATAACCTCAGTGATCAGAATGTCATCACCTGTAGGCAAACATATTGCGGCTCCTCCAGATGGAGTTGGCAGTTTATCGGCCCATGGATGGAGTCCACAGGAGGTTCTGCCTAGCCAGATATCAAACAGGTTTAAAAGTCCCATTGGGTAAGGCCTAATTTGGTTCACTAATGTGATGTGTCCCCCCCATAGGTCCCCAATATAATCCATGATCGGATTGTCTTATTTGGCCCACTATGCTGTAATGAAATCAGTACATGCACAAAAATACCCGCTTGAACTCTTTTAATGATCTTTGTGCATTAAACATGGCATTTTATAGGCAGTTAGGAGTGTTGATTCTACCACTGTTTTCTGCAAGATGGCAGTGACAGAACACCCTATGTGCCAGCCATCAACTTTACAGAATAACAATCGTATTAACTTAACCCCCACACCCAAAAAAGGTCCCACTGATGCTGGGGCCCATGGCAAAAGCTCTTTCTGCTCTATCCAAAAATTATCCCTGTTGGGACATGGAACCTAGACCACTGGGGGCAGAAACAGCTTGTTGGCTCTGGAACTGTGCAGGTTTCTTTAAAATGAGTAATTAAACATTTAAGGCCAGGGAGCAGAGCAATTTGTAACAAGGCAGCGTCTTTCCCACAGCACCTCACCCTCCTCATTAGACGTGTCAGTAGGAAGCTTTTCTGTGTTACCTTGTGTGGCCTGTAATGCAATGGATTCGCTGCTTGTAAAGCATTCTAGGCATCTCCTGTTACCAAACAGTTACTGTCTCACTTATCTCCTGCTTCTTGGGGAGAAGCAAGGGAAACGATCCATTTGTACACTTTCCTTTCATCATGTTTGTTCAACCTACATGTACAATGATGTATGTTTAATTCATGGGTTGGGAGCATTCGACAGTAATTTAATATTTCACATTTGTAGCCTTAACATTTGGAATAGTGTCTGTGGATGGATCTTCACACTTCTACAAATACATTTTCACTCCCCATTCATGACAAGGATGTTGTCTGTTAGTGGTGATGGATAGTAACTAGCATTTTGAGTATTGTCCTGACAAATATGATCTGAACATTGTAAAATATGGAAATACAAATGTCACCCATTTATTTTTTTATTTTTTCCTCATCAGTGAAGGAATCTAAAATGCCCCATAGTGCTTTAATAATAATTGCTTTGGTTATAGAAAGTTTATAACTACAGCACAAGAAGTGATCTGCTCAGAGATACTGGCAGCGTTCAGCCTTCGTGATCTAGTCTAGACCAAGCCAGAAGTTTATTGGCCAGAGTGTAGGGCCAAAACGGCTATCTCCTGATCAATATCTGATCAGTGCCAGACTAATATATGGGGCTGTGACAAATCCGCATAGCAGTTCTGGGCCAAATAACATTATTGCTGAGACAGGCACCCTGGCCCTGTTCTATTGCGAGGTGCTGGGTGTGACTATTGTGCACAATAATTTCCTTGCTCTGACAGCCAGATGCACAGATGTAACAGAAGGGCCAGAAAGAGGTATGTGCTTAGTGTCCTCCCAAAGTTGTGCCCTAGGCACGGGCCTCTTCTGCTTACCCCTAGTTCTGGGAACCTGTTGGATAGACCCATCTTGTGATTGTTGGTGCAGAGAAAAAAAACCTTCTTCTTTGGCTACAAACCTATCTTCCATTGCCTGTAGGGATGCACCAAATCTGGTATTCAGGTGAATCCTTTGTAAAGCATTCAGACAAATCCCAAACAGAATCCAAACTCTAAAAATGTTCTTGTAGGTGTGAGCAAAAGTCACATGACTTTAAGGGTTCGGATCCTGCTGAAAAAGGCTTGGATTCAGCCAAATTCTGAACCAAAGCCTGGATTCCGTGCACACCATTAATAATGAATTCCTATTGCAGAGATGTCAGCTAGTCCAAGTTGGGATGTTAACAGACCTGGGTTTGTGGCAAGGTCACATAGGCCCAGGCCTAGGGTGTCACAATTTCAGGGGTGTCCTCCTGCGCAGCCACATCTTCTTCCTAAGGCACTAAGGAATGGGTGCACAACAAACCTAGGGCAGCAGTTTTGGGCGCTATCATGATCAATATCTGGGAGATATTTGGCCAGATCTCAATTGGGCAGGTTCAAAAATTGAGTTGTGTGAGGACCACATCAGTGCCTTAAAGGGATGGTACACCTATAAGTTAAAGGGATACTGGCGTGAGGAAAAAAAATGTCAAAACGCACCAGTTAAAAGTGCTGCTCCAGCAGAATTCTGCACTGAAATCCATTTCTCAAAAGCGCAAACAGATTTTTTTACTATTTTTTTTTAAAATCTGACACGGGGCTAGACAGTCATGTGACTTGTGCTCTTATAAACTGCAGTCACTCTTTACTGCGGTACTGCAAGTTGGAGTGATATCACCCCCCCCCCCCCAGCAGCCAAACAACAGAACAATGGGAAGGTAACCAGATAGCAGCTCCCTAACACAAGATAACAGCTGCCTGGTAGATCTAAGAACAGCACTCAATAGAAAAATACAGGTCCCACTGTGACATATTCAGTTATATTGAGTAGGAGAAACAACATACTGCCAGAAAGCAGTTCCATCCTAAAGTGCTGGCTCATTGACTTGAGATGGCTGCCTACACACCAATATTACAACTAAAAAAAAATACACTTGATTCAGGAATTACATTTTATATTGTAGAATTAATTATTTGCAGTGTAAACAGTGTAATATAGAAATAAAACTACTTCATAAAAATCATCACATAATCCCTTCAACTTTTTGCATGCAACTATTCATTTGGTCTTAATTTTTTCTTTTTTAGAGTTTTTGAATTATTTAATAACTTCTGACTCTTTCCAGCTTTCAAATGGGGGTCACTGACCCTATCTAAAAAAGCCAACGCTTTCTATTCAGGCTCTCTCCTATTCATATATCTATCATATTCAAATCTCTTAATCAAATCAATGTATGGTTGCTGAATTTGCGAACTGGAGAGCTGCTGAATAAAAAGCCAAATAAATCAAAAATCACAGATAATAAAAATGAAAAACAATTTCAGATTATCTCAGAATATCACTCTCTACATCATACCAAAAGTTATTTTAAAGGTGATCAACCCCAACCCCCAAAGTCCATCATGTTGCTGTGAGCAGAGGTCTTCACCCACAATTTTGCATATTTTGAGTTACAGTTGATTATTTTGGTGCATAGATCAAAACCATGTTCTATAACGATTACTAAAGATGTTACGGCAGGATTCTTTATTTTCCTAAAGTTGACCACAAAGGGACTGACTCTGACTTTATCAGTCTTACTGGACTTCAGGCGAAGTGGTCAGATATTAAGAGTGAACAGACAATTCATCATAACAGTCTGTAAAGGAAAAGTGTCCCATACAAGAGAATAGAACTGGCAAATTCACTTTTGCTGAATCATTGGTGTGAGTTTGTCAACCACATGAGTGGGTCAATGTCCTAAACAAGCAGATCTGTTGATAAGTGGGTGGGAGGTGTGCCCCATCACTTTTGTATTTGTTTAACCTTTATAAAGAGGCATCAGCAGATAAGACTACATCAAAATCGACCCACTTTCTCTACAAAATCTGCATCTGGCCAGGGGTCAATTGCAGCTGTTTCCAGCACTTGAGGCGGCTCCTGCAATGCCACCCCCCAGAACTTAAATTTTTTGTACGCAATAGCACTCTTTGCACTAGAAAGCCGGATTTCTGGTTTAAAAAACAAAAATCCGGCTCTTAAAGTTACCAGGAGAGGCTTCTTTTCCTCCCCTAGTAAACTGCTCAGCGATTTTTCGACTTGCCCCATGTCAATCGAGTACAATTTCCGATTTGCCTGTGGGCTGAACAAATGAAGGATGGACCAGAAGCCATACATACTCTTTTGGACCTGTGCCATCTCCAAAGTGATTGGGATTGGCAGACCTACATACAAGCACAGAACATCATACAAAAACATTTACGATTAGGGTTAGACTGTGCAGGCAGGACACTGGGAAAGAACCAGATGGGAATAAATTCAAAAGGCCTGGGTTCTAGGACGGCAACAGTTAGGGGCGGCATGCTGCCCAGTCGCATCCTAAGGAGCACTCCGGTGCTTCACAGCGTGCTCACCCACGCGTGGAGGAGAGGTTTGGCGCTAGGACCATGCGTCAGGGGTGCGCGCATGTGAACTCCCAGCACGAGGACCATGCAGCCTCAGGGCACGCGCTATGGAATTCCGGCCCTGAGGTTAAGGAGCATGATGGAAACCACACACAGATCAGACCATTTAAAAATGGAAGAATCTTCAACAATCATCTCAAGCCTTACGCATTTCGTGTGTGTCTTAAAACTTAAGAACCTGGTGGGCCCTGCCAATGCAAACCCCCTTAGTGCCAGAAACCCCAGCCCGATCGTGGCTGCAACAATTTAAAAATAAGCTGTGGGAGGGTGGTTGCGGCTTCAGCGAGGGGTAGGGAGGTTTGGGTGAATATTTGGTGCATGATCGCGACCGATATTTGTACTATGGATATTGTTTTGTTCACCAGTCAGGCAGGTTTGCAATTTGAATCTGCCATGTCGGGCGGTGCGTGGTGGATCAACTGCTAAGCAAATGAAAAGGAGCTGCCGCATATCTCTTCACCTCTAGATGTTTTGATCACTTGGGGGCATGTTTACTAACATTGGAGATAAATATCTGGAGAGATTTCTGGAGATGTTGCCCATAGCAACCAATCAGATCTTTGCTTATGTTTTCTAACTTGGCTGTGGCTGTTTAAATTTAATTGCTGATTGGTTGCCATGGGCAACATCTCCAAAAATCTCTCCAGATATTTATCTCCAATGTTAGTAAACATGCCCCTTGATCTGTGACCTGAACTAATAGAACAATTCTTCACTACTGGGCCTGTACTGATAGAACCAGCGTAAAGTGCTGACCACACATGCAGCGTATAATGTATGTTCAGTGCTTCACCGTGGGTCCCATTGGAAATAATAGGCTTCTGAATGTTGGACACACGTTATATCCAGATACTACATGGCAAATTGCCAGTTAATATAAATGTATGCTGAAGACTGCTTTGCCTTCTCTGTAATCATGTACAGGTGTCGAATCGATTATCCGAAAACCCGATATCCAGAAAACTCCGAATTAGAGAAAGGTGGTCTCCCATAGACTCCATTATAATCAAATAATCCAGATTTTAAAAATGATTTCCTTTTTCTGTGTAATAATAAAACAGTAGATTGTATTTGATCCTAACAAAGGTATAATTAATCCTTATCAGAAGCAAAACCAGCCTTTTGGGTTTATTTAATGTTTACATGATTTTCTAGTAGACTTAAGGCATGAAGATCCATAAAACCCCAGGCCCTGAGCATTCTGGATAACAGGTTCCATACCTGTACAATATGTCTAAATTAATTTCAAACTAACCATTCAGCATGTATTGTGGTGCAGATTATTATTGCCATCATGATGGCATTTTACAGAGTAGCAGGCTATTGCTCAGAAAAAGAGCCCAACTGTGGTTCAAAATTTTGACTATACAAATGCAAGAATAATTTTCGACAAAGGAAATTTGCTTATGCGCATGAGTGAAGGGGGTGGGACTAGGGCTGCCTGTTTAGTAAATCCGGCCCTGCCGAAGTGCATAATCTAACTGATAGTTATTTTCTATTTGGCCTTGTTGTACCCGCCGGCATTCAGATCTGTACCATTGTTGTTTTTTAATGCAAAATGCAGTTTTATGGACAAAAAAACACATGAAAAATGACAAAAAAGGTCAGATGCGCAAAAGCCCTTAATTGATTTTGATTTTGGGTTTCCTTGTGAGGCGACTTCGGAAAACCAAAGCGATACGTTTGCCATACCAAAAGGCATTTCGGGGAATTTAGTCACCCTCAGTAGCGAAGATTTGTCGCTTGGCGTCTAATCTCCCCATGTGCCACCACCCTTAGAGTTAAAATGTTGTTCCTGAATGCCACTTTAACTCAAAATTCACCCAAATTTACTAAACTGTCAAAATAGCTTTGTTCAAACTTTTTGAAAAAAAAAAATAACAATAAAACATTTTGGTGTAGGTTGTAAAAAAAACAAAAACAAACAAACCCTGAAACTGTCATTTCTAAAGTTGTAAATTTATTTATTGATTGTTTTTTATGTAAATGAGTATTTTCACTCCAACTTTGTTTAATGCCACTTTGAAATTTCCGTAATTACACCTAGATCTTAGATTTTAATCCTAGATTTTAACACTATATTTAGTATTTTTTTTTATAAAACAACAAACGCTTTTAAAATGAAATTATTTAGTAAAAAATCTAGGTATTACACTAGATTTTGACAGTGGCAGGAAGCATTAGGGTAGGGGCAAACTGGGCAATTCAGGGAGATTTAGTCGCCTGGCGACTAATCGCCTTGTCTTTGCGGCGACCAATCTCCCCGAACGCCTCTTGCGCTGGGTAAAATGAAAAATCGCAGGCACTAAGCACAAATGAGAAATCGCAGGCGCTAAGCACACTCGGCAATTAGTTTTTCAAAGTTGCCTCACAAGGAATGTTCGTGCGACTTCGGAAAATGAATTGCCGCGTGTGCTTTAGCGCCGGCGATTTTTTCATTTTAGCCAGCGCAGGAGTGAGGAAAGGTGTTCGGGCAGATTGGTCGCCACAAAGATGATGAGATTAGTCGCCAGGCAACTAAATCTCCCCGAATTGCCCAGTGTGCCCCTACCCTTAACATCAATTAGGGGGAATTTAAGTGCTGCAGGAATATCAACAGTCCCTCACAGAATGCTTTTTTTGTTCCAATAATCCTATTTTTCCTCAGGCCCAGCAAATATATATATTTTTATTGATCGGCTTCACACGCTGCTTGAAATCTGATCCCTTCTCTACTCTGGTCAGTTCAGACTGTAAATCATCATTAAAATTTCTGGCCACTACATTTTGTGTACACAATGAGGAAGCAGAGGGATAACCTCTCTCTTTTGTTGTTCCCTCAGCCTATGACTGCTCTGAGTCCCTCCCAACCTCTTCCTCCTCCTCCCCCTCTCCTGTATTCATGAGAGAGAGGAGCAGCCCTAGAGAGCAAGTAGAAAGGAGGAGGAGGGGGGGGGAGGGTGCAGGGACAGGCCACCTCCTGGTCCTCTTTGTGGGAGACACAGAAAGGAGGGGGGGTGTGGGAGTGAGAGAGAGCAGTGTAAGCTCCAGCACTCAGACTCCAGCTACAACCCATTAGAGGGCCCACAAGCCAGGAACAGGCTGGCGGTTGCAGGAGCAGCCATTGTTGAGAGAGAGAGAGAAAACCTTGCAAACAAAGAGAGAGAAAAAGAAAGGTCCTTCCTCCACCTCAGCCTTCCTGTTTCCCTTAGGCCTCCATTATTATTATAAGCAACTAGGCCGCAGCCAAGTCCTTGCAGCTTTTCTGCTGTTTCCTGCCATATTCTCTCATGTTCTGGGGGATTTTCTCAGTCATGTTTTAACTCCTTTAATTTTTTTTTTACATTCTCCCCCCCCTTTTTTTTCCTTTTTTTGGGGGGTACCTATTGCTGAATTATTTCTTCAGGTAAGTGACTGCATGCATTTATTTATACGGAGAGCCTATTCAATCCCATTAACTTGCCGTATTTTATTGACTTTGCTTACAGAGGCCTAAGCACATTGTGTCCCAGGCCTGTGTATAAGGAGTGTGGGTGCTTGTCTGTATTGCACACGTTGTGGGGCAAACTTCTATGTTCGTTTGTAATTAATATTTATTTTTAGGGATTTTCCTGCTATTCCTGAACGCCAACTCTCAGGACTCTCTGCTAATGAGATATACTGGGAGCTGTAGTTCAACAGCAGCAGGTTGAAATTTCCTGTTCCGGCAACTTTAAAGAAAACAAAAACCCAACTGTGTTCTGTGTTCCCGTCCTTAGCCACCTGGGTTGTCTGCCCAGCCTTTATTCTCTGGATTTCAACCGCCGCAAGTTCCACCTTGTGTTATAAAGTTTTATTTGTAATTCCAATAGGATACACAGACTGGCAATGTTTATTTATTGTGCAGGGATGTTGGATATAATGTTGCCCTTCTGTCTGTATCATTGGGTATTGTTTTGTTTAGCTTGCTTTGTAAATTTCTTTACAGAGATGAAACCGTATCAAATGAGATTTTTATACATCATTGTATATTGATCTGCTTGTGTGTGGAGGGGGTGGGATGGTGTCAAAGTATATTTGGAATGAACTACAACTTCCAGCATCCCTTGCGGCAGAGAGGTGCAACCTTGGGGTGCTTTATATTCATATTTAATGATCAGCCTTTGCAGTGATCATACCATAGTAATCTAAGGTGCAAAAAAGGGCACACTATCATATTGATGTTTACTTGCTGTAGCTGTTGTAGCTATGATGCCCTAAAGCACTAATAAAGGCTTTTTAAATAAGAATAATACTCTGTGATGCTGTAAACGTTCCTACTTGCAGTTGACATACATGTTTGGTAATACCTACTGTGCATACAAACTTCTCTTTATTAATTTTTGTGGTTGGTTGTTCTCATTCTCTGTTGAATTTGGAGCAATTGGCGTGACCCGTTGCCCCTTCTATTTAGGGACCAGCTTGTTAAACCGTAGCATTTTTCCAGCTCATTCTATAGGTTAGGGTTCCCTGTATTGTTCTTCCTATTGATTATTGAGATATTGTGCTAGTACAGTGAGCTCCTGGCAGCAGGCTTCCACTTGAGTTCATTTTAGGGTTCTGGCTCTGAATATGGCCACAGCACCCACCAGTATGGATTACGGATATCCGGCTGCTATGGGTGCTTACTGGGTGGTCAGAAAGAAAATCTGTCATCCTCCACCAGGTTGGTTTGTGTGTAATACAGTAGCTTTGAATTGTTCTTTTGGAATTACAGGGACCCCCATATCTTGTGAGGAGAACCCGTGTTACACTGTTGAATTCCTCCTAGTGAGAGTACACTTTTTATACAAGCCCATTGTTTAATATGGGATCTTCTCTTACTATGTATGAGCAGTAGGCCAGGCATGAAGCAGTTAATGAGACAGTGCTTAGAGGAAGCCATTCTAGAGACCCCCACCCCCTTTCCTTGCTGCCCCATCCCCCTCCACTTGCTTTTCTGCTGCATTCATAATCTCTGCTTGGTAAAACAAACGAGCTTGGGCTCCTGATAATCTGAACCTCACTTTTGTCATTCTTGCCCACTTTGCACCTTCATGATGTTTAAGATTTGTGCACTCATTACCTGATCCATACACTATACCAATTACTCCCTGTTTATTCCCCTTTAAAATAGTATGCACGTGTAAATTCCTTATGCAAGACAGCTTTTTGAGGCTTATTTCCCCTTACAATGCAAAGAACTGGGGTGCAGAATATTCTCTACTGATTCATACTGACCGCCTTCATGCTTTTTATATTCATAATAGTCATCTTTGGTAATGGATATACAACCGACATTACTTCCCTCATAATAAACTATATATTCAGCTCCCAGCTGACTGAAGTAAATATGTAGTTCACCTCCACCACCAAGAGGCCTGCAGGACTCTTTGCCCAGGGTAATAAGTCATAGCTCTTCAAAATAGCTTGCATTCCTTTTCCTGTTTTCCCCCCTATTCCCCCCCCATAGTTGCATATAATTTGTTCACCCCTATTAAGGCTTTATAGCGTACCCCACATGTGTGCCATTGGTAGAGCCTTGTCTACACATTCTGTTTCACTTGTCTGAGAGGAATGTCAGAGGCTGGTGAACATTATTGAAAGTAGCTATACATATTGCTTGCAATCTGCATTTTTGCTTAAAGGAACAGCTTCAGAAAGTCTACTATAGTTTATATAAACAAGCTGCTGTCTAGCCATGGGGGCAGCCATTCAAGCTGCTGGGAGAAAAAAGGAGAAACGGCACAGGTTACATAGCAGATACTGGATAAAATGCCATTGTATTGGGCAGAGCTTATCTTTTATGTGCTATGTATCCTGTACCTTTTCTCCTTTTTTCCAGCTTGAATGGCTGCCCCCATGGCTACACAGCAGCTTGTTTATATAAACTATCAGTCTTTCTGAAGCAAACACACAGCTTTTCCCAGTGCATGCTAACCGTATATTATATGTTAATTACTTTCATTTTTTGGTGTTGCTGTTCCTTTAATGTCTTAAAGGGATGAAGTAACTTCCCAAGGCTGGTAGGTGATACACAGAGGGTTTGCCATGTGAATGGAGTCCTCTGAGAATAAAAGTTTAGTGATTTATTGTGTTTGCTGCCCTATTGTGAATATAGATTTTTCTCTGTATGCCTTTGCTTGGTGCAGAAAAGTTAATGGGATAATTATATGTTTAGGAGGTTCATGTACTGGGCTTGTCGGGCTCACTCGCGAACTTATCTGTGCATTCTGCTTTAGAAGGCGATGTGTATAATTTATGGTCAATCTCAAGATCATATGTTAGCATGCCTTTGGTTGGGTGCGGAAAGCAGTGGCAGATGTCAGTGGAGGGGTAAATTGGGTCCTCCAAATAATGCTATGCAGAGCAACTGTTGTAGGTAGGTGACCTGGAGTGGAATCAATAACTCATGTACGACTCCCACCACCTTTAGCTGTCATTGGATGTTGAGTCTTAGTTCAACAAATGTTGTACTGTCCCACTTAATTCTAATAATCTGGCTTCACAACCCTTTTTTCCCTTTTTCTTCTTATCCCAGACCCTCCACGACTAAAGTTGGCCATAGACTCAAAGATCCGCTCGTTTGGTGACCGCCAAACGAGTGGATCTTTCCCCTATACGCCACTAACGGCATGGCTATATCGGTGGTAATTCGAACGTTCGGCCGTATGGCCGAACGATCGAATTACGATACGCCAAGGGGCTCCCGACGGGTCGGTTAAAAATCAAACCTTCCCGATTGATATCTGGCCACGATATCGATCGGGAAGGTTTGATTTTTAACCGAACGTTCAAATTACCCCCGATATAACCATGCCGTTAGTGGCATATACGGGAAAGATCCACTGGTTTGGCGATGTCGCCAAACGAGCGGATCTTTGAGTCCCGTCGGAAGCCCCCATACACTGGAAGATAAGCTGTCAAATTGGTCCAAACGACCGATATCGGCAGCTTTATCTGCACGTGTATGGCCACCTTTATAACAGACTGTGAAAGACTGTTGGGCACTGTATCTAGGGCTTCATTGAGTATTTAGGATGCTCAGAATGGGCAGTGATGTTCATTGGTTTGTAGATGTGGTTGCCAATCACCCAATCAGAATCTGCACTTTTGACAAAATCTGCGTGCATTGGCTGGCAAAATAATACAATATTAGATCTAATCCCTTGGGTAACCTGAAAGTCCACCAGCTTTGATCTTTTATATCAGTGATGGCTGTTCATTGATAAGGTGTCAGACATACATTTGGGATGATGTGGGCTGGGAATATTGAGTACTGAATTTCTCACAGATATACTCATAAATTGTTGTGAACTAGCCCTCAAAATATCGTTGGGCACATGGAACGCTTATGGATTAGGGACTTCTAGAACTTCCATTTCTGGAACAGCAGCTGGTTTACTTGGGCATAAAGGTTGAAGTTTCAACCTTAACTACAATGTGACCATTCCATATTAAAGAGGTTTATCTACCTTTTGTTAAAAGGGGCGTGCAGTGTTTGGCATAAACATGCAGTTCCAGTCTTCCCGGGAATGATAATGAGGATATACATTAGCGTGGGAACTGTGATTGCATCAGGAAGGGGTTTATTCAGTATGTGCAAATAGAGCATTGGCACTTTCAAGCCCAGTTGTTTATATGCATTCATTTACAATTTATAGACTTTATTTTGAAAGATAACCTTTGTGAAGTGCTCACTATTTATTAATTCCATAGGTGTAGCAATAGTTATTAAAAACATATATCTCCAAAGCTTGTCCCACTGACCTACTCTGGATCCCCCGGGGGCATATCTTCCCTGTTCCTACTGTAAAGCTGGCCATAGACCCAAAGATCTGATCATACGTATCATCGTATGATCGGACTTTCCCATATCCCGACCTGCCACTAACCATTACGATCAAATAAAGTACAAAAGAATAGATCAGACGATGTTCTGCCCCTGACAGCAATCGTACGAAAGTTATGTCCGACCAAAGCTAATGACAGTCTCCCACTGAAAATCGTACGATCGGCAATACATGCAGAGATATTACCTGCAGCCGAAAGAAATCTTTTAACCTGTCCAATCGACCAAACGACGATCTCTGCCGGACGAAAAATGTTGAGACTCTCCACAAACGGTCCGAAAATCATACTAATCCTTGATTCGTACGATCAGATCTTTGCGTCTATGGCCAGCTTAACATGTCATATTGATGGGAATGGCACCGTTATGCTAACTAAGTGTACATGCTTGTACATTCTTAGGACTATGGCATGCTCACAGATAAATTTGGACACAATAATTGTCTGACACCCTGAGTGCACCGATAGGGTCAGGATAGTTTACAGTGAAAGTATATGTAGAGGCTGAATGGCGCCACTAGGATTTCCAGTTTGGGTGGAGACAAACCTTCAAATTTGCCCTAAAATGGGACAATTCCTGAACAGTCTACGGAAAATCTGTTGTGCAGTAGTGGCAATCAGGCTCTTCAGGTGGCCAAACATAGGCCAGTCGTGAAACTGTTTCATATAGGGTTGCCACATTTTATTGATTTATTTATTTTTATGAGAAGCATGGGGACCGGTGATGTCCAGGGCGGTTGAAGGGGAACTATTGCGAAAATTAAAATGTTATATTTGTTTCAGCATACTGAAATAAGAAACTTTCTAAATACAATCAATTATAGTTTCTGAAATAAAGTTTATCTTCACTATTGCTCTCTCAGCATCTGTTTCTCTTCATTCTGTATTCATTCAGGAGTTGGGTGTCCGATGAATGATCCGATATCTTATATGGGGGCTCATTTTGCCTAGAAGATGTATTAGTGCTTTCTATAAAAATCACCAGGCATCATGTCTCTCTACATGCAGAATTTGTGCAAAAGGCAGTTATTTTGTTTGTGCTGGAATCAGTTATTTGATGAACTCTAATACATCTGCTAGGAAAGGGAGCCCCCTATAAAATATATTGGATCATCTGGCACCCAATTCCTACATGAAGAGAAACCGTTGCTGAGATAGGAATAGTGAAGATAAACTTGATCATTTCAGAAACAATGCAGAATTTTTAATTGGTTGTATTTAGAAAGTTTCTTACTTAAAGGAAAACTATACCCCCCAAACAATGTAGGTCTCTATTAAAAGATACTGAGTAAAACAGCTCATGTGTAAAACCCTGCTTCATGTAAGGGCCGCCCCCTGAGATCGTAAGATTCACTGTGCACACATACAAACCACATGTAAGGTCACATGAGCCAATTAACAGACAGAGTTCTGCCTTTTGCTTCAACACTTCTTCCTGTTACAGTTAGTGTTGTAGTATTTCTGGTCAGGTGATCTCTGAGGCAGCACAGATAGAGTCACGAAATGGTGGTTCAAGGCAAGAGATGTAAAAGGGCAATATTTATGTAAATATATATTCCAGTTTGGTAAGATTCTTTAATATGTCATTCAATTTGATATAAACTATCTGTTGCTTAAGTATTCATTTTGGGGGTACAGTTTTCCTTTAAGTATGAGGAAGCTTATATTAAATTTACATTTTCATGATAGTTCCTCTTTAAGGGGTTGTTCATCTTTAAATTTTTAGTTAGTGTAAAGGGTGTACAATCTTTCATACACTCTATAGATATAAACATGCATATCTTCCAACAGCTATTATCATCTCAGCATATTTGAGAAACTCTTTTTCTAGGTAAGCAATATTGTTCTGCACAACAGACTTCATTCTAAATGCAGCAGCGGGTCATTTCAGATTGATAAAGGGAGGAGTACTGAGGACCGCCGCTTGCACTTGGTTTACAGAGTATCTATAGGGGTTGCTTTGTGCTATGGCGGAGTAAACAATTGAACCCATGTGTCATGTTTTAATATGCATTAATATTGAAGCCAGTTCATGTCCTACTATAAATCTGCCTTTGTTTGATTTGATGAAGTAGAAAAGAAAGTAGATGTCGCTTATTTTATTTTTTTGGAGACAAGATTCTTCATTCAAAATTCTTTCATTTTGAGTCATGTGTTCCAGCTTGTAGACTCGTTTATATTTTTCTTGTGAAGGTGTGGGACCCGTTATCCAGAAAGCTCAGAATTACACAAAGGCCGTCTCCCATAGACTTTAATTTTAATCAAATAATCCAGATTTTTAAAAATGATTTCCTTTTTCTCTGTAATAATAAAACAGTAGCTTGTACATGTTCAAAACTAAGATATAATTAATCTTTATTGGAAGCAAAACCAGCCTATTGGGTTTATTTAACTTTTACATGATTTACTAGTAGACTTAAGGTATGAAGTTCCAAATCACAGAAATATGGATCATCTGGAAAACCCTAGGTCTTGAGCATTCTTGATAACGGGTCCCATACCTGTATTCCTTTTGTATAGAAATCTGCCCCATGTGCATACTAAACATGGGGAGGCAGGTATCGTTTCATCGTATTGTCCACCAGCATATTTATGCTACTGGCCAGTGGCTTCAAATGGGGTTTCTTGCTTTCCTCTGGTTCAACAAGCAGTTAGGCAGATTCAAATATAGTCAAATGGTTGAACTTGATTGAGGTGTGTCTTTTTTTTTTTTTATTTATTTATTTTTTCAACCTAACTTACTATGTTACTATAACTATAGCAGACCCAGCTGTAATGGGGGGGGGGGCGAGGATAAGGGGGTCTGTTTCTGCTATAGCATTGAAATCCCCCTCCCCACCAGGGCTGTATTTAGGTCCGATGCCGCCCTAGGCATTAAACCTAAGCACGTCCCCTACGATGTGCGTGCTGACGTCACGCGACGTGTTCAGCGGAAGTGATGCCAGTGCCCCATGCGTGTGACGTCCCTTCTGCAGTCTTCCATCGGACCCCATACCTCCCAACTTTTTGGAGAAAAAAAGAGGGAGAAGTTGTATCGCGGCAATTTTTTTTTTTTTACCTTGCCCATTTTTGTGGCCACACCCCCTAATTACCATGTTCATTTTACAAAATTTGCCAAGTTATGAAAGTTTGAATATATTAATGTTTTTTTTTTTCCAGTTATTAGTTTTGCTAATGAAGGTGAATTGCCCTTTAAGCTGTGAGTCTAACTTTTCCCAAGGGACCTGTTATCTTATATTGTTGCAGTTACTTATTTGCTTATCTTGAAATTGTTACAAAAGTATCTTCTTAACTGCAGCTGTTGCTGTTCTATGCTCTCTACCAACAGCCAATTAAGTTAGAAACTTTGTTTCTTTTTCTGGCTGTTCAGAGAAAAACAGGATTTTCCAGTACAAATGAGGGACTGTCCCTCTAAAAACGGGACTGTTGGGAGGTATGCCCTACCCCTCACCCCCTCAGCTCTGTCACCAGATTTCCTAAAAACAAAAAAAATAGGCCTCCCCTATATATAAATACGGCCCTGCTCCCGACGACACTTTTTCTTCTATTAATTCATGTGCTCATGCCTGTGCAAGTTAGCGGCAGGGGAGGGGAGTTGCAAACAGGGTGGGTTGCGGCCCAGGGCAGCTTTGCATGCAGGGCTCTCCAAAAGTTTTTTTTTGGGGGGTGGCACTCGCTTGTTACGCCCCTGCTAATAACCAGTGACACCAGCCTCCCATAATTCCCTGTCAGTCTTTTGCCTATGGACACGAAGGCTGCTCCCTACCCCTGTTCTATTGATTTGAATCCAATCAGCCTGCATGCGCTTGCACACACAGTGTAGCTGAAGCTGAGGTCAGCCCAAATAAAAAAAAAAAAAAAAGGAGGCATCTCCAGGCTGTCCTCCTCTGCCCAGCTGCTTCCCTTCTCTTCTGCTGGCACGACGGATTTCTGCAATCCGCAGAGTGTGTTTACACTGGAGCCGACACGAGTGTGAACAGAGAAGAGGATTCTACTAGAGGTCAGGCGCTGAAATCGGCCTGTGGATTTCAGCAGGCTGATTTCTGCCCCATCTGACTCTATCCTTAAGCTGGCCATAGATGCAAAGATCCGATCGTACGAATCATCGTACGATCGGACTTTCCCATCTCCCGACCCGCCACTAACCATTCAGATCAAAGTCTTACCAGTCAGATTAGTAAAAGAACAGATCAGCAATGTTCTGCCCCTGACAGCAATCGTACGATATCTATGTCCAACCAAAGCTAGTGACAGTCTCCCACTGAAAATCGTACGATCTGCAATACACGCAGAGATATTATCGGCAGCCGACAGAAATTTTCTAACCTGTCCGATCGACCAAACGACCGATCTCCGCCGGACGAAAAATGTCGGGACTCTCCACACACGTTCCGAAAATCGTACGAATCCTCTTCGTACGATCAGATCTTTGCGTCTATGGCCAGCTTTACTGCTTGGTGATAATCTGACAACAAAGGAATGGCTTAGTGGCAATTGAGACATATAACCGGGGTAACCATAAACTGAAGCAACTGGGAGTGGTAAAGGGTAATCCTAAAAGAGGAGATTTAGGGGCATACTTTAAAGGGCATATTTATCAAAGTGTTAGATTAGAACTCACCACAGAAAAACTCACTCTCTTTCTATTTAATTCTATGAAGTTTTTAAAAGCATTTTGACCAAATGGTAAACTAGGGATGCACCGAATCCAGGATTCGGCCTTTGTTAGCAGGATTCAGATTCGACTGAATCCTTCTGCCGGCCAAACCAAATCCTAATTTGCATATGCAAATTAGGGACGGGGAGGGAAATCTCGTGACATTTTGTCACAAAACAAGGAAGTAAATCATGTTTTCACCTTCCCACCCCTAATTTGCATATGCAAATATTCAGCCGAATCTTTCATGAAGTATTCAGGGGTTCTGCCGAATCCAAAATAGTGTGTTCGGTGCATCCCTATGGTGAACTCCATTGATGCATACAATTCTAAAAATCCCATAGGAATGAATAGAAACTGAGTTTTTCTTTGGCAAATTCTAATCTCACATTTTGATAAATCTGCCCCTAAATTGTGCAAAAAATCTTCACTAGCAAAAGTTGTGCTACACTCTATGGTATCTTTATAAAGGTCAGTTGTAGTCCATTGGTCCATGCAATCACCAATCACACTGTTTATAAATGCCATACACTTGCAATAAAAGCCACTGCTTTGGCTCCTCCAGAGTCCATGTATGGGGCTGTGACCAATGGGGCCTACCTGACCAATATCTGGATAGATCTAAATCCTGTTGAGCAATGACCTGGTGTAAAAAGTTGTGATGCCCAATGCTGTTGTGTTGTTTTTCTTCAAGTTTAAGGGTCAGGGCACACTCTCAGATTTGGGGAGATTAGTCGCTTCTCTTCTGGGGGGCCTCCTCGCTCCTCGCTGGCAGGATAGCACTCGGAGCACTTCGTTTTCCGAAGTTGCCTCACGATTAAACTTCGTGTGACTTCGGAAAACGAAGCACTCAGTGCCATGCTAGAATGTAAATTGCCGGTGGGAGGCAGTTCGGGGAGATAAGTTGCCCCGAAAGAGGGTGCGCGCTGACCTTAAAGCTCTTTTTACATTAGAATCTTGCCCTCAACTGCACATGATATAAAATCGTTATACAGCTTTATGAATGTGTGGTTAAGGCATGGGCCAATGCCTGTGAACCACCTTAGGGGCTGTCAAGTGTAATCTGAATTAGTGATCAGTAAACTACTGTTAATATTTAGCACTTGACAAGTACGAGGAAGACATGAACCGCCAAGATGAACCAGAATAAACAAGCCCCAGCTTCATTGAGTAAAGCTTAGGCATGAGTGTGGTCAGTTTACTTTTTCTGCATAAAGCCTTTTCTTTGTAAATCCACCACCCGAGATTGCAGTATGCCTAATGCCCCCCCCCATCCTTCCGCTCCATTCTGTGCATTGACCAGACTGGACCCACCCAACAGTGCCCACAGGGTACACATATTGTATTAAATCTTTTTTTCCAACTGCAGTCAGAGTCTGACTGGGCCATCAGGACACTGGGGGAAAATCCCAGTGGGCCCGCAGATGTTGTCCGAATTGCGGCCGCAAGATCAGGACATGTGCATGTATGTGCCGGGGGAGAGGGAAGGCAGTTGCGACGGGGCTGCAGGGTGGGTAAGGGCAGGGCCCAGGGGGTTGCGGCAACGCTGGCTGCACTGCCAGTGGCAGCTTTGGCCTGAGGTAGGCTATATGGAGCGGAGTTTGCCTGAATATGCCTGCTTTTGCATTTTTTTAGGCTGATTTTGTCCCGCTCTGTGTAGCCACACTCAGACCAAAGGTAGGATCCGTGATCTGGAAAGCCTTTATCCTGAAAGCTCCAAATTTTGGAATCGTAATCTCCATTTTATGACTAGGGCTGAATTTTTAAAAATGATTTCTCTTTGCTCTGTAATAATCGAATAGTACCATGTACTTGATTCCAATTGAGATATTAATCTTTATTGAAGGCATTTGGGTTTAAGTAATGGTTAAATTATTTCTTTAGTAAGCTTAATTATGGAATGGAAAACCCCATGTCCCAAGCAGTGGAAGGAAAAATACCCCTGATATCTGTAAAAAATGGACAAGTGCATGTGGTGTTCATGCATTATTGGCCTAAAATAACTAATCTTCTGTTCAGAAACCATAAGTGCTCGATAAATTGTCCCCTTATGTTCTCTTTTACATGCCACGATCCACTTTCAATTGCCACTTTCACTTGTACAAGCGCTAATTCACCTAATATGACTTAGCTACTTTATTTTCAAGTTGGGCTCCACTGTGTAAGCGAAGTCCTGTATAGTGATGACCAATTTATTTGCCAGCCATGGATTCACATCGAAATTCCGAATTTCGCCATGTGCAAATTTTGTCGTGAAACTCTGGTAAAAATTTGCATCAGAAAAATTTGCAGAGAAAAAACGGCAATTGACTTTAATGCATTAGAGGAAAAAAAGTCGCCATAAGAGAAAAACAGCCATTGCCTTTAATGCATTTGTTGTTGCGCATGTAAAAACGCCCATTAAAAAATGTATTCAATTTTTCTCAATTTCGTGATTTTTCTGACAGGTTCGCTAACCACTAGTCCTGTATAGAGCAGGTGTTTCTTTTATGGCTGCTAGACGTCGGCCATGCGTCGGCAGAATCCTTGGTGGCTTATAAGGCCAACATGACATTGGAAAACAGCTGTTATTACATATAAGTAGCTGTAATTGAAAATACATGATTTCACTGGCCTCTTCTTATTTAGAAATCGGCAGGACAAGCCCTTATTGTTCATTTCTCCCACTCTCTCTCTCCTTAATTTATGTATTTGTAAATTCAATTGCAATTGAAATACTTTTTTGTCTGTCAAAGTTCAATTCACCTTCATTAGCAAAACTGTAATAACTGAAAAAAAAGAAATATGTTCAATTTTGCAGGTTCAAACCTGCCAAATTTTGTAAAATTAACTAATTAGGGGGTGTAGCCAAAAAATGGTCGTGGTCCAAAAAAATTCCCCGGGCAACAACTCTTTTGTCCCTCTTTTTATTTACACAATGTTGGGAGGTATGCAAAAAGTAACTGCACATAATTCACAATAAAAAGGGCAAGCAAATAAGGGCTCTAGTTTCTCAAATTCAGAGCCCTAAAAGCTAATATTAGACTGATTTATATTTGGGCAGTTGTGCAATGAAGGGACCATTTGTGGTCATCGGTTAGAGGGGTTCAGGCAAGCCGTGATTATGCTGAATGGGGGGGATGCACCTTTTCTCTTTCAGTGCTAAGGGTTTATGTAAAAGTGCTTAAAATAAAGAAATACCTGCTTGTGTCGCCTGTGGTTACAACATTTCAAGAGGCTTTTATAAGCAGTACAAGCAGACCTGAATTGGGGCTTGTAAAGTGTCATCTTGCTGTCCGAGGCCATGCGGCAGTTACCAGGGAAATGGATAGAATGGATGGACAATATGTTTTGTCTCCCGGCCCCTAGTTGTGAGTGCTTGTGGGTGAAGGACATTTTGCCAGATTGTCAGAACACAACATCTGCATTAAGCAAGAGACAATAGATGCCTATGAAGGACAAGTGCTTGAACAAGCTCCCCTGCAAGGGAACGATGCCCCCCCCGGAGGGAGGAGAACCCCAGACTGTGTATCATGCCAAATTGTATTGAGGGAGAAGTTTGGTACCTTTGAGTAAAAATAAACACATATATATATGTATATATATATATATATATATATATATATATATATATATATATATATATATATATATATATATATATATATATATATATATATATATATATATATATATATATATATATGTGGAACAAGGCCACATGCAGCTTTCTGACTCCAGAATTTTATAAAGCTTAAAGGCAATAGAACCCCAAAAATGTAATTCTAAGCAACTTTTCAATATACATTCATTATTTCTTGTGGCTTATAGTTATTTTGAAACCCTTGAAGGCCATATCTGTCCGCTTCTTTCTATTTTCTGCCCTGGTGGTAGCGACAAAGCAGCAGAAGCCAGCTGATTAATGGGGTTGTTCACCTTTTAAATGAACTTTTAGTATCATGTAGAGAGTGATCGTCTAAGAGAATTGGTATTATTTTTTATTTGTGGTTTTTGTTATTCAGATTTTTATTCAGCAGCTCTCAAGTTTGCAGTGTCAGCAATATGGTTACTAGGATCCAAATGACCCTGAAAGCTGGAAACAGTAGGAAGAAAAAAGCAAATAATTTAAAAAACTATAAAAAAAAACCAGTTGAAATTTTTTTGGAATTAGCCATTCTATAACATACTAAAAGTTAACTTAAAGATGAACCACCCCTTTAACAGACCTGCCAAAAAGCAGGCAAGACTGACTTGTTGCAATATTTTAAGAGACCGAACAAAGGATACAGAAAGATTTTGCAATGTTGCAACATTAATGAATGTAGATTGCTTAGATTTCAGTTTTTTTCCCCTATAGGATGGATTTTATTTTTGGCTTTATATCTACTTTTAAGCAAATATGGTAAGAGAATAATATACATACAAGCAAGCAGTTGATTCGAAGGGCAGAACTCCCAAGGACATTAGCAATATCCTATCAGGCTTGTTGTGATTGAACCTTGTCATTTGGCTTCACCTGTGTGTCTTACTCCATAGGGTGATCATTGTCTTATTCTGTGCAACTTTTATGGCTGACAACTACCCAGTTGCCACAGAGCTGCTATTGAGTCCACTAGAATATGCTAGGGACATTAGCACATTTTGGAAAAGTCGCTTTATTTGGTCAAATGCAGAGATGTCCTGCCTGAACCTTTTGTAGGCGTTAATTGGTTCGAAAAGCACTTCCTTCCCGTTGGTCCATTACACAGTACCATTAAAAATGAATAGGGACATTAGTGTGTAAGTGTTCCTTTAAAATAAAAGTGGTGCTAATTGCAGATTATATCTGTACTAATAGCATGGGGGAATATCCGGATGTTGTCTGTGTGCGTTATTGGTGTGAACAGTCCGTTCTTAATTATTGCTTCTGAGAAATTGGCGAGGGTAGGGGATCGGGGGTAGACTTCTTGGCAACATGGCGTCATTTTAGTCCTATAGTGCAGTATTCTCCCAGTGTAAGTCATTGAAACTACTTTCATTTTACAACTTCCTGGCTCTGTACCGTGTCAGGAACAATAGAGAGTTAAAGGAACAGTAACACCAACAAATTAAAGTGTCCTACCTAAAGTAGTGGAAAAATAATTGTCGTGCACTGACAAAACTGGTGTATTTGCTTCATAAACACAACTAGAGTTTATATAAATAAGCTGCTGTGCAGCCATGGGGGCAGCCATTTAGAGCTGAATAAGGAGAAAAGGCACAGGATACACGGCAGATAAAAAATAAGATGTAGTATACACTGTGATTCTTCAGAATGTATCTGTTATCTACTGTGT
Source organism: Xenopus petersii (assembly GCA_038501925.1). Lineage (NCBI taxonomy): Eukaryota > Metazoa > Chordata > Amphibia > Anura > Pipidae > Xenopus > Xenopus petersii. The sequence continues at coordinate 112,846,670 of CM076684.1, forward strand.
ATCCTGTACTTGAATGGCTGCCCCATAGCTACACAGCAACTTGTTTATATAAACTATAGTAGTCTTTCTAAAGCAAACATACCATTTACACCAGTGCAGGGCACAAGTACATTTTATTGTCTTTCCTTTACAACACTTTTTTTGTTACTGTGCCTTTAAGTCCTATTTATGGTGTATCTAGGTGGATGCTGCCCTTTTAATTAAAGCAATAGGCAAAAAGTATGTTCAGCATTACTGTCCTCAGGATTTATACGGTGCATACTTTCTATACAGCTTGTGGTGTTAGAGTTGCTTACTGTTGTGTAATGGCTGCATGAGCCTGCTAATAAAGCACTGTTATACTGTACTCATCTTCAGCTACCAAAACATAACAGCCTTGTTCATTGAGCCTGTGTTATATACAGTGGTACACCACCCCATTTATAGACTAGTGTTATGAGCTTCCTATGGATATATGTATTGGTATCGTATTGGCTACTACCAAATGAAAGTTGTACCACGATTGCCCACGACTCCAAACAGTTTGTCAGGCAGCAATACAACCTTCATTATCTGCCATATTGTCTTCCCCCTTCCAAGAAAACAGCAGGGAGCAGGGTCTGGAAGCCTGGGGGCTTGACCTGATTTCATCATGGTGTGGGTAATAAAGGAATAACCCCGGCATTTTAGCAAAAACAGCCCTTCGAATTCAGTAGGAACATCTTAAAGATATAGTGACTGTTTAATCTACAATAGGTGAATGCAAAAAAAAAAAAAGTGACCGATTTATACTGTTCAACTGCAAAAGAGGTTATTTGTGTACACGATACTTTCCATTGTTACGTAACTATTCACACTTCTGTTATGCAAATAATATAAACAATGGGGTATAATGGCCTCTGAAATTATACAAACCGCTCCAAAAAGGGATTGTCTAGTCTGGGAGGATTAGAAGTTTAAAAATATTTGTTGTATGGGTACAAAAGGCTACATTTTAGCTTTTTATTTGTCCTGTTTCTTTCTCTTCATCTCCCCTTTCTTTTAATAGACCAGCCAACACGAATACACAGATTTAAAAAGGGGATGAAAAACTAGGGATGCACCGATTCCAGGATTCACCCTTTTTCAGCAGGATTCGGCGGAATCCTTCTGCCAGCCGAACTGAATCCTAATTTGCATATGCAAAATAGCTAATTTGCATATGCAAATTAGGAGTGGGGAGGGAAATTGCATTGGAAATTGTCAAAAAACAAGGAAGTAAAAAATGTTTTCCCCTTCCTACCCCTAATTTGCATATGCAAATTAGGGTTCGGTATTCTCCAGACTCTTTCGCGAAGGATTCAGGGGTTCAGCCGAATTCAAAATAGTGGATTCAGTGCACCCCTACAGGTATGGGGCCTGTTATCCAGAATGCTGGGGTTTTCCGAATAATGGATCTTTCCATAATTTAGATCTTCAGACCTTCAAACCTACTAGAAAATCATTTAAACATTAAATAAATAAACAGGCTGGTTTTGCTTCCAGTAAGATTAATTAAATCTTAGTTTAGTTTGCATCAAGTGCAAGTTACTGTTTTATTATTACTGAGAAAAAATTGCATTATTTGGATAAAATGGAGTCTATGGCAGACAGGCATTCCGTAATTCAGAGCTTTTTGGATAACGGGTTTCCGGATAATTGATCCCATACCCGTACATCTAACAATGTTCCTAATGTAGTTCTAAGCCACAAGGTTTAGTCAGTTTAAAGTTGTTCTTAAATATAAAAATGGCGGTATCTGTCTGTTCCTTTCTGTACTCTGGACTCTCACTTTTGAAAACAATGTAGCTGAAAGCGGCTGCTTAAAGGGATGGTTCACCTTAAAGGTAACTAATTATGTTAAAGAACGGCCAATTCTAAGCAACTTTTCAATAGGTTTTTATTATTTTTTATTTTTTACCATTTATAGTTATTTACCTTTTTCTTCGGACTCTTTGCAGCTTTCAAATGGGGGTCGCTGACACCCTTCCAAAAAGCAAATGCTCTGTAAGGCTACAAATGTATTGTTATTGCTCATTTTTATTACTCATCTTTCTATTAAGGCCTCTCCGATTCATATTCCAGTCTCTTATTCAAATCAGTGCGTGGTTGCTAGGGTCATTTTGACTCTAGCAACCAGATTGCTAAAACTGCAAACTGAAGAGTTACTGAATAAAAAGCTAAATAACTCAAAAACCTTAAATAATAAAAAATTAAAAACATTTGCTAATCATCACAGAATATCACACTCTACATCATACAAAAGGTAATCTCGACGGTGAACCACCCCTTTAAATAACAGACCCATGAAGAAGCGTGCGAGGCCGACTTCCGCAACATTATTTCTATTATTTATTATATAGCGCCACTAGAAATTCAGGGTTTTTTTATGTTTTATATGTAATGTTCATCAACTTTCTCTAAAATATTCACATCATGGAGGCATAATTAAACAGAAATGAAGAGTTTCATAACGTTTAGAAGGAACTGAATATAAAGGTTATTAAATGTCTTTGGACAGAAGCCTATAGTATAATGTTCTGCACTGGAAATGACTAAGCCTGTCTGCTGTGTGTGAATACATAGATGTATATATTCTATAATCGCCCACTGAGTCCATTGTATATTCTTTCAGTTATTATGTATATACATAGGACAAAATGTTGTATAATTTATTTTAATTGGTAACCTGTAGCGTTTAACAATTTATGCTGCTGACCACATGTGGTGGGGCAAATAGCCAAGCAGGCTAGTGTATTACTGCCTACACACTGTTTTGTGTATGTCGGGTAAAATGCTGCGTGCTAAGCATGATGTTTGCAATATTTTATTGTTCTTGTGTTTGGCTATGTATGTATGTAAGTGTTGGAGAGAAATGATTAAAGCAATTGGTTTAAATGTCTAAAGGCACTTGACTCTGTTCAATAACAAGAAAGGCTTTTGTAATTGAGTGATGGGGCACTTGCAGAGGTTTTCTTGATGAGTGAATTAATTCTTATTATTATTATTGAGAGCTTCGGGCTTAATTTGCCATTTTGTCTCCTTTCTACCCAACAGGCTGTTCCTCTAAGTCATTCAAGCTGTACTCGCCAAAGGAGCCCCCCAACGGCAACGCCTTCCCCCCCTTCCACCCAGGCACCATGCTGGATCGAGATGTGGGGTAAGGACTTTTAGACACAACACTTAAATGCACATTTATCAAGGGTCGAATTTCGAATTCATGTGAGGTTTTTTTTTTTTTTTTTTTTTTTTTTTAAGACTCTCATAAACTTCCATGAAATCAAAATTCGACCAATCGAAATTTTATTATAGAAATCAAATGTTTTTTAATCTTGGGTGAATAGGATCGACCAGAAAAACTCGAATCTAATTTCTCCAAAAAACCTCAAATGTTAGACTGCAAACAACAACAAATTGATCCCTGGATGTCTCCCATTGACTTAAACAGCAGTTCGTCAGGTTTTCAGTGGCGAATAATCTAATTTTTTTTAAAAACGTGAATCGAATTTGAATAACTCCCTAGTCAAATTTGACTGTTTTGACCGTAAAAAAATAGAAAATTCGAATTTTCAATGCAACCCTTGATAAATCTGCCCTTTAAAAGACCAGTAACATCAAAAAAATTAATTAGTATACCACGAAACCCCCCCCCACCAAAACGAATTAAACTTTAAAATCGAACATCCTTTATTAAAATATAACTTAACGAAACTCCACTTGTGCTCCTCTTCAGAAAAGGCGATCCATCGTGCGGCGATCGATTTCTCCTCCCTGCCTTCTTTATAGGAGATAGCCAGGGAGGAGTAATCGATGGATCATGATAGATCGTCGTTGTGTCGCCTTTTCTGAAGAGGAGCGCAAGCAGAGTTTCTGTAAGTTGTTTCTTAATAAAGGCTGTGTGATTTTAAAGTTTAAATCGTCCCGATGGGTTTTTTTCATGGTATACTAACGAATTTTTAAAAAAAAAAATTGATGTTCCTGGCCATACATGGATCAGATCCTAAACTAATGAATGGTGTGCTGCTTATGTGCACGCACACATTACAAAGGTCTCTGATCTTGTATTGTTAGGGCTTTGTGGCTTTTGAGTCTGAAGCAGTCAGCTTAGACTGGAGGATAATAGGTCAAGTGTCGGTGAAGGGCCCTATATCATGAACAATAGTCGGCCATGAAAGCGGAGCAACTGGCCAACAATATCATTCCCTACAGCAGTTTAGCTGTAATCAAAGCCCTATAATTTCCATTCGTCATGACTTTTATGGATTTATCCAAAACTAAGGCATGGATATATACATGCATAAAATCTGAAAAACAACTATAACAAAGTTCCCCTATAAGTACTGGCTACAGGCAAAGGCAGGGCACCGTGAGCTGTAGTTCAGCTGGAAGCTCTTTGTTGGTAGATTCCTTGCTTGCATCAGATTAAGGATTGGGAGAATTTAACCAACCACCCAAAAGTATCCATGTCTGTGACCCTGTGCAATCTGAGACGTGGCATCTAAGTGGCTGGCATGCTGACCAGGGACACACAACCCTGCAAATAACCAAACACAATAAAGAGGGGTTCTAACGTTTACCTTTTCTCCGTATACAGATGACACAAAGTTATAGAAGCACTGTTGACTCAGCTTATTAGTAGGGACAAATTTGAAGTCCTACAATGCCATTGATCTCCTACATTTGGCAGAATGGTGGGCAGCCCTAGGTTTGTGGTGAGTCCACAAGTCCTGGAGCTACTGTGTTGAGCTGCCATACTGTTATTGTTGGAAATGCAGACAGACATACAAGTGAAGGTCATTTTTTGTTTCAGTGGGTTGTCCCCAGCCCATAACTCACTGCTAGCCCATGATTATGTGCAAAAATAACAGTCTGTTTTGTTCCTCAGACCCACCCCGATGTATCCACCAACATATTTGGAGCCCGGGATAGGGTAAGTGTATTTCAAATCTACACAGAATTTTATTTAATATGTTCAAAAACAAATTGAAGAAAATGGGATTTGTTTTTTTTTTTAAGATGTGATTTTCTTTTCCCTCAAGGGGATAGTAACTAGATGGGTGTAGCTTATATTATATCAGTGTAGAAACCACCATAGAGATCTATGATATTACTATTATGAATGTCTATTGTTCATAGACTTTTGGGGCCAATTCATAAATGTGTATTCAAAAGCCATGCCTAAAAAGTGCAAAATGAAATAACAATGTTGGTGTTGGTAGCCCCAGATGTCTCTTGTTAATATAATTCTTTGGAACAAAATGGGTGGACTCAAGAAAGACTCTAGTCATGGGGGGTGATTTATTAACACTGAGCACATTTGCACCTGGGCAGTAACCCATGGCAACCAATCGATTATTGCTTTCACTGTTCAACCTGCAGCTGACTACAAAAAGCTAATCTCTGATTGGTTGTTATGGGTTACTGCCCAGGTGCAAATGTGCCCAGTGTTTATAAATGAGTCCCACTTAATTTGGAACTTGATAGGGCAGGGAGGAGGTGTTTAATGAAAGGGATGTGTCTGAAGATTTACTGGTGTTGTATCCTTCATTATGGTTTGGTTCTCTCTCCACAACAGGAGGCATACGCCATATGGGAACCAGACAGACTACAGAATATTTGAGCTGAACAAACGCTTGCAAAATTGGACAGAGGTATGCTAGCATGAGGGTTATCATTGTAGCTACCATCATTAACCACGTAGCCTGCTGACTGGCAGTGTGAATTAAAAGGGAAATGTACTGCCACTTACAAGGAACAGTTGTACAAGTTTTATAATCAGGTTTGCTTGGGGTCTGTAGCCTTACAGCAATGTGGCGCACCATGCCTTAGGGTTAAATAAGCAGTAAAGGGCAGAATACATTGGGTTGCCATCATGGAGTCATGCAGTTTATTTATGCATCAAGTATAAGGGGCAAATCTATAATAAAAATAGTTATCACTTGTATGGTATGAGCCTGTGGGATGATTGGTCAGATACCATTGAGCCAGTGTATGGCTACTACTAATACTCTAGTTATACACTTGCTTCAATTTTAACCAAGTTATAACATCCTCTATTCATGAATTTTACAAAAAAAAACCTCTGAGCTCTGTGGTTGGACACTTGTCTAACAATAAGAAAACTTAAAACACATTCTTATGCAACTTTTTCTCTCTATAGGAATGTGACAATTTGTGGTGGGATGCTTTTACCACAGAGTTCTTTGAAGATGATGCAATGTTAACCATCACTTTTTGTTTGGAGGATGGACCAAAGAGATACAGTGAGTTTTTTTTCTTTAGGACATGACCTACAGAGCTGCTGCTGAGCAACATTAACTACTCATATATCAAATTGTATGTTTTATACACTCAATGGCCTGACATGGGCAAGGGGAAATTTTTTTTAAAAAAAAATTTGGAACTGTTTTAAGAAAACTTAGAACTATTCCTTAAAGGAGAAGGACAGGTTAAAGTCACTGAGGGGGGCCAAATGTTAGGCAACCCCCCCAGTGACTTATCGGATACCATGGGCCAGTGCTCCTATTGGCAAAAAACTGCACAGGCCTGGAGCACTTTTGAAAAAGCAACACAGAGCGACCCTGTTCTTCCATTTATTTGTTCTTCGGTAAACCCTGGCTGATGCATGCACATGACAGTGAAAGCTGGCTGTTTGCGTAAAGGAAAACTATACCCCTCATACAATGTAGGTCTCTATAAAGATATATTGCTTAAAACAGCTCATATGTAAAACCCTGCCTCATTTAAATAAACCATTTTCACAATAATATATTTTTTTGGTAGTACGTGCCATTGGGTAATCATAAATCGAAAATTGGCATTTTAAAAAATGACAGCCCCCTGGGGTCGTAGGATTCACAGTGCACACAAACATACCAAACAAACTATACATGTTAGGTCACATGAGGCAATTAACAGACAGAGTTCTACACTTCCTGTTAGAGTTGTAGTATTTCTGGCCAGCTGATCTCTGAGGCAGCACAGAGAGAGTCACGAAATGGTGGTTCAAGGCAAAAGATGTAAAAGATCAATATTTACTTAAAAAAAAAAAAAAAAAAAAAAAAAATATATATATATATATATATATATATATATATATATATATATATATATATTGGTATGACAAGATTCTTTAATATGCCACTTAATTTGATATCAACTATTTGTTGTTCAAGTATTTATTTTGGGGGTATAGTTTTCCTTCAAAGCTTGCCTTTTCTCTGTAGTGTTCATGCACGCACACACACCTTTCTGTTACTGGCCTTGGCCTACCCCAGAGATGTCAACAAAATTTTGCCATCTAGTGGTCATATATAAATGTTTTTTTTTTTTTTTTTTTAAACATTCAACTGTTATGGCCCTCACACAGTGTTGAACATGACCACAATATTGATGTCAATACTAATGCGCAAACTGTCAAAAGGTAGACTTTTTATTGCCTTAAATGTAACTTTTGTGGCTCATGAACCCCTACCCCCCCCCCCCTTTGTGTTATACAGTGAGAAAGCCATACACACAATTGGTTTCTAAACCCAGAATTGCTCAGTATAATGTAACCTGAAAGACCTGATAAACAAACTCGCTTGTTCTCTACAGCAATTGGACGGACGCTGATCCCGCGGTATTTCCGCAGCATCTTTGAGGGAGGAGCCACAGAGCTGTACTATGTCTTGAAACACCCCAAGGAGTCATTCCACAATAATTTTGTTTCCCTCGACTGTGACCAGTGCACAATGGTCACACAGCATGGCAAACCTATGTTCACACAGGTAAGAAATCTCTAATATAATGTGTCCTTTTGTAAATGTCAACTGATAATAAAATATAAAAAAAAATATATATATATATATATATATATATATATATATATATATATATATATATATATATATATATATATATATATATATATATATATATATATATATATATATATATATATATATATATATATATATATATATATATATGTATGTCTAAGACGTCCCAGACGTGGACCGAAACGTCGATCAAATAAAGAAGTAAATTTTGAAAGAAAAACCCTGGTGTGCATCAGCATTCTATTGTGTTATATATATATATATATATATATATATATATATATATATATATATATATATATTGTCCTCATTTGACTTTTCATTGTGGGTCTCTGCCACAGGGGACCCTAGTGATTTTTTTATCCATTTATTTTTGTGATGTTTATGCCCTTCCACCATTCAGTAAATGGTGTCCATTGTCCTTCAGATAAAGGTAGACAATACCCAGGCCTCTAGTTAGAAGTTAGTTTAGGATCATAGTTTAAAGCAGGGGCTGCTTGCTAAAAGGTGGTATATTGGTTGTAGGAGATTGCCTCCATTAAAGGGGAACTATTGCGAAAATGAAAATTTCATATTAGCTTTAGCATACTGAAATAATGAGTTTTCTAAATACAATCAATGAAACATTCTGTACTTTGTCTGAAATAATCAAGTTATTGTCACTATTCCTCTCTCAGCATCTGTTTCTTTCCATTTCCTGTTCATGCAGGAGTTGGGTGCCGGATAATCATTGACAGTTAGATCCAATTTATCTTATAGGGGTCTCCTTTTGCCTAGAAGATGTATTAGAGCTCACTCTATTAAAACCACCAGCCATCATGTTTCTCTACATGCAACATTTGTGCAAAATAACTGAGTCCAGTACAAACAAAATCTAATTCATCTGCTAGGAAAATGAAGCCCCCTATAACATATATTGACACACAACTGCTGCATGAAGACAGAATGAAGAGAAACAGATGCTGAGAGAGGGATAGTGAACATAAACTTGATTATTTCAGAAACAATGCAGAATTTCTAATTGATTGTATTTAGAAACGTTCTTACTTCAGTATGAGGAAGCTTATATTACATTTTCATTTTCGCAATAGTTCCCCTTTAAGCACAATGGTGTGAGAGGACTAAACTCACAACTCTGCTGTTTCCTATTACTAAATGTAGTTCAGCGAGAATATCGGTCTATGTACACTGGACAAATATCTGCTGGGAATCTTATTCTGTTTTCTGCATTGTTTTTGTTTAGTTTTTTTTCTTAAATCCGTATAGCATAAACATACATATATGGAGCTTTTGCCAACAGGTGTTGCATGTTTTGGCAGGTATGTGTAGAAGGCAGATTATACCTGGAGTTCATGTTCGATGATATGATGAGGATAAAAACGTGGCACTTCAGTATCAGACAACATCGAGAGCTCATTCCCCGGAGTATTCTAGCCATGCATGTAAGTGCTACTTATAAATCATGTGAGATTGTAAAGCTGAAGCCTTTGTACAGTACCGCTATTGTTCTCAACTGTTCCGTGTACAGATGGTGGAACATAAACACAATCATTCCAAGTGCGCACTGTCAGTCATTCAAAATTCTAGATTCTAAATGTATAACTAATGATTTTTTCCTTCCAGGCCCAAGACCCCCAAATGTTGGACCAGTTGTCTAAAAACATTACAAGATGCGGACTTTCCAACTCCACGCTTAACTACCTCCGAGTAAGTTCATAATGTGAAAACTAAAAAATGTGTGTGTGTGTGACAGGCTGAGGCAAGAAACATGGTGACTTAGGGCAGTGGCCTACGTGGGGATTAGTCGCCCGTGAATGCATCTCCATTGGAAAAAACTCAAATCATTGGCAGTAAAATCAACAAGTCGCCCAAAGTTGCCCCTGGAAGAAACATTGAGCGACTTTGCAATATGTTGTATTTACCACCAGTGATTTCAGTTATTTTTAATGGAGACGCGTTTTCAGGAGATTAGTCGCCCGCAGATGCACATAAATAATCTCAGGCAACAAATCTCCCCATCGGCCACTTCCCTTACACATATAGAGATTAAATAGTACACGCCCACAATAAACTATGCCTTGCAAAAAAAAATATGTCTTAAAATTTCCTTATTAAGACATATTTACCTTTTAAGCTGTGCACAAGTGTTAGTATTTGCTTATACAGGTATGAGATCTATTATCTGGAAACCAGTTGTGCAGAAATCTCTGAATTACTGGAAGACCATCACCCATAGCCTTTTTTCCCCCGCTGTAATAATAAAACCGTAATATTTACTTGATCCAAATGACTTTTCAGTAGACTTTTCAGGGGTAGTTCACCTTCCAACACTCTTTTCATTTCAGTTGTTTTAAGATAGTTCACCAGAAAGAAAAAACTTTTTTCAATTACTTTCTATTATTTATTTGTGATATATTGAAGTTTAAAGTTTAATTTTTTTTTTTTTAACCTTTGTATTGTATGTATTTCTAAAGCAGCTATGGGAAGGGGGTCGCCGACTCTGTAACTGACCTAAATTGAAACATTTAGTTGATGCATTTCTTATCTTTGCTCCTGCTGAGCAGAATCCCTGAGTTTCAGTAAAGGCAGCTGTTAGAATTGATACAATAGTTACTAATATTCCACAGATACTGCTGAGAAATGTATCGACTAATGTAGCAAATTGAAACAGTAATCCTCTGCACCAGGATTACTGAACTGCCAGATTGAAACACAAGAGACGGGTACATTAAACGTTAAACTTCAAAAAAAAAAAGTTATTTCTGGTAAACAGCTGAACTGAAATAAGTGTTTGGAAAGTGAAAAGCCCTTTTAAGAAAGATCCCTTATCTGGAAAATCCCTGAGTATTCTGGATAACTGATCCCATACCTGTATTATTTATTGGCTGCGTGCCTGTATTCTAATGTCTATAAACACACATTAGTTTTGGCTCTGATCTGGGCTGTAAGAGTTTGGTCTCTCCCAACCCCATCCGCTGCACATTAATACACTGCGACAACTGTCAGTGCTGAAATTGTCTATTTCCCCCCCCCTGCAGCTGTGTGTCATCCTAGAGCCCATGCAGGAGCTTATGTCCAGGCACAAGACTTACAGTTTAAGTCCTCGGGACTGTCTCAAGACCTGTCTCTTTCAGAAATGGCAACGCATGGTGGCACCTCCGGGTAAGTAACCGTATAAACTGGTTTAAATTTCTGCAAGAAAAATGTGGTTGGGGGTCAAGAATTAAAACCAATTTTACTTGTATCCTGCAGCTGAACCAGCCAGACAAGCCCCCAGCAAGCGCAGGAAAAGGAAAATGTCCGGAGGCAGCACCATGAGTTCTGGAGGGGGCAACACAAATAACAGCAACAGCAAAAAGAAGAGCCCAGCCAGTACCTTCGCCCTCTCCAGCCAGGTACCTGTAAGCATCCACTTTTAATTTACTCTTCAACCCGAAGTGAAATCAGCTCTCCCCATAGTATGCCACTGCTACAATATGATTGGGCTGTTAAAGGACCAATCTGATCAAAAAATATTTTTTAAAAATTGGTTACCAAACAAATTACATTTTAAAATCACAAAGTATTTTATTAAGAAATAACCTGCCATAACCCTGCAGGCGCTCCTCTTCACAAACCGATTGGGCGATCCATCACACGGCGCTCGATTTCGCCTCCCTGCCTTGCTTATAGGAGAAAGCCAGGGAGGAGAAATCGAACGCTGCGCGATGGATCGTCACTGTCGCCTTTTCTGAAGAGGAGCTGAAGAGTTTCGGTAAACTATTTCTTAATAAAGGCTTTGCGATTTTAAAGTTTCATTTAATTGGTGTTTTTTTTTCTATGTATATCAACTAATTTTTTTTACATTTTTTTAATGTTACTGGTCCTTTTAAAGGGGTGGTTCACCTTTAAGCTAACTTTTAGTATGTTATAGAATGGCTAATTCTAAGCAACTTTTGAATTGGTCTTCATTATTTCTTTCTTGTAGTTTTGTAATCTGCCTTATTCTTCTGACTCTTTTCCTGCTTTCAAATGGGTCACTGACCCCATCTAAAAAACAAATCCTCTGTAAGGCTACAAATGTATTGTTATTGCTACTTGTTATTACTCATCTTTCTATTCAGGCCTCTCCTATTCATATTCCAGTCTTTTATTTAAATCAATGCATGGTTGCTAGGGTAATTTTGATCCTAGCAACCAGATTTCTGAAACTGCAACCTTGAGAGCTGCTGAATAAACAGCTAAATTACTGAAAAACCACAAATAGAAAATGAAAACCAATTCCAGAATATACACCATACCAAAAGTTAATTTAAAGATGAACAACCCCTTTAAAAAGAACGTTCTTGCACATGTGCTGATAGCTGCAGTTTCCTATGGACGTCTTGATTAACAAACTGACTAAAATCAAAATAAACGTTTTTCTGAAAGCCTACAAAAAACTTGGATCAACAGTCACGACAAATATTTATTTCTTGCAGCAGTCTAAAAGAATGGCCTGTCTTCTACTCTTGTAAATGGCCATTCGTTTTCCGCTACTGCTGTAGGGCGATGGGAAAATAGCTACATATCCCCACCTTCTACTGTCACCGGGGAAAATGTACAGCGCTTTTCATACATGCTTTGTGATATCCATGTTTTTAAGCAGGCCTACAGAAAGGTTTTTTTTTTTTTTTAAATCAAAATATGACTTTGTGGCTATGGGTACAGTTGCAAAAAGCTATCGCTTCCCCCTTAAGAATTGAAAGCATGCAAGGGCAACCACCGTTAAGAGCACCATTAGGCTTCCTTCTCTATTTAAACTGAGATTTTTAATGCCATTTAATAGTTATGTGCCTAATGTTATTGTCTGTAATTTTTCTTTAAAGGGGAACTATTGCAAAAATAGAAATTTAATATAAGCTTCAGCATACTGAAATAAGAAATGTTCTAAATACAATCAATTCAACATTCTGTGCCGTTTCTGAAATAATCAAGTTTATCTTTGCTATTCCTCTCTCAGCATCGGTTTCTCTTCATTCTCTCTTAGATATTCATTGACAGTTAGATCCATTATATATTATTGGAGGGGGTTCCTTTCCTAGCAGATGAATTAGAGCTCACTCAAATAACTGATTCCAGTACAAACAAAATCTAACAAAATAACCACCTTTTGCACAAATTCTGCATGTAGAGAGACAGGATTTCTGGTGATTTTAATAGAGTGAGCTCTAATACATCTTCTAGGAAAAAGGAGCCCCCTTATAAGATACATTGGATTTAACTGTCAATAAATATGACACCCAACTGCTGAATGAAGACATAATGATGAGAAATAGATGAGAGAGGAATAGTGAAGATAAACTTGATTATTTCAGAAACAGTACAGAATTTTGAATTGATTGTTTTTAGAAAGTTTCTTATTTTAGTATGCTGAAGCTTATATCACATTTTCATTTTCGCCATAGTTCCCCTTTAAGGTTTAGAGCAAGTCTAGTTGTGGGGGTATAAGCTATCCTTGTATGGTGAATAATTGCATTCGTTTTGGGGGAAGTTAGCATAGCATGTGGATGGACACTTTCCATTTGTCAGTGTAAATCTTCCTTTCTGGTGTTTAGATGGAACGTGCATGTTCTGACAGCAGTGTGTGATAGGGCAGTCCTCTTCCTGGACTTCATGTCATGGCCCAAGTCAGAATTACAGCTAATACTGCTAACTGCCAGTATTCTAAATTGTCACCAATCTCTGGAATAATCCTGTAAAGTAAAGTGAGCATGCCCAGTTCAGCTTTTATTTGTGTACATTTTTAATCTATTCCCCCCCACCCTTAAGTTAAGACTTTAGCTCGAATAGGTTAAAGACATACTGTCACCATATAATAGAGCGAATGTATGTTGATGCTCTGCTTAATACTAACTACAGGAACATCAGATGAGTCTTGTTACTGAACTTTATAAGTAGAGCAACATCCCCAGTTGGCCAAAATGATCAGCAGGTGGCGCTGTTACAAAATGAATTCTAATTGTTTTAATAAGTCTAATATCTTGGAAATGGCAAAGAAAAAAAAAATGTCAATTGCAAAAGTCCTAAGAAGAGCGCTCTGGGCAATTTTGCATTCATTTGTTTTCAGGGTTTATATAGCTTTTAAATCAGTAAATTTATTTTCCAAACTATCAAAAAATATTTATTATTATTAACATATATTTTTAGAGCGCTAACATATTAAGCAGCACTGTAAAATTAATTTTTGATTTTACCTTTTTACATTTTATGCTTTTTTTTCTATTTTTTATTTTTTTGCAATGCAATCCAAAATTGGGGTTTTACTTTATGTTCTACGAAGATGACAGTATTTATTTATGTGTAAAAACAAAAATACAATATATAACACACAATTAATAAAAACTATCATGAAAGCACATTGCTGCTCTGTGTGGAAGATTTCAAAAACATGGCACCTTGGCGCTCCCTTCCATTCATAAATAAGCCCTATATCCAAACATTGCCAAATCAATCCATATGCTTGGCTGTTTTTTTTTTTTTTAACGAACAAGACCAATTGCCATCCATATTGCCAAATTCATACTTTTAAGACACATCATGACTGATTAAGGGCAAGCCATGAGAGGTCCCCAAAGAGCGGATCTTTCCCCGATATGCCCACTGATGGCAGGGTGATATTGGGTTAATCCGAACGTTCGGTGATAGGTCCGAATGATCGGATTACAACAAAGGGAATGGGCACCGACAGGACCGGACTGAGAATTAAAATAGGCCCTGGCATTTCAGGTACACAGAGGCCCAAACAACCCACATAAAGGCCCAAACAGCCCCCACCAGCCCACTAAATACTGATTTTCTATGGGACCTTTTAGCAGCCCTTTTGGCATTTGCCAGAACCCACAGATTGCCAGTCCGGGCCTGGGCACCGATAGGTCATAGGACAGCATGAACTAGTCAATGCGGTTCTCGATTACAGGATAAATCAAACATGCCCCGATCGATATCAGCCCGATTTTTGGCCTGATATCCATCGGGGGGACCCGTCAGAAGCCCCCACGCGCAAGCAGTTAAGTTGCCAAATTGTGTAAAGGACCAATATCGGCAGCATTTATCTAGGGATGCATCGAATCCACTATTTTGGATTCTGCCGAACCCCCGAATCTTTTGTAAAAGATGAATACCGAATCCGAATGCTAACTTGCATATTCAAGTCATGCGATTTCCCTCCTGTCCATAATTTGCATATGCAAATTAGTATTCAGTTCAGCCAGGCAGAAGGATTCTGCCGAATCTGAATCCTGCTGAAAAAGGCTGAATCCTGGATTCGGTGCATCCCTACTTTCATGTAGGCCACCTTAAAGGAGAAGGAAAGCTACGGTGGGCATTTTATTTGCAATAGTGCAAGGTAGAATGCTATATTTAGTCTGTAGAATGTTTTACCATACCTGAGTAAAAAGCTCTAGAAACTCTCTATTTGTTTAGTATAGGAGCTGCAGTATTAACATGGTGTGACATCACTTCCTGCCTGAGTCTCTCCCTGCTCTGGGCTCAGATTACAGCAGAGAAGGGGGGGGGGAGGAGCAAACTGAGCATGCTCTTGCCCTGGGCAATGAGGTTTAAGCTGAAGGCAGGAAGTCTGATACAGAAGCCCATGTGTACACAATAGATGGAAAGAAATGCAGTGTTTCTTTTGACAGGGGACTCAGAGCAGCACTACTTTGGGGGTTTACTGGTATATTTAGATGTACCTTTCTGATCAGGCTTACTTAGTTTTAACCTTTCCTTCTCCTTTAAAGGAATTTTAAGGAACTGCTACTCAGCAGCTTGTTTACATGAACTATAGTAGTGTTTCTGAAGCAAACAGATCAGTTTTATCAGTGCAGGGCAACACTACATGATATTTTCATTACTTTAAAGCACTTTCATTTTTTGGTGTTACTGTTCCTTCAAGTCCATTTCAGTTCCAAAGTTTTTGATCATTTTGTGATATCTGCCTAGATAAAATGGTTGGAAACAAAGCAAAAACCCCAGTAAAAAAGAAGTCCACACTCAAAGGTCTAGGTGAGATGATAGACACATGAAAGCTATTTTATTTATATAGTTTCCCTTTAAAAGGAAGGGGAAAACCCAGTAATTCCTCTGCAGAGAAGCAATGTGAGCATGTGCAGAATCCCTCTTTTCTTTGGACTTTATGAAACGAGCATGCTCACTTATTTATAGCTTTATTCAGGACGTACCAAGCTAGTACTGACAATGCCTGGCCATTATCAGAACTGGATCATTTCTGGCTTTGGCCAAAACATAACAAAAAAAAAAAAAATATTGAATTTTTTTTAAAAAAACATGTTTTTTTGTAATGATGGACAGGCCTTGTTTTGACCAGGGCTTTAACCCTGCATCCCTTACATTGCATGCATTTTTGCAGGCCTCAGCTTCCCCTTGAGCTCCAAGAAGCCGCTTCTGACCACGCGTAGTAGTGGAAGGAAGGGACACGCCTCTGCCTTGATTATGTTTCTGGAACTCTTCCCTTTCAGGATGTAATGGTGGTGGGCGAACCAACCCTGATGGGAGGAGAATTCGGAGATGAAGATGAACGGCTCATAACCCGCCTGGAGAACACTCAGTTTGACGCCGCCAATGGAATTGATGACGAGGACAGCTTCAATAACTCGCCAGCACTAGGCGCCAACAGCCCATGGAACAGCAAACCCCCCTCAAGTCAAGAAAGTAAATCCGAGAACCCAACTTCACAGGCTTCACAGTAAAAAAAAAAAAAAAAAATTACAAAAAAAGAAAAAATATATATATATGTGTATAACAGGCCGATGTGGAGGAACAAAATGTTTTAAATAAAAGTAAAGTCTCCGAAAAAAGAAAAAAAAAAAAGCTGAAACGTATCTACCTGTAAATTGAAATAAATTACATTTTAAATTTAACCCCTATAGGTCCTGCCTTTTTAAAAAGAGGGGTTAGTGTAAGAGCAAAATGGGGGAAGGAGGTACTGTGGACCATGCGCTGCCATCTTAACAAAAGCATTTTAGCGTCTGTCAGACAGAGCGGTATGTGTTTATATCTATATAAATGTGTATATGGGCTTGGCGGGTGGAGGCCAGAGAAATAAGTGGGACACACAAACATTGACAAAGCCATAGATTTAGTGGGAGATACTCTAGTGGGCATGGGCTCAACCAGTCTCTCTGACTTAGCGCTTTATTGGAGATCTCTAGCACCCAAACCTTTTATGTAGCCTTTCATTTAGGCAATAGGAGAACCGTCTTTCGTGTTCAAGGACAGGAGAAATACTTTCTGTAACTGTCATTTCAGAATGGCGCCACCTGTCTTTTGTTTCCTTGTTGATCGTGTAGCAACTTCATCTTCTTCACCCCCAGTCAATTGACACATGGGCAAAGCTGGCCATTCTAGGGGAGGTCCTCATATGGTGCAACATTAGGCATTTCTGGATAGATGATGGCACGTGTGTATGTGTGTATGCGATTAAGTTTATAATTAACATATTGACAATTAGCACCTACTCGTCTTTTTTTAATATTAAAGGAAGAGTTCAGGGTAAAAATAAAAACTGAATAGGCTGTGCAAAATAAAAAAATAAAAAATCAAATATTATTAGTGTAAACTGTAATGTATAAAGGCTGGAGTGACTGAATGTCTAACAGAACACTACTTCCTGCTTTTCAGCTCTCAGTGACTTGAAGGGGGCCCACATGGGACATAACTGTTCAGTGAGTTTGCTTTGATCCTTAGCATGCAGGTCAGATTTAAAGCAAACCGTTATGACCCATGTGGCCACCCCTCAAGTAACTGATTTGTTACTGCCTGGTAACCAATCAGTGAAAACCAAAAGAACTGCAAAGCAGGAAGTAGTGTTCTGTCTATTATGTTAGACATCCAGTCTCTCCAGCCTTTATACATTTTTGGTTAACTATATTGAAAACATTTTTTATTTTGCACAGCCTATCTATTTACCTAGTTTTTATTTTTATACTTCACAGTTCCTTTAAGAGCAATGTTATCACTCAAAGGCCAATTTCTACCCTATAAATATTTACTACCCGCTGGATTGACATTTTATTTAGGGATTTGTTTCAATCACTAAACACTGAGCTACTAAATGAGCCTCAAAAATGTTTTTTTTAAAGAAATTTAAAACGTGGCAAGAAATCGGTGTCATCGCTAGATCATCTCTTTTTTTCAGTATATATTAAAAAGATTTTACATCCCCCCCCATTCATCCCTTAGGTGGTTATTTATCAAAGTCCGAATTTTTCTCAATATTTTCTGCTACAAACTCTGATCAAATCCGCTCGGCTGTTTAACACTTATTTATTATTACATTTTCCTGAAAATTTGCTTTGCGGGAAAAAAAACGGATTTTTCACGATTTTATCTGAGTTTTCCATCCGATTTTTCACGATTTTTTCATAATGTTCACCCGAAAACTCGGAATACTTCAGGGTATTGCCCGAAACCCAGCGCACATCCAAAAATCATTGAGACTCCTCCAATTGACTTATATGCAACCTCGACAGGTCTGAGATGACGGATTTTCAGATTCGGGCTGTTCCATCCTTGGGGTTTAATAAATTCTAAAAAGTTCGCGATTTTTTTAAAAGCCCGATTTAATAAGAAAAAAAAAAAATCACAAATTTTTCGTGATTTTTGCATTCGGAGTTTAGTAAATAACCCCCCTTAGTCTCCAGGTCCCATATTTTTCCAATTCAGCACCAGAGGATAGAATGACCAGCTGAGCGTGCTCGTTTCCTAATGCCGAAAGGGTTAACCTGGGAGCCATCGTTGGTTCACAGTGCCTCCTCCTGATTTTCTCTTTTTTTTTTTTCTTTAATTTTTCTTTTGTTTTACTTTTGTTTTTAAATAATTATTATTAAAAAGTAAGTTAAAAAAAATGCTGTCCTGATTTTTGTACTGGCTTATTATATATCTCTTTCCAATCTTATTTTATACTGTTCTGAATGCTTCAAACCAAGAAAAAGACTTTGCAGAATTCCTTTGTAACCCCCCCCCCCAAACCAGTGGAAGAGAAGAACGATTTTTAGTGGTTAATTTCTTTATTAAATGTAAACTTGTGTACTTCTCTCTCCCTTCCTCCCACCATCTGTTTCTCGCTTTAGTTTGTATAACTATGTGCTTGTACATTTTCTGCTCAGTAGAAGCCGTGTGTAATTCTGGTCTTAACTGTATTATTAGAAAAACAAAATGTCTTTTATATATAGGGGGCAGTGGGTGGAGCAGGGTTATTTCCCATTTTCCTTGCTGTATTGTCACCATTTTTTTTTTTTGCAAATTGAATTTATATTTTGGGGGAATGCAAGTATTTTATCATGTGTCCCTTCTGGAAGTCCAAGGTGTATTGATTTCTGTACTTATGGAAAAAAAAAAGTGGATCAGGTCATATTTCTTTCATGACATTTTCACTGTTCACTATACCATTGCACGCGATTAGACTGGTCAAAACAAGCCATGTTGGGAGCTAAAGAAATAAAACCTATCCCCAATGATTGTTTGGGGAAATGGTATATGGGGAAAATAATCTGATCAAAGCAGAATGATCAATGAGCAAGCAGAACGTGACTCTCCACTAGACGAGGGGCATTTACTTTTCATGTTGTTCTTTTAATATCTCCTTTGTTGTTGCTTTTTTTTTTAATGAAATGTATTCTATTCAGTTATGCAAATACATTTTCAGTTTTATGAAATGCTGGCCTGATGTTTAACATGGTTTTATATACTATGAACAGGAAAACCTTTTCCTCTCCCTCTCGGTATATTAGTGGATTCAGGAACAAATGAATGGAATCATGGCAGAACAGGCATGGGATCCATTATCCAGAATGTTCTGAATTACAGAAAAAGACTTCATTTTATCTAAATAATCCAAATTTTTAAAAATGAATTCCTTTTTCTCTGTAATAATAAAACGGTATTTTATACTTGATCCCAACTAAGTTATCATTAATCCTTATTGGAAGCAAAACCAGCCTATTGGGTTTATTATGTGTACATGATTTTCTAGTAGACTTGTATGAAGATCCAAATTACGGAAAGATCCAGGTCCCAAGCATTCTGGATAACCCATAACTGTCTTTGCAACTTGAGTTTGGACCTTTTGCTGCTAAATGACATTGGCAAGCAACATGTGTCCTGCCCTGTGTTGAGAAAGATTTTATTTTTTTTAATGTTCCTTCACCCACATACTTTGTCCCTTATTTAAACACAAGTATCTGTTATCCATAAACCCATCCCCTATAGACACCATTTTAATCAACCAGTACCTTGTACTTGATCCAAACTGAGATATCTAATCATTATTGAAGGCAAAAGAAGCCTATTGGGTTTAATGTTTAAATTATTTTATGGAGATCAAATTATGGAAAGATCCCTTATCTGGACCAGGTCCCGAACATTGTGGATGACAGGTTCCCATACCTGTACTGGTAAATCTCTGTACTTACAACCATAAACTCCAGGCCTTAACATCCTTGAAAGCAAAGGCAGGTTCGGCCTAATTGCAAACTACCAGATTTGAGGCCAGTTTGTCCACATGGACCTTAAGGGTAAGGGCACTCGAGCAGATTCGGGGAGATTAGTTGCCCTGGCGCCAAATCTCCTCTTCTTCAGGGCGACAATCTCCCCGAACTACCTTCCCGCGGCTAGAATGAAAAATTGCTTTAAATGGGGGTCCCAGAAGCAAGCAGAGGGACTGTGTTGCTAATTCTGCAAGACAAATCATTAGACATTTGCAGGACGGTCGACAGATGAGTTGATGGTGGTTTTGTCTTCTGCTAATGTCTTTAGCACTCAAATTCCGTGTATCTGATCAGCTGTCTTCTTGAACACACAGTATATTGTTTTGTGCTGAGATGGGCCTCAACCAATGCCCATTTTCAGTATTTCCAATCAATATCTGGCTAGGCTGAATTTTGGCCCTGTACACTAGCAGTGAGCCTCCAACTTGGTCCAAGCTTAACGTAAGTCTTTCCATAAGTTACCTGATTTGATATGGTCATCCAGTTCCCAAGACCATTAACATGCTGATAACTAGAGATCATAGGATTATATTTGCATTTATTGTTCCTTCTGCCTGTTCTAAACTGAGTGAATCACAGAATGAACGTCCCAGACTAGAGGTAGGGAAATCTGATTCTGAATGTTCTACAAACTGTTGTTATCGGACATGACTTTGATCAATCCTTAGATCAATTTGATCAAGTTTGCATAAGGGTTCTTGGACATGCAGAAGATGTGGCATAAGTCACATGACTTGGGGCAGCTGGGAAATTGACAATATGTCTAGCCCCATGTCAGATTTCAAAATTGAATATAAAAAAATCTGTTTGCTCTTTTAAAAATTCTGCTGGAGCAGCACTATTAACTGATTCATTTTGGGGAAAAAAAATGTTCCCATGACCGTATCCCTTTAAGTTAATTTTTGTTGGCTTCCAATTGCTTTTTTTTTTTTTTTTTTAATGTTTTTGAATTTTCATTTCTTCTTTTGACATCAGCTTTCAAAGGGGGTCACTGACCCCAGCAGCTATAAAAACGATTTCTCTTTGAAGCTACCATTTTATTGTTATTGCTCCTTTTATTACTTATATTTCTATTCAGTCCCTCCCCTATTCATATTCCAGTCTCTCACGCAAGCGAGCTAAAATTCCAATCTGAAATGCTGCCGAACACAAAGCTAAATAATTCAAAAACCGCAAAAATTGAAAACCAATGACAGAATATCACTCTCTACATCATACAAAAAGTTATCTCAAAGGTGAACAACCCCTAATTGTGTCAAGCAGTGAGTGGATGAATATCGGTGATTAGTGCAGGTTCTTCCTATAGTAGATATAAGGCTTATACTCCATGTTGAGTCTTATTGCTTGAGCAGAGAGCATTGGAAGAACTGGGCTTGAGGTTTGGCCCAGAGGAGAGTAAAATCTTGCCTTATTGCTGGACATTATCACCCTGGTTTTGGTAATATAATTTCGAAAAAGATAATTATGAGTTTCTGGCCCAAACCTTGTTGCTTGTATTTCTCCCTTACTGCATTAGTGTTGTACATATTCCATCTGTTTCTATATCCTCTTGTATCTCTACCTTGTGCTTCAGCTCAACGAAGTGGTTATTTACATGTGCAATTAATGGTAGCCCTATACAGCAGTGATCCCCAACCAGTGGCTTGCGAGAAACATGTTGCTCCCCAACCCCTTGGATGTTGCTCTCAAAGCAGGGGATTATTTTTGAATTCCAGGCTTGAAGGAAAATTTGGTTGCATAAAAACAGATGTACTGCCAAACAGATCCTCCTGTAGTCTGCCAGTCCTCATAGGGGCTGCCAAATAGCCAATCACAGTCCTTATTTTTATGGATGCACCGAATCCAGGATTCGGGCGAATCCTTCTGCCCGGCTGAACCAAATCCTAAAATTTCGGGGGTTCTGCTGAATCCAAAATAGTGAATTTGGTGCATCCCTACTTATTTGGCACCTCCAGGAACTTTTTGTATACTTGCTTTGCTCCCCAACTCTTTTTTTACATCTGAATGTTGTTCATGCATAAAAAAGGTTGGGGAGTCCCGCTATACAGCATTCCTATTAGGCTCCTAACATCTTGTTTTCACTTCTCTTCTCCCCTTCCTTGGTTTTTTTTCATTACAATGACGTTCATTTCACACGTATGTACAAAAGTCTCAGAGCTAAGGAGTAGGCTTGTAGTATATATATATGTATATAAAATGTGTGTGTACTATATCTATTTTTTTGTTACAACTTATAGAAATATGAGGAATAATAGCCCTCAGTCCCCCTATAGGTTCTGCTCCTCTGTGGAATGGTGACACGACTCCCCCCAATGCCCTGTGAATGGTACACTCCAAGAACTTTCCATCGCGTCGTTTGTCATTTATGGCTCCAATAAAAGTACAATTTCAGTTTCCCACTGTCCTTTTGAATCATTGTATTCCTCCCCCAACCCATGGAGTGGCGCCGCTGTTCCAATGTCCCCCCTTTTGTTTGGTTACTTTATATATTGTACAATAAACAGTAGGTGGTTTCCTATGTGTGAATGTTTCTTATCTGGATTATTTCTAGTTTTCTCTTTCTGAGGATTCTTGTCTCAGTGTTGTCTACAGGACTAATGACTTCTGCGCAGAAATGAGACTGAACTGAGTCTAATATGGAGCAATGATGAACCTCAGGCACCTGCTCCTTTGTGTTTCTCAGGACTAGTTGGACCCTCTAAGTGGGTGGTGCTTCAAGGAAGTGATGAAATAGAGCAGTGATCCCCACCAGTGGCTCACCAACCCCTAGGATATTGCTCCCTGTGGCCTCAATATTTTTAATTCTTGAAGTTTTGGTTGCATAAAAACATGGTGCAATGCAAAACAAAGCCTCATATATACTGCCAGTCCATATAAGGGCTACAAAATAACCAATTACAGCCCTTATTTTGTACCCTAGGAACTTTTTTCCTGATTGTGTTGCTCCCCGACTCGTTTTACATTTGAAATGTGGCTCATGGGTATAAAAGGTTGGGGACCCACAAAATAGAGGGACAAGACCAATCAGCAGTGCCACAAAAAAGCCTCATAATTAGATACTGTTGATAATAATTTTGCTGATCTTAGCTATGGAACAGAAGGTGCAACTCTTACCTCAAATTACACATATATAAAAGAATACATTTTCAAGATGATAAAGTTAAACTTAGGTTTTTACTTAGGATAATGAGGCTTGGTAAAACGAAAATCCCTTAAATTCACAGTATAACTTCCGTGTCTGGAGGCTGTAAACAATTATGTAAAATCACAAGAGACTGTGAGACATGGAATTATACAGTGTGTATCTACAGTCGGCAGTTGATGTAGGGCACATACTGTAAAGATGGACTGGGCCGGCGGGACACTGGGAAAAAACCTGGTGGGCCCAGACCCGCTCCCTGATTGGCCACCCCTGGCATTCGCACATGCGTGTGGCAGCACAGTGTACGTGCAAATGTGCTGGGGGGCCACAGGATTTGGATGTCCGGAGGGGGCCCCCGGTGACTGCTAGGAGGGCCCTTGTTGTCTCAGTACCGGTGGACCCCTGATGCTCCAGTCAGTCTCTGTGTAAGTATAAATAGTCATTAAGGATATAAAAGTTGTCCGGGCCAAATTTCAACCTAAAGTGCCCCTAGTGCATACCTCCCAACATTTTGAGGGACCAAAAAATTTGGTGGGCGTAGCCGGTGAAATTTTTGACCATGCCCATTTTTGTGGCCACATCCCCTAATTACCATGTTTATTTTACGAAACTTGGCAGGTTATGAAAGTTTGAACATATTTCTGTTTTTTTCTCAATTATTACAGTTTTGCTAATGAAGGTGAATTGCCCTTTAAGCCGCGAGTCTAACTTTTCCCAAGGGACCTGTTATCTTATATTGTTACAATTACTTATTTGCTTTTCTCGAAATTGTTACAAAAGTATATTATCTGCAGCTGTGGCTGTTCTGGGCTCTCTGCCAAAAGCCAATTAAGTTTTATGCCTGTTCAATACAGAGAAAAACTGGACTTTTCCTGTACAAACAAGGGACTGCGGTTTGAGCTGGGCAAAAGAGGGACTGTCCCTGTAAAAACGGGACATTTAGGAGGTATGCCCTAGTGTGCTCGTTCTCCCCACCCACACGTCAACGCTCGCACCCCTACTGCCCATTGCTGCCATTCCCAAATCACTAGCAGTGGGGACTGGGCAGGCAGGAGATTCAAACATGCCGCCTTACAGAGCATTTGTTTTTTAGATGGGGTCAGTGACCTCCATTTGAAAGCTGGAAAGAGTCAGAAAAAGAAGGCAAATAATTAAAAAACTAATAAAAAAAGAAAAAATGAAGGCCAGTTGAAAAGTTGCTTATAATTTTTAACAAAAAAAATATTGACCTAAAGGCAAACCATCCCTTTAATATCAATCAAGCTTTGTATATGGGTTAGGAGGATGTGCAACTAGTGCTTCAGTCTCCAAACAATATCTAGAATCCAATTGGAGAATACATGGATCCAGGCAGAGGAAAAGATACACTATGCAGTATAACAGCAACAAGATCCTGGCCAAGAGTGAAGTTTCCTATCAAAGTCTTGTGCCAACATTTGGGGGGTAAGGTACTAAAACTCAACTTTTTCTGGTCGGGCTTTTTGGGGTAAAAACTTGAAATTTTCATGTAAAAAAAAAAAGCCCAAATCTGAAAACCTGGCATCTCAAACCTGTCGAGCTCCTGTATCAGTCAATGGCAGATGTCTCCATCCCAATCTGAAGATATTGTGGTCCGCGCTGAATTTAGCCCAATAATCCAAAAAAACCCAGAAAAAAAACTAGCAAATTCTGAAAAAAACGTACAAATCCGTTTTTTCCCAATCTGACTTCAAGTTATTTTAATGATAAATTAGGCAAGTTTAATTGAGCTTTTCTTATCTAAAAGAGGAGATAAAATTGGATTTTAGTAAATAATCCCCTTCATCGTGTATGCCTTTACGGTATGTTCTGGTTTGTTTCCCATGGCCAACCCCCCCTTTCTTTTCTCTTTTTCCCTCTCCCTCTTTTTCCCCTTCTCTATCTGTTAATATGTTAATTAAAAGAAAAACGTTTGATTCTTTACAAGAGCATTGGCTCCTCCTGCCAATATTATACAGAGTATAGAACTTGTATATGCAGCACCAGTAACCAATGTTTCCTGCTCTATATTTGCTGAAGTTCAAGGAGAAGGAAAGCTACAGAGGCATTTTATTGCCAATAGATTAGCTGCAATAGTGCAAGCTAGAATGCTATATTTATTCTGTAGAATGTTTTACCATACCTGAGTAAAAGCTCTAGAAACTCTCTGTTTGTTTAGGATAGGAGCTGCAGTATTAACATGGTGTGACATCACTTCCTGCCTGAGTCTCTCCCTGCTCTGGGCTCAGATTACAGTAGAGAAGGGAGGGGTGGGGGGAGAGGAGCAAACTGAGCATGCTCTTGCCCAGGGCAATGAGGTTTAAGCTGAAGGCAGGAAGTCGGATACAGAAGCCCATGTGTACACAATAGATGGAAAGAAATGCAGTGTTTTTTTTGACTCCGAGCAGCACTACTTTGGGGGTTTACTGGTATATTTAGATGGACCTTTCTGATAAGGCTTACTTAGTTTTAACCTTTCCTTCTCCTTTAAAACAAATATATAAAAACCTTTTTAAAAAATAACCCTCTTCATGTCTTGCAGGGAGATTTACAGTTGTTACAGAAACCCTATAAACCAGGGTGCAAACACCAGCGTATTGATGGATATAATAAAACACTAAGTACTTTGAACTTTTTTATGATTCTGGAAATATTCAGTTACTAATTGTACATTGCTGCAGTGATGCACAGTGATGATGACGTCATCAAAACACATATAACACGTATAAAAGAAGTGCGGGTCTATGGGGCTAATTCACTAACCTCCAAAAATTCGCGAGCGACGACTTCGCTCACAGCGCAACACTTCCCAGGCATAGATTCGCCAGGACAAAGCTAATTCACTCAAATCCGAAGTTGCGTCCACTGCGCCGAATGCTGGCGAAGTTGCGCTAGCGTTACTGCTCCAAGCGAAGTGACGTTGCGCTAGCGTTGGCTAATTTGCATACGATGGGAAGTTAAAGCTGAATGGACGTATATGTTGTAGCAAATACATTACACTACACAAGCCCAGGGAAACCTTAATTAAATAAAATAAAGTTGTTATATTGCCCTACACATGAGCCCAGTGTATAGTTTATGTGCCGTATGTTAGGAAATGTAGGGGGGAAGCCAAAAAAAAAATGACGTTCCTTTTAAGCCTATCACCCTGAAAAAGGAAAAGACGACAGCGTTTTTTGGGACTTAGAAAAATTTTCAACTATTTTTTGAGGAACTCCCATCTAGTCTATTGAGGTGGCGAAGGCAAGTCTGGCGCAAGAGGTAACGTTCAGTAAAATCCACATCTTAGTGAATTTGTGTAGTTACGTCCATTCGCCAGAGCGCAAATTCGCCAGGCGTGAGGGAGCGAAGTACCGCTAGAGTCTATTTCCTTCGGTAGCGAAGTTATGCCAGCGACCATTACTAAATCTGTGAAGTACCGAAATGACGTCACACTGGCGAATTTTCGCCCGCGTTAATCACTTTGCCCTTTAGTAGATTTACCCCTATGTATTATAGAAATTTTGAACACAGTTTCCTAATACAAAACTACTTGTCTGGGACGGAATGCACAACACAATATTTTTTGCAAAGGTTTCCCTATACATTACGTGTTATTTTAACTACACAACTATTTCTCTCTGGTTTCTGTGCACTGCCTGTGCGTGACATACGCTGCCTGTGGCCTTTTGGGGATCTGTTCAGCAAGTTTGTTATTATTTGCAAATAGTTGTTAGGAGGTCCCATCCACAGGGTAGGAGGAGGCATGTGGATTTAAGAGTATATCTTAATATGACTTAAAGAAGAACAAAAGTAATTTATACTTGGGGGTGCTAGGCACCCCGGGCCAGGGTTCCTAAGTTCTGGCTCCCCCAAGTATAAAATGACTTTCATTCTCCTTGAAAGGGTTTGTTTGCCTTTAAATGAACTTTTAGGGGTTTACTAAACCTCGATTTATTATATCCCCCGAAGCCGCAAAAAGTCCAAAATCCACCATCTCAAACCTGTCAAAGTCACGTATAAGTCAATGGGAATTTGAAGATATCTTGATTTGCTCCGGGTTTTATCAAACATTATGAAAAAGTTGGGTTTTTTTGGGCGGTAACCCCAAAAAAATCAAGCAATTTGGGTGTTCATGTTTTTTCCCAGGTCTTCAAGTTATTTTATTGATAAATAAGATAAAATTGTGGATGGGAGTTTGGTTAAGCTTGGTTTAATAAAAATATGAGATAAATTCGAGTTTTAGTAAATGACCCCCCTCTCATGTAGACAGGGATATTTTGAGACAATTTACAATGGTTTTTAGTTATTATTATTTGTGGTTTTTGAGTTATTTAGCTTTTTATTCAGCAGTTTGCAATTTCAGCAATCTGGTTGCCAGGGTCCAAATTCCCCTAGCAACCATGCCGTCATTTGAGTAATAGTCCTCAATATGAATAGGAGAGGGCCTGAATAGAAAGAAGAGTAATTAAAGTAGCAATAGCAATAGATTTTGTTTTTAGATGAGGTCAGTGACCCCCCCCCCATTTGAAAGCTGGAAAGAGTCAGAAGAAGATAAAGGCAAAAAATAATTCAAAAACAATAAAAAAAAGACAAAAATGAAGGATAATTGAAATGTTCTTTAGAATTATCCATTCTATAACATACAAATAGTTATTAACTTAAAGGTGAACCACCCCTTTTATAAACCTTCTTTACATATGAGCGATGGGCCCCACAGCAAATAATTTTTCGGGCCCCACAAATGTCTAAAGGTTGACCTGTTTTACCTGTATTTATTAGAATTGTATATAAATTAGGGCCTCATGGGGCCCCTATACCTCCTGGGCCCCCCTGCAGCCTCAGGGTCTGCTTCCTCTGTAGTTACACCCCTGCCCCCCAGTAGTTCCACCACTGCTTTCTTCTCTATAGTCTGAGACATTAGACATACTGTAGCTCGGAGTTCATTTCACGTGAGCCCTAAATGTGCTCCTGTAATAATGGGGTCTGGGTTCCCAGGTGGGGCTGCAGCAAGTGGAGCTCCTGTACTGATCATATTCTGGGGAGCATTTTGGGATTTGCGAGAAAGTGTGCTTGTGGGTCCTATAAACCTCTGGGGAGGAGAGGTTGTCCCACTGCTACACTAAGGCACTTGAGTTCTGCATTAGGGATGTAGCGAACGTCGGAAAAAAAGTTCGCGAACATATTCGCGAACTTGCGCAAAAATGCGAGCGGTTCGCGAACGGTTCGCGAACCCCATAGACTTCAATGGGAAGGCGAACTTTAACATCTAAAAAAGACATTTCTGGCCAGAAAAATGATTTTAAAGTTGTTTAAAGGGTGCAACGACCTGGACAGTGGCATGCCAGAGGGGGATCAAGGGCAAAAATGTATCTGAAAAATCTGCCTGTGTGTGCTTGGAAGAGATAGTGTAGGGGGAGAGCTGTTAGTGATGCTAGATGGCAGTTGGTTGAATAACACACTGGGCAAAAAATGCCTACAGGGCAAATAATGCCTAAAAGGTCAACTTATACACTACTACAGCGGTAGTAAAATAAAAAAAAGTAAAATAAAAAAAAAATGAATATTAAAAAAAAAAAAATTAAAGTTGGTGCTGCTGAACTACTAGGAGCAGCAGATTAGCACACCAGTCCCACTCCCCAACACTGCTAGACTAATAGCACTGGGCTCTTATAGTAGTAGTAGTAGTAGTAGTAAAACAACAAAAAAATAAATAAAAGCAGTCCTTACAAGGACTACTGTTATTGCAGCAGTCAGCAGATGAGATCAGAAGCAGGACAGCTGCCCACTGCAGCTACATACAGAGCACTGCAGTAGAAGGTAGATTACTAGCCAGCAAAGCTACCTAAGCTTAAATGTCCCTCAAACCCCTGCAGACTTCTGTCCCTCCAATAACAGAGCAGTATCAACACGATTACTAGCCAGCAAACTTTCAACTGTCCCTGAAATCACTAACAGGCAGCAGCTCTCTCCCTACACTATCTCTTCAGCACACACAGGCAGAGTGAAAAAAACGCTGCAGGGCTTCGGTTTTTATAGGGAAGGGGAGTGGTCCAGGGGAGAGCTTCCTGATTGGCTGCCATGTACCTGCTGGTCTGGGGTGAGAGGGCAAAAAAAAGCGCCAACAATGGCGAACCCAAAATGGCGAACGTCGCGCGATGTTCGCGAACTTCCGGCGAGCGCGAACACCCGATGTTCGCGCGAACAAGTTCGCCGGCGAACAGTTCGCGCCATCTCTATTCTGCATCTGGGATAAACTATGTTCTAGTTTAGTGGGGCTGGTGGTTGAGTTTGGGGAAACTTGTGGTGGGAGGGCAGCTGGAAGCTGGGGATCTGTTTGGAAGGTGAGCTGGAAACCTGCAGGATTAGATTGTGATTTATTTGGTGTATTGCTGATGGCACATCCTCGTATCTCCTGAGAGGATCCTGAACACCTAGGCTGCCTTCTGTCCATCTTATTCACAGTTCAATTGTAGCCAAGATTTGAAGCCAAGACCTCTTGATTCCCACCTACAAAACACAAAACAAAATGGTTATCTGGCTCCTTCCCCCCACTACCTCACATTATAAGCTTTAGGGCAGAGACACACGCACGCTCAGATTCAGGGAGATTTAGTCGCCCGGCGATAAATCGCCTCTTCTTTGGACGACTAAACTCCCCAAACTGCCTTCCCGCCGGCTAGAATGTAAATCGCCGGCTGGATGGCACTCGGAGCGATTTGTTTTCCGAAGTCGCCCGAGGCGAGGCAACTTTGGGCGACTTTGGAAAACGAAACACACCAATTGCCATCCCGCCGGCAATTTCGATTCTAGCCGGCGGGAAGGCAGTTCGGGGAGATTAGTCGCCCGAAGAAGAGGCGATTTGTCTCCCCTCTCCCTAGAGAGACCCCTCCCACTGGCAGTCAGCAACACCTAGCCTCAAGAACAATAGGTCTCATGTGCCTTCGTTTAGGGCAGAGACACACGTGAAGATTCAGGGAGATTTAGTCACCCGGCGACAAAACGTCTCTTTTTCGGGCGACTAATCTCCCTGAACTGCCTTCCTGCCAGCTAGAATCGAAATCGCCGGCGGGGTGGCACTCGGAGCGCTTTGTTTTCCGAAGTTGCCTCACAAGGAAACTTCGGCCGATTTGGAAAACAAAGCATCCCGAGTGCCACCCTGCCGGTGATTTAGATTCCAGCCAACGTGAAGGCAGTGCGGGGAGATTAGTCGCCCGAAGAAGAGGTTATTTGTCGCCGGGCCACTAAATCTCCTTGAATCTCCACATGTGTCTCTGACCGGAATTGCAGCTGTATGAAGGATAAGGTACATGATCTTTGGTTCTGTTGCCTCCCACAGTGACTCTGTATAAGAAGGGAGCCAGGATACATTATTGGATCAACTGGAGGTTTCCTTGTGCAATGCACTACTGCATAGAAATATAATCATTAGATGGATATACCTAATAATGATAAAAAAGGAAAAATGTTTTCATCAAATGGACTATTTAGTGCAGACATTTTCTGGGCCCCCTGGTCCCCTCCCCACCCAGATCCTGCCCCCAAGCCCCACCCCCAATAAAAACATGTGTGGCCAGGGCCCCCCTACAAGTTAAAAAAAATTCATTAGTGGTCAGGGACCCCCCTATAAGTTAAAAAAATCATTAGTGGTCAGGGCCCCCCTATAAGTTAAAAAAAATCATTGGTGTCAGGGCCCCCCCTATAAGTTAAAAAAAATTAATTAGTGGTCAGGGCCCCCCTATAAATTAAAAAAAATAGTGATGACAGAGAGCCCCCATAAAGGTTTTACTAAAACATTGGTGGGCAGGGGCCCCGTAGAATATAATAAAAAAAATCATTGATGGCCAGGGGTTCAATAAACTAAAAAAAAAAAAAACATTAAGTACCCCCCCGCTCTCAGTGAGCTACAGAATCGGGTAGGGTGGGCAGAGCTATAGTGCTTAGTAGTCCCGGTAGATCTACACAGGGATTGGACAGGCTTATCCAATTACCATGCAGCTCTAGGGAAACTACCAATTGTTTAGAAGCTGGAGAGGAGAAAGAAGTGTAGAAGAAGCTCTGCCCTCCCCACATGATTCTGCAGTTTACTGACAGCAGTGGGGGCCCGGCTACAGCGTGAGTACAGCGGCCGGGGCCCCCCTAAGACCCAAAAATCACGGGGCCCGGTGGCGGCCCTGAGTGTAGCTGCAGGAAAAGCAACTGCGCTAGTGAGTATTCTGCTGCTGACAATACCAAGTTTCAGGCCCGGACTGTGGGTTCTGGCAAATGCCAGAGGGCTGCTATAAGGTCCCATAGAAAGTCAGTATTTAGTGGGCTGGCATACCTCCCAACATTTTGGAAGTAAAAAGAGAGACAAGAAAAAATTTTCTGCACGTAGTGCAGCACATTTTTTGACCACACCCCTTTCTGTGGCCACACCCCCTAATTACCATGTTCGTTTACAAAATTTAGCAGGTTATGAAAGTTTGAAAATATTTCTCCTTATCTAAACTGTGTTTTTGTGTCTCAAAATTGTTACAAAGTATCTTATTTGCACCTGTAAAAGCCAATTAAGTGAGAAACTTTGTTTCTTTTTCTGGCTGTTCAGTGCAAAGAAAAGAGGGACTTTCCAGTACAAATGAGGGACTGCAAGTTGAGCTGTCAAAAGAGGGACTGTCCCTCCAAAAAAGGGACAGTTGTGAGATATGTGCTGGTGATGGTTGTTTGGGCCTCTGTGTGGGCTTATTGGGCCTATTTTAATTCTCAGTCCGGACCGGCAAGTCTTTCCCAGTAACATAACTGGAGGGGGACAGGCCCTAGTGCGGGACGTGCCGCCGGGCCCCCGCCCCCCTCCGTACCAGATTTTTTTACCCGGAATCGCCCGATGCGGCCCGAAATCGGCAGTGCACGAGCTGCCGGGGGGCCCTGATGGGGTGCAGGCCCTGGCCCAATTGCACCCCCTGCTCCCCCGGTAGTTCTGCCACTGGTCTTTCCTATTCAAGTAAGTGGGAGTTGGCAGGGGTATCTGGGGCACTTCTTAGCTTTAATCCCCCAGATAAATCCAATGTGGCATCAGCCTTACACACCACAGACCCCATCCAGTCTATTTGAGTACAATTTCCTGCAGTCCCTAAGCTTCAATGCTCTTTGCTCCCGTGACAATGGGCAAATGTTTACCCAGCAAAGACTATTTTTTGTCCATTTAATATACTTGCGTGTGCAGAACTGGCTTTATATGCCTATCTTTATTAGCGCACAAAGGAGCGGCGGCTGTAGTTAAATTTTATGCATTTTTGTTGCCAGGCTGGTTTTGTTCAATGTCGTTGTGTTATATTTTACCACCTGTGTGATTTATTACATTTAAATGGTATATTGACAGAGAAGAATGCGTCTACGGCAGTCCGACAAAAAATGGAGTAAAACAACTCCTCCTACATAGAGTGGCTTTTCTGGCCTGATCTTATACAGTTCATGAACTCCGAGTGACTTCCAATAGCCTCGTATTTTCCAAAGCGGGTACTCATTTTTATAATACAGGCGTTAGAGTGAGTCATGTGACACACATTGCATCACTAAGTGTTAATTATAACGGATGACATCACTAAGCGGTGTTTACACTGATATCATCTACATGATAATTGTGGCTCTTGTGCATTTAGAGAGAAAAAAAGCAGAAAAATAGAAATCCGCTAATATGTTTAGGGAGTTATAGAATAGCTAATTCTAAGCAACAATTCTAATCAAGACTGTTTCCAGCTTTCAAATGGGGGTCGCTGACCCCATCTAAAAAACAAATGCTCTGTAAGGCTATACATTTATTGCTACTTTTTATTGCTCTTTTTCTATTCAGGCCTCTCCTACTCATATTCCAGTCTCTTATTCAAATCAGTGCATGGTTGCTAGGGGAATTTGGGTCCTAGCAACTGGATTGCTGTAACGGCAAACTGGAGAGCTGCTGAATAACTCACCACAAATAATAAAAAATGAAAACCAATTGCAAATTGTCTCAGAATATCACTCTCTACATTATACTAAGGGGCAGATTTATCAAGGGTCGAAGTGAATTCGAGTGAATTTTCGAAGTAAAAAAATTCAAAATTCAAAGTAATTTTTTGGATACTTCGACCATAGAATCGGATACTACGACTTAGAATTCACTTCAAATTCGATTCGAAGTAAAAATAGTTTGAATATTCGACCATTTGATAATCGAAAAACTTCTACTTCAATACTTTGCCAAATTAAACCTGCCGAAGTGCTAATGTTAGCCTATGGGGACCTTCTAGACCCTTTTTCTAAGTCTTTACATATCGAACGATTTAATTGTTCGACTGAACGATTTTACTTCGATCGTTCGATGGCCAAATGCGGTGAAAAATCCTCTGACTTCGATATTGGAAGTCAAAGTATTTAAATTAGATGGTCGAATTTCGAAGTATTTTTTACTTCGAAATTCGACCCTTGATAAATCTGCCCCTAAAAGTTAGTAGAACAGTAGTAGAACAACCCCTTTAAACTGGACGTACATGCACAGACATGACCAAGTAGTTTGGCCGATTTTAATTAAGAAGTTTTAATAATTAACTATGTGAGAAGCTATGGTAAATTGGGGGACCATTTCAACAGATCCTGGTGGATCAATAAGAATAAAACAGTAGCTTGTACTTGAGCCAAACTAAGATACAGGTTGGGGGCCTATTATACAGAATACTCGGGACCAGTGGTTTTCCAGATAAGGGGTCTTTGTATAATTTTGATCTTTATACAAGATCAACTTAAAATGAACTTAAATATTAATAAATATTAATATTAAATAAACCTAATAGGACTGTTTTGCCTCTAATAAGGATTAATTATATCTTGGTCTGGCCCAAGTACAATATACTGTTTTATTATTAAAGAGAAAAAGTAAATCATTTTAAAAATTTTTAATTTTTTTTATTAAAATGGAATCTATGGGAGATGACCTTCCTGTAATTCAGAGCTTTCTGGATAACGAGTTTCCGGATAATTAATCCTTATTGAAAGCAAAACCAGCCTATTGGGTTTATTTAATGTTTAAATGTTTTTTTAGTAGACTTAAGGTATAAAGATCCAAATTACAGAACCCCAGCTCCCGAGCATTCTTGCATGATTTTCTAGTATGAAGATCCAAATTACAGAAGGGTCAGTTATTAGGAAAACCACAGGTTCCCAGCATTCTGGATAACAGGTCCCATACCTGTACAACTAATACAAAATGCAGTGGGAACATGAATGCTCTTTGCTCCTAAAGAAAGACAGTGAAAATGACTGTAATGTTTGCCCAGCACAGACTATTTTTTGTCCATTTACTTGCGTCTGTGGACGTGGCTTTATATCTTTATTAACACACAAAAGCACAGAGACTGAAGTTCGATATTGCATATTTTTGTTGCCAGGCTGGTTTTGTTTGGTATTGTTGTGTGTTTTATTTCACCACCTGTGTGTTTTATTACACTTGGACTGAAATATGACAGATACAATGCATCTACAGCAGTCCGACAAAAATGGAACTAAACTCCTACTTAGTGCTGGATTGTATAAATCATTTTCTTGTCTGCTCTTATACAGCTCATGAACTCTGAGGTTTGTGGGGCCCCTCATATGTTCTCCATCTATTCAGCCTATGAGAGTGTAACCAATTGGCACGTGTATGTTTCGCCCAAAACATCATCAAAATTTCAAAGTTGTTCTTAATTTTGCCCACTGAATGTTGTGAAAAATATTATGGACATTTTCTCAGATTTTTCCATTCTTGGATATATATATATATATATCATTATTATGGGGCCGATTCACTCAGCTCGAGTGAAGGGTTCGAATGAAAAAAACTTCGAATTTCGAAGTTTTTTTTGGGTACTTCGACCATCGAATTGGTTAAATTCGTTCGAATTCGATCGAAGTCGAACGAAATCGAACGATTCGAAGTAAAAATCGTTCGACTATTCGACCATTCGATAGTCGAAGTACTGTCCCTTTAAAAAAAACTTCGACCCCCTACTTCGGCAGATAAAACCTACCGAAGTCAATGTTAGCCTATGGGGAAGGTCCCCATAGGCTTGCTAAGCTTTTTTTGATCTAGGGATTTTCCTTCGATCGTTTGATTAAAATCCTTCGAATCGTTCGATTCGAAGGATTTAATCATTCGATCGAACGAAAAGTCCTTCGATCGTTCGATCGAACGTTTAGCGCTAAATCCTTCGACTTCGATATTCGAAGTCGAAGGATTTCAATTCGAGGGTCGAATTTCGAAGTATTTTTAACTTCGAAATTCGACCCTTAGTGAATCTGCCCCTATGTGTTCAAGGGGCCCATTTATTAAACCTCAATTTTTTCTCGTCAAGGTTTATAGGGAGAAATTTTTTTCTTAATAAAAAAAAAGCAGCTGTGGTTTCCAGACCTTTCAGCCAACAAATAAATCACTGGTAAGGAAACCTGTTGAGATTAAGGTGCTATATAATAAGTAGGTGTCACGTACGGCTCATTAAATTCAGAACAAGTGCTAAGCTCCTGGTCACAGCTCAATCTTTTGCCTGTAGCAGCCGCCTTTAGCTGGCCATAGACTCAAAGATCCACTCGTTTGGCGACATCGCCAAACGAGCGGCTCTTTCCCCGATATGCCACTAACGGCATGGCTATATCGGGGATTATACGAACGTTCGGCCATATGGACAAACGATCTGATTACAATACGCCAAGGGGCTCCGACGGGTCGGTCGGGTAAAAATCAAACCTTCCCGATCAATATAGTGTCCAGATATCAATCGGGAAGACCCATCGGAAGCCCCCATACATGGGCAGATAAGCTGTCAAATTGGTCTAAACGACCGATATCTGCAGCTTTATCTGCCCATGTATGGCCACTCTTTGGCTTCGGGAGGAGCCCTCAGCTACTCAGATGGCCAGGTCTTACATTGAGAGGAGCAAAGCAGATGTTCTGAACGAGCAAAGGGGCACGTGCGTTTCCAAGGTTTTGGAGGGAAGGCAACAGTTCAGGGAATAGATGAAAAGTGTTGTCAGGCAGGCCTGGGTCAGTACAGGCAGAGTTCAAAGATTAGTCAGGGAGGCAAGGGTCAATATTGGTAGAGTTCAGAATAGTCAGGCAGGCAAGGATCGAAAACTGGAGTCAAACAAGACAAATTCGCACCCAGATACTAAAGAATTGACAACGGGCAATGAGTTTTGGCTCAAAGCCTCTTTAAATATTCAAAAGTTTGCACATCATCACGCGGACATGTAAAACCGATAAGTGTGAGCCAAATGCCCATAGGATACAGTGCCGGAGGAGAAGAGACTAAAGCTGCGGGCGTCCCCGCTGGCCCCTAGTCCCCACTAGACCACCAGGGTGAGTCGCTACAGTAGGGTCATTTTTGTCCTGCAGAGGCTTCCATGGTTTTGTGGCCTCATCATTGTACTTTGCAGGTTGCCTTATTGTAAATTAATCCTCTGGACTCTAATACAAAAAATAATCTCTACTGAACAAATTATTATGAAAAAAATATACAATGGCATGGTGGTACCCTGTATCCATGTATACAGCTGATTAGTACATGTGTTCCTACTGCCCTGTCACAGAGCTTCACTAATTTCCATGTTATGCCTTATCAACTTTGTTCCACATACAATGAATGTGCTGTTACTATTTATAGAAATGTACAGAAATGCACAGTGCACCTATGAAAATCAAACATTCTTTCCATTTGTGTAGACTAAGGCCTCCTGGTGGTGCCAGGTTTTCTTTCAGTCCTCTTACACTTCTGCAATGAGGAACCATAAAGAGAATTCTCAGTGTGAAGTCTTGTTTTGTTTCCACTTGGCTGACTATGAAACTGTACATCTGAGTCTATTGTGAAGGCCGATTATATTGTTTAAAACTGTTCATCAGGTGGGGAAACACAGGAATGCCCTATTTGTATCTTCCCGTAAATCAGGGTTTGTCAGACCTCCTGAATCAATAACCCCTTGTTCAAAATTCAGAGAAGCCAAACATATTCCACTTAGAACCAGATTTGCAGGAAACACACGGAAAAAAACGAAATGTGAATTTCACTAACCATTTCAAACAGCGCAAAAAAGAACAGAGGAGAGGTGGCAATAGGTGTCTTGTTTTTGTTTAATAAAGGGAAAATGCAGACCTTTGTACAAGTGTCGGATCTGTTATCCAGAAGCCCATTATCCAGAATGCTCTGAATTATGGCAAGACCATATCCCATAGACTCAATTTAATTCAAATAATTGAAATGATTTCCCTTTTCTCTGTAATAATAAAACAGCAGCTTGTACTTGATTCCAACTAAGATATAATTAATCCTTATTGGAAGCAAAACCAGCCTATAGGGTTTATTTAATGTTTAAATTATCTTTTAGTAGACTTAAGGTATGGAGATCCAAATTACGGAAAGATCCATTATCCGGAAACCCCTGCTCCTGAGCATTCTGGATGACAGGTCCCATACCTGTACAAGCTACACAGGTTTTTATAATAATCAGTGGCAATTATGTGCTGAACAGAATATCTTTAATCAAGGGACAATGTTCGCTATTTTATTACTTAGGGACCTTCTCCCTTGGCTGTCTCCCATAGACTCCATTTTATCCATATACTCCACATTTTTAAAAATGATTTTCTTTTTCTCTGTAATAATAAAACTGTACCTTGTACTTGATACAAACAAAGATATAATTAATCCTTATTGGAAGCAAAACTATCTCTATGTCCAACTGTACTGTACTGTACTATTCACCTCCTCCCGATATTAACCAGAAGTAGAAGACAAAATACAAGATGCTTTCCAAAGAGATAGGGACAAAAGCAAAAAGTTAAAAAGAAAAGCAGAAAGCAGCCAAAAGTAAAAGATCAAGAAGGGAAGAGGAAAAAGTGTAAAATAAGAAACATTCAAAATAAAGATCAATAAGGCTTAATGGCTTAATGGGGAAGCAGAATTGGGGGAACGCAGAACATATTAAAGAGGTTGTTCACCTTTGAGTTAACTCTTAGGGGCAAATTCACTAAGCGCCGAACGCTAGCGTTACTTCGCTAGCGTTTGGCATTTTCGTTACTGCACAAATTCACTAACGAACGCTGGCTTAGTTTCGCTAGTGTTACTTCGCACCCTTACGCCTGGCGAAGTTTTGCTAGTGACGTAACTACGCAAATTCACTAACTACGCGCAGTGTACTGAACGCTACCTTTTACGCTAGACTTCCTTCGCCACCTCAGACCAGGCGAAGCGCAATAGAGTAGATGGG
Source organism: Xenopus petersii (assembly GCA_038501925.1). Taxonomy (NCBI): domain Eukaryota; kingdom Metazoa; phylum Chordata; class Amphibia; order Anura; family Pipidae; genus Xenopus; species Xenopus petersii. The sequence continues at coordinate 112,885,378 of CM076684.1, forward strand.
TATTGCTTCAAAAAAAGTCAAAAGTCCCAAAAAACGCTGGTGTGTTTTCTATATTATAGGTGATAGGCTGAAAAAGATCGAAAATATTTTTGGGGCTCCCCTCCTACCCCCCTACATCTCCTGACTCATGGCAACTTACCTAGACAGTGGGCACATGTGTAGGGCAAAATAAAATTTATATTTGATGTTTTGAAGCTTTTCTAGCCATTTGTAGTGCTGATACGTATTCCTCCATTGAAATTTGAATCTGGTGCCGTATGCAAATTAGCCTTCGCTAGCGTAACTTCTCTTTACTTAGCGAATCAACGCTAGCGCAACTTCGCAACCTTATGCTACCCCTGAGCGCAACTTCGGATTTTAGTGAATTTGCGAAGCGCTGGCGAAACTACGCCTGGCGAAGTGTGGCGAAGTGTGGCGAAGTGCGGCGAAATGTGGCGAAGTTACACCTGGCGCAACTACGAATCTTAGTGAATTTGCCCCTTAGTATGATGTAGAAATAATATTCTGAAAGCTGGAAAGAGTCAGAAGAAAAGGGCAAATAATTAAAAAACTATAAAACATAAATAATGAAGACCAAATGAAAAGTTGCTGAGAATTGGTTAAGTATGACTGCTCATCAATCCCAACTGAAATCCACGTATTATGTATAGCAAACATTTTTGGGGATTGGACAGGTTTTAAAATATATATATATATATATATATATATATATATATATATATATATATATATATATATATATATATATATATATATATCTCACTATGGGGCATGTTTACTAACATTGGAGATAAATATCTGGAGAAATTTTTGGAGATGTTGCCCATAGCAACCAATCAGATCTTTGCTTTTGTTTTCTAACTTGGCTGTGGCTGTTTAAATCTAATTGCTGATTGGTTGCCATGGGCAACATCTCCAAAAATCTCTCCAGATATTTATCTCCAATGTTAGTAAACATGCCTCTATATGTGCCAATTTATGGTACATCAGCATATGAGTTGCAGCTCCTCTTTACTTCCTGCTGTTCTGATTGGCTGTTGGGCAAAATGACCTGACTAATAGAGTGGTGGCCATAGTGTGTACTGTCGCTGGTACTGTATCGTTCTGTTTAACCCATGGGCCAAACAGTCGCATATCCATGTGGGGTCTGCACGTCTATGGCTGCCTTAAAATGAAGATAAGTAAGTAACAAAACAGGAAGCATATTGAATCTTGAAAAGAGAAAAGGATTGGGGGAATCCAGAATACAGGGAAGTAAAAAGCAATAAACACACACAACCCCAGATAATATGTTAGTAAATATTTTCTATTCAGAACACAAAATAAGGAAAACCAGGGGTTGAAATTCAATGATCTTAACGTCTGTTTTTGTAAAAACAAAGGTAATTTTTTTCAGGTGGTTAGCTTTGTCCCATATTGATGTTTTCACAACAAATAAAGATGAACTCATTCCTAGAGATTTTGAGGCTGTGGAGCTTTGTGTCAGCAATGTTCCCTTAATGTTGACTTTTTCATCTTGTGCCAGTTTCACTGCTTTTGCCAAGACTGACCCAGACTGAGTGGGGACTGTACAGCAGCTGTAAAATAGATAGATTATAGATCATTTATGAGAATAATTAGGCCTCTGCCTTACTATTTCACATTTACTGCAAAGGGCGTAGAAGCTTGGTACATTCTTCCCATGGATGAATTTGAAGTGAAAGAAGTGAAAGAAGCTTGGTACATTCTTCCCATGCACGAATCCGAAGTGGAAGATGGGAAAAGACATGAAAGACATGTTCCTGCTGTATTGACATGTCATACATATATAATAAAACACATAGGGGCAGATTTATCAAAGGTCAAAGTGAATTTTCGAATTTAAAAACTTCAAATTTCGAAGTACTTTTTGGGTACTTCAACCATCGAATTGGCCAAATTCGACTTTGATTCGAATTGAAAATACTTCACATATTTTATCATTTGAAAATCGATGCTCTTTCTCTTTAAAAAACGTCACCACTTCCCCACCATAACCTGCCAAATTGCTATGTTAGCCGATGGGGACCTCCTAGAACCTATAGCCAGTATTTGGCTAAGCTTTGAGAAGTCAAAGGATTTTTTTGTAAAATCGTACGATCGTACGATTAAATCGTGCGATCGTATGATTAAATCGTACGATTAAATCATACGATTGTACGATTCGAACGATTCGAAGTATGATCGTACGATCTTAAAAATCCTTCGAATTCGAATGTCGGACTACCCTATTCGGTGGTCGATTTTCAATGTTTTTTTCACTTCGAAATTCGACCCTTGATAAATCTGCCCCGTAGCCTCTATATTTATGTAGTCAGAGCACAGACTCATAATAATTACATACTAGGTGAAGCAGGGACCTCTATATTTATACTAGCACAGCACTGTCCTTTTAGATTTAAATTCCCCCAGTGACCTAAACATCCAGCCCAATAACAGTAACATCACAGCAGAGACCACAAATGATCATTTTGGTAGAACCCTGTCTGCTGTTTTGCAGGTGAACTTGAGGAGGAGGTAAGTGTTATTTTCCATCCAAGTAGCGCATCATTCAGCTCTTTTTTCGTACGTTTTTAATAAAACTTAGGTTTATCTCATCTTTATATTAAAAAAAGTCAACCAAACTACCATCCACAAATTTAAATAGTTTATGAATAATTTAATCAAATTCGTAAGTCAATTAGAATCGTACGATTGATGCTTAAAAAAACTCAACTTTATTGAATTGTCACCTTGAAAACTTGAATTTATCGGATTATAAAAGGAAAACCGTGACTTAATCAGATTATCCAGATCCAGATCATAATGTCAAGAAACAACTTCAGGAACATCTGCCATTGACTTCTACATGACCTCGACAGGTTTGGGATGGCGTATTTTGGATTTTAAGCAGCTTTGGGGTATAATACATGTCTAAAACTTCAAG